>JAAECE010000010.1:0-600000 GCA_010203745.1 Mucor lusitanicus
TCCGAGACAGGCATATCGATAAAATCATCTTGCGGTTGATTTTGGCTTGAGTTTGACGGCAAAACGACAGGTGTTGTTGATGATGAAGAGCCAGCGTTGATAGCAGTAGCGTCAGAGTTTGAGGCAATACGAAGACGATCAGCTTCACGGACCTCACGACGACTGGCAGTAGGATCATACCACGGCTCAGCCGGTTTGTCACCTTTTGCTGCTTTTAGTCTATCCACATGCACCAGCGATTGCAATGGCTCACCAGCGATGGTCTCCAATTGATATGTACCAAAGTCAGGGAACACCTTCGTCACAATATAGGGTCCTTTGTAGCGCGGTTCTAAGCCAAACTTGCCTTCGTGGGTCAGCATTACCATATCGCCAATCTCAAAACTGGTAGGCTTGATTTTGGCATCCCAACGTTGCTTGTCAGCTTCACCCATGGCCTTCAAACGGAACTCAGCAGCGGCACGATGTTGTCCAAGCAACTCTAGCTCACGCGAGGTCAAATCAGCCACAGTGCGTTTGTCCAGCAACATTTCCTTGGTGATGTATGGCCTCAAGACATCTCCAGGCAGGCGAGGTTCACGTCCATACACCAGATAATAAGGTGAGAAGCCAGTTGTTGAGTGCACTCGAATTCGACTAGCCCACAAAGCCGCATACACAAAGTCATCCCAGCGATGAATGGCACCGTTGACATACTTGCGAAGCATTTGCTTGATAATACCATTGTAGCGTTCGACTTTGGAGTTAGTGCGAGGGTGGAATGCCGAGGTCAGCTTGTGGTTTGTTCCAACACGTTTGGTATAAGCTGCTACAAGGCCACTGGTGAAGTTGGCACCTCGATCCGTCACAATTTCCGAGGGACAGCCAAAACGCATGACAATTTCCTCATAGATGAAATCCGCTATCGCTTCCATAGACGCTACTGGTACAGCTTTTGCAATAGGCCAGTTTGTGAGGTAATCCACGGCTGTCAATAGCCATTTGTTGCCCTTTCCAGTGGTAGGCAGTTCACCCACAAAGTCCAGATGCCAACGATCAAATGCCTTGGGAATTTGCAGAGGATGCATGACATCTTGATGGACATGATCACGACGACTATTGAGCTGACACGCGGTACAGGTTTTTAACCAGTCTTGAATATCCTTTCGAAATCCTGGCCACCAGTATCTCTCAGTAAACATTTTCAGCATTGTTTTGAGACCAGCATGACCAAAAGCTTCGTGATACTTGAATACTAGATCAGCACGATCCGAGAACGGGATAAATTTGACATGCTTCACTGTGCCATCTTCCGCCTTAACTAGTCGATACACTGTCCTTTGACGTACTACAAATTGGTCTTCTTCTTTCTCCATACGCTTCCGCAACACATCTGATTTCATCTTTTCATAGTTCTTGTCAACATATAAAATAGGCCAATCATTTTTGATGGTATCAGACAGTTGATCCCACGCCGCATACAGGTATTCAGGTGCCAATGATGGGATATCATCACCATTGTCCACTAGTAAATCAGGCTTTCTTGACAGAGCATCCGCAACTTGATTGTCCTTTCCGGCTTTGTACTCAATGTTGGGTGAGAACGCTTCATAGTCGGCGATCCAGCGAACAAGGCGAGGTGTTGGGTTCAGTTGAGATTTGAAGTAGATCAAAGGTTTATGGTCACTATATACAGTGTAACCACCTTGACATCCATCGACAAAACAACGCCAGGTTCTCAAAGCATGGATAATGGCAATCAGTTCACGTTCTTGGGCAGGCAGTTTCTGTTCAGCTTGAGACAATTTCTTGGATTCATACGCAATGGGCAACCACTCAGAAGAATCAGGATCTTCTTGTAAGAGTACAGCACCGACTCCAAAATCACTTGAGTCAGTTTCAATGCGGTATGGCTTGCTCATGTCAGGTAATCTCAATAGAGGAGATGATGTGAGCATTTGTTTGATGGCTTTGAAACTAGCTTCACATTGATCATTCCAGACAACAGCACGTTTTTTGGCACCAGTACCATGAGTCAACTCAGTGAGAGGGGCAGCTACCGATGAGAAATTGGGGCAGAAACGACGATAATGCTGTGCTAATCCAACGAATTGACGCACTTCTTGAACATTGGTGGGTCTAGGCCAGTCTTGAATAGCTTTCACCTTTGACGACGACGGCAAGATACCGTTTGCAGAGACCTTAAAGCCCAAAAATTCCAGTTCACGCTTGCCAAATTCGCACTTTTTGAGATTGACGATGAGCCCTTCTTTTTCAAAGATAGACAAGACTTGACGAACATGCTTGATGTGGTCAGATCTAGTTTTGCTGAAGATACAACAATCATCTAAATATACCAAAGCGTACTTATCAATGCACTCCTTCAAGATTCCATTCATCCACGTTTGGTAAGATGGCGGGGCATTGGAGAGTCCAAATGGCAGCACGAGCCATTCCCATTTACCATATCGAGTATTGAATCCAGTCAGTGGGATGTCAGCATCTTTGAGTCTAATTTGGTGATAACCAGAACGAAGATCTAGACAAGTAAACCAAGAAGCACCTTGCAAGCGATCTAGACATTCGTCTATACGAGGCAGAGGAGTGGAATTGCGGATGGTAACCTTATTCAGAGCCCGGTAATCAATGCACATTCGCATTTCACCGTTTTTCTTCTTGACAAATAAAACAGGAGCACCCCATGGTGAGGATGACGGGCGGATGAGGCCCAGAGACTGTAGTTCAGTAAGTTGACGCTGTAATTCATCAAGTTCGGCGGGACTCATGCGAAAAGGAGGTCTGTTGATGGGATTGACACCTTCAGGGACGTTGATCACATGCGAGAAATTTTGTCTGTTGGGTGGTAGGCCAGGTAATTTGTCTTGAAAGACCGATGGAAAATCCTTCATCAACTGCTCGGTCCATACCACGTTCTCTTTTGTGATTTCAGCATCATCCTTCTCTCCTTGATCCAACATGTACAAGAAACATGCGCTTGTGCCTTCCTCCTTGAGCATTTTCTCTGCTTGAAGATGCGATACCAAGTAGTTCAATTCCGGAGGTTGCTGAGTCGACGTGTTTGCCACACAAGAAGACGACGATGGTGAGATAGTGGTTTTACCAGAGCCACAACAAGACAAGGTCCACGTATCATCAAACCAATCTGCAACAGGCTTGTGTTTCTTGAGCCAGGATCTACCGAGAATGACATCGAACTTTGTGTCAAAGACGAATGCTGACATGGAGCTTGTATGACCTTGCAAATTCAATTCATAGACAATCTTTTCAGTGATGGGAGACACGTTGCCACCTGCAGTCTCAACCTCTCTCCCATGGATCACGCTACGATGGCCATCAATCATTCTTGCAATTCTACCAGAGATGTAGTTTTCACTAGCACCATTGTCAATGAGACACTTGACATTGACTACACCACGAGAGTTGTTGAGTTTGATGGTTGCTCCATACAATGGCAGAGTAGACGTGTTGGCTGCATTCAACAGGTTTGTCAGGTACACTGAGTCAGTGGTGAGATCGACAGTGACAGGCGTATCTATATCTTGAACGATAGGAACCAGTTCCACAGGACGACGAGCATTGGGATTTACAATCACAGGATTTGACATCACTGTTTGATCGGACGACGGGGACACAGCATTGACCTCTTCTGACACCGGTACTACAGAGACATCAGGGGCAGAAGGAATTGTGGGAGAAGACGAGGAAACAGACGAGGACTCCATCATGGCAATGATTTGATTCAGGTCACTCATCTGTGCATCTCTTTTCTCAACCGCAATTTTATCACACAAGGACAGCAAGTAAGAGGAACCATAGCTTTATTACTAGCACAAAAAAACAACCATTAACTTTCATATTCTATTTACTAGTTGACATTGGCTGCAATCACAACCATGGTTTTCCTCTTGCGTGGATTCGACATCCAAGATGCAGTTCAACACACCCAACATTCTTGAAGAGCTTGCGTCTGGTGTCCAGATCCAACTTGTCGAATGCGTGCATGATCTCGGTAGCACGGGCAAAGCAGTTCTTCTTGACATGTCCGATTTCCCGCAGTGAGAGCACTTGAGACTGGCATTCTGCTGAGCATTACGACTACGGTTGTTGTTGTTGAAGTTGCTCTTGTAGTTGTTGTTTCTGGTGTTGTTGTTGTTGCGATGCGTGATGGCATCGAGATCCATTGGCTGTACGTCGTTGTTGCGGTTGTAGCGCACACTGGTTTGTACACCAGCACTGATTTCTGGATGGTGGGCGAATTCATGGGCCAGCGCATCCGAGAACAGCTTCTCCAACGTACGTGTTTCGATAGGATGGCACGAATCTTGGCAATCAATTCCTTGTCCTTCAAACCTCTCATGAAACGATCACATTGTTGTCACGTTCACCAATATCCTTGATAGGGATGACAGCATCCATGAAGCGATCCACATAATCACGAATCGAGCTTGTTTGGTGGATCGTAACCAGCACATCACGAGCTAAATCTTGGTCATTGGTGGGACGAAAATTGTTGATCAAGATTTCCTTGAGTTGAAACCAGGTGGTAGGAGTCGTTGAAGTGGCTGTCGGGATCCTCATGGTGAGCAACAATAGTGGCGGCCGTCCAGTTAGCAATGACGATGCAAATTGTATGTGCGTTGTTCATTCCAATTGTTGTGTTGTTGCTGTTTGTCAATCAAACGAATCCAGGAATCATTTCATTTGCGTTGCGGTTTCCACTGTAGGTAGGTGGGGTTGGCAACTTGACGGCAGGTGCTTGGGTTTGTGCCTGCATAAAGGCTGTCATCATGGTGGTGAGCATTTGCTGATTACGCTCCATCCATGTTTGTTGGTCAAGTTGAGTTTGAGGGTCTTGTTGTTGTTGATCAGGCATGTTGGTCATTGTTGATCAAGAGTGAGAGAGAGATTTGATTTGAGGTAATTTGAATGTTGGCAATTGATGCAGTAATGTATTGGGTTCTCCGAGCTGGTGAATAGGAATCAACACGAGCGAGATGTATAGCAATGTAGTATAGCGTTCAGAGATAGGAACTAGAACGACTATAGATTGGGAGGGTTGGACTATTATGATTCAGTAAAATGCAAAGATCTAATCGATGTGTTTCGATCTTTCCCTTTATGAATACTTAGCCGGCGTGTCTTGGAGATCGACTTTGGTTTACTATGCTGCTATAGGCGACAGATAGAAAAAAAAGGAAATAAAAACAGAAGTTTGCTACCAATTGTCAAGTGCTAATATGTAGGAATAGTATAGCAATCTGGTTCTGATCGAGAGTTGTGTATAGTCAGGTATATATAGGAAGAGTGCAGGAAGTATATAGCCTTTTAGTTGAATGGATAAAAAGGTTTTTTTATTATGGATATGATTTGGGATGTATTTTATCCAATATAGTTTGTGTAATGTTATGAGCTATCCAGGTCAGTCGCTGTTTAATGTTCCTGGTAGCTGGCGCTCTAGGTTAAACCTACGCTTCTTGTTCTTGTTTGTGTTTAGTCTTTGGATTATATCCTGCAGATCTAAATCACTGTCAGAATAACCATCAACCCTGACAGAAATTTGAATCAAAAACGTACACACCCAAACGCAATTGTTTTTTTTTTCTTTAATTATTTTAATATAAAATTATCATCTTTAGTCTCGAAAAGCACAGTAAGAAAAAGTTAGCATTTTGGGTCTATTGGCAGTAAAAAGCTTGTCAGAAATTTTTCGAAACCCCTCTTCTGATCTCTGTTTAATCATGATTAAAGTATGCTTACAGTCCTCGTCGCAGGTCCCTCTAATGGTAAGAACTACGCCATAATATCTGTGTTCTTCAAACTTGAAGCATAGGCATTCTTATGTTATTTCACCTCTTATGCTGACGCAACAATACCTTCTTCTGTGTAGTGTCTGTAAACAATAATATTATTTTGAATGGCTAAAGTGCTCAACTTACATGCTGTCGCCGCAAAACTTTTGATTGAGTCATTCCGCTATGCTATAGAATAATATTATCATCTCATACTGCGATTGGATCCTTAACATAGTACTGTACATCGGAATTTTTTGTGAGACTTTCACGTTCCAGGATGATGATAAATTAGTTCTTCACTGCACAGAATCTACTGTATTAATTAGTTGAATTGGAATAAATAACGAGAAGCTAATAAAAAACATTCGATTTGCAGTTGTATCGTCCAAATAAATAACGCAAATGGAGATAAAAATAAAGACTGGGACATTGATTACGAATACAACCAGTATTTACATCACCACGTATATTGTAAACGTTCATTTAAATGTACTACTGTGCGCTAAACTATCCCTCCAATCATGCAGTATGTCGTGCCCCACAGTTTCAACTGAGTACTGGCTAAGCGCAAAAAGAGATGTTTCTAATAGCGCTGTATGACTATGAATCTTCTGGCCACTCTTAATTAAAAAAATTCTCCAGCCAAACAAAGTAAGCTACAGCTCTCAAACCTCGACAGGTGGTGCATTAAGATGTCAGGTATCCATGGATACCTTGAAAACCGCAAGTTGATATGACATTTTGCCACCACTCTACTCTCCAAAATGACCTATAAAATTCATAAGGTCCGTAATATAACTAGGCGGTATTTGAAAATTTGATATTTACAACTGATCCAAAATCGATTCTAAAATCCATGAACCTCAAAATTGGATGATAGTTGATAGTATACACCCCTTCCACCTTATAGATTTTCTGTACAGAATTAAGAGGAGAATTCAATGATACCCATGTCAAGGGTCTTGGTTGCCATTATATAGGTGATTTTTAGGGGTGTTGTTTTGAAGTTTTTTCAAGAATTAACAAGTTTCTATCATATTAAGTATACCTTTAATTACGTTGGTCGTGTAGAGCAAAAAATTACCTTTCGAATCGTACCTGGCTTGAAGCTCTAGCATAACTCTAGCATGAGAAATCAAAAATTTTGTCGTGTTTTGAAAATACCACACAATTTTTTCCCTTGCTAGGACAGGCAGATTTTGGTCCAAATCTGATGATTTTCCATGAACCCCTTTTTGACAATATCTCAACGAAAAATCATCGGATTGACATGAAACAAAAACGATTCGATAGCTGCACATTGGATCTATTATGATCCAACAGTTTTGGGTGCCACATATGCATTCCCTTCATAAATCTACTCAAAATGTGAAATTTCGTGTCCCTCAAGCAGTGGGTTTGTGACAAAGGTCAAAACTTTTATATGACATCTATACCATCCGATAGAGATTTGAATGGCCAACAATAGTTAAGCTCTACGCTACTTGGATTGACTTAGTAAAATTCCAGTGTAGACCCCTTCAAAAAGCACAAAAATCACGCATGTGCACCTTTTCTTGATAATTACTCGTTCAAATCATCAGTTACGACCCTAAACTAAACACGCTCTAGTCAAAAACGTGCACCCCTTTTGATTGGGCTATAAAGCTTGGCCATTCATGCCATATTAAAAAACTTTTACTAGTAGCACATTCTAACCCTCCAAAATTATCTCAAATCTCTTGTTTCTCAGGTTATATCCTACCTACAACAAAATAAGCTGCAGATTCGGAATCAGCTCAAAAATCGGGGTTCAAAAACCACAAAAACTCCGACAGCGGTGTTTGAATTATTATGCGGCGAATCACCGAAGCGTTACTCTCGGGCGATAGTGGCTTCATCTGTTTTCTTTTTAGTTAAATTTATATTTGTATAGCTAATGCAACGTATGTTCTGGTTATAAATAAGCATAGATCTAACATTTCAGTAGAGATATACAAGTTTATGCGGTTATACATCGGCGTATATGCCAAGAGTGCAGAATGAAGAAGGTATTATCTAATTGATCTGCTGTTAGGCAATTACATTTCTTCTGTGAAGCATCGAACGAAGAAAGTACTTTTTCCATTTTCAAGAAGAATACAATATGCTTTGCTGTTTACATTTTAAGTATTTCTAAATTATGATGAGAGAGATTTATCCACCTTTAGTGACACAGAAGAGCCCAAGTTTTTGAACCTGATACATCACTGCGATGTTCGATATGGCATTTGTATAGGTCCAAGAAATTACAAATGTCTAACGATAACTAATTTGCAAATATCCAAAGCAGAACACTACTAAACCGAGAACATAGTAGCATTCGAGGTCAAAATAGAAAGTACGTAAAGCCATGAGCTAAGCACTTTTTGGATGGAAATCCGTTGTGCGTTCAAATTTCTTCGAATATGCGAACTTACAAGAGCTTAACACAGTGATGCTATGCAGCACATCGTATACATTTGCGGCAAAATTTTCAAGTGTCGTGATATGATCAGCAAGTGGAGCCATTTACAAATCTGTTGCGCTATTCAAAGTGTCTTGGTTAGTAAAGATTTCTGTATCTTCAAGTGCTTGCAATCATAAATAAGACGTATCTTCTCTATAAGGACAAACAAGCAGCTCATGTATGATGAATGCGGCTCCATGCATTTCATAATAAACAACGCAGGATCGATATGCATGGCGTAGGTTTCAAATATCATTTTATCAGTCTTTTAAATTTTATACAAGCAAAACACATCCTTAGATTATTGAGCGTAACACAATTTCATGTATTGCGCTGCACTCGTTTGCTCATATTCATATTGTTTGAAAAGAAAAAGTGATCAAACAGATCAGGGACGCATCAATAATCAGGGTGATCTCCGTTTCAATGAATCGAAATTGGCTCAATCGACGTCATGGTGCCATAAGGGAACAGCATCATTACGAGCTTTTCCCCCTTCTGCGGCTGCTACTTTGTGCACTGGATGGGCGGGGCTCTCACGTGGGTTGCATAACCACTTTCGTTTTTTTGCCTTGCTCTGGGTAATGTATCACTCTTTTCTCTCTTCATTTCATCTTCATTTGACACTAAATATCAAGTATGTCGCTTATTTATGGCCTCGTTGCTCGTGGAGCAACCATCTTAGCAGAGCATACCAACAGCAGCGGAAATTTCGCCTCTGGTAATGAAGAATCACTTTGTACAGATGCTGCTTACTGACTTGTATATATGTATGCAGTAACTCAAGCTATCCTTGAAAAGATTCCACCCAACAACTCCAAGCTTACTTATGTCTATGACAGGTAATATGCGCAACAAGATGGACGTTTTGTTATATGCAACTCAAGTTGCCTATCTTTTGTAGATACTTGTTTCATTACATTTGCGAAGATGGCATCACCTACATGTGTATGGCTGACGATTCGTTTGGTCGTCGTATTCCATTCATCTTTTTGCAAGATTTGAAGGAGAAATTTTTGACTACATATGGCAAAAACAGAGCTTTGGAGGCACCGCCTTACGGTTTGAATGAGTTCTCTAGAGTGATTGAAAAGCAAATGGAGTACTTTTCAACAAATCCAAACGCAGATCGTTTGAAGCAAGTTCATGGTGAAATTGAGCAAGTCAAAGATGTCATGGTGCACAATATCGAAAGAGTGTTGGAAAGAGGTGAACGTATTGAACTGCTGGTTGATAAAACAGACAACTTGAATCAACAAGCTTTCGCTTTCAAGAAGAGAAGCACTCAGTTGAAACGTGCCATGTGGTGGAAAAATACCAAGATTATGGCTATGATTTGTTTGGTTTGCTTTGTGAGTGTGGATTTCAGGGAGAATTAATGGAAAAGTGTCTAATATTCCTTGTAGCTGATTGCATACTTTATCGCTGCCTCTGTTTGTGGTTTCCCAAGTAAGCTCAACCGCATCCTCGCTCACACAAGCATCCTACTAACACTCTTTGCATAGCTTTTGGAACATGCAGAGCTTAAACAAGTATCACCGCCCAGTTGGTCAATATCCTCACAACATACTGTATGCTTATACTTTGCCATGATAATAAAGAAAAAGTGAATCTATTTTTTGGTTTATTAATGTATACTACTTTGGAAATCGAATCAAAACGTTAAGAGGCATTTGGTGGAGGTGGAGGTGGTTGCTGAGATTCTGCTGCTTTTGCTGCTGCTGCTGCTGCTGCTTCCTCAGTTGCTTTTGCTTTTAACTCTGCTGCCTTTTCCATATCGAATCTTTCCTTGGCTCTCACAACTTTAGATTGAATGTAAAAAGAGCCTCCTTTTGCTGGATCATTTGCTTGGAATAAGTGATCGTAATTCTGGGTAAAAAACATGAATTAGCTTCATCAACCCTTTGTAATAACCAAGTAATTGACTCACCTTTGACAGTTTCGAAAGATCAGCTTCCTTTGTTATGTTCAAAATTTGACAGGCTTCTTCCATGGACATGCCGGTCTTGCGGGTCAAAGCATCCACAACACCCTCTTTAGTGCCTGCTCTTCCACCGGATGCTGCTTGTGCACCTCCATTCTTACCAGCATCTAAAGTGTGGTTGAGACTCCATCCCGCTTTTGTTCATCCCTGGCATCAAGTACTTACTGGCAGCAGCTTGTTTGTATGCAGCTACGAAAGCTCTGGTGACAACAGAGCCCAATGATACTACAATTTGTGCAATGATTCTGGCAGACTATGTGATTACGAGTAAGTAAAGCCCCAAATAGCCCCAGTTCAATGCTCAAAGCCTTACCATTTATAATATAATTCCTCAAGTAAGAAACAGGGAAGAGAAAAGAGGAAAAAAAAACTTAACGAACCAGCGGGGCCTGGTTAAACAAGAAGAGCTACTCGAATTGTCATGGAGAATCAGAGATCGGTTGGCTAATAAGCTACCCAATCAAATGTTTATTTTGGCCCCAAAAGGCGAACAAACTCATCTAGGTATTGACTTGTTTCTGTGAACCAAGTGAAGAGCGAAGTGATAGAAGGATGTCCTCGGATGGGTCCCTCAATAGCAGCTCGAAAATCAATGGCCTTGGTGTTCATACGGTCAATAAAGTCTGGTCCCAATGGCAACTGCAATACCTTTTGGTTCAGCTGGTCATCGTACAATTGCTGTTTCTTTAAAAAGTTGTTGGGACGATACATGTCCAAAGTCTGATCCCATGCAACGTCCTGCTCTACGAGTTTTTGTAAATAGATAATGTGGTTTGTAATAGCATTGGATTTGAACAGTGATTGATGAACATCTGCAAAGATTTGGTAGAACTGTGCGACGAATTGCTTGACTTGGAAGAGTTCATTCACAAGGGGTCGATTGGCTGTTTGGTCAAATAAGCCATAGCGGTCCAATTGCTGGAATGCTGATTGAGGAGCGCTGGATCTATTTGCTTTAAGTGTGCTGCCCATTGTTTGATCCAAGTCTGAAGCCAGCCAAACAAATCTACCGTGCTGTTCAGGGTCTTGATAAAGCATATAGTTGTGTGCTGCGCCCATATATCCATCTCCGTGGCCCAGCAAGACTTCATACACAAGGCTAAATTGAATAAATGATCAATTACTATGTGAAATCATCCTCAAATGGCCAACTTACTGCTTCAAAAACAGTGATACATCAAAGCGCTTATTCCATTCATGAGCCAATTTCTTCTCGTCCTTCTTCTTGGCGTGCTTATGTGTGTTTACTTGTTGTATAAAACGGATGAACGACACCAGGTTTGCTAGGTTATCGTTTGATTTGTCGCCATGAGCTATTTCTTGCACTTTGTAAGAGCTCAAATTGGCAGCGCTCTCGACATAATCAAGACTGGAGGATCCTAAATAGCCAAGATTTGCACCTGATTGTAGCTTTCCAATAGCCAATGGATTTTCCTGCATACTGCCTTGATACAACGCACCATTTTTGTAGCTAGGCTTTCCATTGCCTAGCACATTCTTTAGAAATGGGTTCTTGTAATTATCAACGACTAAATAAAGCCCCTGAGGTTCTTGATTAATGAATAATCTATGCAATAAATTAGCTTCACTCTTTGGCATACCGAACGCTGGCATTACCTAATGAACGATGCCTTTGCGGCTGGTAATTTCGAGGCATCCAGAATATCATAAAACAGCTTTTCGCGCATGTAGCTTGGATCAGTGGCACATGAACGCAGCTTGAAACGTCGATAGCCATTGATCGAGCCTTCCTTGTCAATGTGAACACTGTACGACAGCTTTTTGAATAATCGAGACGTCTGTCCGCTCAATTCGATTTTGACATTTTTGAATTGCTCCATATTGCTGGATGTAATGCGGGTGACATTTGCAGTTATTCCAATGTCTTCCAGAATCTGTTCTCTCAGAGTTTCGAAATCTGCTGGATTTGTTTGGATATGCCATGTTGGAATCTCGTTTACAGGATGAACCTGGCCTCGATCGAGGCCTCCTTTGTACTGATAATCTTTCTTTGCGTCCTTATATTTCCAATTAACTTGCGGTAATAGCTGTTGCGGCTGCAGATCGTTGTTATTTGGCTGATAAAGTTGACGGCCGTAGAATTCATATGGAGTGATGTATGCGCCATTTGTAGTATGCTGATCTAACTGGCGATAGAATGGCTCACTCTCTACCTCCTTGTTGTTGTGATCTAAAACTACATATTTGTACTTGCTAATTCGCAATGGGATATCAGCAGTGCCGGTATAGACAAGGCTATCGCTGGAGTTGAGATTGTTCAGTGGATAGAACATGTCACTGCCCTCTAACTTCACTGCCATCTTGTATCCATGTAGTACTTGCGCCTCGGGATGATAATTAGGGGCGTGAATAACATTGAATGTTATGGGCAAACCGTCGTAGTTTTGTGCGGCGGCGGCAGCCTGCACCGTCTTTCCGCTCCAGGCTACGGACAGAATTGCAACTGTCATTGACGCATGATTAGTGCCAGTGTCCTTCTCTGGAGCTAGTTTTACTTTTGTTACTCACCATGGATTAAATAAGTCGATTTCATTGCAAATATTACAATGGCCGAGAAAGAAGAAAAGGTAAGGATGAAAGATAAAGAGAGATATGTTATTTGAGAATGTAGTTGCAAACTCAATTTTATACTTCCAAATGTTCATAATCTTGACATTTCGTGGTGAAACGGTCTCTAATGTCCTTGACCTTTGTTGGCTGTCTCCTTGAGCACGTTTTAATCAATGCTACCGAGTATTCGTCAGGCACCGCATATTTGGTGCTTTAAGGGATATTTCCTTGGTTTTCTGGACAGGCTGCCTTTCTTTATACTTGAAATCTGGCCTTCCTCATTCATTGCTGCTTTGTAAAGTAGGATTGCCTTATAGCTGAATACAGACGTGGCTTTATTGATTTGACAAGCAGTGTAAATACAAGTAGTAAATAATAAATAAGAGGTAAAAAATGTAGAAATGAAACAAAAAAGAAGGGGTTATATGATGCGGTACAAGATTAAATGAATTGATTTGTATCTTCAGGGCCTGCTGAAATTTTGGTCTATTAGAGTATGTGTGTGTGTGTGTGTGTGTGTGTGTATAATTTTCTATGGCAAGCGAGAGTGTTGTGTGCCTGGCTTAAACCTCCTCATCGCCATTGATGCGAGTAGTGGACGGTATATGGCCATGCGATGTAATGGTGTTGTTCATACTGTATTGGTTGGAATGGCGTTGCTGCTGCTGCTGTAGCTGGTGGTTTGAGCTGTAGGGCACATCTGAAAAGATGGAGGACGGTGCAAATGATCTGGCTGATGTTCTGCCTGGTATGTTGATGTTGTTGACTTGCTCGTTAATCTGCTGCTGATGTAAATTTTTGCGATCCTTGTTGCCGTAAGAGTTGAGTACCATACCGCAATGTTCACAAAAGCTTTGATCTGGAAGTCGAGTGTAGTCCACGCGCAGAGCTTCCACGAGCAGTGTCGATTCAATGATTTCAAAATAGACAGTGAAGGACTAGAATTGCAATAGTGAGTACTTGACTGAAGGCTAGCGCGGCGTTACTTACATCAGATCGGTCGCCAATGAACTTGGTCACCTTGAATAGATTCATGGCCAAGTTAACCACAAATGTCAGAATCAAACAAATGAGTGATTTGCGAGCAATGTATTCGATTATTTGGTTTCGATGACTCATTACTGTACGAGAGTTTCTGATATGCACATACAATCTAACATCCTGGTTTAGCGTGTGCGTGTTTGTATAGTTCATGTAGTGATGCTAACCTTCTGACAAACATGCCACTAAGGAACAGGTTGGCTAATGCATCCGCGACGAAATTCAAGATGATGACACCGGTGCCCCTGTACAACAGTGTTAGAAGGATATTGAGTAACGCTCGGAATGGGTGCATTACCATTGAGCAAGGCAGTTGGATCCAGATTCAATGGATTGCGACATGATTTGCTGCTGTAAGGTATGAAATGCGAGCTCGTAGGGCCAGTCGGCAAATCGCAGGGTAATCAAGAAGAGGCCCACGATCTTGATCCATATTGAATGCTTATCAGACTCTAATATGAGCAATCTCTTAAACATGATGGAGTAGACAAGGATGTAGTCTACGAGGCGACAAGGCAGTGTTAGTAGGCAACATAGGTCTGGGATGATCTCATGATACATTACTCAAGTGCCATAAGCTAAAATAAGACGCTTGCATTAATACAGGCATGATCCAATCATAGAGGCAAACAACAATCACTTACGAGACAAGCAAGGGCCAAAATGCGCATGTTGTGATTTCGAATAATGGGACAAGGCCGTACAAGAATCGATGGATGAACAGCACGACGACTTGCGCAATATTCATTAAATGGCTATGGACAAATGGCACATTAAATCATGATCAGTGGTACTGTGGCCCCTCCTTACATTAAACCGTGTGTGCGACGATATTGCCGAAGACAGACGAAAAAGTTTCGAACACAAACAACAACTGCTATCCACATACCGATCATACTGATGCGATCGACTACTCGCTCTCCATAAGCTGACAATTGAATCATGGTTCTAAGGTTGAAAACGTCGATCAATTGCGATTGTTGCTGATGTTCTTGCTGCCCTATTCTCAGCTAAAGTAATGTACGATGTTGAATGGCGAGGAGGGAAGAAGAAATAGGCAAAGAGAAAGAGAGGAAGAAAGATTGGACCGAAAGAGGGGCAGCCATGGCTTTTATAATTGAATGGGCATTAGTTCAAATGAAGGAAAGCTTCTTTTGAGACGGAGTGGCAAACGAGTGGCCATGAAATGAGGGGAAGACTGATCACTGCATCGAATGAGCTTCCTTTCCAGTGTTTCCCGTTTGCAGATGATATGATGGGTGCCTGTCTTTTCTGTTGCAAATTTATATTAATTTGACACAAAGAGTTTGGGCCTATCATCAGGCGCAAATGATGCCATCAAGAACATGTTATTCTCTCGACATGTTGACACTGAAAGTAGCTATCCATCATCGATTTACCGTCTTTTCAATCATTTGTACCACTATCCAGGCGGGGAGAAGGTGGGGAGGGGGGAGGATAGACAAAGTGAGATACAGGATCCGACTTTACCAGTGCCTTGCATGCACTAATTAGCGTCCTCTTTCTCACTTTAACTGATGTGAGATCATTTTCTGGCTGAAAGTTTGTGTAATTGATATACTTGGTTGCCATGCCATCACCTTTTAACATGCTGGTTATGATTCCAATATAGCATCAGCACCGTGTGCTCGCTCTCTGCTACATGGCGTTGCCAAATCCATGTTGCTCACGGTCCATGGCAGACCAAGAATTGGGTAATTGCTACACTACTGAGCCGAATCGACAAATAACCGAATGTAATGTACTGCTATATCATGCACTGCTATATGTAGTATACATGTCCGAGTCAATCGATGGGTGTATACAGCCACATGTGCCTTCTGATCCCCCTCTGAAGCAAGTTTGTATATCATCTAGTCTCGCATACTAATACTACATGTATCGAAAACAACAACCTTGACATGCACTTGACATCAAGCTTCATCGGCCATCAATACACATCCCTATATCATCCTCAGCAGTGTCACATTGATACAAGCTGTTGGTCGGTACAAGTTACGGGATATATTTACGTATTTTACAAGCAAGTCTGTATTAGTGGGCCAGGCATTGGCACATTTGCAGTTGTATATTTCACGGCAATAACCATATCTGTCGATAGAAATCTATTTACGAATCAGTCGTTGTTGGTAATTGAGTTTTCATTATATCAAAATTCTATTAATCGTGTCATTTAGCGCAATGTTCAAGGGCGTATATCCATGTATTACTCCTTACAGGAGACAAAAAAGCCGGCATATTGTATTCAGGCAGCAGTATCAAATGACGCCGAGAAAGTTGGCTGTGGTAGCTTTTTGTCTCATACTAATGCATAGCTGGCATATTATACCACCACATCTTGCGAGCCATATACTCGTATTTTGTGATCAAGCACTACAGCTAGTATCTAGCAATACTTGTGCTACAGCACTGCATCAGGTCAAGTAGTAAAATGCATACGGGAAAACTAGCTTAATGGCTGTGATATGTAATGAAAAGAGGCTCGAGTTTATCTCAATGGCTTTACATGGAGCACATGGATTGCCGCCCATGCTTGATTAGTTTCTACAGAATACATGATACAGATGCACATGGCTATGGTCTGCATGGATTCATAGAAAAATTTAAGCTTTACTTTAACAGATCAGAGTTTTATATGAGCGCTGTATCCCTGAATTAGCTGACGGACTAGTAGATGATTCAGCACTCGGATGAGCGGCTCACTGTATATCTGAGGTGCAATCTATACTTTTTACAGTCAAAAGCAGTACGCGCCTTTTTCTAAGTGTCAGGCCCTCTCACTCTACTGTTGCCATCATTTCCACAGTTGCAAGATGGGGCTTCATAGCTCCTCATTTTTAAACGATTCCAATGATAGTATTGTACCCGTAATTCATTTTAATCAATGTCGGATCTCATGTAAATCATGTAGCACAAGTCAATTACCATGAGCCATTGTATTTACAGTAAAAATAGATCTGGAATGTCTTGGTGATGATAACATTTACTCAACTAGAACATTCGCTCCAGCCTTTTACTGTCGTTTCCCCCTCCTAATTGCGTAACCTCGTGCAGTAATGGTATGAAGGCTTCAAGTATTCAGTGAGTTCTGATTCGATGTATGCATACTCCCGAAGAAAATTATCAAGTCAGGATAAGGTTATCAGGGCCCCAGCTAAGCAGGGATACTGTGGTCATCAAGATAGGCAATCTCTGATGGAGATGATATACGTCAGATCATTGGATGCATATTTAGGCCTGTCATTAAGAGGCGTGGCATATTTCAAAGAGCAGCAGATTCTGGACTTGTCAAAGGGCCATGTTTAAACCTAGGGCTATTTGGTTTGTCTGAGCGATAGAAAATAAGCAGTTTAGATAAAATATACATCTAGAAATCAAGGATTCGGTAGATCAGCGCATTTTTTCCAAAAAGCAAAAGGCATCACGTTTGGATTTGACGGAATCCGCACCAGTTTTGTTAGCAATGCTGGAAGAGATCTCCCTCACATCATAATACATGGACAGTTATAACAGCTAATGATCCAATATCATGGCATAAAAAGACTCCTAGCAAGCACTATATACATGAAAAAAAGACAAAGAAAAAGAAAACGCTCCTTCTGGGCCAGCCTCCTCCATCCTTTTTGAAGCAACTCCTTATGCTTAATTTAATATCACTTGCTGATTAACCAACTTTTTATAGCGTGTTTGGGATATGCATACGAGATGAAGGCAGTTTGAACAGACAACAATGAATTGCCTCTTGTTCTATAGCAGCAATTTGCGTGGAGTAATGGTGAAAACATCTCGTTTTAGATTCATTGATCCTATTTAACGGCTTTTGCTGATATACAGAAGGCACATCTCCTCTCCTTCTCCTATTGCCTTCGACACGCTTCACTTTTTTTTTTGCATAATTGTATAAAAAACCAAGCATCATCCATTTTCATTCTTATGCACCTTCTTTTCCATCATTTACAATGTCAACAAAAGGAGCAGCATTTTTAAAAGAGTAACGTGTAATGTTACAGCAAAGATGACATGCTGTGTATTAACATGATGTGTGCCTTTTGATATGTAGATACAAGATTGTCATGGTTGGAGATGGAGGTAAGTTTTATATAGGCTCACATGTGCGAATACAGATGACTAATTTGACAATTAGGTGTTGGTAAATCTGCCATGACAATACAATTCATACAATCCCACTTTGTGGATGAATATGACCCTACAATTGAAGGTGAGTTTCCGCCAGCACTCGGTCTATCATGACTTTGCAACCAACATCCCAATGCTTAGATTCCTACCGCAAGCAATGTCTGATAGACAGTGAGTGCGCCATGCTCGATATCCTTGATACAGCGGGACAAGAGGAATACAGGTACGTGCCGTTCAAGAGCTGTGCTCAGCCGTGTCTCATATATATCCACATATGCAACACAGTGCCATGAGAGAGCGATTTATGAGGAATGGGGAGGGGTTTGTATTGATCTACTCCATCACATCGTACCATACATTTGAACAAGTCCAGAAGTTGCACGAACAGATTGCGCGCGTCAAGGATTTAGAGCATTTTCCAATGGTGCTAGTTGGAAACAAATGCGACTTGGAACAAGATCGACAAGTTCCTACATCAGGTAAGGCTGTGTACTACACAAGTCTGTTCAAATTTGACACCAACTGATATGCAATTTCTGCTGAATCAGCTGGGAGAGACCTAGCTAAACAGTACAACTGTCAGTTTTTCGAAGCATCAGCCAAGCAGAACGTCAGGATTCAGGACGCATTCCACGGTTTAGTGCGAGAGATACGACGCTCACAGCAGGAAAAGTGCAAAAAGCAAAAGCAATACGACGAGAAGCAGGCTTCGCTCTGTTGTATTGTCATGTAGTAGCCAACAAGTAAAATGTACATTGAGTTTATTCAAAAATGTCAAGGGTAGTAAAGGGTTTGTCTCTATTTTGCTCCTTTGCAGCCTTGGCCTTTTCTAATGCAATCTTTTCATCCATATCAGCCTAGTTAATAAACAGCAGTTAGCGGTGTGTTGATGCAACATACGTGTACAAGGGCACTTACCATCTTGTGATCAACCACATTCTTGGCCTTCTTGCGTCTATGTCTCTTCAATGCTGAGTTTCTGCCTCTCATTCTCTTCTTTTCCTTCTCTGGTGTATCTGGTGTATTTGCTTCTTGCTCCTCCTCTCTTCTCTTTAATATCTCTGCCTTTGTCAATCTGTTGATTTTACCAATCTGTGTGGGATCCAACATGATCATATCAGGCTGAAGTTTATCCAATAATGTATGCACTTCAGTCTCTTGTCTTTGTCTCTTGGTTTGGAAGGGATTGGCTTCAAGTGTATCAAAGTTGGCCTCACCAGCACCAGGGATCACAATGCTAGAAATGCCCTTTTGATGGCCGATACCCAACACATCTTCATAAGGCACGAATTTGAGGTCTTGAATCATGGAGCCAGCTTCCAAGTGTGACATGTAAGGTGATTGTTGTTTTGTTCTAAAGGCATCCTTCCAGACTTGCACATGTTGATTTAATCCAACACCTAATAAGCCTGTATCTGAGATATCGAGTGATGTAGCTGTTCGAGGTGTGTAGTATTCTTGAAGGCATCCATAGGTGCGGATATCCCAAATCTTCAACTGTCCGTCTGCGCCAGATGTTGCCATGTAATGTCCTCCTCTATCCACAGCCACTGCTCGCACAGGTCCTCGGTGGCATTGCATTTTCACCAAAGGTGCAGGCATGGATGGCGACCACAGTGTCACTGTACCATTTTGGTGGCCGAGATGGATAACGGCATTGTATCTGTTTTGTGTCATGGTATTGCAAGGTCCAAGCTTTGTTCGTTTCTCGGCAACAAGCTCACCGGTAGATGTATCTTGATACTTGAGATAGCCGTTGCTGCCAATCGATGCAAGTAAATAGTGATAAGGCAGGAATTCGAGCTTATCAACGTAGGTGTGGTTTTGAAGTCGATGAATTTCCAAGCCTGATTTATCGTAAATGTAGACGTATTTCTTTTGTGCCACTGCTAATAATGTTTCGTTGTGAAGCCAGCTATACAAGGGAGGTTAGTTTGTGATCCGCATCTAGACACTGTTGACCTCTCAAACATACGTAACATCGCGCACAGTCTCATTGACATGTGTCTCGAAATGGAGTCCACCTGTTTGCCAGTCGAAAGCTGCAATATGGCCTTTATGACCTCCAATCAATAAATGACGGCCGTTGCGGGTATAGTCAATTGAATAAGGTCCAAATTCAGGCAAGTCGAGAGAAAAGATCTAAACAGGCAGTGTTGGCTAAAGCAGTTGGATGAGGTTATACCGAGGTGCTTACCTTGCTGACAGTGTTGACATCCAAACTAGGAGCGAGTTGATCTTGTCTAAACTTGAAGGTTCTTTCAAGACCTTCAGCTTCCAAATAACCACCTTCTTCTTGCAGCAACATCTCTGCTCTGGCAGCTGCACGGGCAGCATCTCTACTGTTCTTTTCTTGGTGTGTAATCTTGGCTTTCAACTTTCTATCAGCAATTTTCTAAATGACAGAGGTTAGAGCCATGCTACATGTCAAACATGTCAAGCTTTCTTACTTTGGTTTCAGCAGCAGGTGCAACTCGCATGTATTTCTCTTCATTCTGGACTGGTTCTTCGCTCTCTGCCATCTTCTTCACCTTGGGCAAGGTATAGGCTCCAGGTGCCTTTTGAGTGTTTCCCTTATTCTTGCTCTTGTTTTTTGCCATTGTGGTGAGTTTCTTTGAGTGATGTAGGGAAAAAGAACAACGGAAAAAAATCTCGAGGAATATGTATTTCTGGATTTGACAAGTATAAACAGTCGTTTCATGCCCCTCTCAAAGCCACTATCAAGCGTGGATGCATTGTGGAATCATGGCTATTGTAAGCTGCTTGCTCTCCTTATTACAGCTGGGGCATACCACACTGACAAACATCGAACATTTGAAGATACAAAGCGAGAGCACATGGAAAACGAACAGCATAATACTAGGGCTTCAATCAAACGATTTATTATTGATCCTTTTCATTTTGAATTTCATCAAACTCCTTCTTTTCAATCTCGAAATGCTTTTGCAGCGTAGGTCTGCTTTGAATAGCCTTTACGAATTCAGCGAGACGAGGATACTTTTCAGCATTGACCTTGGCACCAAAATCATTGTTTAATTGATGGTAAAGCAAGAAATCAGTGTATGATACCTACGGAAGTGTCGACTATGAGCCATCATTGTTCACAATCAATGCATACTAAATTACGTACCTCGTCACCAAAGATGAAGGGGCCCTTCTTGTCGCCGAGAATATTGTTCCAATTAGCATGTTGAGAAGCGCAATAGCCGCTTTCGTAGTTGCTCATGGCATTGGGCTCCTTGCTGAGGAAAGCCTCTACCCATTTGCTCATCCAATCGAGATACAAATCAGCATAAGCATCAGCCAAATACTCATCCTCGGGGTCTTTGGGAATATACTTGTTCAGCTTTTTGGAGATGTATCTAAGAAGAGGAGCAGTGGTGCCATAGAACTTGCCAGACTTGGTGAACAGATAAGGAAGAGTGGGCAAACGATGGCCATCTTGTAGCAACTTTTGCTTCATTTCAGGCCATTCTGCAAATGTAACTCTGATGTACTCAAAGCTGATTCCAGCATCATTAAAGAACAATCGCAGAGGATCACCACGGCCCATGATAGCTACGCACTGCAATTAGGCTTCTGACATGTCTTTTGACGAGAGGATACTTACGGTTGTTACCAATGTTTTTAAAGTAATAGATTTTGGATCCCTCGAATTCAGACATTGTTTTTGCTTTTGAATTTGTATAATGCCTTGAACAAACAGGACGAGAAGCGCGTTTATATAGACAGAATGGACATTGGTGGGCTGCGCATATTTGAGCGACTGGCCTCAAGAGAGTTTTGCATTGTTTGTGCAAACAATCGTAAACCTTGCTATTAGTAGAATGTGTCACTCCAAAATGCAACTGGCGTAGTCGTTTTGTACTCATGAACTATGCTAATTTTACTCCAATCCTTGCTTTTTACAGCGTGCGGGTAGCAAGTAACCAAATAAACGCTCAATTTTAGCGCTCTGCTGAATAATCAATCATATCGAAGAAATAAAGTTTTGAGTAATGAGATCATGGTATTCAGTGTGGATCCTCACCATGTTCTACAAGCATTCCATATGTGTTGGTTTAAAGCCATAGATTAATAAGCTCTATTGATGTATATGTACCTCGAATTATTCATCAGATTATGCCTTATTGCGTACAAGCAAAGATCTAATAAATCTTCACACGCCTTGGGGCTGTTGTACAATCAATTCACATCACCATGGAAACGGAACTGAAGCATATACATCAAGTAACGGGCGCATGCTTACTCATCAATGTTGATCCACTATAAGCTCCATGAAAGACCACAGATTTCAACCTGCTCTATATCAATTGAGCTGGAGCCTTCCTCGGATCAGATTTGCTGCCTTTTACACTTGACCAGATATTCTCCGTCCCTCCACTTGACATTTAGCTAGTTGCATGTGCGCTATGATGGCTTCAAATCCTGAATCAGGGCTATTTCTTCTCTTTTTGTCTAAAGAACCGGCTACGCACAAGTACTCCAAGGGGTCAAGTGCTTGATACATGTAGGTTTGCTTGTGCCTGCACTGATGCCAAAAAATGCTGTCATGCTGTTCTAGATAAAATCAATGACAGCAGGCAGAATGTCTTCTGATTCTTTCAAAAACATCAGATCTGCTTGCAAATGCTCATGTGTTTGCATCGTATCGAGCTTATCTCAGTTTGCAAATGCCACATTAGCCGAGCACGACGGTTCTTGATACACATAGACTCATCAGGGCTCACATACACTGTAAATCAAGCATCTGTACATGTAGTTCTCTTTGTCGATTCCGCCAATTCCAAGCGCTCGAGGCTTTCATAGCGATCTTGATTGGAAACATCATCAGATTTTTATAGAATTTAATTTAATTCTATCCCTTCTATTGATCGAAACGAGCAGAATAAGACTGACAAGATGGATCTAGAGTCTTGGCGCTGGATCGTCACCCAGGAACAAGGCCAATGAACGAAATATGGAAAGCCCTTGTTTAGTCGAATATCCTGGTTTAAAGTGGATATGTCTCGGGCAATGATGATGGGGATGCAGTGGACAAGGGAAGAAAAAAAAAGCGCAGAGCCATCGTGTATATAAAAAGACCCTTCTAGTTTACTTGTTTGTTTATTCACTGAAACCACCATGTTGAAATTTCTGATCCTCATCCTGCTTTCCATTTTGAGCACGGCAGCTGCTCAAAACTACTTTTATGGCTTGAATTACGGTATCAATCAAAACGCTTGTCCCTCCTACGAGACCATCAAGGCTGAATTTGCTCAAATCAAAAAGTACACAAATCGTGTTCGTACATTCTCCCTGTCTGTATGTAATGAAGGTGCTCTTGCATTGCGTGCAGCCAATGAATTGGGCATGAACATCTACTTGGGCATGTGGATTGATCGTCCCGACACCTTTGATGCTGAAATGGCTGCTTTGAAGGCTATCCTCGCCAACACCCAACAAGGATCTTTGGACAAGGTGGATGCTATCATTGTTGGTTCCGAAGTGCTCTACAGAAAGGACACTGACGAAAACTCATTGGCAAACTACATTGGCACTGTGCGTGATTTGGTCCAACCCAAGGGTATCCCTGTTACTACTGCTGATGTCTACTACGAGTTCCCTCCTGTTGTCGTTGAGAAATTGGACTTTTTGTTGATGTAAGTAGCAGATAAGTGATTGATTCACCATGATCTAATCAAACCGCTGTCAAACAGGAATGCATTCCCTTACTGGGAAGGTGTTACTGCCGATCAAGGCGCTTCCACTTTGATGGCTCACTATGACTCTGTTGTTCAGTCAAAGGCTAATGGCAAGCCTGTTCGTATTGGCGAGACTGGCTGGCCATCCGGTGGCGGTAACTTTGGTGCTTCTGTTGCTTCATCTGCTAATCAAAAGCTGTACTTGTCCAATGTTCTCTGTGTTACTCGACAAAGAAACATTGACATGCTCTACTTTTCCGCTAGAGATGAGCCTTACAAGGCTGGCGTTGAAGCTTATTGGGGTGTCATGTACTCCAACTTCACTCTGAAGAGCAATCTGCCTACCACATTGCTCGCAAACCCTTGTTAATTTCTTGTAAATCAAATAAAATTTTATTCTGTCATTTTTTTTTTGTACAAATTGAAGATGTTGGAAGGGAGATGTTGCGTGTTGAAATAATATAGTCTAGAGTTAAACGGTCTTTTGCTCGTTGCTGGCAGATTGAGCCAATTCCTCAAGGAGCTTGGCTTCAGGGGTAGCTTGAACAGTTGTGGCGGGGGTTGGTGATCTGATCCATTCTTTGGGAAATTCTAATCTTTGCTTGGGCTTTGGTAAATCGAGAGGAACGTCGGCAAAAGTGTCCTTGGTATCCTATCATCCACACGCATGTCGCATCAATATCACACATATACACACACATGTACAGCCATCCCATTTGCTTACCTTTGCCTCCTTGATCAACTTTTGCAAAGTATCAATCAAAAACTTTTTGTTTTGCTTGCGATGAGGAAACTTTTCACTCGACATGACCAATTCCTCTGTATTCACATTGTATCTGGGTCCGCTCAATAATAAGAATTTGTGCTTTTCTGTCTCGTTCAATCCTAAATCAGCAACCTTGACGCTTAATACAGCCTTCTTCTCGACAGGATGTCCTTCACCGAGATAAGTGTGCGACTTGAATTTGAGGATTTGATCCTTTGTGGGTGCCTCGAAAGGTTTGGCGTAAGCTGCAATCAACAAAAAAACCAGGGGGTCGGTTAAGAAGTGTCAAATGTGTGTGTGTGTGTCATTATAGTAGACAATTTACCATTTAATTTGGGCAACTCGAATTCAGTCTTTCTCAAGTATTTGCGGACCTCTCTAATGTTGTCAAAGAGGTTATGACCGATGGTGGTTTGGTCATCAAAATCGAATTTTGGCATAAAATCAACATCAAATTTCTTTTCGGCTTTTCTGCGACCACCAGTTTGGCGACCTGCAAGTGCAATGGAGCTGGTTGAGAATTGCTTCATAGCAATCTTGTTGACGTTGCTGTTCACGACTTGCTTCAACATCTTTTTTTGACAAGTATTCAAGTGAAAGAGAGACAAAGAAAATAAGACGAGTGGAGTAGGAAGAAATTTTATTTTACTGGGGCAAGGCCTTCCTCCCCTCCACCGACATCCCTTCATTCGCCCGCAGACAGGATCTGTATGATTCAAACTCAAAAGCTTGATAATGTGACGTGAGGACAAGGCATACACTCTTTATTCATCAACGTTATTAATGTATTCAGCTCTATCAAACACCAATTCGACAGGAATACTGGGAGAATATTCGCACTGATATAGTCGACCGACTTCTTTACCGCAATTAAATGAAGCGCAACCAACATGCGTGGATGATTTCCAAATCATGGCAATGAAAGGGCCTGCCTTATTGGTGTATTTGGGCTTGTTGTAATATTGATGTCCACTGTACCAGCCCAGGATTGTATCGTTCCAATTGGCATATCCTTGAGCAATGTTGTTGGTTGAGTTTTTGTGATTCACTGTCTTGTAGAAATTGCATCCATCGACGAAAGCTCTTGATTCAATGGCAAGTTTGATACTCCATTTCAGTTCAGGGGCATTGTGCTTTTCTCGTAATGCGTTGTGTAGATCGAGAATTTCTCTATGGCTGTCAAAGATCAAACCGCCCTGTGCAAGGGATAGCAGTGAGATGCATATCAGAATTAAGTAGAGGTACATTCTGATGGCGAAAATGATACTGAAGAGAAAGAAGAAGATGGGGATGATTACATATTCCTAAGGATCTTGGACGATTTTAAGGTAGTCATTTGTAACCAACACAAGCCTTATGATATTCGTATCACCGTTGATATTTTAGACTCTAGAGAAAGTATTATGGTGCCACATCCATTATGAATTTTCGCTCTAAATGGAATTTACAGAATACTAAATTTACATTTCACTGTGGTTTGTGTTGATCATGTAAGCAATCATAAGATAGTTGCATACTGTTTATGCTGGAAATGTAAAGCATTAAACGTTTATAATGCCTTAGAGGGGTTTCTATGTAACTACATTAGAATTAGAACGATTTCATAGTATATTAAAACACATTTTCATACTATGGAGAATAAAGAAGTGCAAATCATCATCTACCTATTAATAAGGTTAGTGATGGATAGAGTGTAGACAATCAGGTTGCACATAATAATATTAATGCTGCTCATATAAAGCGAATTGTGCTATTCTTCCGAGAAATTTATCAAAACCTAGCATATAAAGGTCTCAAAACAAAGGTTTCGTCAAAGTCCCTCTGGATCCATAGCAGCATTTCGAACTGATATAGAAGCAGAGTGAGCTATACCAACTTACAAACTGACTACAGCTATAATATTTATAGCACAATCACTTGATAATAGGCAATCATTCACCAAAATCGCGTCAAAGACGATAACTTTGAGGGGTCTTTTGAAGCGGTTACAGCGCGTTAAAAGCGCAGAGAAATAGCTCAAACCATTTCTCTGATCATTTAGATGCTTTCTGTACAATTTCCCCAGATTTTTTTGGTCATTGATTTTTCATTGAAAATCGAGCTCAAATCCCTTGCTACCATGCATGATTTTTCATCAATTTTCTTTGATGCCATTTTTAAAGGTAAAGGAGCCATTTTTTATTAAGATGTTCTTAAGCTCAAAATGTTGCAAATTCTTTAAACTTTTGTATGCAAGTCTTACTTGGCATGTTTGGCCAGTAAAATTTTGTCTTTTTGGTCAAAAACGTGATTTCAGTTTTTCCAAAATTGCGCAACATTTTTGGTGCAAGATATGCAAAAAATTAGCATGGATAGATAGAGAATCTTTTGAAGATGTTATTTTTGTTAGAAACATACCTGGCAAAACTTAACAAAATTTGGAGAAATTGACCAAAAGGTGATTTTGGGATCCCAAAACAGGTTTCTGGAGCATCCTGCGTCTATAGTGACAAACTGAGTTTGAACCGTTTTTTTTTGCAGCAGGAGGCTGGTGCACCTTCAAGCAGGCGAATGGCTTACTAAAATATAGCTGTAGGGAAGTTTGTGAGATCTATTTAGACACCTTGGGCTACATGATGACATTTTCTATACATGATTCGTATATACTGACTCGTTATTTGTATAAATCTAAGTTGAGTGGTAACGAGCGAGGACTGGACAGACCTGTAAAAGCGTATAAAAGATGAGGCTGAATGGTCAATTATTGCCCATTTAATGTTGATACAGAATGATACGATGGAACTAAGAGATCAGCTTCAATAACTTGTATCATTTCCACACATCAAGGCAATATTTTTAATTGCAAAAAAAGACAGTATTTTGGTATATACTGTATATATTTACATTTTACGCCAGTATTACATATGATTAGAAGGAAAATCACTAGAGACAGGCGCATGGTAACAATAGTTATCTAAACAACTCAAGTTCAATAAAAAGACGCATCTCATACAACCAAGCAGTATTGTAATTGAAGTTTCAAGTAAAAATGGTAGTGGAAAGACTCGATAAAAAAGTCATTTAGATGATTGAAGGCATAGTTCATCATTCATATTTGGCTTTTTCATTTGCATTTATTATATAAAATGGACTCTTCTTGGTTTCTCAAAGCCATGTATTATGGCAATGATACTTACAAGAACAACTACGTGAAAGTGAGAGTCTACTGTTCCCAAAAAATAATGGTTGCTAGCCCCATATGTCCCGAAACTACCACAAGGATAGACACACATAGTATGCTCGGATGAGTAAAAAACCCACATATAAACAAACATACAAGGCCGGCAAAAAGAATGAGGATTCAAATTATGAAAAACTGCCCTCCTTTTATACTTTTTCACCTGCAAAGTCTCGAACCAAAAGATCCCACGGCGTTAGTTTTGTGTTGTTTTGTGCTATTTTGATGAATTTCGCAATGTCCATTACACTTTGGACTCTGAAAACAGCACCATTAGATCCCTCAAGCAATTTGCTTTCCAACAATGTGCATATTTTATAACAAAATGCCTTCATTTCGACTATAAAACAACCATTTACTTGCTTATCTCTCTTCAATTCATGTTGTTTTGTTTATTTTTTCACATGTTTATAGTTCTTGATTGATGTTGCCTACAAATGAGCTGTTTTTATTCTGCATGATCAGAGCACCTCCCTAAAAAGACCAATTACTAAACTTATGATTTGGAATCTGTTGACTCTACATGAGGTGATTACCTTTGGATCATATGAAATTACAAGCTGATTGCAGAAATGATGTATGAGAATGATAAACTCACTATAAAATATGGGCGTAATGATATTGTATAGTAGCGCGTAGTACAATATATTGAGATATCACTGACAGCCATCAGACTCGGCTCATGATGATAATTGACAGCCTTAATGAGAATTGACACAAGAATGCTCACCGTAACTCCATCTTGTTTGATTTCGCGGAAGCTACGCCGTCAAATTTCATACGATGTTCCTATCAATGCTTTGGTTTCCCAGATATACTATGCATCGCATGTGGTACAAAAGCCAGTACGCTGTTTCCGATGTGATGTAAGTGTTAATTAGCTATTCTTGTCATCTAATTGAATAAACAGCCCATAACAAGAACAACATGACCATGTGAAGATATGGCGCAAGATACCGTCAATTCCATTCACTCTTATTACGGCATATGCGACGTTTGCCTGCGTATTACATTCTACCTCTAACAATCAGTTTGTAGCTGTGGATCTGGCTCTCTCACCACTCCATGCTTGTATCAATGAGATTCACTTATATCTGAGCAAGTAGTGTACTTGAGTTACCTCTCAATACCCCGGGATTACACAAACTGCAAGGGATTTTTGATGCATTTGACCCATGATTTCTGGTGTTACAAGCCATTCTAGTAGGCCGCCAGAGCAGCACCAAAAAAGTTGCTCATCACAATGCTCTAGTAGATGTGTTCATTTTGGAGTCCAAAAACTCGATCGATTGATTGGTTTTCGCCGAGAACCATGAGGAATATCTCATGCTTTTTGGTCGAGAACTGTGAACTGGTTGGAGTCGTACGAAAAAAGTTGATATAAGAAATTAGCATACAAACAAAAGGATGTTGCACACTAACGACAAAAATCTGCCATTGTTTGATGAATTTCGTGATGTACACTTTACTTTGAGCCCTGAAAACAGCACCATTGGATTCCTCAAAAAATTTGCATTCTAGTACATACTTTATGATTGAATGCCATAATTTTGGCTGTATACTTGCTTATCTCTTTTCAATTCGTATTGCTTTGTTTATTTCTCTTTTTTTGAGTTTGATTTCACTTGCTAATGAGTTGTTTTGATTATGCATGATCCGAGTGACCTCCCAAAAGAGGACAATCCCTAAAAGTGCATATGACATGATGGACATGTTGTGTTTTTATAAAATGTATGGCTTCAACATGAATTGCAGACATACTGTCGATATACTATGCGAGACTGATCAATTCAATGCACACATGTGTAATAGTGTGTGGTAGTATGCTAGTGTAAGCACTTGATTGATATATTTAACTGACGGCGAGTACAACACGATGTACTTATTGCAAGACTACTTGAAAACACCCCACTTTGCTCCATTCCGTTCCATTCCGTAGAGTCTATAGCAGAAGTTTTCATATAGTACTCTTATCAATAGTCTGTCTTCCGAGGTGTACGCTGTGGGGTGAGTGCATAGTCTGTGGTACGATAGCCACTGCACTGGTTTCAAGATCAAGCAAACTAGCCTTGTCGTCTCATACATCGTCTAATTACACAAACAACTCATGGCGAATCGCGTGAGAGAAAGACAGAGAAATAAGGAGAGGTAGAAAAAGACTACCAAATGTAGCAATCATCAGTTCTGCTTGTTTCAGCCAAACAACCTGTTTTTGTCTACTTTTTGATGTGAATGAGCCTATGAAAATTCTTCTGTTAATTACATCTAGGAAGAGATAAGGGAACTCGTTTCATGTGAAGATGAAAAAAAGAGCTTTTCGAAAAAGCAAAATGGATATAATTCGTAAAAGAGAGCATTTGAAGGTGCCGGATAAAGCGGATCAAGTAGAGCAAATGTCAAACGTCAGAACGGTACTACTCTTTTCCCCAAGAAAAAGGCACCATCGACACTCAAAAAGCTCGCAAAGCCTGCTGCTGAAGCCAAAAAGGACGGCTTCATGTCCATGTTTGATCCCAATGCACCTCCCACTAGCAATACACCCACCGTACCCAATGCAGAGCTAAACAAGAGCAAAGCAGTCGCTGTAATGAGAGCCAAAACTGCAGAACAAAGGGTAGAGAGCTCAGAGAAGCTGGAAAAGACGGACGATGTCAATGCTAGACTGATTGCTTGAAAGAATGGAAAAAAAAAACAGAATCTGAGAGCCCTATTAGCTATATTAGACACGTTACTATGGTCTGGTGCTTAATAGAAGGGTGCAAAAATGAGTAAACGCATCAACCCAAAGAAATGTAAAGTCATCTACTACATGAAGGCCATCAGCAAGGTGCATCTTGACAAGGTAATAAAAGTGAGAGAGATGGCTGTTGTACTGTATAAACAGCTAACGTAGATTTTAATAAAATCCATCTGATGTTACTATAGAGCAACACATGCTGGCTAATGGTATTTTTGCAAGCTTGAATGAAGCCTGGGATTCTTTCAAGAACCAAAACCAATTATAGACCCAAAACAAATCTATTGTCCTGGATATTTTCAATGCTTCTTCATTAAAAAGGGAAATTTAGCTGCAGAAATTGATCAATTTACAGTAGCACCACTATCTAATATGTTGTCTACTTTTCATTAGCCTTGAAAGCATCTAAATTTACTATTGCTACCTTCATTCGAAAGGCATTGCTGATCATTCCTACGTCCAACAGCAGCCAAAAATTGATTGAAACGCCGCAGAATTTTTCGTCTGAAACGAGCAGTTTTTTGTTCTAGAATGGGTTTCGAAGATCTATTTTGCCTTGTTCCACTATATAAAATGTGATGATCATCCCATCTTTCCTAGTACACTTTAGTAGTGCTTTTCGATGCGGATTCAATGGTGCCAATAATTAAAGCTCTTTTAAATGAATTTACAGAGCAAATGTCAAAAATGTGAAATATGGTTTTTAACCAAAATGTTGAGATTTTGCATAAGAAGGTCTCACAAAAATAACTTCAGGCGGTTGCCATGAGTCCAGAGAACGTTTTGATCTAATATGTACCATAACAAAAGTCTTCATTTTCACGTTCAAAAACGCGATCGTTTGATTTTCAATCGAAACCATGAGGGGTACCTCATGGATTTTGACCAACTTTTGATCATCCCAAAAAAGTTGAGCAAAGGTGTCAGAAAGTTATTGCTAGGCGAGAGCAATTGGATGGTGCTGATCTGGCGGTCTAGAACGGCTTCTAACACAAGAAAATACGGCTCAAATGCACTCAGATTTAGGCATATATTACTGAGTAGTAAGATATTCTCTGAATGTATCTTGTTTATACATGCATTGCTTGTCTGATGTAGGCCTTGGGCATCGTAAAAAAAGCCATTCTCACATTGCAAGTGAATTTATTGCGCTTAATAACGCGGTATAATTGCATATTAGCGAATTTTAAGTGAGATGCAGCTTAAAGTATTAACATCCAACATTACGCATGCATTTTTGTGGTATTGTTGGTATACGCAATTTGTCTTCATATATACACACATCCAGGCGATATAGTGTGAAAAGCAGTCGATAATTGTGCTCAAAATGACAACTGCTCAAATGGCTATAGCCTATAGCCAAAGACTATATATCCTTGCCTGATACCATCGACTGGGTCTGGCTCTGTGCCAGCAAACGGCATTTAGGCAGGGTATTCATTTCTGCCAAATTTAAATATCGAATGAGTCTCTGTGGCAATTTCAATGTTGACAGGTCAGTGGCTCGCAAAAAACCAGGATATGAAAACTTACAAACTCTGGTAATGTTATCCTGCAAGACAAATCCATCGAGAGTTTTGATATGCTTTGTATGAACAGTTTTTAGTTGCCCACTCTCTCTCTTTATACAAAATTTCAACGTTTGCGCTTTTTTTGTTATTTATACCATTGGGGACTAAATAAGTCATTACCTCTTATTATCAATGTTGATGTCAAATGTATCAATTTTGGCAGGGAAGATCACTCTGGGTATCACAAAACGCTACCAGGGTGATGATTGCGCAGTAAATTATAAGAACCCACTACACATCAGCTCGATAACTATAGTCTTCACTACTAGTAGCCTTTCAATGATGATAATGACGATCCTCCTAAAAGCTTAAACCTTATACACACCAACTAGAGATGATCGGCAGAGATTACCCCATTTAAAATCCAACATTGATTGATTCTATACATGCTGATTTATTTCTTGAACAATCCCTTGACTCTATTCATTACGCCGCGCTTTCTACCATGCTCTTTTTCCTCGTCTTGCTGCTGTTGCTCTTGCTTTTCGTTGACGGATTCATCCGAGTAGGTGGATTCTGGAGTTGCATTTGCTGACATGCTGGAGAAATTGGATTGAAGCTCTTGGATGGTTTGCATGTCCAACTGAATGCCAGCAGCCTGCATGTCTTGGGCCAACTTTTGCACCTTTTCCTTGATGTCTGGGTCATTCATGACCTTCATCACCTGCATAAAACTAGGCTGTTTACCCGATACATCTACGCCTTTGGTCTGGAGCAGTTGAGTGAAATCAACCAGCTGCTGCATGATATGAGGATGTTGCTGGATCTTGTCAATGAGCGGATGCTGCGGTGCAGGTGTTTGCTGCCAATCATGGGATGAAGCAAACATTTGCTTTGCACTCGTGTGAATGCTGCTTTTGGAGGTAGTCAAGTAGAGATTGCGTTGGATCTGAACACGACATGTGTTGAAAATAAGACGGCGGGTGGTAGGCAAGGTTGCTTTTTGAATAATACGATATAGCATGGTTGAGAAATGAACTTGAGGAAGAGAGCAGGGTGCTATGATGACACATTTTTTTGGTGTATTTAGTATCTGGCACCCGAAAAGTCACACAGAGCTTTGGATGATGGTAGTGGCAAAACAGAGAAATGAAAGGAGAAGAAGCACTACTGGAGAGATCCCCTGATGGCCTGTCCTTGACCCCCTTCTCCAATGTGCCCTTTTCCACCTTGTTGCATGCTCGAATGAAGAGGCTATTTACTACATAGTATATATAGATGGTGGCAATGCACAATGGGATGTATATTTAGTCATGTATGGCTAAACAGCAGTGCTTGTCATGTAGGCATTACATGGTGTATTTTGGGAAATGAAACCTAATCAAGGCATAGATGCTTTGCTACTAACAGACTATTACGCCGTATTGCATATCAATTCATTTGGTATGAGTATATAGCATGCTTTTTTCTTGGCTATTTACATGTCGCTTTCTTTCCTCTTTCTCTCACATCTTTCTTGAAAAATGAAGCATCAAGTGCTCAATCGTCTGTCTCGCTTATTCACATCCACATCGACCAGCAGCGCAGCTCCACACCCAGAGCACACCACTGTAAAGCCAAAAAAGGCCTGTGATGGTACTGCGACGCACAAGAAGCACCGATGGTCGACATTGGGCATTGGCAAAAAGACAAGCAAGCGCAGCAGTATTCCTGTGGGCGAATGGTTCTCAACACCCACCACAGAGCAAGACAAAAACCGGGATTCAGTCATTGCTTCATCTCCTGTAAATGTAGGGTGCTATTATGATGAAAAAGTAGAAATAATCGTCCCCTCAGCCTCCATCAACTCCTTCCTCACGGCCACCAGTATGAACAGCGGATTTCAGCATGCTCCATTCTACTTTTCATCGCCCTCGCTATCGCCACAACATGAGGTAGACGAACAGCTGCATACGCCAAGAACCTCTATTGATGAGCAAGAGATGCAGCAAAAGCAGGAAAAGACGGTTGGCTTGGCTACCATGGTGAACCACATCTTGAGCGATGCGTTTGTGGTTGCTGATCAAGACATATTTGATAGAGACGATTTCTACGAGTAGCTAAACTGTATACCCCCCCTCGCTCCTAAATCAAACCAAAAGTGTACAATACGCATATACATACTTTCATATAGATCATCATACCTGGCACTAATAAAAAGAAGAAGACACCCTCTTCAGACATTCCACCTCATCTTACATGTACAGGACTCATGACCAGCATGCAATGCGCTATGATTTGAACGGCTTCCTTTTATCCTTCAAAAGGTGCTACGTTTCATATTTCACGGAATAGACATTCTATTTGTATGATTCGTATTACACTTGTGTCACTCTCAAGCTGGACAGCCTCCCTACATGTTTCGTAATGGCTATTCCATCTCGCAGGGCAATGACATGTTTCTATTTGATCACAAGTTTTTTTTTCTTGTCGCTAGCAAATTATGTGCTATGGCACATTTAGCATTGCGTTATACATGATAAACACACAAAAGGTTATTTTGTTACAACAATATTATTTCATTTTATTATAATTAGTATTGGTATAAAGTAAATGTTCATATTTCTTGTAGATTTGAAATATATAGAATTGTTTGCGTTCGTTTTTTTATACATTAAATCTGTTTGCAGATATGCTGACACGCGTATTGTCCTTAATACTTGAGAATAATGTAGAGAGCATGAACTAGAGGGTTGCCATGTTAACCAAATCACCTTCACTTCACTTGCTCGTTCACACTATGAAACTTACCGATTCCGGGAATGAAACCAAGACAGGTCAAGGCAATGTTGATAGCGAGATCGCAGGTGCAACCTCTTTCAAAGAAGACACCGAGAGGAGGCAAGACGACGGCTAACAGAAGCAATCATATCATCAATACACAGGGCCGTATTCCAGCAGATCCACAAGTAACTTACCGGCAATGATTTTACAGATATCAGATGAGGTGAAGGCCATTTTTAAAAAATTACTATGTTTTTACAGTAAAGAAGAGAAGCGAAGCAATCTAGTTTTCTGGCCCTTTTTATATTAAATTTCGGACAGAGAACATGATATCATTGTGTTTCCTACGACTATATTTACGCCTCGTTTGTGTAAGGGTCAACCAATCATCCTATTTAGCTTGGGATACGAAACTTTATTTAGAAGCAGCGTATTAAATTGGGATCCATATGATGCTATCATTACTCTCCTATTTTCTGCATTAAAAAATATGAAATCATGGCAGGTTTAGAGCAGTTTCTTCTTTTTTGCTTCAAGTGCAGACAAGCTTATTAGCTTTTCGTAGTATAAACCGTGTCATAGATCAGAAAGAGATTGTTTTTGCCTGTCAACGGTATTGCCATGGCAACAATACCATCTGAAAACTCAGATGCATGGCTGGTGGCTTGATTTAGCAAGAACACATCTGATCTGTTCGTTTACTTTCAACATTGCAATTGAATCGCCACAGATCCAGCGGTAGTATAGTATGTATGAATCTTGGCGCTTGATTTCTATATAGTATACATTTGAGGGCTGGTTGCATGAAAGTTCTTATTCTGGACAAACATCATTATCAGGTGTTCCAGAGTACATACATATTGGATCAGTTTCTGATTTACTGCCAAGCTACTGCCTTTCCATTCTTTGTACATGCCTTTGACACCAAGCTATCGTACTAATAACAAAAGTGATCAGCCGAGCAACTGTGCATATTGGAAAGAATCCGTGCATAGCGTTTCTTGAGGAACGACTATTCATTATATACATGTTTCAATAGACATTCATTTATTAGCTAGAAAAAAGTTACACATAAATCATATATTATAAATGAGGGCATGATGACGATCATTTTTTTTCTCTAGTTTTCTCGAAGTCGATAAGAACCATGAGCAAAACTGAGTGGTACCAATCTTTCCAAATCAGCAGTAGCTAAAACATTCAATGATCCAGCGTCCAAAACAAGTAAAAATGAAGTGGATTTAGCTGAATTCATGACGACACTGATCAAAACACCTTCATCTTCGCCAACCTCGTCTTCAGGGCCGATCGAAGGTCTTGGTACAAACACAGCTTCACTGGGGTAACAGAAATCTTGATGCCACGATGCCTCGATTTGCTTGGTATCCATATTCTATTTATACATTGGCTAAGCATGAGCGCTAATCCACAATCTGGGATGAAATATACACTTACAGTCTTTACAATGCTATCCCAAATAGCGCCATCCTTTAGCGAACTAGCAGCCGAAAAGCCAAGACCATACATGATGGTGTGCTTGTACATGCTGAATTTGGGGTTGATCTGGGGCAGCTCAATTGATGGTTGAACACGTTTGTCATAGGAGGCAATGGGCATCCAAGAGTACCATTTGTTGGTGTCTTGATCTTGGTTATTGTACTCCAGATCACTGCTGGCAGGTGTTTGCTTCTTGCCAAAGAGGCCAAAGATGCGAGTGGTGACGCTGGTCTTGGATGGTATCAATGAGTTGTTTGCCATGTAAGTAATCTTCTCCTCTTCAATGTTGGCCAGCAAGTAGCGTCTCACTTCAGAGGCAACTAAACGCGAGGGCTGCATTGTGGAAGGGTTGCGCAGATATTCGGTTGTTAATTGGCGAGCAATTGTGTCATCAGGGTAGCAGATCATATCCAGGTACACGCCATCACGGTCATCTTCAAAGGCATTGATGTGGTTGAACACAAAGCAAGGGTCTGAGCGGTAAGTGGCTACAACATCGCCCTTTTCACGAGAGATGACATAAAACAAGGTGGGTTCAGAGGGTCTGAAAGAGAACGAGTCCATGATACTTTCGTTCCAGTTGTACTTGACACCACCAGCATTGGCCAAAATAGGGCAAATTACCTATTTCGAGATCATCATGTCAGTAAATACAAACAACGAACGTTGGAGCCATCCACTTACAAAGATGATGTATTTGGGTGTAATCGAAAAGTTGTTGACATACGCCATGGGTGCAGTAACAGACGCAAGAAGGGATCCCTTGGGGTTCTTGTCAGAGATGGAAAAGAAGTTGTACTTGACCGACTGATAGCCGACTTCCATTGAAAAGTTGATGTATTCTCCAGTGCGAGCATCGTATTTGCCGTTGGGACAGGAGCTTGTTCCCTTGAACTTGGGGTTGATTTCGTTCCACTGAAGCAGACGAGTTGGCTTCAGATCAAAGGGATCCAGTTCTTGTACATGATTGGCATAGTTTTGGGCGAATAAGCGTCCCTCTAAGCCTGGAATATTGGCCAAAATACGAGCAGCACAAGGCTCAGCATCGGGCTTATTCACCTTGGAGGAACCCAGAAACTTGGATAGCACAGTTTGGTTGGTATTTGACATGTACAGTGCGTTGGGGTGCTGAGGGGCGTATCCGTGGTGTTCTCTGATCTTTTCCACGAGTCTGCGGCTGGTGGATCGATGTCTGTAGGTAACTGAATTTCTGGAGCCATTCAAATCAAATCGATTCACCAAGGGGAGTCTAATAGGTTGCAGTGCGTGAGCTCATCTAGCTTTGCATTTTCATCCATCATGGACACACACACACACACTTACGCATCAAACCAATGTCCAAATGTGTAAAATGCGCTTGCATTTTGAAGCTCACCGTCAATCTCAATCTTGCGAGTGTATTTGATGTCAAATGTGGAGGGGCCAATCGTGAAATGCTCTCCAACCAGCCATTCAGGAAGCTGGCCCTTGACATTCAGATCATCGATTTTATCACTGTCATGAAAGTTTTGAAATCCCTATGACGAAGAAACACGTTGAGAGGCACAATTTAAGGTTTGTCAAGGAATATAAAGAATTAACCTTGGTGGCAGAAGTATCCTCATCCAGCTGCTCCTCGGCGACGGGCTCCTGTCTGTTGTCCGCATCGAATACAGTGGTGGTAGCAACGGGCTGCTGAACGAGGGCAGCCTCTGCATTATCCTCATCCACATCGGCTTGCAGTAAAGCATTGTCTTCGGGCTGAGCAGCCCAAGGATCGTTGTTTTCATACTCTTCCAAGGACAGAGAGGCAAGAGGGTGCTCCTTCTTGTCGTCCTCCCAGTCCTCCTCTTTGGCAGTAGTAGTAGTGGTTGCCATGGTGATGGCTTCGTCTTGGTGCTGCTTTATCTCGGGCTCAATGGTGGTGGAAGTAGTTGTGTGTGGCTGTACATCTTCAACAACATCGTCCAGCAGATTAGTATCGTGTTCCTTTTGAGCAGGAGCTTTGGGTGCAGGGATAGCTTGGACGAGGCTAGCTTGCTCTTCCTCACTTGTATCAATCAACGAGACCTTGTTCAAATCAGACATGTTGGTTGTGTAAAAATAGAGAAAAGAGAAAGAAAAAGGGAAAAAAAGAGGGCCAGAACACACAAATAGCCCAATCTGTAAGGGGCTAGCTAAAACCTCAAATGAACAACCGATTAATCCTCTCTAAATTTATTAAATTGACTTCTTCAAGGTCAAAAAGTGAAGATCCTTGTCCACCTTGAGCATTTCAGGCCAAATGAAGGGGATGCGTTCTCCAGTTTCAGCGAAACCGAGCTTCTTGTACCAAGTCAAAATTTCAGGTCTATTCTCTAATACATGCATCATGGCGGTGTGATAGCCCAGTTGATGCATTTCTAGCATGGCTTGACGTACAAGCTTGCCACCGATACCTCGGGATTGATGTGCTGGGCTGACAGAGAACAGGCCGATTTCTGCCTCTCCAGGATGCTCAGGAGCATGCTGAATCTGGACTGTGCCGACGAGCTGATCTTGGTCAAATGCGAATAAAAGGGTGTGGGGCTTGCCATTGTCCAAGATGAACTTTTCCATCACATCGACTGTACAGCGCTCTCCGCTGACAATGTCTTTTTCAGTGGTCCAGCCACCTAATCTGATGCGTCAGTGGCCAAATGTCAAAACGAAAGCGCCCTCTACTACACTCACCTTCAGAGCGGTATGCAGCATTGACGACCTTGGTAGCTTCTTCCTTGTACTTGACGTCAGCAGGAAGAGCAATGCGAACAGAGATTGTAGGTTGAACCATGGCAGCAGTAGTGAATAATCGACGCAACAAAACGAAATAAATGTCGAAATGACACAAAAGATGGAAAGAAGATGAGAAACGAGGGGGGGGGGAGGGAGTCTAATAGTTTAATTTTTTATTTCTGATTCATATGGCCCAATTAGAAGATTGGGTATCTCAACACTGCCAATGGTGCCTCGTCTACAATGAGAATATCGCCATAGGGGAAGGGTATCACCTCGCCGACATCCTTGAATCCCATGCGCACATACCAGGTGGTCAGCTCAGGGCGAGCAACAAAGACATGCACCACAGCTTCTTTGATGGCTGGCATATGGGCTTTTATGTGCTTGACCGATTCTCGGATTAAGAGGCTGCCAACGCCGCGCGATTGATGGCTGGGGCTGACACCCAGGCAGTTCAGCAGAGCCTCGCTTCCTTGCACCTGGACATGCACCACACCAACAATCTGGTCTTGCTCATCAAATGCACACAAGAGTACATTGGGTTCCTTGCATCTGGCATCAAATTCGGCTTCTCCAGTCGTGGGAATACGGTCAATGCTAACAAAGGCTCTGTCGGTGGTCCAGCTAGCGTCTGATTTAAAGGCTACATTGATAATATCGTACACTGTGCGCTTGAGTTTCTCGTATTCTTGTGCCTTGACAGCTCGAACTGTAATTTGTGAGAGTTGCTTGATTACTGTCATTTGTAATAGTTTCTATGTTTGATTCTGATCAGAATAAAAAAAAGAGAGACAATAGAGGAAAATTCTTCTCTCTTTTTATAGGAGATGTAAAAAGCTTGCAATTTACACAAAATGTGTCATACGGACTAAAGATCAGTCAATTGCACTACAATTATAAATCGAAATTACTAATGGAATCTGTTATAGCACTTGTATTTATAATACCAATGTGCCTGTTGCACACGATCATAGGCCTGGCACTATTTATCATAGTATTTGTTTGCAAAAAATCATAGGAGGTAATGTGATCAAACGAAGAAATCAGGATCAACAACTGTAGTCGCATTAGCAGTGCTGGGATCAATCAAATGCGTAGTCTTTTGTGCTAGGAATGCAGCAGACACAGCCAATATTTACTCACTATTGTGTGATTTGAGGTCGTACATTGTGCGAGATTCGCCCTGAGTATAATGCAATTGATGGCCTTGCAAGGCACCGAATAGCCAGCATTCTTGGATCATTTACTGCTTACAGATTTGCAAAACCACGCATACCGCAAAGTTAAATCGTTATACATGTGAGACTAGACTGTAGTAGTGCAGCATCTGTATGTAAGAAAGATTGCCCGAAAGAGTGATCTGATATGGTTTGCCTTTCGCACATACCGTAAACGACATGGAGAAGCTTGAATTAGGTGGAAATTTCTAAATTGACATGCGAAATTTCGCTTTGAGTGACATTTAATATTCTAGAATTACAGGTATGCCATTTTAAAGAGGGCTGCAATTTCACGACTCACATTAGCTAGTTTTCCAGCTTGAGTGAGCAGCTTACGGCAATAACATCTGTCAGATTTAAAATGGGCAGCAGTTATCTCTTTATATGCTTCATAACCATCGTTTACATTCATGGTATAGTAGGGGCAGGCAAACAAAATTCAACCTTCGAGCGTGGTTTTTTTCATGATTCAGATTGGCCAGATTCTGATCAAAATCGAACTGTTTGAGCTATTTTGCTTTGTTCAACTATACAAAATGTAATGATCATCCCATGACCCCTTATGGTTTTTAGAAGCAATTTTAAAGGTGAATCCGATGGTGTTAATTATAGTATGTTTTTTGATACAAGTTATTGAGCAATTTGCGAAAATGCCAAATTAGGTTTTGGGCGGAATTGTCAAATTTTCACATATAAAGGTCTCACAAAAACAATTTCAGAAGTTGCTTTGGATCCATAGCAACATTTTGAGCTAATATGTGCTATAGTAGAAGTGTCCATTTTCGAGGTCAAAAACGCGATCGTTTGATTTTCAACAAAAAGCATGAGGGGTACCTCATGGATTTTCATTGAATTTTGATGATCCCCAAAAAGTTGAGCAGAGGTATCAAAAAGTAGCTGTTAGTCGAGAGCAATGATTTGGTGCTATTCTGGCAGCCTAAAACGACTTCTAGCACGAGAAATGCCTGCTTGAATACCTTCAGATTTGGCTGTATCTTGCGTATTTTTAAGGAGCAAGAGGTACTAGTAGCATGCTAGATGCCCATGTGTGTGTGTATCTCATCGATAGATACATAAAGCATCGTAAGAAATCAGATCTACAGCTGCAACTCATCAATGAGAGGTTTCTTACATAGCATTAGCATGTCAAAATTGCAATTATGGTATAAATCCGCAGGATATCACTAGAGCAAGAGCCATAAGCTAGGCCTGAATCCATTTTACTTGGATCGTTGATCCTATTGTTTGATGCAAATGACAATTTCAACATCAAGGGCATCATTTGCAACCTAGGATTGCACCATTGCCGAGTCAATGTCAACATTTAGGGGCATTTGACTTGGCATGTCATATAAATAGGGCTGCCTGGGATCTGTGCTCTTGCTAGTAGGTGTCAATTACCTACTCGAATAATGTCAACCTCAAGAACAATGCATCCCTCTACTCTTCTTCCGGACTTTCAAGGGATCTCCTGTGTGTCTCGATGGGTAAAGCGGTGACGTATAAACAGGCCAAATGCAGTTTGTTAATCCCCTTTCAGTCCAGTCACCAAATTCACCCCCTGGTGTGTTTTTTTAACAGCATTTTATATATTTCTCTAGTTCTTTTTTGTCTCTTTTTATTTTGTGCCCCACACTTTATCTAAAACCAAAAACTTTTCATAATATGAGTGCCATCTTCCGTCGTGCCTACACCACCAAGACTCTTATCCCTCCTAACGTAGCTGCTGCTACCAGACTTTCTGGCTCTGCCAAGGACGGTCAAATCTCTCAATTGGTCAGCTTCTACAAGGTGAGATATACCATGGATGTGCTCTCGAAATGCAATGACATTAACAGCTTTGGATAGAAATTGCCCAAGGGTACCGTTGAAGCTGCCAAGCCTTCTGGTCCTTGGGGTCGTTATAAGGCCCGTTACATTGATGGTGAGAACGCCTCTGTCACTCCTTTGATTCACCTCATCTTCGGTGTCTTTGCTATTGGCTACACTATCGATTATCACTTCCACTTGAGTAAGTTATTAGAAAGGATATGTTGGGGGAGAGATGTACTCATTCCGTTTATAGAGCACCACAAGAACGTTGAACACCATTAAATCACCCATTTTATTCTAGAATGAAAATGAACGTTTTGAAATAAAAAGAAAACATCCCTGAATTCTGTATTTATCTACACACACAACTACCACAACGTATCAGCAATGAATCGAATAGTTTTGACATGGACGATTATTAAATAAAGGAAATGAATAAAAAGGAAGGACCCAACTTCTTTTTTGGTTAAATACACTATGTTTAATTTCAAATAGATGAAGAGTCTAATCTGAATCTATTGCGTAAACCTCTTTGATTTCTACTTGGTCGTCGTCGTCTTCGTCCTCATCGCTGTCGTTGGCTTCGTCTTCCTGATGACAGTTGATACTGGAGACACGATCATCGTCAATGTCAGCGTCCTCAACAGGGAACATGGCGTTACCATAAGCAGCACTTTCCTTCATGATGGCCTTTGCTTTTTCAGTCAGGCCCGGAATAGGCACACCACCCCTTCTTTTTCTGTTCAAATCTTGTCTGATTAAGCGAAAGCCCACCTCCGGAACGAGAACTTGCTGCAAGAATTCCAATGGCAATTGCGATGACTTCAAATGCTTGCGCATATACCCAGTATCAATGTACATTTTCGTCAAAGCTTTGAGTATGGCGCCAGCACCTCTAGGACCATAGTAACCGGGCAAAGTAGCAGTAAATCGATTGAGCACACTCATGACACTTCTTGCCTTGGTTTGGCCTTGCTCTCGGTACGCCTTTTCTGCAATTTCCTTGTACTCGCTGTTGATTTTACCGCAGATAACCTCGTCAAGTTCGTTTTTAAACGAGACGATTCTTTCCTGGATCTTGCTGAAATCAATCTGTCTTGGATAGCCATTTTTGATGCCTTCAGGTAGAGTTACAAGTTGGATTCTATGCACTTTGCAGAACTTGTCCTTCTCCTCATTAAGCACAGGTCTTGAAATCACAAAGCCAGTAGGAGCAGTGAAAGACGAGGCCGCTTGTATTTCTTCATGATGTTGCTTTTGTTGTTTGGCGTAAGCCTCGTTCTTCTTTTCAAGTTCTTCCAACGCTTTACGGATAGGTTCTGTGATGGGCCATAGCTGCTCGCCGCAGAAATCGCATCTTCTGTCACTCTCGACTGCTTCACGTTCATAATCCTTTTGACCTTCAACCAAAGAGCTCTGCATTCTCTCCAATTCTTCAACATCCATTCTTGCCTTCTTTTTAGCTGGTACTCTCAGTCCATTAGTAGCAAATGGGTTTACAATTTTCTTTGGTAACATGAGAGTAGCCTGTGGAGAGTCGGGAGGAGATGCTGATTCAAAGATTTGGTCGTTCGTCATGGTTGAGCTTGATAAATTGCTTCTCCTGGCTGGGATGTGGAGCGAACTGCCCGCGTTAAGGTCTATCTTCCTCTTTGGTATCTTTAGGGTATTCTCAGGGTTATTGCTACGTCTGAAATCATCATCGTCTTCTTCTTCGTCGGTTGATGACTGTGATGAACGGCGCTTCTTTGATGCTTGGTCGTCTTCCTTTTTGATTTGATGTGCATCCAGTGGTACTATAAAGCCTCTCCTTGTGTTTGGTGGCACGGAAATGGGATTGTCAAGTATACTAGTCTTGGGCTCTCCATAAGACCTGTCCAGCTCTCTTGTGCCAGCTCTAAGTTTACTGAAATTTTTAATGGGGTTTTGTCGACGTCGGTTATATGCTGACATTGGGCAGATGTTCGAAGTGTAATAAAATGGGTAGTGCGTGGTGATAAAACACGTCTGTAGATATGATTAGAAAAATGACACTAAAAGCCACTTCAAATCCAAGCAACAGTGGGTATTTAAACCCACATTTAACCCAATGAGATTTGCCTTCTCTTTCTTCTTTACATTAGTAGCTTTACCCCTTAATTACCCAAATGAAACCTGATACCATTGATGATCAAGTAGTGTTCACTCAAAAACCAGATACCATAGACACACCAACAATCTCTTATGATAAGCCAAATACATACGACGACGATGACGCTGGCCATGAACATCAGCATGACAGCAGTGCCACACATTTGCCTCAAGAAGTCATTGACGATCTTATCGTCAGGGCGGAATTCGTGAATGGCAAAAGACCTCCCATCCGAACAAACGAAGACGAAGACGAGCTGAGTGCTCGCTTGACCGCCACCTTGATATCCCAAGTACCCTCATCTACGACTGTGCTCAGTACATCCTCCTCTAATCCTGTGGTTGCAGTAAGCTCCAGTGCGTCAAGTGTCAGCAGCAACAGTAGTAACACGAGCAGCGCAACAAGCAGACTTGCCTTGTTGCAAATACTCAAAAAGAAGCCCATGGAGGACATGATCAACTACGATCTACGCAAGCATTCCTTGGCAAGGCCTCATGAGCATGATGTCTATTTCAAAGGGACTAAAATTCCTGCCTACAAGAAGGTGCAGCCTCATTCCTACTCGTGGGGATTCCAGAACATACTATACCGTACGCCACTCAACAGCAGCAGCAGCACAGTAGAAAAGATCAAGGTCGCAGAAGCAAGAAGAAGGGCTTTCAAGAAGGAGATCACTGTCGAATGGGGGGACTTTCCTGTGATTCTAAATGAAAAGGATTACCCGCAAGAGGAGCAGGAGGAGGAGAGCGATTTTGACGATGAATCCACTGTGATTACTGCGGGAACACTCAACACCACTAAATCCAATCAGCTGCACAACCGCACAAACTCGCATTTGTTATTTACGTACGACACCGAGTTTGAGGGATACCGTATTCGCTGGAAAAGAGCAAGCCTGTTATCACACGACATGGTGTGTCAGCTACGACCAGACAAGCATCTGGAGGACCAAGACGAACCCAAAAAGAAGTGGCGTGTTATCGCAGAGTTCGACAGCCACCGCATGGGGTACTTTATTCATTTGGGCGAGCTGATTATTGACAAGAATGCCTTGAATTTGGTGGAAAGACCTGACCACTTGGAAGCACACATCATTGTTACATGCTGCACATTGATAGATCTGATGCGCGAAGTCGTGGAAAAGGCAGTCGGGCTCAACAAGGGAGGTGTTGTTGGTAGCGACTAGATTTTATATACACATAGATAGAGACTATTCAATAAAAACCATGTAAAATTACGCACAGAATGCTGCTCTTTGTGTATGCACATGCAATGCGTGGAACTGAATATCATGACAACGGAAACGTCCTTGATTACTTCATAGCCAATGTTTATTTTTAAACGTTTGTGATCACTCTTTTCAACTGACGAGCTGTGATACAAACATCTTTTCATGATTATCTTGCGAAATGGAAAGGCCTTCCGACCTGAAATGGTAATTTTCCATAAAATCATTAGTGGCATAAATACGAAACAGATGTACAAATCAGGCTTCATATTATGTATAGATCAAGTAAGCGCTTACACAGCTACTCGTTGAATGATCTGTCCGAGTTTGAATCTTGAAGCTACTAGAATGATCCCATATGTCATGATTATTTTAGTTCCTAAAGTATATACCTTCATAGCTAGTCGTAAAGCAGGCATGAGCGAGTATAGCTTTTCGTGATTTACGATCCGAACAGTTGCGGATTACTACCGCTTCAAGTTTGCGTGCATACACAATACTTACTTATGTAAAAGCTACTATCAGCTAAGCGATTATACTTCATAGTTGGCGTACAATATCAGTATTGCCAAGTGCTCTAGCAAAGATATCATGGCATGGTGCTTCAAATCACCAGCTACTCAAAAGTTTAAAGAGCGCGTTTGACCCTGAAGCACCAAAACGGCAAGATAATCAAGGCAAACTACTTTTAAATATAACAAAAGTACTATGAAACAAAAGACAGAACCTCAAAGTATCTTTTGATACCCTATACGCTTCGTTTACTCGGTTTTTTTGTGCAGATTTCTTCTTCATCAAAGCCTCATCTTTCATTTTTCTGGCTTTCAGGAAGGTTTGACTTCAACGCCAAATCACACACTCAATTCAAATAATATAGGTATGCAACTTGTATCATTAGAACCGCAAGAAGCATATCACTTTTATATTTAAAGAGCGTGTGTTTGCATAAAATATTCAGGTAGATATAAGCTTTTGAAGTTCAAAGTTTCATTTGAAAACGACTGAGCGAGTTCTGCCATTTCTACTCCCGCGTAGCTCTGCTGTATTGCAGGCATGCAAGTGGTTTTGGGGCAGAAAAACATGGAAGAACAGCAGAATCAATTAATTTTATGCATTTGATCCATTTGCCTGCAATGCAATGCTATTTCTTTAGTAAAATCTCACCTACAAGTACTATATTTTCGGTCAAAACCGCAAAAAAGGTCTCAATTGCGTAGTGCCATCGTGGCAAATGTGCTGTAAACTCGATCGTTCTCGTTGATTTTCAGGGACAATGCCTTACAGCCACCATTGAAACATGTTGAGCAAGTCTTGCTGTATCTGACGTTTCTCGCCTTCCTTGTGTAATCAAAAAGAGAATGCCTTCTTCCGTGCTCATACTCAAACCAATGCCACACCCAAGCTTTCCCCACACTTTACTCGACTTTTTGTCAGCATAAATAGACAATGTGCAACCAACTGAAATTCTACCCTGAAACGATGACCCCCACCCCCCTTTTTTTCCTACCGTCGATCTCCATCGAAAGCATATAACAACAAATGGAACAAAAAGGCAACGTTTATTAAAAAAGTATAAAAACCGAATAGCTATCTATTCAGTAGCCATCATAAGCTTAATCTTGGCAATAGCAGCACCGGGTTGAAGACCCTTGGGACAAGTCTTTGAACAGTTCATGATGGTATGGCAACGGTAGAGAGACATCTTGTTTTGGAGCTTCTCACGACGTTGAGGACCGAATTGATCACGAGAATCAATCATCCAACGGTAGGCTTGCATCAAGACAGCAGGGCCAAGGTACTCCTCTTGATTCCACCAGTAGGAAGGACAAGAGGTGGAACAACAGGCACAGAGAATACATTCATACAAACCATCCAACTTCTTTCTGTCTTCGATTGTTTGCAAATTCTCTTTACCGTCAGTGGGAGGTGTTCTTTGCTTGAGGAAAGGTTCAATACTCTTGTACTGCTTGTAAAAGTGGGTCAAATCAGGAACCAAATCCTTGACAATGTTCATGTGAGGTAAAGGATAGATCTTGAGGGGTTTGGAGGTGTCCTTGTCGATCTTGGAGATACAAGCCAAAGTGTTGCCACCTTCAATGTTCATGGCACATGAACCACAGATACCTTCACGGCAAGAACGACGGAAGGTCAATGTAGAATCTTGCTCATTCTTGATCTTAATCAAAGCATCCAAAACCATAGGACCGCAAGCATTCAAGTCGACCTTGTAACTTTGAAGAACAGGCTTTTCGGTAGGCTTATCAGGGTTCTATTCATATTTGGGTGCTGTATTTAGTCATTTTTATCTTATCATGTTTACCCTATTAGTATAAAGATTTTCTTACCCAGCGATAAATCTCAAGAGTCTTGATTTTGGCTTCTTTGGCATCAGCAGCAGAGGCCATCATGGAAGCAGATGTGGTGTGCAATGAGCGAGTCAAAGGCTATCAGAGAAAGAAGACAGAAAAAAAGAACGCGCACCATTAGCATCCACACAAAACACACACACACATTGCAATACTTACAACAGCAGCGGCAGACATCCAGCGTCTAGAGACGGAGCTCTTCATGGTTTGTAAAGCAATAGAAGACATATTCAATCAACAGTATGATATAGTATCAAAGAAGAGTGGGGAGGGTGGGGGTGGGTGTTTATGATTAATGAAAATGCGGGGAAAAAAAAGCACAAAAAAAGGAGTTCAAGGTATACAGGAAACTGAATTATTATTGTAACATTCGAGCTTGAAAATAGCAGTACTATTGTACATGTGAGTTTTCACTTAACCAACCAGGGGGGTTGTGGTAATTTGTGTGGGGGTGTGCGTGATGAGTGTGATATTGAAGTGTACATGTTTTATTTACAAGGGATTTTTTTACTAGATGTTTACATTGGTATATAGACAGGCTCTTTGGGCCCTTCGCAGACGACATTGAACTTTTCTCGAGCATCTGCTTTTCGGTTGGCAAAGACGATGCGCATGGTCTTGTAGAGATAGATGCGCTTCTTCTCTGTCCTGCAAATTTGCACATGAATTGCATATCGCAGCAGCTGCTTTTTATCGTCATCCTGATCCACTACGTATGATTTTTGTCGCAGAAAAGTCTTGGTGTTCTTTGGCATGTCTGTCACATTGTAAGGAATCAAGAAGAGCTTCACTGCTGTCTTGTTGGGGTTTTTGACGACAACTTGCAGCTGGCCTTTGGGTGGTATACGGTATCCAGGCTGAGGCTTCTTTTCGAAATGCAATGCCGCATATTCGCCCACATCCACTGTGCCGACGTAGGGTGTGATAATATCATCCTGAGGTAATTTGTAGAATGTAGCTGGGAATACAATAGACCAATGGGGCGGGCATTTCAGCGAGGGCTTGCAATCTCCATAGCCCAAGACGCCAATTTGACTATGAAATGTAATTGGCTTTGAGGGCATGGATGACATTCTTCCCGAAAATAAGGACTCCTCGAAGCTACCGACAAAGCATCCATGGTGCTGCTGCTGGTCCGTTAAGGAGGTGCGACGCTCCATCATGAGAGGGTGGTCCATCAATGCCGCAGAAGGGCTGGTGGGCGACAGCAGGTTGTTGATGGGCGATGTGGAGTAGGCAAATGCTGTGCGGACTCCGGTATGGTGTCCACCGTGATGGGTATATTGCATTCTGGGCGACGGAATGGGTATAGCAAAGGGCGAGTTGCCTACATCTTCCGCCTGGTCGTCGTCCTCTTCGTCATCAATGGCAGACAGCGACAGGCGAGAGAGTCGCCTGACAGCAATGATTGGCGTATTATTGACAACAATTGCTGGTGATACAGGAGGGGCGGTGGTGGTGGTCGTTGTGGGAATATTGGCGAGAGGATGGATTTCCTCATGCTGAGTCGACTGCAATTGCTGCATTTTAGACCATGGTATGAATGACGGGCTTGATAGCGACTGCAGCGAGATGGTTGGCTTCTTTCTGGGCTTCTCATCATAGACGATTTCCAAGCTTAGACTGGGCAGGTGGAATCGCTGGGCTTTCAATTGAGCGTCTTGTCTGAATTCGATTCTGTCTTGGCTTGATATATGAGAGTAGCATTGCTGATTTGATGCGTTGTTGAAGCAGGATATGGTGTACAGGGATCTGAATTCGTTGGCAGGCATCTGGTGGATGAAATCATTGACGCTTTGGATGAAATCATTCTTATCATTGGAGCTTGCTTCTTCCGCAACATCAAACGACATGATCCAGCGCTCCAGCAGATCGTCGGATTCCTTCTGGAGAATGTTGATGACGACGCTGGCCGTCTCCATCTCCTGGTCGATGGATGTGTCTATACATTGCTCATGTCGCTCGTTGTTCAGGCAGCTTGCTGGCTTCCCTTGATGCTGCTGCTGCTGCAGTCGTGAGCGCAGCACCATGCTGATGATTTTGGAGAACACATGGTTGGTTGTTGTCGTGTCGTAGTGGTATTGATCTACAGGAATGGGCATTTTAGGTGGGGAGGAGAAGAGAGAAAGAAGGGGAGAAAAATCGAAACGAAAATTTTTTATTAATGCAGCTTTTTCCGTATAGAATGACTCAAAGGTCACAATACTTGGTAATTGATATTCAACTGACTTCCCTTGAGGTTCAACGAAGACGATCTAAACGCATTGGGCAATGATTTCTTATCGGGTGGCATGAACTCCTTGGTGGCTTTGTCTGAATGGAACAGTCTGTGGCTGTAGTACGTCTTCCAGCACTCTTCGTCCAATTGACTCTTGGCCAAGAACGACTCGAAGCTGTTGTTCTCTCCTTCCAAGAGCGGCGATTTCAGCAATGCAAATGAGACCATTTGGATCCAGAATAGCGTTTGTGTTTCCGAGTAGGAAATCGATTTAAAGGTGTCAATGTCGGGTATAATGGAGAGGCTGTATTCGAGCTGCTCAAACAAGGGCTGCATGGATTCATGCTGTGCCATACTCAGGTAGATGATCCGGATCAAGCAAATGTAGTCAAAGAACAAGAAGGCTTTTCCTTGCTGAAACCAAATATAGAATTCCTGATCGCTAAAGTGGTGTGGGTTGGGCAGCTGTTCCCATGGTGTGATTGTGTCGGTTTGCTGGTTGACCGATGGTGTGGGCGACAGCAGCGAGATGGGCCGATTCAGGCTGTATTGACTGGTTCGCACTTGATTCAGCTTCAATGCCACATAGTCAAAAATGCTATCCAGACCTTCGCCTGTCAAATTGTTGCATGGAAACACTCTCCAATCATGGCCCTTTAATAGATTCATAAGCGCTTTATCATTGACCCAGGAATTGCCGATATCTTGGATATCCATAGGCGGTTGTGTATCTTGCTTTGTTGCTATGGTGATGATGATGGTATTTTTTAGCATTTTTTGGTATGTTTCCAGTAACCAGATCATGTTTTCTTTTGATTTGGATGCTACTGCTTCTTTTTCGTATGCTGTCGAGTCGATCATGTAGATAATGACTCGAGTCTGATCATCCAAATAGTTCAAGCATGAGCTTATCTCTAAGCAAGGCATGAGATCGACGCCGTACTACTCTATGATGCCATCTTACCTGCAAAATCCCATAATTCAAAATGGTAAGACTGGTAGGGTATCACCTCCACATTGTGTGCTGGAGTGGGTATCACATCAAAATGGGTGTCTGGCTGATGTTCATTGTATTTGAAATAGGCTCTGTAAAGAAACGATGTTTTCCCAGATCCACGAGGACCCAATATGATGGTTTTGATCACTACAAATTGGATTAGCTTTCAAGATTTGCCAGTTGTGTTATTCCCAAACCTTCTTCCTGTTGTTTATCTGCATCTTTTAGTTCGTTTGCTTTGTTTGTTCGGCTGACCAAAGTCGAGAAACGCTTCATGTTCTGTCAGTTTCGCTAATAACAAGACCAACAGAGTGGAAAAGGGGGGTATACTATTTCTTGTTTGAAAAAAAAAGAAAGCAAAAGAGGAGGAGAAAAGAAACACAAGGATACAACCTGTATATTTCATAATTAATCAACCAATCAATGGGGCATCTTGCTAATGAGTACAGCATTGACGAATTTCGTTGTTGTTATTTAGGTTGTTGCTATCATAAACCAGTCAAGGTCCGTTCAAGGAAATGATATTCACTCCATGTACATAGACGACATCCAAGGGCAGGTAGCACATTTCCAAGTTACAGACTTTTAGATTTATTAAATGATATATACAATGCAATATGCGTTTTTAAGAAGCAAAGAAGAGGTATTTTCAAGATGAGAAAGGGTGATAGATGGAACTGTTTGATGTAGTACTAGCGAGTTGTGGTTTTGTAAAATTAAATTAAAGTAGTATAGCGCAGCAGCATTTAGAGAAGATCCTCATTATGATGCTTGGAGAAGAAGACTTTTCCCATTTCATAGGAGCTGATCATGATGGCACAAGAAGGACCAATTTTTGCCACTCTGGGGGTTAATCCTACATTGAAATCAACATGAGTATATGATGTTTCATCTAGTAGATCTATTAAATTTACCTCTGAATAAGCCTTTTACGCCATTCTGCTGGTATATTTGCTTCAAGATGGCAGGCACTCGAGAGTCGACTAGTAATGGTTTTTCTCTACCAGCGTCGACTTGTCTTCTAGTTTTAGCTACATCAAATGGCGTTGTTACTGCTGCTGCAAACTAAGGTACAAAGGGCGTTAATGATATTCAAACAAGGAGCACTCGGCATTAGACATACCATGCCGGACAAGGCACCAGCTACAAATGACACTTGCAATTCGTTCATGTTGTACTTGTGGTTGAGTTCAATGGCTTTTTTGCACTCTTCATAGCCCATCCAGTAGATGGCAGAGAATGGCACATCTCTCCATAAAGTAGGTGGCAATCCTCTCCATAATGCTTTTGATCCGTCTTGCACTACCATCTGCTTCACGCCATCCAAGACATCTAGGAAAGAAAATCAGCGCACATGGCGATGATGTCTCATTGCAATGAACTCACGTTTGAAGTCATGAACGCCCGTAGTGGCCTGCAATCTCGTACGAAACAGCTCGATAGGCGAAATGATGGTTACTGCAATGGTGCGGGCAACTGCGCCTGCCACAAGTGGAGAATAGTCTTTGGAAGAGTCGATCGAAGTATAAGGCTGGATCAGATCTCTCAAATAGTCGTAGCCGACAAAATAAATGACATTTGCCGGTACTGACATGAGCAATGCTGGCGATAGTCCCTTCCATAATGCTGCAACGCCTTCATATTTGATGATTTTATACAATCCGTCCTATAAAAAGTAAAGTCTTAATATGTTGAATCCGAAAAAATATTTCAGTTGGGGGTCCCCCTTACAAATGTGCCTTTGAAAACGGGCGAGTTGACAGAACTGGATGCTGCTACGGATACAGCCGCAGCCTCTGAATAGGCTGTGCACTGGTAAATGTTGGCAAGCTGGCCGCCTCGGGTGATTCTGTTGTTTTGGAGTCCATGCTTGATTGACTGTGTGCAATTGTTGAATGTCATACAGCACATGGCTGCCTTGGAGAGTGTGTTGGTGGTTGCAGAATACACATTCTGCGTCTGCATTCGCATCTTGACGACATCCATGGGCGTCACCATGAGCGAAGTGACAAGAGCTCCTCCGCAGGCCGATAGCAGCTTTTCTGTAGACGTTGTTGAATAGGTTGTATTAGACATGTGTAGGTGGAAAAAAAAGTGAAAGAAGAATCTGATAAAGGATGGGGGTTCATTTATTTAAATCTCGATCATCAGAGTCGATGTGACCAATCAAACACTAGGCTGGTTGAAGGAAATCTCTCACAAGGGATCAAATTACATTGACGTCTTTGTGAGATAATGCCACATTGATTTAGGCTCTGGGCTGTCAAATGGCATTTGCACAAATACGGACCAGGTCTTGCACAAATCGATCCAATGCCTAATGATTTCATCCAAGATCAAAGCTTGGCCAAAGTTGTCTTTGAGCCAGTTCTTGATCTGGTAATTGTATCCGCTTGTTTGATCTGGACAAATCGTTGAGGCCAGATGCTTGAATGCTTGAGCCAAGTTTAAATCAAAAGAGTGTATAGATTATGCCGCAACATAATGCCAGATCTAAGAGTAATGATTGAATACGGTAAATTTATTATGAAAAAAAATAGAGGTGTCTAATGTTTAATAAAGAGTACAGTGAGATAAATGGAATAGAACATGCTGATAGATTGGATGAAAGGGAGATACACAGAATATAGTTAAACAAGCAAAACGGCATTGATACAGCCATCGTTTTCAGGGTTGTTTGTCACTTGAGCATATTTACCCCACACCACCTTGCCGCCTGTTGTCACTAGACCCAATTCTGATACGTTGACCTCAAGCACAGTACCCTTTGTAATCACACCGAGTTGAGTGTACAGTGGTGATTGAGGGTTCTTCTTGACACCAATGATGGGCAGACAGAAGGTAGCCTTCAATTCAGGATGTGTTACGTGTGCCTTCTTGTATCGCAAACCCATGGGACGAACAAAACGCTCATACTTTGGTGGTTTACGAGTAAACCCTTCACCCACAAAGGTAGCCTTTGTCACCAAACGCTTCCACTGCTTTGTCTTGTGTTTACCCGTCTTGACAACCTTGAACATTTCGTCTTCTGCCATACCACGCACAGTGGGCAAGGGCACTGACCATTTACCAGCCTTCTCCTTTCGTTTTTGCTTGACCATATTACTCAAAATCTTGGCACGATCTTCACCTTCACGGTCCAAGAGATAAGTAGGCACAGCACCTTCGGGAATAGCGTCTGCTGATTTTTGCTTTGCATTCTTCTCCTCATGTTGTTTGATGGTCTTCTTCATTTGAATCTTCTCGGCATGGCGCTTCTTGTTCAGCATCTTGGCCTTTAGACCATGTACCTTTTGTGCGTATTGAGATGCCTTGTGGGCCTGACGAGCTTCTCTCTTACGTCTGATTTTCATCCATGAGTTCCATGTTCAAGGCAGATAATTACTGCAATCGTGTAAAACTTACTTGCGCTCCTCATAATCAAGACGACGACCATGACGCTTGATGTGTTCTTCAATATGCTCGTTTTGAGGCTGTAAAGCATGTCATTAGTTTATGGTTCGATTGGTTATGTTTGCTTTAATGTACATACCATTTCACTGATTCAAGTAGAGTGGATGAAAGAAATGTAGACTGATCTGTTCTATAAAAAAATTGATATAAAAAGCCTAATTGTTAGTGACCATTTTTCCCTGCATTAAAATAAGCTTAAAATCAGGTACAGAAAATGCAGAAGTATTGCGTACTCAGATACTGTATTTAAACAATGTGCTTTGATTTCTCAATCTATGAAGAGCGCATGCTTTACCGTATATTATTGTCAAAAAATTAGAACTTTACTATTGGTTTGATACCAATAGAATGCATACTTGCACCTTTTTTTGGATCCCATGAACATGTTATTTCTAAGACTATAAAGCCGCATCATTCACCAGATGCAGATTCGCTTACACGCCGCTTTTCATGAGTCTGATCTTGTCTACTTGATATATTCTCGTAAAAACCTGGCACAACACGGTATTTCTTCACAGTAGTAGTAAAACTATATCTCGCTTAGTAGATAATGGACAACCGTTGCATCATCAAAACCCCATAAATGTGTCTTTCCGTCTGTTTAGAGCTCGTAATCTGTCACCTCTTGGATCAGAAATACTGCTCCATTACCAGGTATCTACTTCGCTTTTGACATGTAATAGAGCCGTGGGATTTATTATGGCTACTAGAATAATATAATCAGTCATGATAAGCCGTTTTGTTAATGTGTTAGAGAGATCGCAAGTCGGCATGATTTGTATTTATCCCGTCATAATGTTTGCGTTGAACAGCTAATAATACTAAGCTGGGACTAACGTGAATTCAAACGTTATACAGTAGCATCATCTTTAAAATGATGATTATAGGCATTTTTTTATATCTACTATCTTCGACGTATCATTAGATTATTTTCAGAATAGCAAATCTGCTTGTTGGCCATGTCTGATACTTATGGTGGTATCGTGTGTAATCACCGCAAGCCATTTGTACCATCAATTTGAATGTTTAATCTTGCTTTTCTTATTTATAATTACATTTTTAGTTTCAACATCAATGCTTTATTTCTCTGAGCTGTCTCCAAATTTGAGCCAATAAAATCGCTTAACGTCTAGTTTTAAACGCCGCTGACCCTAGAAAATTTTTGCGAGGGTTTCCCTATGTTTTTTGGTTAGGCGGACTTTTAATCATTGCCAAATACAGTAATTTAGCAATTCAATCATCAAAATCCCCTAAAATGCCAGAATATGCCTTACTACACACCCCAGCTTATAATGCAAACGCTTGAGACTCTCAATTGGCACCAAGTAAGTGATACAAATCAAGTGAGGGCAGCCTATCTACCCCCAAGCCTCTGAATCAAATCTAGTTGTGCTTCAACGATAGGCTTATCCACACAACCAAAAAGAGGGTTATGGCTCAAAGAACCATAAAAAGTGGGAAAAGTAACAAAAGTGCATCACTAGAATGTGATGATGAAGAACAGAAACATCGCAATACAGTTACATACAAAAAGATAACATGCAATGTGTATCATCAAAATGACGAGTACAAGAAAAAAAAAGGTAATAGAAAAAAGTATCCTGGTTACCTCATACGAAGCAAGAACACCAATACCACCACCAGTATTACAGAAGAAGTAATACTTGAAGAACAAAAAGAATGCAAAGCTACTCCATAATGAAGCAGTACTGCCAGCGATACAATGTATGCATCAAGAGATACACCATAGCACTATGATGAAACAGCAACATAAAAATAGTTCTTGCGTGCAGAAAAGGGGGAAAAAATAAATCGCAATAGAGCAAACTAATAAAGAATGCACAGTATTACGAGAAAGAAAGTAACAAAAGGTTGAATGAATGTAATTCATGGCAACAGAACCCATGGCAACCAAAGAAGGGGAATATACAAACCAAATACAAACCAAACACAATCATTATATTGCAACAAACTGGCCTAAAATAAACTGTGTAATTAGTATTCCTGTATATTGTACCGCGAAAGATAGCTCCTATCGGCTAATACCTACTGTAACAAACTTCAAAGGTGGTGTCATCTCGAATACTGGTGGTTGCAAAGGCATGCTTCTTTCGACGAAGGTGGTGTTGTATTCAATCAATAGTAATAAAAAGTATATGGTTTAATAGAAAAAGTGCAGTGCAAAAACAGTGCGAGAAAAATAAAATAAAAAATAAAAACGCGTCGCTAAGGGTGACTGCAGTCAATAGGCTGCCGCAGCACAGAGCACACAGAATTTGAATGACGTGTACAATGAACATTTTGCACTGTGGTGACTGTATCCTAATAATTTTTTTGAGATGATTTTTTTGAATCAATATCGATATAATTTGACATTTGAAAACATTTTTGTTAAAATTAGCTATAGAAAGTGTGCTCAGCGTATACTACTTTCTAATGAACTTAAGGGGAGAATTTGAAGGCGCATTCAATGGTGTCAATTTTAAAGTACTTTTAAAATGAAAAGATAGACAATTTTGCTAAAATATAAAAATCAGTTTTTCCAGGAAAAGTCGAGATTTAGCATATACAACGTTCAAAATAGCAGTTGCACAGGTTACCCTACATCTGTGCGGTCATTTTTGATTTAATATATATCATAGTAAAAAGTGTCGTTTTCGCCTTCAAGATTGCGATCGTATGATTTTCAACAAAAACCATGCGGGGTACCTCATGAAAAAACGTAGATTTTCGACGATTTGGATCGATCCAAAAAAAATCAAGACAAAGGTTCAGGACGTAAATGGTGATTGAAAGCAATCATTTGGCACTATTCCGAGCATCTAAAAGGGGTTGGAAGACATGATATTGAGGGTTGAATTTGAGCGATCTGGCAGAGAATAATACCTTTCTACCCTGTAAATTCAGAGCAACCAACGCTGCATAATATTTGACCAAGACATTAAACAATTGATATTATTCCTTGCGGTTACACCCTGAATACCAGCAGACATAAAGCGATGTGAGTTTTGTGTGTATTTCGCTTTAGAAACCACCCTCAGAAATTATAAAAACTTCACTTGTCATGCCTCAATGCAGCTTCTGGTAGACAATTAACTAACAATGTACTGTATAACTAAGACAGCCAATGCAAGTCTGTTAATATGATTATGACCCCCTCCGACAAGGTATACAACGGTGCTAACATAAACTCTCTATCATTTACCGTATATACGGTATAGAAACATCACGCTTTGTCATATCTTGTTGTTGTCCTGCACTCAAAACAATGATTAGCCTGAGTCATTCTAAATCAAAGCATGCTAGAGCCAGGCGGTCTTAAATGCAGTGTTGCTCAACATCCCCTCTATCGATCTGTTACTAGTAGGCACTCGTAATTAACGGGCTTTACTATAGATCTTGCCAAGATCAGTCCTCCAAATTGGCAAATTTTGAGTAATCATCCGTGCATCAGCAACGACAACTCGTCCAATCCAAAATACAACTATATCATCGTTATCATCGTTTTTTTCTCGCAAGATTTGGCATAAGTGCGTGCTAATTACAATACTCTGGGATCGAGATTTTCAAACCAAACCTTGGATGGTTTGATCCTGCTGAATACCCAAATACCTGTATACAACCAGGATTAAATGTCAAGCACAAAGCTACTACTACGTTATGCAGTTCTCACTACAGTGTTCTCCAACAACATCCTCTCAATCAATCTGTTACTACTGGACACTACTCGTAATAATCAGCTGCTTTTGTTATAGATCTTGTCGAGATCAATGCTCAAATTGGGCTTATTCCAAGAAAATAAAATAAAAAATAAAATCAACCATCCGTCAATAGCAGCTCGTTCAATCCGAAATCCAATTATACCGTCATCTCTCTCGCAAAAAACTTGGTATACCTACGCGCTAATTTCATCACTTCATCAATTGCTCAAAATCGATTTCGCATGATGACCTTATCCGTCATACGGAAAATACCGGTATACAAGCAGTATTTAGTGTCAAGTACAGAACTACGCTATGCAATTCTAACTACAGTGCTGTGCAGCACTCCCTCTATCGATCTGCTACTACTGGGAACTCGTAATTATGGATCTTGTCAAGGTCAGTGCTCAGAATTGGCTTGTTGCGAAAATCATCCATCCATCAACAAAAGATCATCCATCCATCGACAAAAGCTCATTCAATCAAAGATTTAACTACCCCACCGTGTTTCCCGCAAAAGTTAGCATAGGTACGTGACAATTTCAATACTCTAACAGGAATTTTTTGCAAACGGATCTTGCATAATGACCTGATCCTGCATACCGTAAATACCTGCATACAAGCAGGATATAGTGTCGAGCACAAAGACACAGTATGCAGCTTTAAATAAAGTGTTTTCCAACAGCCCACCTGTCAATCCGTTAACACTAGACACTTGTAATTATTCGCCTTGCTTCCTCATGAATCTTGTCTAGACTAGTGCACAAAATTGGATTGTTTTGATAATAATCGTTCATCCATCAACGACAACGCGTCCAGACGACTAAAGTCTGACCACACAATTGTGTTCCTTGCAAGATTTGGTATGGATACATGCTTATCTCATAAGCCAGATGATTAACATTTGAAGAAGACGTTAATAGATTTCATACCAATATAATGCAAACTTGTACCTTTGGATGTTACGAACAGGCTTAGATTTATTCAGAATTCTTTTTCCCAGGAAAGTGAATGTATTTGATCATGTCTGATACTCATGGTTGTTTCGTGTGTAGTTACCTTAAGCCATTTGCATCATGCATTTTGAATGTATAGTCTTGCTTTTCTCATTTCAATCACATTTTTAGTTTCATTATCAATGCTTTATTTCTCTGAGCTGTCTCCAAATTTTAGCCAACCACAACGCTTTATTTGCCCTACAGACACCCCAAGCCAGAAAAAAAATTGCGAGGGTTTCCCTTTGTTTTTTGGTTAGGCGGAGTTTTAAGTATTACTAAATACAGTAATTTAGCAATTCCATCATCAAAGTCCCCTAAAATGCCAGAATATGCCTTACTACACACCCCAGCTTATAGTGCAAACGCTTGAGACTCTCAATTGGCACCAAGTAAGTGATACAAATCAAGTGAGGGCAGCCTATCTACTCTCAAGCCTCTGAATCAAATCTAGTTGTGCTTCAACGATAGGCATATCCACACAACAACGCAAAAAGAGGGTTATGGCTCAAAGAACCATTAAAAGGAAGGGAAAGTAACAAGAGGGCATCACTAGAATGTGATGATGAAGAACATAAACATCGCAATACAGTTACATACAAAAAGGAGGTAATAATAACATGCAATGTGTAGTATCATCAAAATGACGAGTACAAGAAAATAAAAGTAATAGAAAAAAGTATCGTGGTTGCCTCATACGAAGCAGGAACACCAATACAACCAGTATTACAGTACAAGTAATACTTGAAGAACAAAAAGAATGCAAGGCTACTCCACAATAGAGCAGCACTGCCAGTCATGCAATGCATCAAAAGACACACCATAGCACTGTGGTGCAGCAACAGAAAAATAGTTGCGTGCAGAAAAGGGGGAAAGAATAAATCGCAATAAAGCAAACAAACGAATGCGCGGTATCACGAGAAAGAAAGCAGTAAAAGGTTGAATGAATGTAATCCATGGCAACCAAATACATGATAACCAAACCCATGGCAATCAAAGAAAGGGAATATACAAACCAAATACAAACCAGACACAATCAATATATTGCAACGAACTGGCCTAAAATAAACTGTGTAATTAGTATTACTGTATATTGCACCGCGAAAGATGGCTCTTATCGGCTGATACCTACTGTAACAAACTTCCAAGGTGTTGTCTCGGGTACTGGTGGTTGCAAAAGTATGCTTCTTTTGTCGAAAGTGGTGTTGTATTCAATCAAAAGTAATAAAAAGTATATGGTTTAATAGAAAAAGTGCAGTGCAAAAACAGGGTGGAAAGGGAGCGTGAAAAAAAAAAAAAAAAAAAAAAGACGCGTTGCTGAGGGTGACTGCAGCCAATAAGCTGAGCACACAGAATTTGAGTGACGTGTACACTGAACATTTTGCACTGTGGTGACTGTACCCAAATGATTTTTTTGTGATGATTTTTTTAAATCAAAATCGACATAATTTGACATTTGTAAACATTTTTGTTAAAATTAGCTATAGAAAGTGTGCTCAGCGTATACTACTTTCTAATAAACTTAAGGGGAGAATTTGAAGGCGCATTCAATGGTGTTAATTTTAAAGTACTTTTAGAATGAAAAGATAAACAATTTCGAGAAAATATAAAAAGTAGTTTTTCCAAGAAAAGTCGAGATTTAGCATATGTACAACGTTCAAAATAGCAGTTGCACAGGTTACCCTACATCTGTGCGGTCATTTTTGATTTAATATATATCATAGTAAAAAGTGTCGTTTTTGCCTTCAAAATTGCGATCGTTTGATTTTTAACAAAAACCATGAGGGGTACCTCATGAAAAAACGTGAATTTTCGACAATTTGGATCAGTCCAAAAAAAATAAAAATGAAGGTCCAGGATGTAAATGGTAGTCGATAGCAATCATTTGGCACTATTTTCGGCATCTAGAACGGCTTAGAAGAGAAGATATTGAGGGTTGAATTTGCACAATTTGGCTGAGAAAAGTACCTATATAGTGCCATGTAAATCCATGGCAACTGATGTTACAAGCATTATCAGGACCTCAAACAATTGCTATTTCTTGGGGTTACACGCTGATTACCGTCAGACAGAAAATGAGTGCACCTAGTGTATGTTTTACTTTAAAGAATACCCAGAAATTCCAAAAACTTTACTTTTCATGCATCAACATAGTTTCTAATAGCCCACGGACTGAAAATAGTGCCCTGTCATTGCTCGAAACTGCCGTATTATTCATTTCGAAAATCATTCGTCCATTAAAAACAACTTTCCCAATCTAAAATCCAAATACATGTTTTTTTTAAAAAGGCTGTAAAGCATTCACTGATTGGAGATACTACGATCACACGGTAGCGATTCAGTGCCACACATACGACACCATGCTCAGTGGGGGCGGAGGAGGAGGGGGCTTTTGAAGAACAAATTTGTCATGTATGTAGTATCGTATATTATACAAATGTCTGAATGAATAAACTTTTTATTTAACCATGTATGTAAATCATCAACTAATTGTAAGCTTCCATGAGTGGGATGGTATTATCAGGTCTGGCTTCAGCTGCTTCTCTTGCTGTATCATCGACACTGATCGTACGAAGACCTCTTGCTCTACTCAATCTGTTGAACTCGGTTTGTAAATCACGACCCATCTGTGTCACCACATCATCAGGTAGATTGAACAAGTAGCAGTTGTAAAACACCAATTTGACATCACGTAAAAGCTGGTTTGCATTGTCGTAGCCTCCACTCACGTAACGATGACGAATGGTGCCGAAATCCATGGGCCGTCTGACAATTTCATGGTACGTGGGGATGCCAAGCAGCTCAGCGTCCACAGGAGCGCCAAAAGCATAGTAAGATGGATGTGCCTGTAACTTGTCCAGGACAGATTGGTACTTGCGAAGCTCGGCTTCGGTAGGCGACACGCTTCTTGGAATATCAGACGACGATGATTTATGGCCATGACCGTGGGTAGAGTGAGACGAAGGCGACCCAGATGCTGCGTTTCTCAACTGTTCTTCCTTTCTTCTCAAATTGGGACCCTCCTTGTTGAGAATTTGCTCCAAGATTTTGGCATTTTGAGACAAGACATGGTCAAAGCCATTGAATGTATAGCAGTTGGTGAAGATGAGACGCATATCGCTTTCAAACTCTTTGACCGTCTTGTATTGACCCTGCTGGAGCTTTGTGAGCATGGTGCCAAAGTCCATGGGGTGTTTGATGAGCCGAGGATAGTGGGGAATATTAAATGCAACAGGATCCACCTAGTAACATCATCATCGTGTTAGTGCTGGTTTTCGTGCCAACAAAAAAACAAAATACTTACAGGAGTATGGAAGCCATACGATTCTTTGCGATTCATGAGTTTATGTACAAGAGATTCCATCTTGGCTTGTAAAGATGGGTGTAATTTTACAGGAGCATCGTTGGCTGGTGATCGAGCAGCGACTGAAGGAGATGCGCTAGATGCAACATGCGACGATGCCATGGATGGTTTGGATGGCTTGGGCACAGGCGACGACTTGGTGACAGAAGGTGACCTGATAACAGAGGGCGACTTTACCATAGCCGGCGAAGTTGAGTCCACGTCCATGTACTCTGACTGAGACGGCACAGCAGGAGGAAGAGGATGAGGCGCTTCTACTGTTGGCTTTGTATGGACAACCTTGACCTTCTTGGGAGCGGGAGCAGCGTCTGTTGAGGAAGAAGGCGTGGAAGCTGTCATCTTGGGAGGAGCAGGCGAGGCGGAATGTGGACGTTTGGGAGAGGCACTGACACCCGCTCCAGACGAGGCGCCAGCCGCAATACGATTTCTCATTTCTCGGCTGATATTGTGATAGTACTTTTCCAGCTTTTTACCCGCATCACTTGCATAGGTACCAGGGGCATTGTAGGTAAAGCAGTTCTTGAAGACCAAACGCACGTCTTGATCCACGGCCTTGAGACTGGTGTATTTGCCACTTTCTACCTTTTCCCAGATGGTACGCAAATCCATGGGATGCTTGATCTTTTGTGCGTAATCAGGCAAAGACTCCAGATCCACAGGCACATTGAACAGGGCCGCTTGATCGTGCAACGTCAGCTTATTGATCACCTTTTGAGCCAGCTTGAGCTCTTCACCCTTGAGTGCATTGGGAAGCGCAAATTCAGCAGACCAAATCTGGTTAAAGAAAGTCTCCAAAGCAGCACATTGCTTGGCTACCCATGATTCATTGTCGTTGAAGGCGTTGCAGTTCCAAAAGATCTGACGCACGTCCAATTCGAATTCCCAAATGGTCTGATATTGGCCTTGATCCAGCTTCTTGCGAATAGTAGACATGTCCATAGGACGCTTGATGACAGTGTAGTAGAGCGGAATATTGAGCGCTACGGCGTCAACAGGCTCATAAAAGGGCTGACATGCCTGGTGCGAGTACAGCTTTTTGTAGATACGCTCACAACGCTTTTGGTTGCTCTCGGTCATGGCAGGATTGAAGGTTGCCTTGGGCTTGGGAGGCTTCTCGGCGGCGGTAGTGGTGGTAGGATGGATGTTGCTGCTGCTACTGCTGACAGAGGGAGAAGGCGCCTTGTAATCACCGTGAGCATCATGCGATATAGTGTCCGGATAACCAGTAGAATGGGTCTTGTGTGCCTTGGGTGGTTTGGGTGGTTTGGCAGCAGCAGCCGCAGCAGACGACGAGCTAGAGGCAGATGTCTTGATTTTAATTGTAGGCACCGTGCTACTACCATTGCTGCTAGAAGGCGCCGCCACAGGTGAAGCTACAGGTGGTGTCGCATGCTTTTCCTTGGGTTTCTTGTCAGTTGTGGTGGATGTCGATCCACGGCGCACAGAGCCAAAGTAAGTCTTCCACGCCTTGTTGTAGTCTTCCTCCAACAGCTTTGATTTGTCATAGACATACGTCTTGGGAGGATTGAACGTATAGCAGTTTCTAAACATCAGTTGCATGTCGCTGTCCATGGCCTGTGCGTTGGGATATTGATGATTGACCAGGCGCGACTTGATGGTGCCCAGATCCATGGGGTGCTTGATAATCTTGGTGTACTGGGGAATGCCTTGCTTGATGGGGTCCACAGGTCGCAGAAACTCGTAGGCGTGATCGCTGCTCATGGTCTTGTTGAGAACAGCAGACATCTTTTCCTTCTCTGTCATGCGATCATAGTTGGACGTGGGCTCTACAGAAGGCGTCTTTGCCTTGGGACTGGCGCTGTACACATCGACGACAGGTGTCATGGACTTTTTTCTCTCCACGGGGGATTGCATTGGGCCAGGGGAGGACACTGAGGGAGGCATGGAAAAGTAGTCTGGCTGCTGTGGTTGCACTGGGGGTGTAGCAGATACAACCGTGCTAGAGGACTTCTTCTTGGCAGGCTTGGGAGGCTTGATGACAATGGAAGAGGGCTTGGGAGCAGCAGTCGAACTGGTATCTGCGCTACTGACAGAGGTAGACAAGGAAGAGGGAGGCAAAGAGGGGTGCACAGCGCGAGGCGTAGTGACAGGACTCTCGACAATTGTCATGTTTTGCGTCTCTTCGTCTGGCTTGCCACGCAAATTGGACAGTTCCTTTTCAAAGGTAGCCTCCAGCTCCATGCCCGCATTGTATACAAATGTGCCCGGTCCATTGTACTTGAAACAGTTGCTCAGCATCAAGCGCACATCGTCTTCAAACTGGCTGAATAGCTTGTATTCCTTGTTTTCTACTTTGCTCTTGATTTGGCCGAGGTCCATGGGATGTGTAATCATCTGGTAATAGCCAGGAGCACCATCCAATTCTTCGTCCACAGGCACTGTGAAGGGCAACGCAGCACTCGACTTGTTGAGCTTGTTGATGACACGTCTGCACTTCTTGAGCTCCTCCGCAGTGGCACTGTCCACCTTTTTGTGCTTGATCTTGGGTGGTGGAGGTGGTGATGGTGTGCGTTCCATGGGCTGGAAGGGTGCAAAGTCCAGGGCGGGTTCCACATGCTCAATGTCCATGGGCTCACTCGAGTCAATCGAGACGGGAGTCGTGGCGGGAGGTGCTGCGGATGTGGATGGAGTTGCGGTAGCTGCTGCCGCTGCCGCTTCAGGTACGTGTTGCGTCAATGATTCTGTCTTGATGACAATGCTGTTGGTCTTTTTGTGTGATTTGGAGGATTCTACTCGAGTGGATTAGATTGCGTGTTTCCTCCCAATAACGCGTACTTACTCTCTTCGGGCTTCTGCTTGGGCTTGCTGAAACGAATCACTGGATTGGATGTGGGTGTAGAAGGTTCTGATGTGTCTTCTCCCATATCATGTGTCTTTATGAATCGTTAGCATCTATATAGACACACACACACACACACACACACATAACAAGGACTTACAGGTGGTAAGGTAGGTACGCGGATGGTAACCTTGAGTCCCACATCAATCGGCTTAAACATGTACTCACAAAACTGGAGCAGATACTTTCGAATACAATGATCCAGCTTGGTGTTCTCTGACGAGCTACATATCGTACATCAGATGAGTCTCTCTGTATACCAGACATGTCAAGCACTGAGTCAACTTACTTGAGTAGATTCCACAGGTTCTCTTGCAATACAGTATCGTTTTCAAAGCGCTTTCTTAGACTCTCAATCGACGCTTGGAACTGCTGCTGTGGCGTCTTTTCTACAGGCCCACGCTCATCATCAATCACAACACGACCTTCTTCTTCGGCAAATTCCTCTACAAATCGATTGGTGACCACAGGTGCATCTGAGCTCTCTCGCATGGCAAGACCCAGCCAAGCCAGCATGGCACGCGCAACGTAATGCGACACAAAGACACAGGGATCTTCCTTGACGACATCCAGCAGATATTGGTTCAACGTATGATCCGAGAGACCGCAGAGAATGAACAGGCTATCAATGGCCGCCAAACGCACTTCCAGATAGTTACCGTAGCGTGTGTACTGCATAAACATGGGAATATTAACCGGCAGCAAGTTTTTCAGCATCAACTTGGTCATGGTACGTAGGCAGGTCACCGTAATGATGTTGTGGTAGGTGGGAATCACATAATCCAGTGTTCTAAAACGCTCAATTTCAGCCTTGGCAGCAGCCGTTACTTGTTCGCCTTCAAAGTCGTCCATCTCGATGGCATTGGGCTTGTCAGGTGCGGGTATCAAGGAATCGCCCAGAGAAGAGACCAAGGTAGCGACATAGTAGCAGTCTGAGAACTCGTTGCCGATATTGTCATTGTACTTTAAGAGGTCCAGCAGGAACTGACGAATGCGCACAGGGGTCAAGCCACGTTCATCACGGATCTGAGAAAAGGCGACGACGGTGGCCTTTTGGATAAAGTAGTCTGGCAGGTTGGAAAAGTTGTTGGGCTTGGGAATCGAGTTGGTGATGGGCAAGTCGTCTTGCTCCATTTGCTGCTGAGCAAAGTTGCTGACAGGGAAGCAGTATCTCTTTTGAAACATCTTGTTGAGTTGATGCAGACCCACCCAGTTGAGACTTTCCTTGGCACACGACGCTAAACCGTAGGCAGCTTCCATACGAATCTTGTAAAAGCACTTGGGGTCCAGTACCGCACGCAGTAAACTCGTAGACGTGGGCAGCGAAGGCATGTGCTTCAAGGCGTCAATGGCTTCATGCTGAGCAACCACATCACGGTCCTTGGTCAACTGGGCCGCCCACATGTAGTCCGGCTGCTTGAATTCACAGATACACAACCACTCGAATTCCGCGTCCAAACGAATCCAGTCAAACATGGCACTGGCAGCACCGCTGGTGTCCTCTTCATCTTGGCCCCATTCAATGATCTTCCACTCCTTCTTTTGCGTAGGGTCTTCAAAGATGGGCATACCCAGGCCCAAGCTAGGTATAATGCCCAGCACGGTCGTGCCGTCGCCGCCTTCTTCGTTCTCCTGCTCTTCCTCAGCCACAGCAGCAGCAGCAGCCGCTTGTTTCGCCAGGAAACGCTTGGTGTTTCTACGGATACGCTTGTATTTGGTGTTGAATTGCACTTCAAACTTGTGTTCGGTGGACTGGATGTCGAGGATGTGTTCGTAGGGCGTACCGTCGGCTTCGTGGATACGCACCGTCAGATTGCCCGTAAAGAGAGGCGCCATGAGCTCTTGGTAGTTTGCTGTGCTGCCATCAATAGCGCCGCCTGATTGCTCTTGACTCAGGGCCAAGGGGGTATTGGTGTTTTCCTGGCGCATGAAAATCTCAACGACCATCTTTTTGCGGTTGAATAAGAACGAGAAGGAGAACTTGGGACACCCACTGCGATAGATCCACTGTTCTGCAAAGACCTTGGTATCAAATCCACTGACTTTTCGACACAGCCGCAGGAAATAGTGAGTGCTGATGGCATTTTGCGCTAGTTCACCACTCATGGCAGACACCAGAATCTTGGGCAGCACACGAGACAGGCCCAGTGTGCCACCGCCTTTGCACATGCGTTTGTCCAGCATGTAAATCACCAGGGGCGCCTTCAGTTCAATGAAATCCAGATCTTCCGGGTCCAGCGGATACGGCAACGCAGGGTTGTAGACTGGTGGTCGATTGACGTCCAGCATGCAGCACAATTCCATGTCTTTTTTTAAGCGTAGGCGATACTCGTTGTTGCCCAGATGGCGCTTGATAAACAGGGAGCCCATCAGGTTGGCTAGACCACGCACCAGCCACGTGTCAGGCCATGACTTTTGCACAATGTAGATGCCAAACCACTGTCTGGCCAGTGCTTGACTCAGTTCGCGTCGTGTGCTGTATATCTGATCAATGATTTCGACTGGATGCAGGAGTCGCGAGCTACAGATAGCCAGCGAAGCACTGGACGCTGTGTCTGCCCATGTATCCTCCACAAATACAAGCTTGTAGTCTGAGAACGGATAAGATCCATATTCTTGTGTATAGAAATGCATGGCCTAATGGATAGAGTGTGTGGCATGAGTATCGTTCTTTCTCTCTGCTAAATAACCCACACACTTACATGCATTAAAAAGCTGCAGCTCACACTCAATTCCTCTTCCAAGCCAGGCAAGGCAAAAGCATAGATATTCGACATCATGTTGATCTCAGCCATCAGACTCTGCTGTTGATTCTCGTCCAAATCAGCCGCCGTCATGACCTCCTCTTGCAGCTGTGATGGCGATAATTTGATCATTTCAAAGGGTCCAATCGCAAATCCAATAAAGGGTGCAGGTGTGGGCACCGACAAGTTGTAGTGCACAATCTTCTTGGAGTTATCGGTAGGATGGATCACCTGCTCAATAATGTCGCCACTGCACACCACCATGATGCCATTCACTTCGTCAAACGATCCCTCGCCATCGTATTCTGGTACTGCTGCTCCGTCGTCTTTTCGAGGCACAATGAACTCCATATCCCATGTACAGCGCTCGGAGATCCTGTCAATGCATGGTAACCAGGAGCGCGTGGCTCCAGGCAGTGGTTGGTTGACAGTGTATACGTGGTTGGAGCGATACGGCGCAATCTCGTCGTCTTTCTGCACATACACCACGCCGTTGCGAGGGTCTTCCAGTGTGTATTCGATGCGAATGACAATGGTGTTGTAGGTAGGCTCGACTTGTTCTGGCAGAGTAGTTGCTGTTCCCGCTGCTGCTGCTGCTGCTGTGGATCCGTCTGCTGTGGTGGATTGCTGTGGTGTCTGTGGTTTGGATTCTATTCATTCAGAGTGAGTGATTTGTCCCCCCTCTCCATGACAACAGCTCGAATGGTTACCTGGCTGTGAGTTTAAGAATGTTGTGGTCTTGTTGAGGGATTGAGCTTCTGATTCAGAGACCTGTGCTTGAGCGTGAGCATCATGGATGACTGCAACTGTACAATCCACCTTACCTGGTTGATGCAATCAGCAGGTAATTTTACAATCAATTCGCCTTCATCTGCATCTCGAAGTGCATTCATATATCGACTTTTGTAGACTTGATGGTGTGAGATGGAGGTGTTGGCGCCCAGTGTGAGATCTGATACTGCATCGTTGTATTCGAATTCAACTGGTATATCATTGACAAATGCCTTTTCAATTTCTAACATGTCGCTCTGAGTAAACAATCATGGCATCACAAGCATTGGACTTACTGCATTGTCGACAGTTGATGCGTATCGTGGTGAGTTTGTTGTTGAGCGGCTGCACTGTCAGTTCTGCTAGGCCCTATATCACACCACGCGTGTTAATACATCACTCTCATACAGCACACGCCATGGCATCTTACCTTCATGTAGCGTTGGCTAGGGTCTACTTCGAGCACAAATCGTTCATGACTCGTAGAAACAAGAAATACATGTCAGTCAAAAACGCGAGCTACAAGCTTAACCCGTGGAGATACTTATAATGTGAACGCTTTCTTATAAACGTCTCTTTGCATGATGCTAGATGTTGTATTAGAGTATGTATAAATGTGCTATGTACCCAGAGATGAAAGGGAGGGAATCGAGGCAGCTTTATATATCTTTTTTTTTAAATTAGTAAAAAGAAGAAAAAAAGAGAGAAAAGGTGCAAAGTCTGAATCGCAGTAGTGTGTCGAGATGAAATACCCCCGAGAGTCACATTGGGCAGGGCAATCTCAACCAGGAAATTAGCAATTTAGATGGTCTTTTCACAGCAATACCTACTATTTTCTGCACATGGTCCATCAAGTTGAATCGAGTGATGGTAGGCATTTATGCCATGACGATATATCAAGTGAGTAGATGGAAGCTGTCTCTGAGAGGGAGAGAGAGCTTTTGCTCGTCTATCACTAGTAGAGATTGCAAACTGGCATCTTGGCCTTTCTGTGTACTCTTATCGTTGCAGTGTGGCTAGTATACGATAGAAATTGGGTACTGCAACGCTTCATATGCCACATACACCGTGCTTTATAGCTAGAAATTAAGAATCAAATTCCTTTCAGCTTATCAATACTGCTGAAACTCTATACAAATGCTTGAACCTTGGATCAAGTTTTTGATCGATTTCGAAAGAAAAGCTAGTTTTACATTTGTGATAAGCTTCCATATGAATTTGTAGTCTGCCTCTCACACGGATTGTGCGGAAAGATGTAGCCATGTTACATACTTATATGCTCGATACTGTAATCTGCCTCTGATGGGATCCTCCAAACGGATCTAGGTAAATCAAAGCCTCCTCTATTCAAACATTTAATAGTATTTGTAATGATTAGTCCAAAAATCATTTGCAGTAGCAGTTTTATGATAATCCTGGGTAAAGCTCGATCTTCTGTACATGATGAAATGAGTTTATGTATACATTTTCTATAGTTGAAGCCTTGCCAGCTAGCACTGTGATCTGCGAAACACATTGCCAATGTGCCCCAAAGGTGCATCAGTATAAGATGCGCTGTAGAATCGCTTTGAGGACCAATTGGAAGGCTTCTCTGATTCAGGCACAAGATTGGGAGCCATTGAGGGTGATGGGTCCATGCTGCCATCATCCACTAATACCTCTAATGTGACCAAACAAGCTATCAAATGACTATTTACTTCCATCTACTGATAGCAAAACAGATTGCCTAAGCGATGGTTCATGTTGCTCATGTAATCCATGCCATCAACAGCAGAAGAGGAACCACGGAGACCCAATCTATTCCGTGACATCACTGGCAACGATGGAGTTTACCGAGCCCAGGCTTCACATTTTATTTATTTTGTAACCTTTAAAACCAACGTCTCTTATTTTCTTGTTCCTCAAGTTCCTACACTACCCCACACTCACATACACAAAAGAATCATGCTTCGACAATCGATTCAACGCATCAACACCAACCGTGTCTGCCAAACTTCTTTAAAGAGCTTCACTGCTGCTTACACAACTAGCATTCAGCCCTCTGCCAAGCCCATCGCACCTCAAGTCCAACAAGCCGAGAATCGTGCTACTACTTGGTCAAAGTCTCAGCGTGCAAAGGCTGATGCCCTTGTTGGCCCTCGTTTTGAACAAATGGATCTTAGCACTCAGGTAAATCATGGGAGAGATGCGGCCAATGTGTGATTTGGAGAGACATGTCAAAGCGATGCTAAACATGTTGTATCTATATAGCCCAACCCTATGGCTGCTATCGACCTCATTGCCGAAGAGCCTATTCGATTTGTAAAGGAGCGCATCACCCACTGTGATGGTGGTAAGTTTGGAGTGGATTGTAGGCTGAGAAACTGTGTATTAAGAGTGATTGCTGTATAGGTGGTGGAGCATTGGGCCATCCCAAGGTCTACATCAACTTGGACAAGCCTGGACCTCATGCTTGTGGCTACTGTAAGTCCCAGTGATGGTAATTGACATGCTGTATACTAATGCGATTGTGTGATTAGGTGGTATCCGTTTCCAGAAGCCCGAGGGACATCATCACTAGATATTTCAACACTCACATATATATACTATAAATCAATTATAATAAACAATATAAAACAACGCAATCCAGTGCAGCTTTTCTACAAGGAAATCAACATGTGCATAGCTGTCAATAGTACAGTATTTATTTCTTTGATCAAATGTATACATGTGTGGTGCTGTGACGCATTATGTCTACTATTCGCATGCCGCGAGAAATGCACATATTTCTGTCGTCTTCCGGCCAGCAAACGAAAGAGCACATTCTTTTCTCTCTCTTTCTCTCTCTCAAAAAGAAGCATAGACAAGATGGACGATTTGCTGGACTTGAGCTGGTCTGCTCCTTCTTCATCTGCTGTAAAGCAGCAACCTCCTCAGAAACCCCAAAAACCAAAGGATGCATTTGCCGACCTGCTATCTTCTTCCACAACACCTAAACCTGTGGATATCTCTCAACTTTCCTTGGTGGAACGACAAAAATTGCAGCAACAGCAACAGCAGCCGAGCAATACAAGCTCTCCATGGCTCACACCAACTCAGGCTACAACACCTCTCTCGCCATCGAATCATACCTCCAGATATACACCTCCATCATCGTCGACATTGGAAGCCAAGCAGGCACCCTCAGCCAATAACACCAACACATCCTCGTTTGAGAATTTGCTGGATCCTTTTGGAAGCAGTAAGAGGCAGACTGACGACAGAAGCACGCCTCTCAACCAACTGTAAGTACATGCTTTGTGGATGGTGCAGGGTATCGTGGGCTCAATGTGTCTTTATAGGCGCACGCAGACCTCAACACCAGTCTCTAATGGCAATGAGTGGGATTTTGACCTTTTGGACACCAAATTGAACGTCAATGCGTCCACCAACAATACCTCCACACCGACATCAGTCATTGATCCATTTGATGTAGAGTCACTGATGCAACAGCAGCAAGTCAGATCCCCTCAGCCATCAAACACCCACGTTACCGAGAATGAGGATGAGGACGATAATCCTCTTGGTATTTTGGCTGGACCAGCCATCAAATCACCTCCCCTTACCGCTCCATCGCCAGAGCCAGCATCACCAGCGCAGTCTCATAGTCCTGTCAATCAAGGAAGAATCATGTTGGATGAGGATCAGGAGGACGCAATGCTTGCTCAGCTTATTGAAATGGGATTCAGCTTACAGGAGTCTAAATTTGCTATTGAAGCAACTGGCGGGCAAGATCTGCAATCAGCCGTTGATTTACTCGTCCAGAACTCAGAAACTGCTAAGAGACAACAGCCTACCACAGCAGCTGCTTCCACTCGCTCCAATCAACCCATGTCTCAAAACGAGCGTGCTCGCAACACTCTGTTTGCTGACGAAAATGACAGCACTGCATCTCCTACTCATCATCGACCACAGCCATCACAGCAACCCCGACAAAAACACAGACAGCAGGAGCCTCATGATGATTCACTGCAGGAAACCACCGAGAAAATTGTAACTCAAGCTCAAGAACTAGGCGGTTTTCTCTATAAGAATGCAACTTCCTACTTCAAGGCAGGCAGAGAAAAGGTGACAAAAGCAGTGGGCGATTGGCAGGAGCAGCAAAGAGCGCAGCGTCTGCAACAGATGCAGGACGAGCAAAGTGGCTCTGTGCGACCCAAGTGGATGCAAACGGGTGATGATACGCTAGACATGTCAAGCAAGTCGGTGGAGAAGTTTGCAGACGATGATGATAGTGAGGACGAGGGACAAGAAGCCATGGAAGCCGAACGAAGAAGACTACAAGAAATGAGAAGAATCCAGGAAATGAAACAACGCGAACAAGCGGCTATGGCTCACAAGCAAAGACAGCAGCAAAAGCTTAGAAAGGATGCCTTGATTGATGATGCGCAAGAAACATATGTCTCTCCTTCGCGTCGCAGAGGTGGTAGCGGACGATCGACACCCAAATCCAACGCCTCTCCTCAATTGGAGCAACAGAAGCCTGTTCAACAGCAACAAAAGCCATCGACACCTTCAACGCCAAAGAACGCTCGTTCACGACCCATTGTCAACGCATCTCCTGATGTCATGGCCAAAGCAAATGAGGCTAGGAACCAAGGCAACGAAAAGTTCAAATTGGGTCAATTTGGTGAATCTGAAGAAGCCTATACGCGTGCCATTGATATGCTTCCCGGTGAGCATGACCATCAGGTGCTACTTTACAACAACCGTGCCATGGCTCGCTTGAAGATTGGACATTACAAGAAATGTGTGGAAGATTGTGATTTTGCACTGAGTTTAGCGAAACGCAGCGGCGACGGCAGCACAACTTCGGAGGGTGTTGTTATTCAGTGGCGCGATCAGATCATCAAATCACTTTCACGCAAGGCAGAAGCACTGGAGAACATTGAAAAGTACAACGATGCACTCGCTACATACGATGAATTACTGAAATACGAAGGCGGAGGCAATCCTAAGGTGAATCAGGGCATGTCTCGTTGCAGACAAGCACTGAACCCCAAGAAAAAGGCGCCATCGACACCCAAGAAGCCCGCAACGCCTGCTGCTGAAGCCAAAAAGGACGATTTCATGTCCATGTTTGATCCCAATGCACCTTCCACTAGCAATACACCCACTGTATCTGATGCAGAACTAAGCAAAAGCAAAGCTGTCGCTGCCATGAGAGCCAAGGCTGCAGAACAAGAGGCAGAGGACGCAGAGAAGCTGGAAAAGACGGACGACGTCAATGCTCGACTGGCTGCCTGGAAGGCTGGCAAGGAACAGAATTTGAGAGCTCTGTTAGCTACATTGGACACGTTACTTTGGCCTGGTGCTCAATGGAAGGGTGCTCAAATGAGCGAGCTCATCAACCCAAAGAAATGTAAAATCATCTACATGAAGGCCATCAGCAAAGTGCATCCTGACAAGGTAATGAAAGTGTGAAGGATGGCTGTTGTATAGATAACTAACACTGGTTTCAATAGCTTCCGTCTGATGTTACTGTAGAGCAACGCATGCTGGCAAGTGGTATTTTTGCAAGCTTGAATGAAGCCTGGGATTCTTTCAAGAACCAAAACCAATTATAGACACATAATAAATCTATTGCCCTAGATATTTTCGAAGCTTCTTTATCAAAAAAACGAATTTTAAATGCAGAAATTGATCAATTTACAGTAGTACCACTATTTTATTTGTTGTCTACTTTTTATTAGCCTTGAAAGCATCTAAATTTACTATTGCTACCTTCATTCGAAAGGCATTGCTGGTCATTCCTACATCCAACAGCAGCCAAAAATCGATTAAAACGCCGCAACATTTTTCGTCTGAAACGAGCAGTTTTTTGTTCTAGAATGGGTTTCGAAGATCTATTTTGCCTTGTTCCACTATATAAAATGTGATGATCATCCCATCTTTCCTAGTACACTTTAGTAGTGCTTTTCGATGCGGATTCAATGGTGCCAGTAATTAAAGCTCTTTCAAATGAATTTACAGAGCAAATGCCAAAAATGTGGAATATGGTTTTTAACCAAAATGTTGAGATTTTGCATAAGAAGGTCTCACAAAAATAACTTTAGGCGGTTGCTATGAGTCCAGAGAACGTTTTGATCTAATATGTACCATAGCAAAAGTCTTCATTTTCACGTTCAAAAACGCGATCGTTTGATTTTCGATCGAAATCATGAGGGGTACCTCATGGATTTTAACCAATTTTTGATGATCCCAAAAAAGTGGAGCAAAGGCATCAGACAGCTACTGCTGGATGAGAGCAATTGCTTGGTGCCACTCTGGTGGTCTAAAACGGATTTTGACACGAGAAAAGACGCTTTAAAAGCACCCAATTTTGGCTGTAATTTGGATATTGCTGGCTAGTAAGAGGTAATACCAGTGTGTTATGCACCCAGTGTATGAATTGTTCTCATTGATGCAGACGTGCAGCATTGTAAAAAAAGCCAAATCTATGACTGTAAGCCGTTTGTGGAAGAGGATTTTTGCGTAACTGATGCAAATCAAGCTGTGGGCGTTGTCAACTATAGCTACATCATGCCAAATGCTCTTTTCCTTGTATTTGAATGCTGATGAGTCGAGTAATGTCGGTATATTTAGATGAGTATCAATAGATCCTATCTCTGTGTGCTTCTCTACGCGTGTTTGTACCTGAATTCGCCGTGAAATCTGACACCATTTTATCATGCTACAATGAAGGAGGTCATGTCTGAGCTTTCTGACTGATAGTCGAGTATCTTTTGTCCAAGTCTCGACTATTGTACGATTAGACATTCTTCGTGAATGCACACCTGAGATTGGCTGACGGTGCTCTTTACTTTGATCCATGGCGTCAATTGCGATGATCAAAATAAGATAGTATCTGACTTGTAAGGTTCCTCTTGTATAAGCACAGCTTTTTTAATGGGCAAAATGCTTTAATAAGTGATGAATATATATGTCGATGTGTGTGTGTGTTTTTTTAATGATAAAAAAAAAAAAAAAGTTGTATGTATAATAGTATAAATGGCAGCTGTACAATCTAGTTATGACGACGTTTCACCTTTCTTCTGTCGAATTCATGAGATGCTTCGTATTTAGGTAAACTATAACGGTATTAGTACATCTCATTCTGACACGCTTTCAAATTGCACTTACTCTGTGGGATCAGCAGGAAGTGGAATCGTATAAAAGTAATCATGCTCCAAAGCTTCCAATGCAGTCAAACGCTTTGTTGGGTCCAACACCAAAAGTCTATCCATCAAATCACCAGCTAGCGCATCGTAATGTCCATATTCTTCTCGGACACGGCGAGGGGTCACTTCAAATCTCACTTTGTTGGCATCGGGCAACTTGTCCCAGTTGGGCATATTGTCTTGGTTTGGCGAACCACACAGCTGGAAAATCTTTTTCAGCTGATCAATGTCATCCTGGCCTTGTAAAATGGGTCTTGATTTCAACAATTCACCAAATACACACCTACACACTCAGCGGTTTATCAGAGCGAGTTCCCCAGCCCCCAATACGACACCCACTTACCCTACACCCCACATGTCAATAGCACTGGTATATCTTCTTTCACCCAAAAACAACTCTGGCGGTCTGTACCATCTCGTCACTACACAGTTTGTATACTCTCTGTTCTCATCCTCAATGCCACGCGCAAGGCCAAAATCTGCAATTTGCAAGATGCCTTCATTGTTGATGAGCAAATTGGCAGCTAAGAAAGTGGTTTAGTCATCTGATATACCACTTTGTGTCCTGAAGTCTGTTCCTACCCTTCATGTCACGATGGAGAATTCGGTTCTACACGACTACAGCTTAGCTTTTTTTCAAATAACAGACGCAAGAATGAAGCCTTACATGATGAAGATAGGCTGTGCCTTCCAATAATTGCTTGAGGTAGGTCTTGATTTGGGGTTGTGTGAGTCTCACTTTAGGATTGTCTAGTAAACCAGCTAAATCGTGATCCATGTAAGGGAAAACCATGTAGATGCCACCCTTTTCCTTTCTATTCTGGTCACCTAAAAGACCCCCTTCCCCATTAATTGATTGAAAGAGGCAACTCGTGTAGTGTCTCTATACCTCTCTCCACAGCAATATCGCTCAATGGCACGATGTTCTTATGGCATAGCTGCTTTAGAATCTTGATTTCTCGGATGGCTGTGATGGGGATCTAGAGAGTGGCAGTGCTTAGTCCAAGATTGCTATGGTAAACTGGCGCTACAGGGCGCAAAATCGAATGAATACGTACGCCTTCCTTTTCATTGTGCATAAGAATTCTCTTTAGTGCAACAAGCTGGCTGGTGTGTTTATCTCTAGCCTTGTGCACCTCACTACATGTCCTGTCAGTGCATGCCAGTGTGCTGCTGATGAAAAGATAGTTACCCAAAAGTGCCTTCTCCCAGTTTATCAAGAAACTCGTAGTCCGTGATCTTGGAGCAGCCCTTGAAGTGTCGAGTGATCTTTGTTGTCTGTCTGTTGGGTGAAGCTGCCCAGGCAGGGGATCCCATCGTGCTCAGAGGAGAGCCCTCGTATCTTCTATGCAGTTTGGCGCGTTGGTCGTCCCTTGACTCTTCATACGTTCGCTTCATCGGTATTCCTTGGCTGAAAGACTAACTTGAAGCAAATTTAGAACAATCGACTGAAAGAAAAAGATTTATAAATTCATACAAAGCTGTTGTGATACCACCATTCATAGCTATTTTAAGCCCGTCACAGCCAAATCATCATGAAATCAGACAACAATCCCTCTCCTGCTCCTTTCTCTCTCTCTCGCTTTTTCTGAACCATTATGACATCTGATTCAGCTGACAACAAGGACAAGAAGGAGGCTGCTGGCTTCTTCTCCAGATGGATGAGCTCGGACAGCAAGGGAGACGGCTGGGATGAAGTGTGCTTGCAATGGTGCAAGCAGAAAAGCGCAGCTCGTACGGAGAATGCTGATCCAAACTGCTCTATGCTTTGTTTCAAGCGCCCTGTGAGCGCAGATGCCGTGGATGCCAATGAGAAATGGAATCCTTTGAAAGGATACACTGTATCGGTCGTCAATGGAAAGAACGAGTGTGCAGATCATACCAGCGGTAAGTTTCACAGTAGTAATAGGCCCCTTGATTGCGCTTGGAATGGGGTTTTAAACACACATTGCTGGCTACTTAGGCATGTCTGCAACAAACCAGCCTTTACAATCAGAGTACGTATAGACAGTGCAATCATGTATGCCGCTTCAGACAGCTAATTGAGTATGTAGCTCCAGCAAAGAAGAAACAGAATACAAGCTTGATTTAGGCGATGTCTGGACAGAAGCCGATGTTAAAGGTCCGTTGGTAGTAGAATCACACTCATGACTATTGACTACAGCTTTTAACATATCTCCAGCCAAACAAATCATCAACGACAAGGTAGTGCCGCTTTACAACTCTACGATTGAGCAGGCTGTCGCTTTCAAGGATAGCCCTGAGGCTGTACAGCTTCAAGAATACTTAAAATCAAAATCAACCGAATTGCTGAGCCAAATCTACCCAATGGCTCCATTCAAGTTGAATGGAAAACCCTCCTCTGATGATCCAGCAGATGAAAACAAGTGATTTATTAGTCGATTAAAGTATTTACATTTCTTTTACAAGCGTTTTTTGATGTGGAACAAGTGGCCTCTTTCTTGCTTGACAAACACCGTGTAAGAGATAGAAGCAGCAACAACAGCACCCAAGGACACAGTCGCTGGAATGATGAAATCGTTGGGATCAGGCACGATGGCGGTCAGCACAAACTGAGACAGCTCAAAGACGTTACAGAGACTATGTTGCCAGCCAGAGATGCTCCCAATTTGAGCGTTATCCACCATTTGTTGCATCAACATGGTCTCTGAGATGTCAAATACCCAGAGACCAATGCGGCTGACTGACATGCCGCCAAACAACATGACGGATCCCCAGGGAGATTGGCTGCCCCACGCAGTAAATGACAGCACAACAGGCACCAGAGCAGCACTTTCAAACCACAGGGCCCATACACCGGCACGAATAATGCCAATTTTAGCAGAGAGATAGGGTAAAATGTAGGTAGAAGCGATACCAGCAACGCCGGCAACAGCTCGTAGTAAGCCCAAGGTCCAATCTGAATAGCCCACGATTTTCAAATAAGAGGTCATGATGCCACCAAAGGACAGCACAGTGAGATACAGCATGCCTGCAGCTAGACTCGCTGGGAAGATCTTGTGGTGAATGTATTCTGTAAAAGAGACTGGATGTTCTGCCTGATGCTGCTGATCTGGTAGGCCTGTCTCTGTGTTGCTTGAGCCACTCTGCTCTTGGAGTGGGTTATTCAAGAGAGGTGCTTGTTCACCTATTCTGCTCTGTCTATAATCGCTATTCTTGGAAGCCAGCCGAGGGAATGCCTTGTAGGTTTGGAACACCAATTGGTATTCAATGATGACTGACATGATGTTCCATACAGCAATGATGATAGCACCGACAGAGGGACCAAATGCCATCAAAGAGCCAATCATGACGGGAGCCATTGTCTTGCAAAACAAATCAATGCGCTTCATGACAGTGAGCATGGTCTCGGTATCACCATCTGTCATGACCATGACCCAGTCCTTCTCAATAGCAATATTATTTGCTATGAATGCCAGTTTGAGCATGCACCCAAACACGACAATAAAGCTATACAGCAGATACGGACGGTAGTTGAACGCCAAGATGATGTAGAAGAGAACACAGCTAGCCACAATGGCAGACTTTTGTACCAACATGGTCAGGCGAACAAACAAAAGCCTCGAAGTGGAATCAGCCATTCTACCCACCCAGTTGCTCCAGATAATAGCCGAGATAGTTGTGCTGAATCCATAGATGGAAGCTAGTAGCAAGGACGTCTTGAATATGTCACCAATAAACAAGTAACATGCGAATTCAAAGACCCTATCAGTCCAAGATGTCAAGAAGTGAGACACGTATAGTTTGCCCTTCATGATGTGGAAAAAAAAGGTATAGGGAACAATGAGGGATTTAATTCAGTTACACATTTATTGAGATTCAAATGCGAATGTCAAATGTCGATATAAGGCACCACGTTTTACGCTGTTGGCACTATAAGGAATGGCTGCTATTAAGCAACGGTGCTACATTGTCAGCCATATTCGTCATGGCGACTGCTTGGTTTGAGGTATGCTTGGTGAATGGTCCAGTCAGTGTGATGGCAAGTGTGATGCTGATGGCAAGGCCCATGACAACTGTCACGATGATACAGATCATGGCAGCTTCTTTATCGTTTCTGGGCATGTTGATTGAATGCTTGTAGACAATATGAGGTTGGTTTTAGGAGCAACAGAATGCATGGCTTTATATAAGAATGGCAGAATAATGGAAGCATTCAAGATAATGGTGCAGTTGTCATGCTTGTGTACACAATGAACGAGCATAATACCACGCTTGAGGATATCTTCAATGACAATCTACTATAGTACATGCATACCGCCTTCAATCTCTCATCAGTTGCTCAATAGTAGCCAGCTTTGCGTGCGTATAGTAGGGGCCATGATGCCACTGATTTTTAGATGTATTCCAGCAAGATGAGTCAACACAACACACAATCACGGCGGCATGAATCCATACACAGACAGCCTACTACCCAATTCTTTACGCGGCGCACAGCACGCGTTTTCCTCTATTTTCGCTGCCCTAATCAAGCAAGTGACTATACAAGCAAAGCAACCATAAATTTTGGGATTCCCTTTTTCCTTTTGGCTTCCTCTTGTTTGGTTCCTACTTTTTTTCTTTTACTGCGATTAACAACAATGAGTGCTGCTTTACTCTTGGATGCGCTGAGAAGACATGATTTAGAAGAGGTAACGAGAGCATGTAGATTGCAATTAAAACCGTGTATTAACTGTTCAATCATTAGTATTATCCAAAGTAAAAATTGTTCTTACAGTATAAATAAGCGTTTTGTTGTGAGGCTAAACAACCTTTTTTTTTTTCTTTTTTTTTCCTTTTTGCTATAGCTTATCTGCACAAGGCATCTCAAGACTCGACAATTTACTAAAGGTAAAATCAGATTCGTGTTTGGACTAGACATCCTTGCAACAAAATGTCCTAATGCAATTCCACAGTTATCCGAAGCAGATTACTCGAAATTAGGCATTCGCTCTCCAGAAGACAAATCCAGGTTTTTGGCGTTGACTCGAGACATCAATATGCCGCGCAACAATAGCAACACATCCACGAAACCTAGCAACCAGAGCAGCGAGAGAACGAAACCCAAAACAGCAGCGGATTGGATGGCACGAAAGAGACCTTTGCCTACCAACGGACACTCGCCAGAACGAAAGACTCGACGCATGACCATTGCCCCACAAACACTCATTCCACGTACACCTCCCAAGACGTCTGCTCGAGACCGTCGTCTGTCATACCTGCCACCAGCTTCCGTACAGCGAGACATGGCTCACAGATCGCCTACAAAATCACACAGTCCTATCAAACCTAGGCCAATACCAAGACCCAAGATCATGGACGAGGAGCATATAATTACCGAAGCACCTAAACAGCCCATTGTCGAAAAAGCTTCCACACGCTACCTGGATGCTTATGGTATTCCTATGAATCAGCGGGCCAGACCTGCACCGACATCCGATAGTCCCACACATCAGCAAGGCTCTCTGGAAGCATTCTTACAGTCAAAAGCAACGAGACCCACGAACCAAAGCACAGCAAAGGCTTCAGCAGCTATATCATTGAGCACATCAAACGACCTGAATCAGCGTATCCGTGTCTGTGTAAGAAAGAGACCGTTGAATAAGAAGGAGACCAGCAACCAGGAAGTGGATATTGCTCCTCTGAGAGGCAGTCGAACCATTGAACTGAACGCACCAAAGTAAGTATTGTAGGCAGCTGTAGATCAGAAGTCTTGATGCTCAACTATGTTTTCTAGGACTCGGATTGATCTCACTCGATACACAGAGACCCACACATTCACATTTGACGACACATTTGATGGCAGCTCCTCAAACACTCAGGTACCATATCCAAGTGAAACCTTTTTGCTGAATTTGCAACTCACGCCATCTACAGATCTATGCTCGAACAGCACAGCCACTAGTGGACTACATTTTCAAGGGCGGAAAAGCGACATGCTTTGCACAGTAAGTGAGGTGTTCCTGAGATGATGGTGCGTGTTCTAACGGCATTGACATAGTGGACAGACAGGCTCTGGAAAGACATACACGATGCTGGATCCCAACCACGGCCTCTATGTGCTGGCTGCTCAGGATATTTTCCGACTTTTATCATCAGAATACTATGCCCATCTTTCCGCCAGTGTTGGATTTTACGAGATTTATCAGGGCCAATTGTTTGATTTGCTCAACCAAAAAGCCAAGCTGGTCGCTAGAGATGATGGCAACGGAAATGTGGTGATTGCAGGCCTCCGTGAGTATCCTATTGGCAGTGTGGAGGATCTCATGTCCGTATTCGAGTATGGAAACCAGGGCCGAACCACTGGAAAGACGGGCGCCAACAACAAATCCTCTCGCTCGCATGCGGTGCTCCAGATCCTGCTGAAAACAAAGACCAGTCCTGCCAAAGTGCACGGCAAATTGAGCTTTATTGACCTGGCAGGCAGTGAAAGAGGCGCTGACAGAGGTGATGCCAACGATAAAACAAGGTATGATGAACAAGCGGCCAGCATCTGTTATATATACTCACATCATTGATCCCCCATTAGACAAGAAGGTGCTGAAATCAACAAGAGTCTTTTGGCACTGAAAGAATGCATTCGTGCCCTGGATCAAAACAAAAACCACACTCCCTTTAGAGGAAGTAAACTCACTCAAGTGTTGAGAGACTCTTTTACAGGCGATTCTCGGACATGTATGATTGCTACCATATCCCCTAATAACTCGAATAGTGAGCATACATTAAATACCCTCCGTTACGCTGACAGGTACCGTATTGAGGCAATACAGGAGTTGGATTGAGCTAATGCATGTTTGTGTAGAGTCAAGCAGCTGAGAGGAGAGAACGATCCTCGTTTGATGAGCGATTACGGCCGAAATGCAGACAGCAAGGAAGGAGGAGGAGGCCTCGTGGCAGCAGAAGCAGAAGTCGAAGTCAGAGATACCGACAGCCAGAGCGTGTCCAATTCAGATGCGATTTACGAGAACGATGCCTCGGAAAACTTGCTAGAAGTGGACTTTCCATCAAGCGAAGCAGCAGCGAATGCCTTGACAACCCCCACCAATGAACGCTACTATCACGCCATCAGTGCCCCTGAATTGACAACGGACCGCCAAGAAAAGTATCTGCAGCGCCTTGAATCACCACCCGCCGAGGTCTTTGATCAGAGCATGGATGATCCGTTTGGCTCAGCGCCACTAGTGAGAGACGGCACAGCAAGCCAGCCCGTGCGCATCGATGCCAGTGAATCCGACATGTCGTTTTCCACTGTCACCGCTACAGCAACCACCACATTCAATGAAGCCAGACTGCGCAAGTTTGTGCGAATGCATCGAGCCCAGATCAGTCGCATGGAGGATTGCATCAAGAAGGAAAAGATGATACTCGGCAAAATATCAATGACCATCCTGACTGAGTCGAGTGGGGCAGACGATATGGACGACGACAGCATGGAAAATCAGCAGCTCAAGCAAGATTATGAAGACTATTTGAATGATTTGGACGATATCCTGGACACACAGTTCGACCTGGTCAATGACCTCAAGGGTAGAATAAAGGATGAGCTGGAAGAATAAGCGTGTTAACAATAAAAAAGAGAGCTTCATTTATTCTTATCAATATCCATCTGTTTGATGACGAGCCCGTCAGAGGTTGAATACGAGGTTGCGCTGGAGTGGAGGCTGGAGGGAGGAGATGTCGACCCTCTTCTTGCTGCTTCGTGCAAGTTGTCCAAACAGACATTTATATCAATGAGGTATTGTCGAAGCGATCGCTGCTCGTTTCTGCCAAACACGAAGCCCACAATGAGCGAGACGATGGCCACGACAGAAAAGACAATGATCAGCAATCCACATACGATGCTGGACACCAACACTGTCAGCTGAGACTCTTGTTCAAAGTAGAATGGAACGACAATTTGACAGCTGTACAAGCAGAATACCATCAACACAGACAGGCCAAACAGAAACAAGAGCTCATTTGCTGTTGATGTTGCGTTGAGTAGGTCTTTCTCCAGGAGAAGGATGATGGGATGTAGGCTGTCTGGTAACAAGCGCGTGAAATCAGGCCGCGCAATCTCCTTTGGTAAGGGTGCATAGCCATCATCAAAGGCGCTGTTAGTTTTTGCGGCAATGCGAAATATCGAATGCGCTGCAAAGTGATCAGAGAAGCTCATCTGTGTATCGGGTATGTATTCTTCGAATGCGACTCGCGACTGTTGGCAGGTAATCTCGGGCGTGCGTCTGTAAAAGATGTAGTCCAGTCTATCGCCAATGTCTTTGGCATATGGCTGCTGTTTCAACAGGTGCTTGGTCCAGGTATCCAAGGGTGAATCACAGGTGATGCCAAACAACTGAATACATTCAGAGGCTGTGAGTTGATCTCGTTCCAGTCTGCCAAGGCTGTCTGCCATGGTGTCTTTGTGCATCTCTAGCCACGAATCTGTCATGAATCCGTGATTTTTCAAGATTTGGTAACAATGGCTGGTTGGGATACTGTTGAAATCGCCTGCCTATCAATCAGCCTGTCTGTCAGTGCTGTTTGTCTCTTTTTGCCAACACTGCGCTTACCAAAATGACATGTCTGCCTTGAGCTGCTGATGCTCTTACACTGTTGGCTATTTGCCAGCATTCAGTGATCCTCTGTGCTTCATAGTCATCATGCTTTCCATAACCAGCTTGCAACTGTAAAAGACAAGTATGAGTACACAATGCATCCACTGACTATTATATGAATACTGACATGGGTGGTATAGACATCAATGAGCCCAACTTGTGGATGATCAATGCACACAGACCCACAACCTTTGCCAACGTAAAAATCGCCTTGAAACACCTTTAAAGGTTTACCAGCAAGCGTGAATTTGAGGTAGGATGATGATAGTATGGGAAAGCGAGACAGGATGGCCAATCCACTACCTAATGTCCCACTAGAATTGTCATTAATCAAACAACCACAGCAAGTATGATACGCTCCTATACCTGTGAAAGTATTTTGTATAGGGCAAGACATCTCTTGTTTGCTCTTTGATGTAGTCAAAATCTTCCCACATCCAAACCTCTTGCAATGCCACAATGTCATAGTGCTCTTGGCCTACGCGATCAGCAATGGCTTTTAGTCGAAACTTTCGTTTCTTGGCAACAATGTTGAGGCCCCTTTTTTTGTAAAATTTGGTCAGATGATTCAAGTGAGAATGCTGCTTATTAGCATATTACCAGCAATTGAGTGATAGAACAGATAGTGTGCTTGGTTGAGGTGCTGCATTGAACATGTCCTTGAAGTGTACAGTTGAGAAAGAAGAGAGATAAATTCCCTAATCCCTATTTCGAGAGTGTTTCTGGTTTTTAAATAGCATTTAAGCATCCAACTGAGGAAGCAGTAATAAGCACATCATTCAATTGAGATGGCTCATTGCCTAAAGACATTGAATACTTTGGAAGATGATAATTTCAATGCTTCTAGTAATGAATAACCCTCTTCTCGGTGTGATGTGGTGTGTATTACATGATTTTGCATTGAACTCCAATGATGTGGAGGCAATTTACTTTGATAGGCTATAGAAGCAAGATGAAAGAACGTGCGATAAAAGTTCATGTAACCATACGGAAGGTTGTAGAGTGTGTGTGTGTTTCACACCATGAACTCAAATGTTGACATATCACAAGACCAATACAAAGAATAGCATCACAAATTGAATATATGGGTAGTATGTAAGGTTTGTCTACGATTTTTATAATCATCAACGAATATATGAAATACAAAGGAGAGAGAGGAGAGAGATGGGAGGGGAATCTCGAATATTAGTGATACTGCGGATGATTTTCCTGCTTCTTTTTGTTTGTTTTACTAGTAGATTTTATCAAAAGTAATATAGAAAAAGACAGAAGGAAAGGTGTATATAAGGTGAAAGGATGCGGTTAGCGGTTTATATAGTAGTAACATGTAATATCAGTACAAGAAGTTTGTGTTGCTTTACTTCTTGGGACCCATCTTGGGAGAGATGCTCTTGGGGCAAGAGACAGTCTTCCAAGAGATATCAACAACACCATCGTTGAGAGTAGCAAGCTTTTGGAAGGCGGCAGGAGTCAAATCGATAGCCTTACCGACCTTACAGCCAGCACACTTGTCGACAATCTTGACAACAACAGACTTCTTCTTGTTCTTGTTGTTGGTGATCTTCATACACTTGTAACAGTTTTCAAACTTCTTCATGGCCTGTGAAGTACGCTTTGTGAGTTTCTGCTCATATGCTGCATCAAATGGCATTTCTTACCATAGCACCAATCATGCTGTGGATGGTAGCAGAGTAGGCAGGGAGGCCATTACGATCGTAACAAGCAGCGTTCTTTAAATCGTTGCCGCTGTACCTAAGGAATCAAGAAATGCTGTCAGTATATATTACATATCTACAATGTGAGCATGGAGACTTACCAGGTACCACGACCACCACGCTTTTCCAAAAGGTCAGTAGTAGTAGAGTTATCAAACTTCATGATGGTGGCGATACCGCGGCCACGAAGCTCGGTTGCCTTGGCAACATTGATGAGGGATGCAATGACAAGTGCGCAAAGGGAGATACAAACAAGGAACTTCATTTGTAGATTGAAATAAGGAAAGTTTCAGGTAAAGGAAAGGGTTGATTGAATATCAAGAATGAAAATTAGGAAAACAAGAAAGAAGAAGAAGAAGACAAGAGAAACAGTGAGAGAGAGATGTAGCTTTAAACACCAAAAACCGGACCCGCCATCATATTGAGATTGTGCTCTCTATGATCCTTTGCAAAGTGATGTTCATTGCTACACAAATATAATTAAGTGAAATGTTCAGTAGGAGTTGGATGTCGCTTTTTTGGAATCTCGTGTAAGTAAAGCTCTTTTCTTTATACCCTTTTAAGTAGAGATCTGCTTTTAACCTTTGATCAAATATTAAAATCGCTGTGCTTTTCTGAAGGCTTCGGTCTAGATTGCACCGTACAATTAATATGGGATAAAAATAGTGTGAAATGGCTGTATAAATGTATGAAATTAAACCACGTTTCCAAGGGTTTCTAGCGTTTCTCTTTATTTCATCTTGCCTCTTGTCCCGTCCATTGGAATAAGAAGGGGGTGGCCATTATCCCTGTGAAATTTGCCGTATCTCTCTGAATCACTTGGGTGTGATTCCGGTTAGTGTTCCACTTCAAATGTCTATAACTATCGAAATAAAGGAGACAACCTGCTTTTGAGACCCGAAGAGCAAATGGCACGTTGCACACAAGTGCTTTTCATGCTTTATAAAGAAAGGCACCCTGCTCACCATTTCTAATTTCAAAGGAATAATAAACACAACAGATATTGCTTGACCCAATGACATTGGTTTCTCTTTTACCTGTTTGCCATGAACACAAAGATGACCTTGAAACAGTTTTATTAGTCTTTTTTAGGCCTTTTTTTTACATTCGTTCTTTTTGAATGGAAACGTGAACCTTTTTCTATCATTTTCTGATCGACGAATATCACATTGACGAATTATGCGCCCTAGCGCCCACGACTATGAGAGACACTCATTAATGAAGCAATAAAAAGCAAGGTTTTACTGCTTCCCAACATTGGGTGGCCCCGAATTGCTCGCCAAAAGGAATTCAGATGGATACTCGGTTCATGACAATACTAACATGGACAATGAAAGGCTGAGAAGTAATTGGTTGCAGCAATATAGGCATATAGACACAAAAAGGCAAAGATCTATGCTATTTTTAAATGCCATATTGCTCTATAGAGTTTGGCTTAGTGTCTTGGACATTCCTTTTGATTTTTAATACAGAAAACCCAATGATTGTACCTGGGTTGGCACATTTTTAGGCACATGGAAAGCAGCAGAAGGTTCAGGGAACAGGGATGAACTTTAAAAAGGGCCAACTGCAGTATTATACCTGGTCAGTGCTAAAAAAAAAAATACAACATTGGAGACGCTTTACGAAAGAATGCGGGAGATGCTGATTCGCATGTATGATTTTATCGCAATACAAAAGGCTGGCTGCGTACATGTTGTAAATTGTGCGGATGCTTTGCCATGATATTAAACAATGTATCACTTTTGTGTGCTCAGTTCGTTTGTGGAACTACACAAACAAGTTGCAAATATTTTTCGTATCACCAAAACAATAGTACCAGGTCCAAGTAAAGCATTTGAATTCGTAGCATTTGTTGCCAATTGATTCAATCAGCCATTAAATGGTATAGAGTGATATATACTACCACACAATGCCAAGCCGTATATGAGCAAACCATTTTGAGCACAATTTCCATGTGTCCATCTACTTTTTTCCGTTTAAAGATGAAAGCTAATCTATCGAATATCCCACATCTTGTTGCTTGAAGCCTGTTGCACCATAAAAATTGCCACGGCTTGGATAAATGAAGCAATGCTTCCTGGAAAATAACGCATCAAAAGCTGTAGTGATCATAGATTCAATAAAGAAAAGGGCCAAACAACGTGAATTTCCTTCGTTACAGACAACATTGCGCCTATTTGTTTCTTTAGGCTAGATCATTTGGGTAAACGAGTGTGTGTTGCCAATACGGCTTTCAACGGCTAGGAAATAACTGGAAGAGGAACGTGCTCCTGGTGTCTACTACGGCTCCTACATAAACGTAACATAAGCGCATGTAGGCTGTTGATTAAAGGTTGGCATGCCAAATCTTGTGTCTGTAGATTTCAGCACCAGTAGAATCCCAAAAACTGGATAGCATCTATAGCTTTGGTAAGCGGTTCAATCAAGTTGAACATTAATTTCGCCTTCAAAATAGGCATTTTGCTGGTCGACTATCCCCCTGTCAGTCATGCCCAGACAATAAGCACGTCAATCAAGAGATTTACCTGATTAAACACTGATAGCGAGCTTTTTTGTATATATGACAAAAACATTATGCAACATTTTCGCCTACGCTTCCATTACGTATGAATTTCAAGTTTCAAATAATGGCACTAGTATAGCTTCGGAGCCGCGTTGATTTTGCATAAATATAAAATGAACCGCCAGCTTGCCAGAGATTTTGCATTTCATCCATATACTACATCAAAACAAAATGACCAACGTTGAACAATTCGTCGAAGACGCCATCAAGAATAACAAGGTTGTCATCTTCACCAAGAGCACTTGTCGTAAGTATAGCATGTATATGGACTATGACACGTCGCTTTGACTGACGTGTGGGTTCACAGCTTACTGCAAAAAGGCAAAAGCCCTTTTGGATGGATACAATATCAAGTATGAAAATGTTGAATTGGACACTCATCGTAAGTAGAAAATGGACATTTGGTATCTTGATGAAGAGAGTTATAACATGCAATGCAATAGCCAATGGTGATGCTATCCAAGACTACTTGGCCAAGAAGACTGGACAAAACACTGTGCCCAACATTTTTATTGATCAGAAGCATATTGGCGGTTCTGATGAATTGACAAAGCTTGAAGGTGGAGGTGAACTTCAAGGACTCATTGCTTAAGCTAGCTGCTCTTATGTATAATTTTGTAAATAAACCCATCTTTTCTGAAAAATCATCTTGGCTTGTTCATTATGATGGTATTCCTTGGAATACTCTGCTACTACTATGAAAGTATCCCTGTTGCAGTTGCCTAGTCGCTTTGCTTTCTCAAAATAGTGGCAGTGGGTAGTTTTATTAGTAGGTATTATTATAATCATTAGTAAGTGCTTAGTATAGGCATTCTCTTTCTTCCGTTTGTTGAAGAGCCCTTGATTTCTTTACTATCAATGTGAGGAACACCAATCTCATCGCATTTGCTGAGAGACAGACTCAATCTGACGGCCATACGGTACTCAAAATCATACTTTGTGCATGCCATGGCCAACTGCCACAACTTGCGACTCTTCTTGTAGTTTCCTAGGCCCCAGCTAGTGACACCAGATTCTAGTACGAGGTTAGACATGGTGTATATAAAAGACATGTTCCGCGTATCCAAGCTTACCCCAATATGTGAATGGGATGACCCAGTTCTCCTCCTTGACGCACTCTTTATGATCCAGAATCCAGTTCAAATGAGCAATGGTCTCGTCGTATCTGCCGAGTGAGTTTAGCACGGAAGCCTTGATCAATAGCAGGACAGCTCTCTGGTCGTAATAATCGGGTGGTGTTGTGATAGGCACCAGTTCCCGAAGTCTGATGTTGTACTCCATCTTTTCTCTCTCATAAATCAATTCCAGAGTGTGTTGCACCAGATCCAGGCACTTTTCCAAGCTCTCCTTTTCCATGTGCTCAAAGGCGTTCATGACCAACAAGATCTCTAGGGCGGGCAGACTAAAGTCCATGTCCTGATAGCCGCTCTTTTGGAAAAAGGCCACTTTTTTGAGGACGTAGGTGTCAATGTAGGTCTTTTTGCCATTGATGGGCTCCTCAGCGAGTGCTGGGACCTCGGCAAATGCCAAAATGGCCTCGGTACGCTGACCCATCATTTCGTGGCATGTGCCCACAAAGTACTTGGAGAATGCGGGTGACCAGTAGTTTTCACGACTCAGCTGCTCAAAGTAGCTTGCAGCACCTGCCCAATCGAGCTCAAGTGCAAGGTTGAACCCAATCTCGTAGTCTGACATTTGCTTCATGGCGACTTCGGCCCACTCACCTCGGCTTGACTCGGCAGCAAAGGTAAAGGACTGAGTTGAAAGTGGTAGATTTCGTGCTACTCGCGCAATACGAGCCGCAAAGAACAAAAAGAAGCACGAATTGGGATGGTTGCTCTGTGCATCCAGCAAGCACTCGATGGCAGGGCTCATCATGTCCTTGGAGTACAGTTGGGGTGCAAATGATGTCAACACAGAGTAATAGGCCAATAGTCTGTCATGGCGCATGTTAGCAGCGGATCTCTTGTGGCCGGATGCAATAACTTACGTGAGGGATGCCAGGGGAGCACGGATGCCTCTTCCCTCCAGACACAGCTTGAGCAACGCGAATCCCAGCTGTTTGTCGCTCTTCCATCCAAGGGCAGAGAAGATCTTGAGGATCTTGGGCGGCATCGAGGAGAGGATGAGATGCACTGCGCCAATACCAAACTGGATAGCCGACACAGTATCACGATCCATATATTTTGTGTACTCTTGTCCCATTCGCTTGTACTCTTGCCACACAACGCCATAACTATTGTAAGCTGCCATGGACCACTTTAGTCACCTTAACATCAAAATAGCGTGCCTTTATGTACCTCTTCTGATGTTCAAACCACACTTGAGATATCCCACAACGCTCTCCTGAGTCATTTGAAGAATACCCATCAGCAGACAGCACTCTGCTTTCACGACATGTGCTCTCAAGACACCGTTTGGAATAAATGCGTTGGGATCCGAAATACCGCCACTGCTGTTGGGCATGGACATGGCTGGCGGATTGGTGGGCAAGCCTGTGCTGTTGGAGGAAAGCAGTGATGTGAAGTATTGGCTGACGGTGTCCTTGAACGGCTTTTTGAATGAGGTGTTGTCGATTTGCGTCTTGGCAATGGTGTAAGCAGTTGCAAGCGCATTCATTGCTATCTCGATGTCCGAGTCATGATAAGTCTGTGGATTGTGTTAGTCGTTGCTTTATACTTTCGAGCTGCTGCTCCTTTACCATGATGGCTAAACGACGAACGAGTGGTTAGTATAGACTATGGAAACTATCCGGTCTGACATCCTACCTTTGATGAATGCCATTGCACCAAGCCCCAACGCATACAAAGGATCGCTGTGTGTTTGTACGGTTAGTTTTAAGCATCAACGCCATGTCTCATCGGCACCTACATGCTTGCTTTGGTCTGAAATACAGACTTGGCCTTCATGAATTTGTTGTCAAACAAATACTTCATGCCCTCTCTCACAGGCTCATCTATATTGCACACAGACTGTCAGCCCTTCTTCTTCAAGCCTAGTCCACTCTAAACGACTTGCCTGCTTTCTCCTGTTCATAAGGCTTCATGTTGTTGACTGGAATGTCCTTGGGATCAATGGCTTGGATGGAGATGACATTGTCCTTGAACATGTCCAAATCAATAGGGTCCTCAATAGGGTATTCAAACTCTCGGCTGTACTTTGCACGATCATGGTCCTCTGGTGGAATATGCGCATCACTGTCTACAATCACCTTTGGCTTCTCCGTGGTCACATTCTTTACGGATTCCTCCACAGCAGGCAAGATGGCAGCCAAATGGTTGAAGGCAGGTTTCTCAGGCTCAGCTTCTTCTTCTTTTTGATGTGGAGCTGCTACTGCTTCACTGCTTGGAGCTTCATCTGAAGCATCATGTGATGATCTGGTTGTGGTTTGTTGAGTAGAGTCGCTACTTTCTGTATCATTTGCTGCTGTAAGCTCCTCCTTTTCTTGCTTTGCGGTATCTTCAGTTGTTGGTTGAGCCTCGTCAGCAGCCGCACCAGTGGGAATTGCAGCTGGTTCTTCATCCACAGAAGCTGCTGGTGTAGCCTTGCTTTCTTCCTTGTGCTCTGATACTTCTTTTGCCGTGTGAATTTCATCAGGAATTGATTGTTTGGCGGCTTCCGATGGCACTTGTTCTTTCAATTCAGGAACCGTGGCAACAGGCGTGGGGGGAACATAAGGTCTTTCCACTGGAATAGGTTCATAGGTTGCTGGCTTTTCAGATACTGCTGGCTTTTCAATGACTGAGCTCTCAGCAGCGGTTACAGGCTTGGCAATGGGTGTGGATGCCACTTCCAATGCTTCAATCTCAGCAATCAGATCAGATGAAGATGAGGATGATCCCACTGCATGCTTCTCTTGATCGTCCTTTTCCTTCTTCTCCTCCTCTTTTGTGTCATCTTGTGCGGCCATCTCATTGGGATCCTTTAGCGAAGCATCATCGTCATCGTCGTCCTCATCAGAAAATCCATGATTTTGCAAAGCTGGCAAAATAAATGACATTCTGGATGGGTTCTTCTTTACCGGCTCCTCTTCAGCAGCAACAGCCACCTGTGGTTCCTCTTTCGCAGCCTCTTCCTTCTTTGCGGATGTGCTTCGTTTTTTGTCTTGAGCAATAGCCATCTCTTTCATCTTCTCAACCTCCTTCTTCTTCTTCTCCTCCTCAGGATCCTCGTCTTGAAAGTAATCGTCGTCTTCATCCTCTTCTTCGTCTTCTTCTTCGCTGAGGGCATCTTCGAAATTGTCGCTGGTCAAAGACGATGATCTGGATCGAGTAACAACTTCCTTTGATTTCTACACAGTGTGTCAGCAATCCGGATCATCCAGCTTGTCCATTGCATAAAGTACCTTGGAATCGTCCTTTGACTCGGCTGTTTTACGCGAATCTTGGGATGCAATCGAAGCAGGTCTGTCTACATCGTTTGCCTTCTTTTGAATACCTTTCCAAGCGGTCTTTTTGTTTGCTCCTTTTGCCATTTGATGTGTGATTTCCTACTACTGTGGTGATACCTCTGTGTGTGATTCGAGTGTCTTTTTATGCAATGCTGTAGAAACAGAGAGAGAGAGAGAGAGAAAGAAAAAAAAAAAGCAGAAAAAGGTACAAGGTAAAATGAGAATATTTATCGAGTGTGTGTGAGTACATGAAAATTAATTGCTTTGTGTTGCACTGTAAATTAAGCGGAACCATAATGAGGCCATGCTTCTTACCATGTACTCACAAATGGGAGCGCTCTATTGAGAAGAGGCTACAGCTCTCCTGTTCCATTGTGCCTTTTCTCCGGGCAGAAGGGAGAATCCACATAGATTAATTATCTCCTTAATGTTGTTTCGCATGAATGCCTTTTTATGATGGCATAAATCATCATCAGATTATTACAGCGGCAGTTCAAGTCGTGAAACGCCACCCACCACCCGCCGCCGTAGCTCGATCCTCCTCTATAAAAGACTGAATATCATGCAGTCGACTGTTTTCTCTTTTCATCTCTGAAATACAAGCACCGTAAACATGCCGCAAACAAACCACACAAAGCTCGTCATTTTGGGAGGAGGCGCTGCCGGCATCATGATTGCTATGCAGCTGGCAAAGACAAAGTACCTCGAGATTACATTGATTGACAACAAGGTGAGTCGCCATGATTTATAACACGGATAAAAGACTCACGTGTGCGTAGTCTTTCTACGAGTATACCCCAGCGCTCTGTTCCGTCTTGTTTGAAGCGTCAGACAAGGCATTTGAGCAGCATTTCAATAGCATCACATTTGATTATGCGCCCTATCTCGCAAACCTCAATGTCAAGTTCATTCTCGGAAAAATCGCATCAATCAAGGATGGAAAAGGTACGCTGTTGAGGTCATGCTTGTTTGCATAGCGGTGCCAGCTAATCGAGATACGCAGTTCATCTGGTTGATCAATCGCAGGCCATCGACTACGACTATGCTGTCATATGTACAGGATCAAGCTACGCCGATCCATGGAAAACCGCTGCACCAGATGATGGCAGCACTTTGGACTCAGCAACACGCTTCGATTTCTTGCGTCAACAGAGACAAAAGTACCAAGCATCGCAAGACATCTTGTGCATTGGCGGCGGTCCGGTAGGCGTCGAAACTGCCACAGAAATAGCCTGCAGATCACCTTCAAAGCAGATCACGCTCGTTGATGCCAATGAGAATGTACTTGCAAGCGCTCCCTCCCATATCGGCCAATATGCTCAAACCATCATCAATGCCAAACCCTCCATCCGCAGCATTCACAAGGAGAAGGCGACTGAAAAAGAAAAGAGGGGCAACAAATCAATCTATGAAACAGATAAATCACACACAATCATTGAAGCAGATCTCATCTACAACTGTATCGGCGTCACTCCCAATTCTGGATTTCTGGATAAAGATTGGCTGGACGACAAGAAGCAAGTTGTGGTAGACGATACGCTCAAGGTGCGTGGCACAGCCAACATCTTTGCTGTGGGCGATGTCAACTCTGTGCAAGAACCTAAAATGTTCTACACTGCGCACATGCAGGCTGTTCATTTCGCAAAGAATATGCGTCGCATTCTCAAAAACGTATCTCGAGATGAGATGTTGGTCCCATACCAAGGCGCCAAAATCAATATGGTGGTCTCCATGGGCCCCTCGTATGCTGTAGGACATGTATCTGGCATTAACCTTACAGGCTGGCCCCTTGGCACCAAGCATGGCAGTCGAATTGCAGCAGTGACCAAGTACTTTATCGAGCGTATCACCATGAATGATCTTGGTTTGAAGATTCCCGTTAATAATCTGTTGTATTATACTCAAGAAAAAGGATATGGTGGTCTTCATCCCCACTCATCATAAATGGTTTTATTCCTTTTTTTTTCTAATAAATTTCTTTTTTTCTGCTGCCATTGATAAAATTTTGTGTTTATGTTATGTCAAACGGTGACCAGATTAAAAAAAAATCCACAAAACGACTAGATTCGTGAGATGTTTCTGTCGTAGAATGGACAAAAAGAATGATTTCTGCCAGACTTGAACTGGCGGCCTTCTGCGTGTTAAGCAGATGTGATAACCGACTACACCAAGAAACCACTGCTATGGTTTTAACTTTTTTAAATTATATATATTTCACACATGTAATTTTTTTTTTTCACAAATGTTTTATATCGAAAAAAGTTGTTGATTGTCATGCTTTCTTGATGGTTATAATTATCCCAGTTATGCGAATTTGTTTATTCTAACTAATTCTATGCTAGCCGAGCTATTGAGGAACTTCTCAGGCTCATTTTGAAGAGAAATAATTGCACACTTAAACGTTAATATATCAGTCCTGCATTTTATTCTAATAATAACAACCAAGCCTCATTTAGAAAATCGAAAAGTAAAACTAATATTTCAAACGTTTGAATTTACTAAGTTTATTGTTCATATGATAACGATGACATGGTGGGTTGTCTGCTGCAACGAAGACCATAAGAAAATAACAAGGCATCATTCTTGTAGTAAAAAGGGGAAAAACAAAGATACAATTTAAATCCTTCTTTATTCGAAAGTAAGATAAGGTGCAATCATTCAACATGTCTATGGTATTTATACTATTCAGATATTGCGATATCTGGCAGTTGCACCGTCAACTGTCAGATGGTCCGTAATATCAGTTTTGTTGAGTTTCTGATTTACATAATCAGTACGGTTTTCTAATTAGAGTTTTGACATATTTGTATATGAAATGCATAGAGCAACCCTACTTGGTCTATGCGGTTTGAGATGTCTTTATTTTTATGATTCGATTTATTTTGTTAGCAATGGATTTGTCATTGCTCCGTTATTCCTCGGTTAAATTGATTATTTGGTTTATAGCATTTCAGTTTCTTTTTGGGTCTGACATCCATTACAGAGTTTCATGTGATGGATGGCATGTAATATGTTATGTGGGGAAGTTAATATAGGTACCACTTCAGCACAATTCTTGTTGTATTTGTAGGTAATAGGGATCAATAGAAATACGTGAGAATGTAGTATAACCTTTGTTTGATGTGAAGTTTTAGATAGGGAACTAGAAAAGGGTTGAATGTCTACTGCTATTTGTACAGTATGTATGATTTATGGATTGCTTACACACCCATCTATAATGATGATGTTCTCATGCTAAATTTTAGTATCAATCCTCACTCACGCTAAATGTAATTATTTCGGACATAGATGATCAGTCTAGATATCTCACTTGATCTTGGCAAAGCTCATTACTTGCATTCCTTATACGTTATCTCTTGATATATGGAGTATAGCTTACTGGAACTTAGCTTATGTGAGTACCACCACGGTTGTCGTTTATACTGTACATTGATAAAGTTTATTTACATATGCTCTATATGGGCATAGTTTCTTACTTTATTTGTATTACAAGGTGTGTATTTTAGGTACAGTTATGTGTGTGAATATGGCAGCTCTGTTGTTACAAAATTAAAAACAAACCTAAGAATTAGCTGGTAGTAACCAAAGTATTCGTCAAACTAGAATGAGTCAATTACTATTGTAATAAACTTCCACGCTTCTTTCATGCTCAATCCTTATGATGTATTATACGCTGTATAGTACATTGTTCACTCATAATTGATCTATATCCTAAACAATCATGATTCCCTTGGCAACACAGTTACTACAGCATCATTTAAGTACTAAATCAACCACATCCGAGTGTTTTTTCACGGTAGATATTTTGCAATACAAGCAGTTTTGAAAGCAGGAAAAAGCGTCAAATGATTGCTTTTGATTACCATTCACTTCCGGGACCTTTATCTTGAAATCTTTCAGATCGATCCAAATCGTCAAAAATTCACGATTTTTCATGAGGTACCCCTCATGGTTTTTGTTCAAAATCAAACGATCGCAATTTTGAAGGCGAAAACGACACTTTTTACTATGATATATATTAAATCAAAATGACCGCACAGATGTAGGGTAACCTGTGCAACTGCTATTTTGAACGTTGTATAAGCTAAATCTCGACTTTTCTTGGAAAAACTGCTTTTTATATTTTCTCAAAATTGTTTATCTTTTCATTCTAAAAGTACTTTAAAATTGACACCATTGAATACGCCTTCGAATTCTCCCCTTAAGTTTATTAGACAGTAGTATACGCTGAGCACACTTTCTATAGCTAATTTTAACAAAAGTGTTTACAAATGTCAAATTATATCAATTTTGATTCAAAAAAATCATCACAAAAAAATCATTTGGGTACAGTCACCACAGTGCAAAATGTTCATTGTGCACGTCATTCAGATTCCGCGTGCTCTGTGCTGCGGCAGCCTATTGACTGCAGTCACCCTTAGCAACGCGTTTTTTATTTTTATTTTTTTTTCTCGCACTATTTTTGCACTGCACTGTTTCTATTAAACCATATACTTTTTATTACTATTCATTGAATACAACGACACTTTTGCCAAAAGAAGCTTGCCTTTACAACCATCAGTACCCAAGACGACACCTTTCAAGTTTGTTACAGTAGGTATCAGCCGATAAGAATCACCTTTCGCGTTACAATATACAGTAATACTAATTACACAGTTTACTTTAGGCCAGTTTGCTACAATATATTGTTGTTTGTATTTGGTTTGTATTTGGTTTGTATATTCCCCTTCTTTGGTTGCCATGGATTACATTCATTCAACCCTTTTACTACTTTCTTTCTCGTAATACTGTGCATTCTTCTCTAGTTTGCTCTATTGCGATTTATTCTTTCACCCTTTTTTTCTGCTGCACGCAACTATTTTTCTGTTGCTGTATCATAGTGCTATGGTGTATCTTTTGATGCATTGTATCGCTGGCAGTGCTGCTCTATTCTAGAGTAACCTTGAATTCTTTTTGTTCTTCAAGTATTACTTCTTCAGTAATACTAGTGGTGGTGTTGGAGTTCTTGCTTCGTATGAGGCAACCACGATGATGCTTTTTTCTACTACTTTTATTTTCTTGTACTGGTCAGTTTGATGATACACATTGCTTGTTGCTACTACCTTTTTGTATGTAACTGTATTGCGATGTTTATGTTCTTCGTCACATTCTAGTGATGCCCTCTTGTTACTTTTTTCGCTTTCTTTCTATGGTTCTTTGAGCCATCACCCTCTTTTTTCGTTGTGTGGATAAGCCTATCGTTGAAGCACAACTTGATTTGATTCAGAGGCTGAGGGTAGATAGGCTGTCCTCACTTGATTTGTATCACTTACTTGGTGCTAATTGAGAGTCTCAAGCGTTTGCATTATAAGCTGGGGTGTGTAGTAAGGCATATTCTGGCATTTTAGGGGTTTTTGATGATAACGTAGCTTAATACTAGCGTATTCGGCTGTGTTTAAAATTCCGCCTAACCAAAAAACAAGGGAGAACTATGGCAAAATTTTTCAAAGTCCGCGGCGTTTAAAACTAGCTTTTAAGCGATTCTATTGGCTCAAATTTGGAGACAGCTCAAAGAAATAAAGCATTGATGTTGAAGCTAAAAATGTGATTATAAATAAGACAAGCAAGATTTAACATTCTAAATTGATGGTACAAATGGTTTAAGGTAACTACACACAATATCACCATAAGTATCAGACATAATCAAATGCATTCACTATCATAAAAAAAAAAAGGCATTTTGAATAAATCTAAGCAGCCTCCTGTTCATAACATCCAAAAGTACAATTTTGCATAATGTTGGGATCAAATCAATCAAAGTCTTCCAATGTCAATCATCTGGCTGATGAGATAAATATGTACCTATGCCAGATTTTGCGAGAAACAGGACGGAGTAGTTGAATTTTAGATTGCATGATGAGCTTTTGTTGCTGGATGGATGATATTCAAAATAATCCAATTTTGAGCACTAGTCTAGACAAGATTCATGAGGAAGGCGGATAATTACAAGTGTTTAGTATCAACGGATTGATAGGTGGGGTGTTGGGAAACACTTTATTCAAAGCTGCATCCTGTACGTTTTTTGTGCTCGACACTGTATCCTGCTTGTATGCAGGTATTTTCATTATGCAGAATCAGGTCATCATGCGAGATCCATTCGGAAAAAATTGCTGTTAGAGTATTGAAATTGGCATGTACCTATGCCAAACTTTGCGGGAAACACGATGGGGTAGTTGAATTTTGAATTGGATGAGCTCTTGTCGATGTATTGATGATGATTTACAAAATTACCCAGTTTTGAGCACTGATCTTGACCAGATTCATACGAAAAGTCGTTAATTACGAGTGTCTTGTAGTAACAAACTGATAGAGGGGATGTTGCGCTACACTGCATTCAAAACCGCTTGGTTCTAGCATGGTTTGTTCTAAAGTAGCACAGGTCGAACACTTTTTGGGCATTTGACAAAATGGAACAAAGCGTATTTTTACGCTCTATCTGATTATTGGAGACTTTATGGTAGTTTCCTTGGTCAATAATCACTTTTATACTTACAACTCTTAACTGTGCAATGCGTATTATAAATGCTTAAAATTAGGCTCGCTTCATTCTGTTGCTCTGCGAGAGCAATGTGATACTAGCACATAATGACAGCGGGGACTCATTTCTCCAAAGACATCGACCAAATCCCTGTCTCCATATCATAGAATGCAACTTTGTGAGGCAATCGAATGCCATCACTATGCAAACGATGCCAGCCCAAGCAGTAATCTCATTCACATTTTTGCGCGCGGTTACCATGTCAATCAGATTGCTGGGAGCTCAATAACCCCCCCCCCCCTCAAAAAAAGAACACCACAATCGCAGATCCGTCATGATTCCACTAAATATCGAAACTGGCTACGACAGGAATGATACCGAGATACTGTATTGACTGGATATTGTATGTAACATTGCTGAAGTGTATAGCGTTTCTTTGTTTATTTTAAATCTTGGAGTACAAATAGATTTAGTTCTTCTTCTCTTCAGCCTCGGCCTTTTGGAGGAATTCACGGATGAAAGCTTCTTCATCAGAAGAGCTGGCTTGAATAGGAGGAGTAGCAGCTTGAGGAGCCTTGGGCTTCAAGATGGCAGCAGCACCAAGAGCAGCATAACCACCGATGAAGAACATAGCAATCTATAAGCATAATCATGTAAGTACAAATGCTTAGATGTTGTTTCATCAGTCAATTAACATGTGTTGTGTGAGCGTTACCTTGTGGTTAGGGATAGCTTTACCAGCAATAACGTAGTGACCTGCCATTTTAGAAGTTTATGAAGTTGTAAGGATAAAAAAGGTGGGGAAGGTATGGAGCGAAACAAAAATAATATATTCAACAGGGGAAACCGAAATTTGGCTCCAAACTACAGCCGTTACAAGACGTCATCACTCTCAAATGCGTTGGGTTCAAAGGGATGTCTGTAATGTAGCTCATGACTACCAATGAGATTTCAGCAGTTGTACTCAATTTCATCAACATGACACTTGTCAAAACGATAGCTACAGAATGCAATATCATTGTTTGGATGATTCAACGGGAAAACCCTGCGCAAACCGCATCTCAATCCATGACCAATGTCTCCACATGTTGATCCACCAAATGTCCACATTTCTGGATCAGAAATCAAGGATGGAAAAAAAGGCGAAAAATGAAATGAATCCGGATTAAACTGCTCTAAAATCCAAGCGATCGAGCAGAATATAAGTTGCATCCACAAATTAGGAAATATATAAAGCTTTTCATCTGAGAAATAGCTTCTTCATGAAGGAACACAATCATGGCACTCACGAAAAGATCCGTAAAGGGAGTCACGAAGCCTTCCAAGCGTCAGTTTTGGGGTCCATTTTAACCGACTTATCCTGGGTTTTCCAGCTTTTAAAACATAAATTATTGTTTTTGCTTTCTCTTCTTTTTCTTCTCCCCCTTGTTTCTTCCACACCCTTCTCCATATACTACTTTTTACTATAGACAATGTCCGCTGCCATTAGACGTCAAGTTATGAGAGGTATTGCCTCCACTGCTCGCATTACAGCCACCAGAACCACCCCTGTTCTTGTCAAGCATGTCGCTGCTCGCGCTTTCACTTCATCAAGGTAAAATTCGAGAAAAAAAAATGTGGGGGAGATTCCGAGCTTGGACACAAAATTTTTCTGGGTAATCCCAATGCTGAACATGGTGGATTAACACTGTATGAACGACCCGAATAGTGCTCCCAGATTCATTGCTCTCCGTACATTGGGTAACCAAGTCTCTGCAAAGGACTCCAGACTCTACAGCTCTTCCTGTAAGTTATTTCGAGCCATTCGGACGGAATTAGAAGGGTATAACTAAAAGCGAAATCCATCATTTAGCTTTCCCCACTCACAATGTCATTGCCATGCCTGCCTTGTCTCCCACGTAAGTGATCAAGCTTAGAAGATGGCAGTAACAGATGCTGAACGACATTGAATAGTATGACCGCTGGTGGTATCGGTGCCTGGCAAAAGAAGGTTGGTGATGAGATCCAACCTGGTGATGTCTTGGTAGAAATTGAGACCGATAAGGCTCAAATGGATTTCGAATGTCAAGAGGAAGGTTTCCTTGCCAAGGTCTTGGTCGACACTGGTGCTAAGGATGTCTCTGTTGGTCAGGTATGTGCAGCAGCGTAAGGAGACGTGCGCAGAGCTTTTGATCTGATCCAAATGTGTTCGTTTTATAGCCCATTGCTATCTTTGTTGATGATGAAGCCGATGTTGCTGCTTTCGAAAACTTCACTGCTGCTGATGTCCAAGGTGGTGCTCCCGCTCCTGCTGCTGAGGAAGCTCCCAAGGAGGAGGCCAAGTCTGAAGAGGCTCCTGCTCCCGCTGCTCAATCCACCGAGAGCAAGTCTGATGCCACTCCCTCTCACGGTGGTCGTGTCTTGGCCAGCCCTCTTGCCAGAGTAAGTTGCAGTGGCTACATTTCGGGTTGTATATGAAGATTTAACGCTAGATTTCTTTTGATTAGAAACTCGCTGAAGAGCGTGGTCTTGACATCTCCAAGGTCAAGGGTTCCGGTCCTAACGGTGTCATCTCCAAGGATGATGTTGAAGGTTATAAGGGTTAGTTTGATTACTATTTCCATGATGAAAGTTGATAATTGAGCCTTTTTTTTGCAAACATATAGCTCCTGCTGCCGCTGCCGCTGCTCCTGCTGCTGGATCTGCTGCCCCTGCTCAAATCCCTGCTGCTTACGCTCCTCAAGGCGCTTCCGGTGAGGCTTATACCGATATCCCCACCACCAGCATGAGAAAGATCATCGCCTCTCGTTTGAGCGAATCCAAGCAACAAGTTCCCCACTACTACTTGACCGTTGAGATCAACATGGATAAGACCAACAAGTTGCGTGAAGTCCTCAACAAGTCTGCTGAAGGCAAGTACAAGCTCTCTGTCAACGACTTCGTTGTCAAGGCTTCCGCTTTGGCCCTCAAGTCTGTTCCTGAGGTCAATGCTGCCTGGCAAGGCGACTTCATCAGACAATACAACTCTGCTGATATTTGTGTTGCTGTTGCCACTCCTGCTGGTCTCATTACCCCCATCGTCACAGCTGCTGAAACCAAGGGCTTGTCTACCATCTCCTCTCAGGTCAAGGATTTGGCTACTCGTGCCCGTGACGGTAAGTTGGCTCCTCAAGAATACCAAGGTGGATCTTTCACCATCTCCAACTTGGGTATGTTTGGTGTCAGCAACTTTACTGCTATCATCAACCCTCCTCAATCATGTATTTTGGCTGTTGGCGGTGCTCAACAAAAGGTTGTCGCTGACGAGACTACCGAAAGCGGATTTGCTGTCCGCAATGTCATGGAAGTTACTTTGAGTGCTGATCACCGTGTTGTTGATGGTGCTGTTGGTGCCACCTGGTTGCAAGCCTTCAAGGGCTTCATGGAGAACCCTCTCAAGATGATGTTGTAAATAAACAGATAATGCGAATGAGAAATACAATAGTTACTACCCTATCTCTCCCTCTCCCATTGCTTTTGAAGCAGTGTATTTATCGATATTTCATATTTAACACACTCCACAACCACACACAACCACACAACTATACATTTTTTACACTTCTCCATTACATGCACTCAATATTCACTCTTTTTCTGTTGCAAGACAACACCATTTATATATAAAATTTAATTAAAATTTTTTTGCCTTGTAGTAGTAGTAGTAGTAGTGCAGCTATTTGTTGATGATCAATTTGGGTATTGGCGTACAAATTCACCCGCACACAAACATTTTTGCAATACAGTTTTTCTCTTTTTCTCGCCTTTTCTCTCTCTTTGACTCTTTTCTTAAATAGTGATTATATTCACTATAGTAGGAAGCAACGAATATGATCGATATGACTTATGACCCACAGCAAATTACTGCTACTCCAAGCAACAACAACAACAAAACACTATCGGAAACTTCTCCAATAGGAACAACTGGTGGTGGTGGCGATGCTGTGAATATGCTACTAGCCAAGCTGGACGAAGGCACTCAAACCATCGCCAACTTGCGCTCTATCCTGACGCTCAAGACTGCTGAACTAAACGAGCTGCTGGCACAACTGGAGCTCACAAACCAAGCCATCACCACCGTAGAGTCTACAACTACGCAGATAGAAGCCATGCTTAAAGAGTTTGGTTTATCAACTGATAATTCAAAAGAAAGCTTACTCATCAACGCAGAGGCATCACTTGACTCGGCCATCAAATCAGCAGCTAGCATTTATCCTCAACAATTGAAGCAATCCTTGATAAGAAGACCTTCATCTGCCAGTACAAACAGCGGAAGTGCCATGGAAAGCGTTGAAACGAAACGACTCGTACGTGAAAAAGCCAAATTATATGGGGGGTACAGGGCTAATCGCATCCATTTGATAGAGTAATGCTCGACTCTTCACGACTAGAATCCGATATAAACCAGACAACAAGCACATTTTGAGAAAGCTGAACAATCTGCTTAGAGACTTGGAGCTAGATTCTGGCAAATTCTTTTCTAGCATTGGCACTACAGGTAAGCTCAGGAAAGAAAATTATGTAATAATGCATGGCCATAACTTTAATTGCATACATAAACAAATACAGATGATTTCGAAGTGCTGCAAAAGGCCTACGTCGACTTGGATATTGCGAAAACCATCTCCTTGTCAGCGAAAAGCAACATGAAGAGAAGAAACATCCTGATGCGAAGCCAAAGACGACGAAGCAACATGGACGAAATCCAACAGCTCGGCGATAAAATCAGGGAAGGCGTGTCGCTTTGGATGAACTATACCAGAAACACGCCATTGCTAGTCAACGGCGAAGATATCATTGTCATTTTGGACCGTGAAGATAGCCTTTTGGCAAGAAATGTAAGTGTGAGATCAGAGCTTAAATGTGTCCCAGCGAGTAGTAACCGTGTTGTCTCCTTGAAAAAGTTGCCTATTCCATCATCTCGAGTTACGCATGACGGAAAATTAAACACAAGCACAGGCATTACTTTGACACCATCCACTTCGACACACAACAGAACATCTTCTATCAGAAACAGCTTGTCAAATGAGAGCAGCGTCAAGAAGCCGACACACAGTCGAGCATCATCCAGCGTCTCTGCCGCAGATTTCGCCTCTAGCAACATCCACACACCTTCCATTGCCTCGTTGCAGACAATCCCTATAGCAGCGGCAGCAGCAGCGCCAACGCCTGCACCTGCACCTGCAGCCAAAAAGCTCTATCGTCAATCAGCAGGCCCTCGTCTGACCCAAGTCAAGGCCAACATTGGCTTACCACGTGTGCGTACATCGTCCATCACACAGCAAAAAGACCAGCAACAGCAGCATCAAAAGTCGCTAACGTCGTCAAATGCTGCTACGACGCCACCCTCTGGCGCATCACTAAAGAGCGGATTCTCGCCGTCTGCCAACTTGGGCAGACAATCACACATTCCTTTGCCACCCATCCAGTCCACAGCAGGCACGTCCACAACACCTACCACACCGTCATCCGCCACCTCAAGTAACCTCACATCGCCAGACAACTCCAAGAAATCCTTACTGAAACCTCCTACACAACGTGGTCCTGGTTCAACATTGAGACTGAGATCCATGCTGGCTAAAAGGGGCCAAATACCACCACCAGCAGCCGGCAAACCGCCTGCCAAATAAGCAAATATGTTACCAACACCCACATCTCCCTTATAAAATTATGATATCTTCTTTATGTTCACTAATGTAATAAACTTAATTTCAAGCTAATATATCTGATAATGCCACATGCTGACATGTGAGAATCGAAAGCAAATTCTGATCTCGGAGCAAGATCGATGCTCAACCCACAAAGACTGCAAGAAGGCACATTATAAGCTTGTACGAACAAAATGCACTGATGTTTTGCCTAGTACCCTCAGTAAATCCGTATGGAGCAATGAGAGATGGAGTTTCATGGCTTAATGACTGATTTACATAAGCTAGACTTCGCCTCAACGATTTGCTTTGACAAGATGTAAATGCATAAAATGTTGCTATAGGTTTTTTGATGCCCAAGATCTACTGATGGGCCATCCAGAGGAGGGCTATGCATTGCGGATGACATTAGACCATGTATTTCTTGTATGTATCCTATGACTTGAAATATAATAGCAATACTATATCCAAACTTGATCTATAGCGGCTAGATACTGCCCAACAACCTGTATACATATCTCTTGTTACAGCTTGATATACAAGACGGATTACGATATCACAAAGGTCACAGTGCTATATTTAAGGGCTCCGGCCAAATGATGGGAGATGAGTTAAAGGGGTGAAAATTTTTTCTCATACAGTGGCCAACTACCAACATAAACTCCCTCCTTTTCTACTCATTCACTTTGCCTATCCACATTTGATTCAAAAACATACCTTTGAACACAAAATCAGACTAAACACAACTAGTATATATCAACCATGAGTTCAAATCGTCGCACTCGAGCCAAAAACAATGAGAAAAATGACCTTCAAGAAGGGCCCAGCGCCAGTACAGCATCAGCAGGCAGCTCCGGCAGTGCATCGACATCCACAGCTACAACATCTAGAGCTTCCATCACTATTAATGACCCAGCATCATCCAAAATTACAAAGAAGGTGGTCAAGAAGAAGGCACCAGCTGCTGTCAAAGCCATGAGTAGTAGTGCAAAACGGTAAGGGTTCAACAACATGTGCACAATAGACGAGAGAAGTTAATCTTGTTGATTAGCATTTCCAAGGAACTAGCCGAGATTTCGCTTGACCCGCCATCTAACTGCAGGTAAGCTTGGCCGCCTACATGCTCCCAGAGAGGATGGATCAATGTAATTCATGCAATTTCGCTCAATGTGTAGTGCTGGACCCAAAGGTGACAACCTATTTGAATGGGTGTCTACAATCGCCGGTCCTGCTGATTCTCCCTATGCTGGCGGTATATTCTTCCTGGATGTCCATTTCCCCCAAGAGTATCCATTCAAACCCCCCAAGGTAACACATTGATAGTGGTAAATCAACCAAGCTCAAATGTAATGATGTTATGTAAACATGTAGGTCGTCTTTAGAACCCGCATTTACCATTGCAACATCAATAGCCAGGGCGCCATCTGTCTCGACATCCTCAAGGACAACTGGTCGCCTGCATTGACCATCTCCAAGGTTCTACTGTCAATCTGCTCCTTATTGACAGATGCCAATCCTCGTAAGTTTTGCTTGTATGGATGCAATGAATGAACATGTCATGTTGAATCACGCTGTGTAGATGATCCTCTGGTTGGATCCATTGCCAACGAGTATCTGAACAACAGGGAGGAACACGACAGTCAGGCACGTGAATGGACCAAAAGGTAACGATGGATCTATGCTTATCGATGGTTTAATCTGTGTAAATTTCATAGATCTAATCTCATATTTCGTTACAGATATGCTTGTTGAAATCCAACATCGATGACATCGTTTTCTCTTTTAGCTTGAAAATATACATAATGCACATACATCACACACATACTATATAGCCAATCAATGCCATACACCTTACACCTCACATCTCTCATATAAAAATAACACTGATATCTACCTGATAAACAATAAAATGCGGGATGTCAATAGGGAAAAAATTAACACAAGTGCAATCAACTATCAACATCAATCAATCTCTGTAAGCGATCATAGGTGGATGGGTTGAAAAATTTTATGATACAACTCAAACATGTAACAGAGGGATAGAAAAATGGGAGAATGCGCCTCGCCTATATATACATATAAATGAGCAAAATGCATAGAGCATGGGTTTATGCCACAATTCAAATGCCATTTAGACTTGTATCTGCCATTACGTTTGCACAAGCTCTCTCTATGATGGCCACATGTGCGCATGGCACAACCCAAAAAGCGCGATTACACTGCACTTGAATCTGATCAACTGAGTTGATTGCTGATAACAGGGGATTCAGATTTTTTCGGTTTAATCATACGAGTTGATCTAAACAGATCGCTTCGAGGTTTTACATGAAAAAGCTCGTATGCTCACACACCTTGTGAACTGATTTTTTGATTCGGAATATATGATGTAACACCTCTTTCTTGGGTTCACATTAATTTTTTTCGTGCATTATATAAGGACGTGATTTGATGCCATCCCTTTAGATTTGTTTTTCTTTTTCTTTATATTTTTTATCAAATAACAAATTTATATACAAAAATGGGTCTCTTAGATATCGTTCCTGCTGGCGTCATTACTGGTGACAATGTGAAGAAGCTCTTTGACTATGGTGCGTATTTACAATGCAAATGCCGTTGAGTGCCAATCATCTAACATGTCTTTATTGCATAGCTCACGAGCACAACTTTGCCATCCCCGCCATCAACTGTACCTCCACCAGGTAAATGTCTTTTTTAATATCTTGCTCGCCTTCTCTGGGATTGTGTGTGTACCCATATGTCACTTGTTTGCCTGTTGGGAAACTGGTGGGAAATCATGGGTAAAAGCCTAATTGCGAAAAGTTTTTGAGATGTTGGTGAGACATTCGGAGATTCCGCGCTCTGATTGTTTGCTACCATGTGTTTCTTTTACATTTTGCATGTGTGGCACTAAAACAAAGGCAATCCTGGGAGGGTTTCAGATATTTTTTTTGTCTTGCAATGTCTCGAACCCTAATGCTAACGTGGTGACATCTCTCGCTAGTACTGTCAACGCTGCCCTCGAAGCTGCCAAGAAGAACCAATCTCCTGTCATCATCCAATTCTCCAACGGCGGTGCTGCTTACGTTGCTGGTAAGGCTATCGACAACAAGAACCAAGAAGCCTCCATCCTCGGTGCTGTCTCTGGTGCTCAATACGTCCGTTCCATTGCCAAGGCCTACGGTGTCCCCGTCCTCGTTCACTCTGACCACTGTGCCAAGAAGCTCCTTCCCTGGTTCGATGGTATGCTTGCTGCTGATGAGGAGTACTTCAAGGCCCACGGTGAGCCTCTTTTCTCTTCTCACATGTTGGATCTCTCTGAAGAGCCCATGGAGGAGAACATTGAAATCTGTCTCAAGTACCTCAAGCGTATGGCACCCATGAAGTGTCTCCTCGAGATGGAGATTGGTATCACTGGTGGTGAGGAAGATGGTGTTGATAACTCTGATGTCGACAACTCTGCTCTCTACACTCAACCCGAAGATATCTGGGAAATCTACCGTCGTTTCTCTGAGGTCACTCCTCTCTTCTCCATTGCCGCTGCCTTCGGTAACGTCCACGGTGTCTATGCTCCCGGTAACGTCAAGCTCCACCCCGAGCTCTTGGGTAAGCATCAAGCTTATGTCAAGGAACAACTCAAGTCCAAGTCTGACAAGCCCGTCTACTTTGTCTTCCACGGTGGTTCCGGTTCCACTCCCCAAGAAATCAAGACTGCCCTCGGCTTTGGTGTCGTCAAGATGAACATTGATACCGATACTCAATGGGCCTACTGGAAGGGTCTCCGTGATTTCTACGAGAAGAACAAGGATTACCTCCAAAGCCAAGTTGGTAACCCCGAAGGTCCCAACAAGCCTAACAAGAAGTACTATGATCCTCGTGTCTTCATTCGTGCTGCTGAAGTTACCATGGTCGACCGTATCGTCCAAGCCATGGATGAACTCAACAACAAGAACGTTTTGTAAATAACCTTCTCATTTTACATACATTTAAATAACCTTTTCATTCATACTACAACATTTTTCTCTCTTTTTTGAAGCATTTTTCATATTGAAAAAATAAAAACTTTTTTGTATAAAATTATAATTAACTACACACGTGTACTATCCAATTAGAAATGCAAATGATATAATGTTAATGTTTGTTGTGATATGAGCTTGGCTTTTTTTCTTTTTCTTCTCTTTTTCTCTCGCTATCTTTCTCCTTAATAGTTATCATCCTATCTCTCCTCTTTTCTTTTCCTCGCCTCATTGCTTTGTTCTTTCTCTCTTTAGCTCAAGGATGGAAAAATCGAGTAATACCATACAACGAAGGCTTTCGCTTCCCGATCTACAGAAACTGAGGCAAGAGTGGGATAAACGAGAGGCAGTTCAGGCAACAGCTCAGTTATCTCCAGGCAAATTACAGGTACGAGGATCCTGTTGCTATGGTAACATGCGGTTGCCATGGATACTCACATCACACTACTATAGATTGATCTACTCAATGTTCGCAGCGATGTCACAGTGAAACGGCCATTGATGCGACTTCGCATGGGCTCTCAGCATTATTTCAGCTCAAGATCAAAGCATGCAAACGGCAACTGGAACGAAGGATTCCTGTTCACCATTTCTTATCACAATCAGCTGTTTGATACGATTGAAGTAATGTAGATCATGGTCTCCTATCTTTTTTTTCATCCTCACTAATCTGTTGTATTGATTAGCTCGATCTATACGACAAGAGAAACAAATGGAGATCCAAAGCCAAGCATATTGGTAAAGCCAAGCTCAAGATTGCCAAACTGAAAAACAGAGATGATGTCTTTATTACGTTTCTGCCAATGTATGAGTACCACGTTCGACGCTACCTGCCAGCACACATCCAGCTACCCCACACTTTTCTGAAATCGCACATGCCCAACATGTCAAAATTTACACAATACAGATACCATTACAAGAAGAGTGCAGCCAGTAGCGAGCATGAACAGGAAGACGACGAGTTGTATTTGGATGTACCACCAGCATACGAACCACACCCTAGCCATGGTAAACATTCCATGACACCCTTTATTGGCTCAATCCAGGTTAGAGTGCGTTATTCGTTTCAGCATCCACCACACTCTGAATCAGACACACTATCCCCTTTTTATTTCAACCACTCAAACAGATCCATGGATACGTTTCAGTCGTACATTACCACATCACACAAGAGTAGTCAACGCAGCAGCAGTTACAGCAGCCACAGCAGCTCCACCGCTTACTCCACTCGCAACAAGGACTACCATGATGCGGTAGAACCACGCCTCGTACTGGTCGATGATCTGCAAAATGTGGCAACACCCTCTACTCCTACTCCAAATCAACCACAGCCCCTATTGCCCAAAAGCGAATCGAGCGTTGATCTCATGTTTCATCAAAATTTAGATAAAGGATACCGTCGACATATCAATCTAGAGCAATACAAGGTGGATTTCCCCAAGATGGATGGCGAGAACAAAAAGAAGGAGGATGTGTCTGATACAGCCAGCATCAAGAGCCACAACTTTGGAGACAAGAACTTTGCATTTCGATGGGTCAATGAGTCGTTTGAAGAGGTGGCAATTTCGCATCCCAGCTTGGACCGCATGATCGGTATGGTAGTGAGCCCTCAGACTCGAATTTTACTTCGAGCTGTCGTCAAGATGTTTAATGCTTTTGTGAGTTTATATGATTTCATGTATCATCACAGCATAGACTGACACTAGAATAGGGCCAAGGCTTCAAGATTACTATACTGCAGCTGCTCTCATCGCTATCCCTGCTACAGAACTTTTATACTGATATCCCGAGGTATGTAGTAGATATTTCATCACCAAATTGCTGGATCAAACTGGTTTAATTCTTGAATACAGAGCGCCGCCTGCAGAGAAAATCACTGATTTGAAGTTCTTGGATGAATCCTACTACTTTTTAGGCCATGCCATCATTGCCTATGTAAGCCTGCATTGTCATAGCTCATGTTGCATGAAAATGAACATACTGACTCTTTTTCATTTTATAGGGCTGGCGTGGCATCTCATATCTAGGGGACTATGCAAAGTATTTAAAAGGTAAGGTTTGGCTTGAGCTGATCATTTGGATAGCTCACCATCTAACAATGCCTCCCTCTCCCTCTTGTACACGCAGATGTTGTCAAGACAAAGTCAAATAAGGAAGCCATCGTCCGCTACCTCAAGATCCCTCCCGAGGATTTGCTGGGCTACGAGTACGGCTTGCGTAAAGGCGCTGTGTTCCAGCCCAGTTACTTTGTCTCTTACGACCAGGCACATGAGGCTGTGGTGATGGGCATCCGAGGCACATGGGTAACTAAACAAATCACATCATTTCTGAGAAAGCAAGTTATTTACCATGACACTAGAGTCTCTATGATTGTATCACGGATTTAGTGTGTGAATACCGACCTTGGAAGGGTGGTCTTGTCCATTCTGGCATCCTGGCCTCTGCGCAGTGGTTTTTCACCCGTATCATCCCTCAGATTTATCTGTATATCAGCGAACAAACGCAAAACAAAACACGTCGCATCTCATCATTCATCATTACTGGCCATTCGCTCGGCGCTGGTGCCGCAGCCGTGCTGACCATGATGGTAGTGGACCACATTGAGCAGCTGAGAGAGCTATCCAACAATCCCGACTTCAAGGTGCACTGCTACAGCTACGCCCCTGTTGCCAGTGTGTCGCATGATCTCTCTGAAAAGTACAAGGACCACATTGACAGTTTTGTGTGCCACGATGACCTGGTAGCAAGACTTTCTTACGGCACGGCCTCCTGCGCCAAAGAACTGATCATGGACTCGCTGATTGCAGTGGATGGCTTGGGCGGATCCACCAAGGTCAACAACAACCCGGCCACCCGCAAGGAATGCTTTGATATCATACAGACCCGACGCAAAGAAATATACCACAACAAAGAACCTCGATACCCGCTTTTGTACGTACCTGGCCGTGTCTTTCAATTCAGACGTGGCGGACCCAAGGGCTCCAACAAGCTACCGGCCCAAGACATCAAGCTGCCAGGCACCAACCCCACGTCTGCATCCGCTACTCGTCCAAGAGCCTCCTCTTCCTCCAGCACAGCAGCAGCAGCACCGGGCGCCACGACTGACAAGAAGAAGCGGTCAACGCCACTCTCCACAGTCGTCAATGGTCTCAGTCAATCTGAACCTGTACTACCACATCCTCCTGTATCTCTAGACTCCAAATCCACCAGTGCGCCTACGCCGCTCAACCAAGTTACATTTACATTGCATCGCTCATCACCCATGTTGTCTGAAGAAGTGCTCATCTCAAAGACCTGTCTGGAAGACCATATGGTAGTGACCTATTTAACAGCATTCCAGATGGTGCGTCAAGACTGCATGCGTCAGGACTCGTTCCGCCGCAGAAAGGACCATGAGGCAAACGTCAAGTCCACGGCATCTTTCTCTTCATCCTCATCCACGCTCCGTCACAGCACTACCGTCAGCCCCTCATCTACAAAGATCAAGCTGAATGACAGTGCACCAAGCTCGTTTCCTCGCTCAGAAGAAGACGAAAGTCTAGTTATTTAACTCCATCATAATAAAACCCTATATACTATTGACATAATGATGTGTTGTGTGTCATGTGTAACAACTGCCCCCCAAAAGGAGGCGATCTGAATTAGCCTGAAACAGCAACGCTGATGACACTGAAAATCGACCTCACATGGTCAAAACAAAGCGTCCTTGGTATATATCAGTGCGCTTATAAAAAAGACAAGCGTGGAAACCGCATCAGCGCATTCGTCTCTTCTTTCTCTTGTACACTACGCAATGCATCTCGTTTTCATTGCGCTCATCACACTCTGCCTGATCCAATGCGTGCAGACAGAAAACGACTACATTAGCCTGGATTTGTTTCTGAACAACAAGGGCGCTCAAGGTCCTGGATCAGACTTTGACGGTGCTGGCACCTACTTTAAGTGCCCCATGTTGTCCTCCTCGCCCACCGTTCAAGTGGGGAGCATCAGGTATCAACTGAGCCAGAACAGCTCGCACGACAATATGATGAGTCGAGGGCAAATCATCACACTAGCCAACAAGCCTTACAGCAGCCTGTACTTGCTGGCTTCCGTCAACCATGGCCCCATCACAGCAGATATTACGCTGGTCTATCAAGATGGCACCAAAGCAACCACCACCTTGAATTTACCGGACTGGCAAGTGAGGCACACGGATCAAATACACCGCCTCGATCACATTCCGTGTCAGCTGAATACAGGTGCTTCTGCCATCCTGATCAGTGCTCCTTTACTGGCAGATCCAGCAAAGAATGTGTCTCACATCCTGTTTCCATACAACAATCCATTGGGGTCCTTCACGGCCGCATTGCATGCATTTGCCATGACAGGCATTACTGCTAAAGCTGAAAATGGACTGGCAGTGATATCAGCTAAAGGCAGTCGACGATGGTGGGAAAATACACAGCATGAGTATCCCATCGTGACAGTGCGAGTACAAAATACGGGTCTGGATTGGGTTAAGGACGCTAGTGTGTTTGTCAAAGGACCTCTGTTCAGAACACAGTACCATGGGCACGTTAAGCGACTGGCACCGGGACACATTATGAATGTCGATGTTGGGATCCACACTGTGAGAAAAGGCCGTGTATCTACCAAAGTGATCATTCAGCTGTTTGATGCCTCGGGGAATGAGCTGGACGCACCCACCACCTTGGATGATGTAGCGATTGGCATTGAACAGTATCAGCAGGACGAGAGGTAAGGCACCAGCGACTAGAGAAAAAAGGCAGAGGAACAGTACAGCTTGAACAGCGCATGAATTTATATACTAGATCGTTGCATGGCCACTCACCACCTCATTGGTACGAAACAGCGAAATTCGGTATATTCATACATTGGGGACTCTATTCTGTCCCGTCATGGGCTCCCGTGGGCGCGGATTACGCAGAATGGTACTGGTGGAACTACAATCGAAAGGGCAGTGCCACCTACAACTACCACCGGGCATTCTATGGGCCTGACATTGAGTACGACGACTTTATTCAAGCGTGGCAGCCTGACCAATTCGACGCGCAAAAATGGCTAGATATCATTGATTCAAGTGGGGCCAAGTATTTCGTGTTTACGACAAAGCATCATGATGGCTTTGCCTTGTTTGATACAAAGGTGACGGATAGATCCAGCGTCAAGATGAACCCGTACAAGGACTTTACCAGAGAGCTGCTATCTTTAGCCAAGGAAGAGTATCCTCACTTGAAGCGAGGAGTATACTGTAAGTGACAAAACCGACACATTAGTGGCAATGAATCTCATCTCTCCCATCAGTTTCTATGCCTGAATGGTATCACCCAAGCTATCACGATCGATGGCTCAACTGGGATGGACCTCCTGTCAATCCTTACACGGGCAAACAAGTGCCTTATACGGGCTCGCCCGCGGTAGACGATTTTGTTAATGAGGTACAGGTGCCTCAAGTGTTGGAACTGATTGACCATTATGAGCCAGATATCATGTGGTGCGATATTGGCGGCATCAATAATTCCACCGCTTGGCAGGCTTACTTTTTGAATAAAGCGAGAGAGCAAGGCAGACAGGTGACCATGAATGACCGCTGTGGCAATTCAGTATCTGATTTTACAACGGTGGAATACAGAGGCATCAGCCACGTTCCTTCAAGGTATGTAGTATTCAACCGTCTACAATAATTGCTTGCTTGCTTGTAGTACTAACATGTATCTGACAGGCTCTGGGAGTCAACACGCGGCATTGATCCACATTCATTTGGGTATGTGGTGCTAAGATGGCATGGGGATGCGATGGATTGACATTTTGTGCACGTTTTGTAGCTACAATCATCAAACAAGGCCCGATCAATATGCACCCACTGAATCTCTGTTACAAGAACTCGTGTCTGTCGTAGCAAAAGGAGGTAATTTCTTACTCAACATTGGCCCTGAAGCATCAGGCCATGTGCCACATGTCATGAGAAAGACGTTATACCAGATAGGCCAATGGATTGACCGTGTGGATGAAAGTATCTTTGACAGTGTGCCTTACTGGGTGACAAGTCAGGATCTGCATGAACCTGGGCAGCCATTGTATTTCACACAGTCAAGAAATGGTAGATCGTTTTATATATTCAGCTTTAACCCGCCACTGAGCCGTTGCATTGTGGTAAAGACCAAGGTGCCTCTGCATCCGCAGGGTACCATATCATTGCTATCGTCTGCATACAAAGAGGAACCGCTTAAGTGGAGTATGACGAGTAACGATAGGTTGATTATCAACGTACCTGATCATATAATGGATCAAGAGCATTTGCTATGGGTGTTCAAGATTGAAGCACCTTAATAAATCACAATTTACTTCACTGCCAAGTTAAGCACATGGCCGCCTTACCATGTTGTTTTAAAGCATACAAGAGACAGCAAATTGATTCACAAACAATTGCGCTATTGTGGCAGGGCTGGATAGACAAACCAAGCCAATACGCCTTATGTCCTTCTGAGAAACACTCAAATTTAAGCTTTCAGCCATCTGCAAATGCGTCAAGAGCTTTTAGGAACGACATGCAAGTTCAGATATGGTGATCTACATCTGTATCAATGGAAAAATATCATATATGAGCAGACAGTGCGCTTGCAACACCTCTTGCCGTACCAAAATGTGCAAATCACAGCCAAAATTGGGTGCTTTCAAAGGGGGCTTTCTCGTGTCAAAATCCGTTTTAGGTCACCAGAGTACCACCAGGCAATTGCTCTCATCCAGCAGTTACTTTCTGACACTTTTGCTCCACTTTTTTTGGATCGATCCAAATCGACGAAAATCGACGATTTTTCATGAGGTACCCCTCATGGTTTTTGTCAAAAATCAAACGATCGCAATTTTGGAGGCGAAAACGGCACTTTTTACTATGATGTATCTTAAATCAAAATGACCGCACAGATGTAGGGTAACCTGTGCAACTGCTATTTTGAACGTTGTATATGCTAAATCTTGACTTTTCTTGGAAAAACTGCCTTTTATATTTTCTCAAAATTGTTTATCTTTTCATTCTAAAAGTATTTTAAAATTGACACCATTAAATGCGCCTTCAAATTCTCCCCTTAAGTTTATTAGAAAGTAGTATACGCTGAGGACACTTTCTATAGCTAATTTTAACAAAAATGTTTACAAATGTCAAATTATATCGATTTTGATTCAAAAAAATCATCGCAAAAAAAATCATTTGGGTACAGTCAGCACAGTGCAAAATGTTCATTGTACACGTCATTCAAATTCTGTGTGCTCTGTGCTGCGGCAGCCTATTGACTGCAGTCACCCTCAGCAACGCGTATTTATTTTTTTTATTTTTTTTCTCGCACTGTTTTTGCACTGCACTTTTTCTATTAAACCATATACTTTTTATTACTATTGATTGAATACTACACCACTTTTGCCAAAAGAAGCATGCTTTTGCAACCACCAGTACCCAAGACGACACCTTTCAAGTTTGTTACAGTAGGTATCAGCCGATAAGAGCCACCTTTCGCGGTACAATATAGAGTAATACTAATTACACAGTTTATTTTAGGCCAGTTCGTTGCAATATGATATTGATTGTGTTTGGTTTGTATTTGGTTTGTATATTCCCCTTATTTGGTTGGCATGGGTGTGATTGTGATGCATTTGGTTGTCATGGATTACATTGTTCATTCAGCCTTTTTTTACTGCTTTCTTCTTTTTCGTGATACTGAGCATTCTTTTAGTTTGCTCTATTGCGATTTATTCTTTCCCCCTTTTCTGCACGCAACTATTTTTCTGTTGCTGTACCATAGTGCTATGGTGTATCTTTTGATACATTGTATTGCTGGTAGTGCTGCTCTATCTTGGAGTAATAGCCTTACATTCTTTTTGTTCTTCAAGTATTACTTCTTCTGTAATACTGGTGGTGGTATTTGTGTTCTTGCTTCGTATGAGGCAGCCACGATACCTTTTTCTACTACTTTTTTCTTTCTTGTATTCATCAATTTGATGATGCACATTGCATGTTGTTACCTCTTTGTATGTAACTGTATTGCAATGTTTCTGTTCTTCGTTACTTTTCCCACTTTTCATGGTTCTTTGAGCCATAACCCTTTTTTTTTCGTTGTGTGGATAAGCCTATCGTTGAAGCACAACTAGATTTGATTCAGAGGCTGGAGGTAGATAGGCTGCCCTCACTTGATTTGTATCACTTACTTGGTGCTAATTGAGAGTCTCAAGCGTTTGCACTATAAGCTGGGATGTGTAGTAAGGCATATTCTGGCATTTTAGGGGATTTTGATGATGGAATTGCTAAATTACTGTATTTAGTAATACTTAAAACTCCGCCTAACGTCAAGACAAGGGGAAACCCTCGCAATTTTTTTTCTAGGATTTGTAGTGTATGTAGCTCTTTTAGAGCAATTTGATTGGCTGAAATTTGGAGACAGCTCAGAGAAATAAAGCATTGATATTGAAACTAAAAATGTAATGAAAAATAAGAAAAGCAAGATTAAACATTCAAAATTGATGGTACAAATGGTTTAAGGTAACTACACACTATACCACCATAAGTATTAGAAATGAGTGAATACATTCACTATCCTAAAAAAATGAGTTTTGAATCAATTTAAGCCTGTTCATAACATCCAAAAGTACAATTTTGCATTATATTGGTATCAAATCAATCAAAGTCTCTAAATCTCAATCATCTGGCTTATGAAATAGACATGTGCCTATTACGTCAAGTTTTGCGAGGAACACGATTGTGTGGTCAGAATTTAGTTATTTGGACGCGTTGCCGCTGATGGGTGGACGATGATATTATTCAAAATAAGCTAGTTTTGAGCACTGACCTACTACTAGACAAGATTCATGACGAAGGCGCTTAATTACAAGTGTCTAGTGCTAACGTATTGACAGATGCGGTGTTGTTGGACAACACTACTACTGTATTCAAAGCTGCATACTACTGTATCCTTGTGCGTGGCACCACTAAATCCTGTTTGTATGCAGGTATTTTCAGTATGTAGGATCAGGTCATCATCAGAGATCCATTTGCAAAAAAATAGCTGTTAGAGTATAGAAATCAGAACGTAACTATGCTAAATTTTCTCAGGAACACAATGGGATAGTTGAATTTTAGATTGGATGAGCTTTTCTTGATGGATGGATGGATGATTTTCGCAATAAGCCATTTTTGAGCACTGATCTGGGCACGATCCATGAGGAAGGCGGCTGATTACAATAAGTGCCTATATGAACATCATGACAGCAACTACCGGTACCCAATTATCCAAGAATTTGCTATTAGCTCTACCAAGCTACTTGACCATAATGGAGTCGCACGGGATGTCCAACGACAGCTCGTCAAGCATATAAATGCAAATTTACTGTCCAAATTTAATGCCAATAGAGTTTTAGGTATAAATGCTACATTTGCAAGTACACTAGTGGATGTTAACTTTATATCCGTTAAAATTAGGTGGTATGATGCCCGCACCAGAGTCTGTTCATACTCTCATCAGCAAAGGCAATTCTCGAAAAATGTGCTTTGAACACCACGTATGCGTCATGGGATGCATGCTGTTTCCAGAAGATGATCCTCTACTCATTGCTTGTACCTTCTGCAACTCGCCTCGATACAAGAACCATAGTCAGGTGGACGCTTTTGTGAAAAATGGTGGTGTTCTAAATGCTACAAGTGCTTCTTTCTTTGTCCCTCGACAAGTCATACAAATTGGATCTGTAGCGTCTTGCCTTGGTGAGCTACTTGTTGACGAGCAAAAGCTGCAAGATTTGACATACAAGCACAAATTTCACGACGACCCAGCATATTACCGTAGTGATTATTATGAAGACATCTTTTCCGGCGAAGTTTATCAGGAGTTTCGCGAAAAAGGTGTTATACAGAGAAACGACATATGCCTGATGCTCACGGTAGACGGATTCTGCAACAAGAATAGCCCTAAAAACTCATCAGTCCTTATTCACTGCACAGTTCTTAATTTTTCTCCAGACAAAAGGTATGTAGTTATTGAATGCAACATATGTGTAGACTATTAATCACTTTACACGTTTAACCTAAAGATATCAAAAACAATCGATGATTTCGCTAGCAATTGTTGGAGGAAAGCCAAAGGATTTGATGTCTTTTCTGAAACCCATATTACAAGAGATACATCAGTTGAGTAATGAAGGCCTGCAAGTACGCAAGAACGACAAAATTGTCTATTCAGGCTTCGTACATTTACTCGGCTGCACTGGGGACGTGCCAGCTCTCGCGGAGCTGATGGGCCATGATGGGCATATGAGCAAGTATGGGTGCAAGACCTGCCTTGTCAAAGGCCGCCGTTGCTCTGGCACTGGAACTGGCATGTACTTTTGCTACAAGGGGGCTGACAGGACAATTGAAGACCTAAAATTAGGCGATTCTACAACCAATTTGAAAGGTGTGCACCCGCTCTTTCATACGCCGAAGACTTTCACCTCTATGGATTTTTTCATGCGAGACGAGATGCACCTATTCTTCGGAATTTCCAAGATGATCTACACCATGCTCAGCCTCAGCTCTTCAACCACTGAATTTCGCCCCATAGCTTCACCGTCAGCACCTGAAGAATTGTCATCTCAAGGAAATACAACAGCTCCAAGATCAACATGCACGCCATTCTCTGCAGGCCCGTATCCATTTAGAATGCGAGCAGGTTCATCGACAACAATGCGAAGACGAAAAACTGGAAAGCTGCTCAATTTGTCAAGGCCACACATTCCCCTAATCTTCGATGGTTCGTGGGATGATCGATTTGACAGATATCGCTCTGTTGACTTCATTGATTTCCTTTTTTTCGCCTGCCCAACGATAATCTTGAATCAACTGGTGGATGAAGAGGCAAAGCACGCTTTGATGGCGCTGATCAGGGAATGCGCAATTGCATTGCAGTGGCAGGTGTAAAAAGATGATTTGATAGAGATGGATATGTAAGTACTACGACCTGGTCAGTATTCTATGACTACGTAACTAACATTTCTATATACAGATGCTTCAATGACTGGCACTATTATTTGCGAGAATGCATTCTCTCCAACAAGCTGAGTGAGCGAGTTTTTACTGTCAACATGCATGCTCTGTGCCATTTGAAGCATTTGGTACTTCGCCTTGGCCCGATGCGCGCATACTCCTGTAGGTCCATGGAGCTTACTATCAAGTTTTTCTCCACTCTCATCACCGGTACCACAAATGTTGCAGCCAACGCTTCCAACGTCATGTTGCACGATCTGCACTACAGGTGCTTTGCGGTCATCAAGCTTCAAATCAAACATTTCCCGCCCAAGCAGTTTGATCCGAAGACCTACAAGGTGTATCCGCATGCTACAGAAGTCGATATGGGGGAGCTATGGCGGCCATTTCAAATGCAGAATATCAAGTATGTGGCCAAAACCAGCAGCTCTGTAGTGTGTTTTGGTATTCCCCAGTACAAGGTGGTAAAAGCTCTGGTCAACTACTACAGCCGTACCGAAGGCGAGAAGCTGCCAGTGGATTGGATCAACTGGGGAACGGTTGAGCTTGCTAGTGCCTTAGAGAAGGATGGCATTGTATACGGCTCTGTGATGCACCGACGCCGCAGACATCTGAAAACAAGAGCGAACAATGTCGTGCTGTTCAAAGCGATTCGAAAGATAGGCGAAAGGTAATAAGATTAGTAGTGATTCTATTTTTCCCTTCGCTCACATCAAACCTATTTTTTTTTCTTTTTTCAACCATATTAGACGTGTTAACGTTTGGCTCGTGGCCACGATTCAGTGTTTCTTTATACACAAACAAGACGGCGTAACTCGATTTCTTGTACTTGGCAAGGTGATGAAGAAGAATGCTATGGATGACCATCATGTGATTACTGTCACAGAATTTGCATCCACCGATCAAGGTCAAAAAATTGCAGTGTTTTCTACAGATGACATTCTCGAGTGCGTTGGCCTTGTTCGATATTGCACTGAAGAACCAACGAAGTACAAAGTCATTTAGCCATCGGTTCGGTACTCGGAAGAAGACCTTGGGGCATTTTCAGTTGGACGCCTTGGTGATGTGTAGCATGCAAAAACATGTTTTTAGTCATTTTAAATGCTTATATTTGTTCTTCGAATCACCAAAAGCAGTTTACTTTTAGTAATTTTTGGTTTTGTGGCCTTTTCAAAACATTTATCTACATTTGTAACCTAATTATGATATTGTAATGATACTTACACTCTTTCGCATGATTTACCTATTGAATAAACAAAAGCTACTACTACGTGCCCATTTAAATGGTCTTTTCCATCATGTAATTACTACAAATTATTATCAGCAGAATATAACATGATATTCATTTATATGCTTTTAGACATTAATTTGATCCTCAAAGCTGCTGGTTCCTAAATCTTGTACACTTTTATAGATGTAAATGACAAGAGATAATTCCAAGTTATTTCTGTTCTGAAGAATAATGATACTGATAGAAAGTATCACATTTCAGTAATTCAATCGTAATACATACATTCACTTTTGATCATTCGGAATTTAATAATAAGCCTACTGCCTAATATTATTCTTATTATTATTGCTTTTGCGTGATTGTTTGTACGTCAACTCTCGACAGTAAAAATTTAAAAATTCTTCTAAAAGCAAATAGAAACCAACCACAAACTAAACTGATGAATAGCCCAGTAGATCGGGGAGATAATAATTAATAATATACAACTGAGCCTTACATCAATTCCGAATGAGTTACATTTCGGATTCTGCTATAACCTATAGCAAAGATAAATACTAGCAGGAGAATCATAGTGAGACTACTGTATATATATATATTATTATCTTCAGTCCCTTCCATACGACCTTATTGCCCTACTACAACTAATAGACTGCTCATTATTCGCCTGCATGCAGAGGGATGATGGCATTTTCACGCCTTCATTAAATAATGATACTAAGGTCTTCGGTCAACTCAAAGAGCTAAAAAGTTACTTCCAGTATCAAATCCATTTCTTTGCCTACTTTTTCACTTCATAGATTCTACTCTAACAGATTATTGCATTTTTAGACTATATATCAATCAATTGCGATATACTCTACCAATTGATGTATACGCTACAAGTTGAGATATGCTCAATCAGGTCCGCCGTAGTGCTAGTGGTGCTAACGGCTTGACAGATGGGGTGTTGGATAAAACTGTGTTATTAAAAAAGCTGCATACTGTATTTTTGTGCTTGTCATTATATTCTTCTCGTATGCGAACATTTTTGGTAGTATTATGCACGATCAGGTCATCATGCAAGATCCATTTGCAAAGAATTGCTGTTATTAGAGTATTAAAATTACCATTTTCTTATGCCAAATTATGCGAAAAAGACGATGGTGTAGTTGGATTTTAGATTAGATGCTGAGTTGCCGTTGAAGGATGATGGATGATTTTCAAGAATAGGTCAGTTTTGAGCACTGATCTTGACAGGATTCATAAGGAAAGCCGTTAATTACGAGTTTTCAGTAGTAACAGATCAATGGAGGGGGTCCTGCGCACCATCGCATTCAAAACCGTTCGACTCTAGCATGCTTTGTTCTGGAATGGCAAAGTTTGACCATTGTTTTGGGAGTTGGACAAAATACAGCAAAGCTTGTTTTCATCATGCCGAACATGGCTGTTGGAGAGTACATTGAGAGTTATTTAAGTAATACGAAATCACTATTATTTCCAAATTATAAAATATAAAGACAGTAGTAATTCTATCACGTAGAACGTAGGGTCTTTATTATGTTTCTTATAAAAGCAAGCCAGGATCAATCGTGTCCTGGATTCAAAACATATTTATACTACAATTCCATTTAAATGTCAGTGGTATGGAATTGGCTTGACATCTAATGATAGGCTAAAAAACCGACATTCATATTAACATCGTTGTATATTTATTCTGAGGCGGTTATCAGCATATAAGCAAACTTCCAGTGGTTACGATAAGTGTACATAAATTAAACGATTCTTGTAGTTCAACAGTGGAGGAGTGTTCATTATACCCTATTCCAACCTCTAGATCATCCATCCTTTCTATTACTATTATTATGTAGAGAGCACTTTTACTGTACGCAACTACTACCCAACTTGTATTTGATATACAAAGGATTGAAATGCATAGCAGATTGCACTACTTTCTATAGGCATACGTCATTAGTAGAAGCGGCATTAAAGAAACACGATAAGCGGTGCTTTTGGTATTTCTGAGCGTTTTTAAAGTAAAACATACACAAAATTTCCATCGTTCTTTGTCTGATGGTAATCAGCGTGTGGTCTCAAGAGATACCAATTGTTTGAAGTCTGGATCAGACAGGTAGCATCAGTTTTTGTAGATCTGCATGGCACTAAAGGTACTTTTCCCAGCCAAATCGTCCGAATTCAACCCTCAATATCTCGTCTTCTAGGCCGTTTTAAATGCTCGGAATAGTGCCAAATGATTGCTATTGATTACCATTTACATCCTGGACCTTCATTTTTATTTTTTTTTCTTTGGATCGATCCAAATCGTCGAAAATTCACGTTTTTTTATGAGGTACCCCTCATGGTTTTTGTTGAAAATCAAGCAATCACAATTTTGGAGGCAAAAACGACTATTTTTACTATGACATATATAAAATCAAAATGACCGCACAGATGTAGGGTATCCTGTGCAACTGCTGTTTTGACCGTTGTATATGCTAAATCTCCACTTTTCGTGGAAAAACTGCTTTTTATATTTTCTCAAAATTCTTTATCTTTTCATTCTAAAAGTACTTTAAAATTGACACCATTGAATGCGCCTTCAAATTCTCCCCTTAAGTTTATTAGAAAGTAGTATACGCTGAGCATACTTTCTATAGCTAATTTTAACAGAAATGTTTACAAATGTCAAATTATATCGATTTTGATTCAAAAAAAAATCATTACAAAAAAATCATTTGGGTACAGTCACCACAGTGCAAAATGTTTATTGTACACGTCATTCAGATTCTGTGTGCTCAGCTTATTGGCTGCAGTCACCCTCAGCAACGCGTCTTTTTTTTTTTTTTTTTTCAGGCTCCCTTTCCACCCTGTTTTTGCACTGCACTTTTTCTATTAAACCATATACTTTTTATTACTTTTGATTGAATACAACACCACTTTTGACAAAAGAAGCATACCTTTGCAACCACCAGTACCCAAGACGACATCTTTCAAGTTTGTTACAGTAGGTATCAGCCGATAGGGGCTACTTTTCGCGGTACAATATACAGTAATACTAATTACACAGTTTATTTCAGGCCACCAGTTCGTTGCAATATATTGATTGTATTTGGTTTGTATTTGGTTTGTATATTTCCCTTCTTTGGTTGCCATGGACTCGGTTGCCATAAATTACATTCATTCAACCTTTTACTACTTTCTTTTTCGTAATACTGTGCATTCTTTATTAGTTTGCTCTATTGCGATTTATTCTTTTCCCCTTTTCTGCACGCAACTATTTTTCTGTTGCTGTATCATAGTGCTATGGTGTATCTTTTGATGCATTGTATCGCTGGCAGTGCTGCTCAATTGTGGAGTAGCCTTGCATTCTTTTTGTTCTTCAAGTATTACTTGTTCTCTGATACTGGTGGTGGTATTGGCGTTCTTGCTTCGTATGAGGCATCCCCGATGCTTTTTTTTTACTACTTTTATTTTTTTGTACTCGTCATTTTGATGATACCCATTGCATGTTACCTTTTTGTATGTAACTGTGTTGCGATGTTTCTGTTCTTCATCACATTCTAGTGATGCCCTTTTGTTACTTTCCCTTCCTTTTAATGGTTCTTTTAGCCATGACCTTCTTTTTCTGTTGTGTGGATAAGCCTATCGTTGAAGCGCGACTAGATTGGATTCAGAGGCTGGGGGGGGGGTAGATAGGCTGCCCTCACTTGATTTGTATCACTTACTTGGTGCTAATTGAGAGTCTCAAGCGTTTACACTATAAGCTGGGGTGTGTAGTAAGGCATATTCTGGCATTTTAGGGGTTTTTGATGATAACGTAGATTAATACTAGTGTATTCTGCTGTATTTAAAATTCCGCCTGACAAAAAAACAAGGGAGAACTATGGCAAAATTTTTCAAAGTCCGCGGCGTTTAAAATAGCTTTTTAAGCGATTTTATTGGCTCAAATTTGGAGACAGCTCAGAGAAATAAAGCATTCGTATTGAAACTAAAAATGTAATTGAAATGAGAAAAGCATGATTAAACATTCAAAATGCATGGTACAAATGGCTTAAGGTAACTACACACTATACCACCATAAGCATTAGACATGATCAAATACATCCACTATCCTAAAAAAAGAGTTTTGAACCAATCTAAGCCTGTTCATAACATCCAAAAGTTCAGTTTTGCAGTATATTGGTATCAAATCACTGAAAGTCTTCAAATGTCAATGATTTGGCTGATGAGATAAACATGTACTTATGCCAAATTTTGCGTGGAATACGATGGGATAATTGAATTTTGGTTTGGATGCGCTTTTGTGAATGCATGGATGATCTTTTGTTGATAGATGGATGATTTTTGCAACAAGCCAATTTTGAGCACTGACCTTGACAAGACCCATAAATACGAGTTTCCAGTAGTAGCAGATTGATAGAGGGGGGTGCTGTATAACACTGTAGTCAGAATTGCACAGCTTAGCTCTGTGCTTGACTCTAGATCCTGCTTGTATGCAGGTATTTTCAGTATTATGCAGGATCAGGTCATCATGCGTGATCGATTTTGAGCAATCGATGTAATGAGATTAGTAGATAATGTTTAAGCCAAATCGTGCGAGAGAGACGATGATGATGGTATCATTGGATTTTGGATTGGACTGTTGACGGATGGTTGATTACTCAAAATAAGCGCATTTTGAGCACTGATTATGACAATGTTCATAATAATAAAAGCCGTTAATTACGAGTGTCTACTGGTAACAGATCGTTAGAGGGTGTTGCGCAACACTATAGTTATCGCTGTATAGTGTAGCTGTGTGATTGATAACACTACATCCTGGCTGTAACGAATGCAGGTATTTGGGTATCCAGGATTAAACCGTCCAAGGTTCGATTTCAAAAATCTTGATTCCAGAGTATTATAATTAGCACATACCTATGCCCAATTTTTCAGGGAGCACGATGGTGTAGTTGGATTGTAGATAGGATGACGAGTTGCCGTTGATGTATGGATGATTACTCAAAATAAGCCCATTTTGAGCCCTGATTTTGACAAGATCTATAATAAAAGCTGTTAATTACGAGTGTCTAGTAATAGCAGGCTGATAGAGGTGATGTTGCGCAACACTCTACTTAAAACCACTTGGATCTAGCATGCTTTGTTCAAGAGTGGCACAGGTTGAACCCTGTTTTGAGCGTGGGAGAAAACACGGCAAAGCTTGTTTTCATCATGCGGTATATGATTGTTGGAGAGTTCATATTAACATTATTGTTGTATACTTATTCGGAGGCGGTTATGAGCATATAAACAGACTTCCAGTGGCTACGTTAAGTGTACATAAATTAGACAATTCTTGTAGTGTGTTAATTATACCCGATTCCAACGTCTAGATCCATCCTTTCTATTATGTAGATAGCACTTTTATTGTACACAACAACTGCCCAAATTGGGTATTTGATATACAAAGAATTGAAATTTAATGCATAGCAGATTGCGCTACTTTCTATAGGCACAGGTCATTAGTAGTAGAAGCTGCATTGAAACACGATAAGCGATGCTTTTGGTATTTCTGAGCGTTTTCAAAGTAGAGCATACACTAGCTTGACTTTACCTCCTTTCTGTAGTATTTCCAGTGTATTCCTAAGAGATACTAATTGTTTGAGATCATGATCAGACAAGTAGCATCAGTTTCTGTAGATCTGCATGGCACTAAAGGTACTTTTCCCAGCCAAATCGTCCGAATTCAACCCTCAATATCTTGTCTCCTAAGCTATTCTAGATGCTGGGAATAGTGCCAAATGATTGCTATCGATCACCATTTACATTCTAGACCTTCATTTTTAATTTTTTTGGATCGATCCAAATCGTCGAAAATTCACGTTTTTTCATGAGGTACCCCTCATGGTTTTTGTCAAAAATCAAACGATCGCGTTTTTGAATATGAAAATGAGCACTTTTACTAAGGTACATATTAGATCAAAACGTTGCTATCGATCCAGCGCAGGCCCCAACATCGCTTTTGTGAGACCTTCTTATGCAAAATCTCAAACATTTTGGCTAAAAACCATATTTCATATTTTTGGTATTTTCTCTGTCATTTTATTTGCATCAGCTTTTATAATTGGCACCATTGTATCCGCATCAAAAAGTACTACTAAAGTATGCTAAGAAGTATGGGATGATCATCACATTTTATATAGTGGAACAAGGCAAAATAGATCTTCGAACCCCATTCTAGAACAAAAAACTGCTCGTTTCAGACGAAAAATTTTGCGGCATTTCAATCAATTTTGCCCGCCTGCCTGCTAGCTGGCAGCAGCTGTTAGGTGCCAAAACGAATGCCTTTCGTGGTTTGTGGGCAATGGATGATACTATAGTTTTTAAAAATGACATTGCGCGTTACGAGACTCTTAATTTTACTAATTATACTTTATTTTGAGACCAATTATATGTGAGATAAGCACCGTTTACTCTGGTAGAACGACAAAAATGAATGAACTGAACATTTTAGTAGCCTTTTTGAATAATGCCAGGCACAAGATGCCAAGTATGATGCCTGATCCATATTCAAATTAACAGCATCATGATAAACAGAAGTAAAGTATTAATAGCCAAAGTAGCTCAAAGGAATACTCTTTTGTTTTTCATTTTACTCACAGCAACGGCAAAGGTCTCTGAATTGCATCATTCTTGTACTAAACAGTTCAGCTTAGCAAAGGTTTTAAAAATACAAGCATCGTAAGATCATAAATTACAACTATTGTAGCTCAAAGCGCTCTATGTCATGTACCATGTTGAAACCTATTGTTGTGCCTGATTTGCAAATAACTGATTCTGCAACAAAATTGTGAGCTGATCAAAATTTCATTCAAGTATGATCTCATGTGGTACAAATCATCATTACGAGCCTGAAAATCAGAAACCGACATTGACAAAATGACATGGATTGAATCAAATCGCTTCTATCATTCGATCTAGACACAAAACTAGTAATAATTTAACAAATGATTCCAACGCATCACTATTCATCATGCTGCTGCTGAACATCATTGTGAATGGTCTGCTTGATGTTCATCTGAAGTTCAAGTGAGATATGAATGACAAGCGTGAATGATACTTTGAAATGTCATGAATGAGCGCTCAACAGGCACATTGCCATCATATTGATGATACGCATCGACATCACGCAGAATATTTGTGTACAACCCCACACCAAGAAACGGAGAAGCGATGTTCCTATTGGTACGGATAATCTCTCGTGGTATTGTATTAAAATGTTCAATATCATCATCTGATATTAGCACGCATTTCATCAGCAAAAGCTTGAAACGCATCGTGCCTTTATGCGAATGTCAAGAAGGATGAAAGCACAAATATATACGGTACATGATATATTGAATAAACTAACTGGATCAAGCATAATGTCTGCTTCTGTGCAGTTGGAATGAACAAGCACAGCAGGGGAACTTACATGATCTTACTTGAATCCTCCATCCAGATCAAATACAATTCATGAATGTCATATTATGTGTATGTGTATGTGTATTTTGTGCACGAACCTTTTAACCCAAAAATAAAGCAAAAAGCGTGCTATTGATAAATATAGGCATAAAGTCAATTTTGTTGTTGAAACAACCAATACACATGATCAATCTTGTTTTTAGGAAAAAAAAAGGAGGCAAAGCAGCCTTCAAAGGGAGGCATAGAGAGGCTTATTGTATGCATTACATGTATGTGTCTCCAAAGGCATTGCTGCTCTTGTACAGGTACATGTTGAAGTATGGACATTTACATGGAAGTCAATCAGTGTACTTTGCAATTGCGCAGCTTACAGAAAATGAACATTTATGGTTACTGATCTGTTCTTGGCGTCGACTTATTTGTCATGTTTGCTATATATTGAATTGGTAAAAGCGGAAAGAACAAGAGGATTCCTGAGAAGGTCAGTGTTTGTGTACGAGAAATGATACCAAATAGAGACATTGTAAAGAGGCTGAAATGCATGATTTCCAACACGAAGGGGACCGTTGCATCTCAAGTCCTGATGTGTTTGGTCTCTTTCTCGCTGAAATCTCGACAAGCAATGAATGCCAGCGCTGTCCCTGTCGTATGTCGACATGAAGCGAGCACTTCTAGGCCTTGGATCTAGCACTGTTACACTAAATGCAAAATAGGCCAAACAAACAGATACAATAATGCACCTCTAAATCTCACATGTATGCGGAAATACCCAATTGTTCAGTTGAAAACAGGAATAAAAGTGACATGACTCATTTGATTGGGCAAAGTCGGATGGCCCTACTTTTGCACAGTTATATAAATGACACTTTTTCACATATGCATTGCTCTCTTCTTCTTTTCACATATCCTTATTTTCTGATAAATCAAGAAACAAACCTACAAACAAACCTTATTTGATGACAATCACCCCTTCTACTGACCCCATTGTAAGCATATCTATTGAACTACTACCTGAATTTGGTTTCACTGTGCAAGATGAGCCTGTTTATGGACCTGGATCTGTATTCCAAGGTAGGTTTGTATCGACACCGCAATGCCAAATCAGGCCTTAACACCGCATCTTAGGCATTGTTCACCTCAAGATGAAGGAGTCTCCTGTCGCCGCAGATCGCATTGTTTTGACGTTTCGAGGCGCTGAACATGCTACTGCGATCCACGACGGCATCAAGTTTTTAGTGCCGTTAATCAAGAACCCCTTTTTCGGTATGCAACAGACCCTCTGGCAACGTACACGAGACGATTGCTTGCTAACAGAGAGTCATTATCAGTTCCCCTTCACGATTCAGATGCCCATGATCCAATTCCCTCCCTCCATGGATCACGCACTTTATCAATGCAAGTTTGATCTCTCCGCCAAGCTGATCCGCACCACCTTCACGCTGCCTACCGTGCTGACACAGCGCACCATCAGCTACATGCCCTTCATTGAGACAAGCCTCCTCAAGCAGCCCAACATTGAGGAGGGCTATCACAATGGCTTGTACGCATCTGCGCAGCTGCATTCCTTGGCCTATGTGCCTGGTGACAGCATCCCGATCACAGTCGTAACATCACGCCGTCATGCTAACAAGAAGAGAAAATCAGAGGAGGATCAGCCAGCTGAGGTCAACTCGATTTTGCTGGAATTGTGTGAAAAAGTGGAACTCGTACAAAGCCGGGCTGTTTCGATCACAAGAGTCGTTGCTTCTACCTTGTACAAGGCAAGCTCCAAAGGGCACAAATACTCCATGATCAAGACCAGAAACGGCGGTGGCGCAGAATACCAAGTGGCTTTACCTCTTCCTGTGGACTTGACTCCATCCATCAACTACTCCAAGGTGGTCCGTGTTTCGTATACGCTCAGGATCAAGATCAAGAGCAGCCAATGCTCGCTGATGGGGCCCCTCTTCAACTCAATTGTTGACATGGAGCTGCCTCTCAAAATTGGCACACTGGGTTACGGCATTCGAGCCTCGCAAGATTTGCAAGTCTACTACGTCGACACTGAAAGCTCTCCGAGATTCCTGCGTTCTCTCGAGTACGAGGAATCACTGCCATTGTATGAATCTAGCCGACTCCCATCCTACCAACAGGACACATCCCTTATTGCATGATTTTAACCGCATTCAAAATTATTTATTATCTAGAAGAATCACCATTGCTTCTTCTTATACCTTGCTTGTGTATATATATTTACATATCCTCTCATAACTTTATCATCATTCAACTTTATCCATAGTTAACACCCTATACAATAAAATAACCTTCAATATCATCACCTTTTGCTATATGAAGTGCTGTGATTGGCATGCCATGCTCAACAAATGTCAAATCTAAACATGTTCCTGAATTGTTTCATTTTTATTCATTCAACAGCAATCATCAGAAAAAAATCATGAAATGGATGCCATTAGTGCTAAAAAGTATATATATAATGTGAGTGTGTTGTGTGTGCGTGTGTGCGTGTGTATGGTCGCGTTTTTGTGTATAAGGGAAAGCAATTTGACACGGTGGGTTGTTGTTTGCTGTATTCTTCATTCAATCGATATTTAGTTCTCGTCACCAATCTTGGGAGCCAAGTAGTATCTAACATAACCAAGGTTCTCGAGCTTATAATCAACCAAAAGAGGAACGTCTGTAGATAAATTCAAGCTGACACGAGCGGCAAGAGGTGTGGCCTTGGTGAAGTTGACGAGATACTTGATGGAGAAGGTCATGGAGACGCTTTGTTGGAGTTCAATGACAGTGGCCTCATCCTCGCTATCGACAGAGCTGTTGGCCTTCAAAGTGACAGCACCCTTACCAATCTCACCATCACTAGAGAACTTGATGCCTTCCTTTGTACATTCAATGGTCACTATACACGGCACGTAAGTCAATCTGACAACTGATATACTGACATGGGGCACTTACCAGAGTCACTGAGGGTTTGTAAATCACGGCAGATTTCTTGGAAACGAACAGAAGACATGGTGACAACGGCTTCGTATGAGGTTTCAGGGATACCCAAATGTTCACTGTCAATATCCATCAACTTGAGATCGTACTCACTGATCTTGTCGCTGTCTAATCACGCAACGCGTTAATACAAGCCAAGCCCTTGATGACTGATGTACACATAACTTACCTTTGCTTTCAAACACCATGCTCAAAACATCGCCCTCGTCGTCAGCCTTAAGGGTCAAGATATCGTCGTTACGAGCACACTTCAAAATCTTACCCAAGTTGGCCAAATTGATACCCAAAGGCAAGTTGCGATCGCAACGGTAAGGATCAAAGCCGTCAGAGCGCAACAACATGGCCACCAGAGCGACGTGAGAGTTATCCATGGCTTGGAGAGCGATACCAGAGTCGTTACATTCAAAGTTACATTCGGTAACGAGCTCTCTGACAGCTTCAAGGAGAGATTTGAGGAGCTTGGCTTGTTGGAGACGGGCTTCGAGCATTGTGGCTGGTGAAATGCTAGTTTAGAAGCGATCCATGGACCAGGCGCCCTTGTTACTTACCTAGAGTGTTTGATTGATGAAAGTGAAGGAAAGAAAAGAGAACGTATGGAATCCGAAACGCGTCTTTTAGGATTGAAAAGATTTTTTTTTCAGACGATGCGAATTGCGCGCGCTTCTCATCCGGTCCGGTCAATTGGATGCCTTGCTGTAATATTCGCACCACCTCTCTCCTTTGTGCATGATTGATACGGCGCTTGTACAGAGGAAAACATGGTGGAGCATGACGGATGGGGGCCAACAAGATCTGGCAAGCATAGGACCAGCTGACAGGGGTTCCTTCATCGACAAGTGATCATCGCCACCCAAGATCAAGAGCAAGGTGTATTCAAAAATCACGATTAAAAGGCATTGCAGTGAGAGATGCTCTTGCTGCTGCATTGTGCGGCTTCTCAAAACGAGGGTATACAACGGCGAGATGTCCTCTTTGTAATACTTCCGGTTCTCTCTTTCTTTTTCCCTTCATCAAAGTGTACATGCAGACGCCCAACGACGACATACTGAGCCCCGACTATAGCAACCCATTGCAGTATTTCAGCTCGCAATCATTATCTCGAACGACACCTCCCATCTATGCAGATGACCCATGGACTATGAGCAGCAACGCTTCGTTTGACTTTAACGATACCAGCAATAGCAACCATTACGCCGTAGACAGCAGCTTCATGATGGAGTCAGAGCTGGATCACCAGGATGCAGGGTTTGGAACGGAACTGACAGCCAACAATGTACTTTGTGAGTATAGACACAGCATGGTTTGTATAGTATAGCTGAGCATCATGTTTACAATGTGTTTCTGGTAGTGGGCGCGGATGTTCCTGATGTCTATTTCGATATCTACAGCAAATCGAATCCTCGTCATGAGAGAATCGATACCAGATCGCTACAGATACTATTGCACTTGGCGGGTATTCCTGTGTTTCAGCAGCAAAAGGTTTGAAGTCTGCTTCATTCTGTAGGGTGATTGCTCACAAAAAAGTGTTATATTAGGTCATGAGCCTGGTTGTCACTCCTGGCGAAAACGCTGTTACACGGAACGAATTCAATGCTTATCTAGCACTGATTGCCTGTGCTCAAAAGAATATGGGTAAGATGATGCCATTACTTTATGCTGGACCGTATACAAACAAACATGTGTTGCATAGCTATATCCTTAGAAACCGTATACCTTCATAGAAATGGTATGTATATCAGCAACCCATGGCAACACACACGGCATTAACATCAACCAGATCTACCTATACCAGCCATATCTGACATGGACTCTTACAACATTCACGACATGCCCACAATGAAGAAGGAGCCACCGGCCAAAAAGGAGGATCCTTGGGAAAGCGATCAGCCCAAGCAAACCGACCGCTCCGACGTATCAACCACAAACACTGCTGTCCAGCCAGAGACAAGCGATGAGCAACAGCAACAGCAAGCGCAGCTCAGTCGATATATCCATCATCAGGAACAGGAAGCCATGAACCAATGGTTTCGCGATCTCGATCACATATCTGTGTCCCGCACGTCTGAAAAAGAAGGCTTTTTATTCAAGCACATCAACTATGAAGTGGAGAGCGAGAAGTTGGGCTGTAAAGTACTGCGACGATTCAGTGATTTCTGGTGGCTGTGGGAGGTTCTGCTGAGAAGATACCCCTATCGCATCATGCCAAACTTACCACCGAAAAAGCTAGGAGGAAGTAAAGTGTTGTTGCCTCTTTATACTTGAGTCTCAATCATGCATGCCAACTTTTGTTTACATTGCCAATAGGAGACGATATGTTTGAGGAAAGAAGAAGAAAGGGCCTCGTTCGCTTTATCAATTCTGTTGCGAGGCATCCTGTACTGGGCAAAGACGACGTTGTCGTTGCATTTTTAAGCCATCCCTCGGTAAGGCTCCCATATTGAATCTTTGGTAGTGGTACTCAAAGCTTTTGTAGGAAATCAACTCATGGAAAAGAGCAAACCCTCCTTCTCTGGATGAAGAATTCGTTAGGAAATCACACAATATTGCCTATTTGGAACGAACGATACCCATGGACCTAGACGACCGCATTGCTAGGATGAAGAAGCGGCTGTCTGTCTCGATACAACAATATGAGCGCATGTGTTTTATAATGAACCAGATGAACAGACTAAAGAAGGCATTAGGGACTGATTATATTCGTTATAGCACCACGTTAAAGTAAGTCAAAGGCAGATATAAGTTTAGCGTAGGCGAAGGTACTTATTTGCGAGCAGTTCTGTTAGCGAGCTGGACAAAAATTGCTGGGTACCCAATTGTCAAGGATGTCCAGAGGTGATACGTGGCTACAACAACATTGTAAAGTCAATGCAGCAAGCAGGCGCCATGCTAAACAAACAGGTAACTGCATGGAACCCACAAAACAAGTTCAATGTATTCATAACAAGGCATGCTTCATAGGCCAAAGCTACAGGAGATAGTATCGTGGAGAGTCTAAAGCGACAACGAGATCTGCTCGAGTCATTCAGAGTATGGCAGCAACAGACTTGTTTGGCACTAGTAGAACTAACCATATGTCTCATGGTTGTAGGAGCTGCTTGAACGCCGAGAAAGGATGAGTCCTATCCAGAATGACACGCTTTCGCGACAAATGGCCAAATACAAAAAGGGTCAGCTACAGCCATCTGTCGCTCATGATGAGGATACAACGCTTCAAAACGACACTGGGGCATCTTCTTCGCGCCCATCATTTGATGAGGCTACGGGTGGACTAACACTTGTCAGACAGCGTGACATTTTTATCAAACATTGCTTCATGGAAGAGCTATCGTACCTTCACAAGCAGCAGGCAAGTGTGTCTGTCATGTACAACACATTCGTGAGAGATGAGGTGAAATATGCGAGACAATGGAGCGACCATTGGAAAGGTTTAGAGGTTGCAACAAGCGAAATGCCCAATGCACCTCACGAATTTTTGTAATAAATGCTATGATTCACACTCTACTTGATATACCATCCTGTTATTTTTCTGTTTCTTAAAACTAGCACTAGGATTTGGACGAGTGATTTGCAACAATTAGATTGATCCGGCATATATATATTGCAGTGATGATGATAGCAACAGCCAGTTATTCTCACCAAAGAAGCTTGTCCCGCGTTTGAAGCAATCATAAAGAGAGCAAGTTTTGGCTGAATAGAATGATGAGGGCTGAAGTATTGACTATATAGAATAGGTTGCCGGTGCTACTTGTAGTGATGGAGATGCAAATAATTCATCAGCAAATGACGACTCTGATAATGTTGGAGCTAGCAGTAGTTCAACAGATCAAAGTTTACAAGATACCAGAGAAAGAATCACTGAAGATCTTGAATGTCATTCGTTTAATGAGTATGCTTCAGTATCATATGATAACATTGACCTACATGAAGAAGGATTTACCGTAGTGAAGCAAACCTCGAATCAAGTATTTAATCCAACACCTGTAAGGAATTGATTTGATCCTATTATTTGAATTAAATTTACAGCATAGCTTCTACTAGATAGCTGCTATTTATTGTCTCTAAAATTTGTAATGCGCCTTACAGTGCCCAGCCATCATCGCCTCACTAATAAGCTGTATCGTTGGGCTATGATGCCGCTCAACTAGCATTACCAGCTGAATATTCGGATGTAGCAGCATGCTCTAAATCAAGATTGATGAGCACAATGCCTTTGCACTTTTGTATCATTACAAAAACGTGCCTATTGTCAAGCAAATGTATAAAACACAGCCAAATTTGGCACTTTTCAACGCTTAATACCTTGCCATGTAGACCTCCCTGAGCCGCCGGAATAACGCCAAACAATTTCAATTGAGTAGTAGTATATCCCTGATACCTTTGCCCAAATTTTTGGAGACCTAAAAAACATGGCCTCCAACCATGAGGGGTACCTCATGATTTTCATCGAAAATCAAACGATCACATTTTTGAACGGGAAAACGAAGACTTTTGCTATGGTACATATTACATCAAAATGTCCCCCTTGACTCAAAGTAACCTCCCAAAACGTTTTTGTGAGACGTTCTTATGCAAAATCTCAACATCTGGGCCAAAAACCACATTTTCTTTTAACAAGTATTACTCAATGAATTCATTTGAAACAATTATTTTATTTGGTACCATTAGATGCATCTTAAAAAGCACTCTTATAATGTATTAGGAAGTGGGTGTTGGTCTTCACATTTTACATAGTCAAGTATCACGAAATAGCGAAAATGGGTTGCAAAAAGATGAAAACCGATCAATTTTGAGCAGAACCGAAATAGCTGGAATTGAAAAAAAATTCAGCGCTATTGGCTGATGGAAATGCCTTTCTGATGGTGACAACAATGACCATTTGAGAAGCTATAAGCAGATGGAGGTCATGAAGTTATCAGGGCTTTCGCCTAACTCAAATATCCTCTTTTTCTTTACTTTTCTGGGCGTTTTTACATCTGATAAAGTGTATGTCAGCCGGGCCTACAATCAAAATATATGCGGCCACAACTTCCTAATCATGATTTGCAACATTTATATGATGAAGTCTTCATGATTTAAGCCATTATTTACTTCGCGGTATTAGCCAAAGGCCCACGGTAGCGCGAGCCGTCTGAAGGTAGGCTGATTTCCACACTACAAAAAGTAAGAAGCTCTTTTTGATCAAGGGTGGAGAACTGTAACTGTTACACATCTCACTACAATCAAATGTAATTTTTGGCCGATAGCACACATGCAGCCAGCGCTTTTCAGTTCATTTCCGAGGACACGGTCATCTTCAAATCTAGACCTACTATATACTCGCAACCGATGATGTAGTGGAGAAGAATCAGAGGTGCGATCTTTGTACGCCATTTCTAGACACTTGGAACTGCGGTTTAATGCAAACCTTCTTTCCAAATGTGGTAAATCAAATTAGATGCTGGAAAAGATGGATTGATCTAAGATGGAGTATTATTTTTTATTGCTTGGGTTTTTGTACAAAAAAATGGGTGGTGGTGCTGGTGAGTCGAAAGATTTTTTGTTTACAAAATAAATAGGATGACAGTCTAATAAAACTTGGGAAAAGATGGGAGGGTGGAGGAGGGGCGAAAATATTTATCATGTTGTATATGTATATAAAATTGTAATGGGTGGGGGATGTTGGATGGAGTTTATGCAGATGCTTCAGCACTTATGGAGGTGATGTGTTCAGGCTTTTCAATCTTTTCCAAAAACTTTGTATGGACACCATCGGCCTTGGCTTGGTGGTATGAACGAAGCAAGACATCCACATCGTCAAGTGAGAGAGGTCTGACATCGGCCAACTCCTTGATCTTGGCGGTAACTGCCTTGGCATCCTCATCCGTCAAATCCAAGTCAAGTTGTTCAACACGGTTCTTGACAGCATTCCAACCGGTCAAACGATGGCCAATACTGACATAACGAGTCATACCGAAATCAGTAGGGTTCAAGATTTCATAGGTGGAGGGATTGTTCAAGATGGCCTTGGCATGAATACCAGCCTTGTGGGTGAAGGCACAGTAGCCGGTAATGTAGTTGTTGAAGGGAACTGTCACCTCGACGGCTTCAGCGACAATGTTTTCAACCTCACGAATCTTGGTAAGATCGTACTTGGTCTTGACATGATCCTTGTCAGCAGTGTACATTCTAGCCAACAAACCGCCCAAGGGAGTAATACCATTACGTTCACCAATACCGAGCACAGATGTATCAATATGAGTGGCACCAGCTTCCAAAGCTATAATTTGAAGAATGCTCCGTAAATACCATAAACCCCTCTCTTTTAATCTACGATCTGCTTCAACTTACCAGCATAAGCATTGGCAATGGCACAGCCAGTGTCATTGTGGAAGTGACATTCAATATCACAGCTGACAACGCTTCTCAAGGTCTTGACGAGTTCATAGACTTGGCGAGGATTAGCACAGCCCACAGTATCGGCAATACCGACACGATTCACACCAATCTTGTCAACAGCCTTGTAGATGCTCAAGAGATCGACCAGATCAGAACGGAAAGAGTCCTCAGTAGAGAAACGTACTTCAAGACCCTTACTCTTGATATATGTAATCACCTCGATAGCTTGCTTGGTAATGTAGTCCATGTCCTTACCATGAGAGAATTCACGGAGGAAGCTGGATGTACCAATGACAACATCAAGACCGTCGACACCGGTATCAATGGCCAGCTTGGCATCATCCATATGACAGCGAACGTGAGTCAGGATCTTGGCCTTGAGACCGAGGTTGGAGATGACAGTACAGTCATTGCGAGATTGCTCAGAGGCAGCAGGAGATGTCAATTCGAGGTAGTCCACACCAATGTCATCAAGTGCCTTTGCGATTTCTTTGATTCAGCAGGCGAAAAAAAAAAGTTAGACATTTGTTTCGGCTGATTTGCTTGCAGTGTACTTACCAACTTTCTTTTCAGTAGTGAAGAAGGCATTAGCGAATTGCTCGCCCTCTGATAGAAACAGATCAGAAAACATGTCAATCACCTGCCGAGTGGAGCTTACCTCTGAGTGTGGATTCAATGATCTTGAAATTACTGACATTTGAATTGGGATCATTGGATGCATAAGGGGAAGCAGCAGCTTCTCTGGGCTTATTGTTACCGTTAGCTTGAAGACCGTTTTGAGCCATGTTTGTGATTTGTTTGTGTTTTAGTACAAGTGAGTTATGTAAAGAAAAGAAGAACAGAAGTGGATTTGGCAAATTGGAATGTTTTATATATCACATTTTGGGAGAAACTCTAAAATCTATCCATCAAAACTGATTATCATCATCTTCACATAGTCACAGGCATTAGTACGGTGATTCAACTACCGTATTTGGCATGGCCAATCATCGTACTAATCAACCCAAGTTTGCTTGAATGGAGATGATAATCTAGCATTTGATTACCATAGCAGACAAACTCAGACACTCGTCTCCTTCTTTGTTTGTTTGCCCTTTATCCATCTTGATTTGATTATCTTTCTGAATTAGCTCCAAAAAAAGATAGTCTTTGATCTTGGATCTTTCGTCGCACCCTTTGACCAAAATAGTGGGCATTTCAGCTAGAAGCAAACCTTATTACCCCACTCTGCAAGTGTCAAAACATGTGAGGGTCTATACATCTCGATCGCCTTCAAGATGTGGTCTTTGATTTCCATTGGATGCTTCCATCTGTTGATTTGTAATAGCAGCTATGGATGGCCATACGTGATAGTGTGTCTATCAAGTAGTGTCTGACAAACAGCAGCCATGCTATTTATTTGGTTGTATAATCAGCTTGAGACTTTCATGAGATGACCACCTTTTATTACCAAAAAGCGCTTAATGATCGTGTGCACAGCATGCTATCATTGCGTGATATTCGTGATTGCGCTCTGCTATAAACGGCTTTGATTGTTACATTTACTCTGTTCAAAGCTGGGAATTCCGCAGTGTGCATGTTATTTTATCAGATCTTGAAGTTTTGTAAAGCAAATGACTGTAACATTACTACTATTCATTTCAAATTTGCAAAGAAATGAACATTCCATCATTGCATTAGAATAGATGCTCATACATTTCTTATTTATTTCTGATCATAAGCTACTGGCAATACATTTTGTACGTAGGCACTACGCTTGTTGCCTGGTGGATAATAATTACACACGTAATAGTAGCCATTCATATCCTCACAGTAAGCTTCAGCACATCCGATTCTTGTTGTTTCCTCCCAAACGACTTGGGTGAAATGCCTGACTTCTTCACCATTCCAAGATTCTCCATCCTGGAAATCATAATTTCCAATTTCCAGCTTGTACCATTCATTGATAGCAGCAGAAATGGAGGGTTGGCCGTACCCAATGTTTTCTCCACAATGATCGTGGTATGGACGACGATCCTACACATGTGCAAAGGATATCAATGACTCTATTGGCCGTTTTCATGAAAAAAACACCTACATCGCTATGACCCCAGTAGCACTGATTAGCCCAATTTTGGGCATGTCTTGCAAGTGTAGCGTCCCATCTGACAGGATTGACATTATGTCGGTCTCTAAGTGCGTTGTGTGCCTCCAGTGCAGCATTCTTCAAGCTGAATTTGTTGGTTGCATAGCAACAAGTTATAGCCATCAATACAGATGTTATCAATAGAGATATACTAGCCATCTTTTTTATTTTTCTGTTGTCGCTGGAAGGAAAGGATGCTTCTTGCTGCCCACTTTTATACTTGGTCATTCATGAGTTGTACTATTGAAATATGGACCATGAGTGTAAAGGGAGATTGGCTAAACTACAACGAAACTAATGACAGTGATCCACATGATAAATCACTTCTTCTGCTATACGTGAAAGCATGAGACTATCGTCAGACTATACAATACAACACTAAATCATATCACCCCTGAATACAACCATGGTGAGCTTATAGAGTCATTTGTTCATTCAAGTACATATGTGCTTTCAAAGGAGATCAAATCAAGCAGCTAATGTAGCATAATGAGAGGGAATTTAACTGAGCTAGTTTTGCTACTAATTGTGCATATACAACAAATCACATCTATTACGTGTATTGCTAATATAAATGAGAAATATATACAGTTTTTATTCTTTTTGATTTAACCCAAGATGGGCTTAATAATACGCTCCAGCACTTGCAAGATCAAGACTCTATTGAGATTGGGATCTTGACAACGCGCCCAAATACGGTCCATTGCTGTATTGCAGTTTTGATCTCCAATCAATTGTCTCACAGCATTTGGAATCAACTCATTCATCAGCATCGTTCTCGCCAACTGCTTGCTCTTCTCCTTGTCTTGCTCTGTGCGCTGCGCTTGCTCTTTACCGTTATCCAGCATCCATTTCCCTTCAGGCCAGAACTGCTCTCCCAACTGATTCAGCATACCCACAATGGCATCAGGCGACATGTACTCTTCAATAAAGTCTGTGTACTGCTCTGAAATGAATTGCGCATAAGAGCGACGTACAATCTCTCGTAGCAAGTTGAGTATCGATCGACGCATCCAGGCCTTGTTGTTGGAAGAAGTCAGGTTGAAGATTTCAACGACAAGCGCGTAAGTGGTTTCAATCAAGAGCTCCACGTCCATGGAGGATAACGCCTTGGCATTATTGCTACTGTGGATGGATGCTGGGGTATTTTGTCGTTTGGGTTCATCATCCTCTGCGACAGAATCAACCACAGTATGCTTCTTTTCCTCCTCAAAATCGTCTGCGTCTTCTCGCGCCACTGTGGTAGCACTGTCTTTTGACAAGTTGCTCTGCATGCTCGACACAGAGCCTTGTCTGGTCTTGGTCTTTGGTGCAAACCACTTGCTGTTGATATCATGATCCATGCTCTGTCTTTCGTCAGCTGAACTATCCGTCTTTGGATTGGAAGCCAGGCTCGCTACGTTGAGGTTGCTTGCACTGTTGCGAGAAAACAAGGACCTCGATTTACCGCTACTGATGGATGCTGTATCTGGTGTTGTAATATGATCCACTGCTGCTGCTGCTTCGTGCTTGTACTCGTCAGCAAAGGACGTAACTGTGCCCTCTGCAATGTCAGCGCGTCTTTCTTTTCTCAGGAACGGTAAAATGATCTGATCTGTGCCCAGTTCTTCATCCTGCACTACTGTATCAATGTATTTTTCCAGCCCTGCCCCCACGGCCTCCAACGGCACCCTTTTCTTTTGCTGTGTGGTTGATTTCTTGAGCCAGGATTTGGTTGTCGTGTCCAGCGGCAGTTTCAATTGAAGTTTGGCAGCTCGCTTGGTATGTCTGGCATGTAAAATGGCGTTGAAACATTCAAAATCAGCATAACTCCTTGTAATCACATAGCCGCCGCCCTCAGAGCCTGCATGATCATCCATGGCAGGGCGCTCAATCTGCACAATGTACACCAGCTCGGTCTTGTTGAGTGGCTGGTCGCTTGGCTGAGGAGCAGAGATGTCCATGATGGTAAAGTTGACAGATCCACGGCTGAAAATCATGCTGGGCGGGGCCAGCGGCGATGGAGGTGGTGGCGGGGACTGCAGAGAGGCAAGCACGGTGGTCTCTTGTGGCTGCTTGGGTGTAGTGACAATAGGTGTTGGCTTGAGCTGAGCAGCTGTTGCTCTGGTAGGTTCGGGTGTATCTGGCGGTGTGACCTGATCCAGGCTGCTTGTAACGCTATCGTCATCTTCAGTTGATTTTCGAGTGGCATCTGGTTGCGGCTCTAGTAGTGTGGCATCTTCTTCTTCTTCAACATGGTTGTCATCTGCTGTCAAGATCACAGCAGCCGCAGAGACAGTCGACGTGATGGATTTAGACTTGTTCTTGTCCGACAACAGGTCAATGATCCAACAATTGAGGAAATCAGGGTCACTGAGGCTATCCAATATACCCCCAAACACAAATGTAGCCAGTAACTCCTTGAATAAGCTCATCAATAGTAGCGAATCCCTGTCTGCTGTCGGCAAAGTGCGTTTGAGGAAGGTTTGGCTGAGGCTTCGAAGCTGGCGATGCTGCTCTTCTTTTGACAGCAATTGAGCAAAGGGCGACTGGGGATTCTCAACGACATAGTCGTCCATCGACAGCTCTGACTCTTCCCAGGCTCTGCACTCTCGCTACAAAATAAGGAGACAGGGATTGTCAATCATCTAAGGAGTCCATGCTTCAATGCCCAGCTCTCTTTACCATATGGATGATCAATGTATTGGCTACACCGTACAGTGTGGACATGACAATATCGTTTCTCTCTTGATTCAGCAGGATCTTCTGCACATTCAGGAATACCACATTCAATCTCTCTCTTGCCAGTCGCTCAAAGGTGGGATCATGATGTACGTTGATGGGCGTCCACCAGCTTGAGATGAAGTCTCGCATGACATAGTCCAGCAACTGATTCACTACAATAGTCAAAGGTGGATAATAGAGCTCCACCTCTTTTGCGGGCTCTAGGCTATCACTAAACTAATTAAAAATAGGGTTATTCTTGTGTTGCATGGCAAATGAACTTTTCCTTTTACCTGCTCCAAGGTCTGTTCCTTGTAGGATAAGTGCCGCTCCAGATGTGAATAGTCGGCAATGGCTGTTTGATGACTGGAGTAGAAGAGGCCAATCGAGAATCCAAGCACGATGAATACGAGAAAGTAGTAGCCATCTGTGATGAGCAAACAGGCATACACTATGAGGAAGGCTATGCAGGCAAATGGTGTGATTTCTTTCAGGAAAGGTGTGTTGTCTATAGGCGTATATATCCTGAGCAGCTGTATCAAGGCGTCTGCTCCTGTGTACGACGACATGATTGAGTGAAGAACAGAGAGGAAAAAGAAGGATAAAATCTCGAATGTAAAAAAAACTAAGGGTTCAGTTGTAATTTTGCTTGATTATGGGTTGAAACCCAGGCATGTCTTGCTCTGTTTGTATAAATGTGTGTAGCCCGGAAAATCACAACGACACAGGAATGCCATCATTCAATGATGAAACACACAAATAATCCCATTCGGGAGAACTAACCAAATGCCATGATGGATTCAACGGTAAAAAAGACGCACCGACGGATTAACCGTGAAGCGAGCAAGACACAAAAAGCATAATCCAACATCGTGCACTTCGGACATTGATACGACGATATAATATAAACAAAATTTTGTCATGAGATGGAGCAACTCTCCTTTGTTCTTACGACAATAACATGCCATTCTCAAAAGGAAGACAGTGCTGTGGATTTGTGCCTATCAAAACAGGTAAATCAAGCCTCCCCAACAGTAGACAATGGATCAGTGATTGAATTGCAATGTTTGATTTGAAATGTATAGGTGTATCACTCATCACAATATTTGGAATCGTAAGACTCTTGTACTAGTGCAAAAGAAAAAATTGAAAGTGGTCTCTGACATTTGCCATCTAGCTAAATAAGCTCTCTGGTTTCTATGGCATCTTGTCGTTTGATTTCAGTGATTTCCTCGCCACCTTGATATACATCTACTCACTCATTGCCATTGCGATATTCTCGTATGGTCTTTACGGCTTATACACAGTACGTTTTCCTATAGAGCAGACAACGACACACTCTACTTACAGCTTGGATTATAGGACAATGTTCGCATCCTTCGTTGGTATACCATGGTATTCTGGCTGGATTGCTTTGTCAGTTTGATTACCACTGTTTGGTTCGCAGTTACTTGGTTTGTGTACACGGATCACAGCTTGCCCGAGCTGGCAGATGATCCAGAAAAATTAGCAGAACATGATCGTGTGTTTAGAATGGAAAGCCAAGTCAGCATTGCTGTGCTCGTGGTATTGAGATTAGTGCATGTAAGTCGGTTGCCATGGCAACATGTCGAGGCATGTCAAACTGACATTTGTTGATAGTTTTATTTTGCCCTCATTGTCACTCGTTACTACAAGGCCATCAACCGCATCAGCTACTCCAAGGTCTCTACAGAGAACATTGACCTCGAAGAGACAAGCAGAAGTACAGACCCTACAACACCCAAACCAGCACAAGATTAAAGTATATTTCAACATTTTTCCCTAGACACATAAATAATGCAAAAGTCAAATTCACAGATTTGATCTAAAAAAAAAGAGGCGACCATCAATCTAAAAATGATAATCTCCAGTAGCACCATTTATGGAATTTTGATCTTTCTGGGAGTTTGTGGGGGGTATGTGCGAGAGAGTGAGAGAGAGGGGGGAGTATAGAATGACTGTTGATCTTGAAGCCCTTTCCATCTCTACATCAATTACCATATTAAGAAGGCAACTTTTGAGAGGGTCTATATAATGCTTAGATCTTTTGGCATTTCTCCATCTAGATTTACTCTCTTCTTTTTCTCTTAATATATACATTTACACAATTATGGTCAACGCAACCGACAACATTACATTATGGAAGTCTCGTCTTCAAAACTTGACAGATCTTCAAGTGCCTACAGATTACCCTAGACCATTGCCCGCACGCACTGTGGAGGAAGTGCAGACATTTGATCTCTCGGAGCAAACATTATTGAGTCTGGCCCAATTCTCCATGATTCCCTCTCGTCCTACGCCTTTCTCGGTCATTTTAGCTGCATTCTCTGTGCTTCTTCAACGTTACACTGGCGATGAGGAATTCGCTATTGGCACTTCATCTCCTACTGGAAATCCTCTCTTATTAAGGCTCAACATTGATCCAGCAAGTACATTATCAAACATTGTTCAAATGGTGACAGAGGTAAGAAGTATACATTGGGATCAGCAAGAGGGAGGGAATGCTGATGTCTTTTTTTGCTTTGATAGGTCGAGCAAGAAGCTTTAGAGCAAGAAGTGCCTTTTGACCAGCTCTATGAAGCCATGTACAAGGACACAGATCCTGACAGCAGACGTCCTCTCTGCCGTGTTCGTTTCTACAACGAAATCGACACACCTTCTCAACACCATTTGGCCAGTAGCTCTGCCAGCTCAGATTTGACCGTGTTCATCTCCTCTCCCGAGCAATCCTCCTCTCTTAGAACCTCCTTCCTTCGACCTGTCTCCATCCGTGTTGTATATAACCAAATCCTGTTCTCTCCTAGACGTATTGAATATCTCTTTTCTCAATTGGCTACCTTGATTGAAACTGGTGCCAAGTCGCAAGATCTCGCTGTCGGCCAAATCCCACTCTCTGACTCTGGATCCGAGGGCTCTCCACTGCCTGACCCCACTTCTGATTTGCATTGGTCACAATGGAGAGGCGCCATTACCGATATCTTCTCCGCCAATGCCAACAAGCATCCTGAGCGTACCTGTATTGTGGAATCCTTGGATGAATCAGACGCTACTGTCACTTACAACTACCAGCAAATCCATTATGCTTCCAACACAGTCGCCCATTATTTGGTGGCCAATGGTATTCAAAGAGAGGATGTGGTGATGATTTACGCTTACAGAGGTGTTGACCTCGTTATTGCCATTATGGGTGTGCTCAAGGCCGGTGCTACCTTTAGTGTGATTGGTAAGTGTGTGGTTATTGGTATTAGAAATGAGCACATTTGACTCACCAGCTCTCTTGAACAGATCCTGCTTATCCTCCTGCCCGTCAAGAAATCTATCTCTCTGTCGCCAAGCCCAAGGGTTTGATTGTTCTGCAAGAAGCTGGTAAGATTGCTGATTCTGTCAGAGAGTACATCAAGAAGGAGCAAGCTATTGTCTGTGAAATCCCCAACCTCAAGATTGGCAGAGACGGTCATTTGTCTGGTGGTGTGTCTAAGGGCGGTGCTGATTTGCTGGATAGCGTGCGTGGCAGGGCATCTCAAGATACGGGTATTGTCATTGGCCCTGATAGCATTGGTACATTGAGTTTCACCAGTGGCAGTACGGGTATCCCCAAGGGCGTCAGAGGCAGACACTTTTCATTGACCCACTTTTACCCCTGGATGGCTGAGACCTTTGGCATCTCGAGCCAAGACAAGTTTACTATGCTTTCTGGTATTGCCCATGATCCTATCCAGCGTGATATCTTTACACCTCTCTTCTTGGGCTCTGAGCTGCACATTCCTACCTCTGAGGACATTGGTATTCCCGGACGTCTTGCTGAATGGATGAACAAGAGCCAAGTTACTGTTACCCATTTGACGCCTGCCATGGGCCAACTCTTGTCTTCGCATGCCCAAGTAGAGATCCCCTCCTTGATCAACGCCTTCTTTGTCGGTGACATCTTGACCAAGCGTGATGCTGCTCGTATCCAAAAGTACGCACCCAATGTCGCTGTCATCAACATGTACGGCACCACTGAAACGCAGCGCTCAGTCTCTCACTTTATCGTGCCTGCTCGCTCCTCCCATCCTGCTTTCTTGAGCTCTCAAAAGGAAGTTATTGCTGCTGGTAAGGGTATGGTCAATGTGCAGCTGTTGGTCGTCAATCGCCATGATCGCACCAAGATGTGTGGTGTCGGTGAGATTGGTGAAATCTACGTCCGTGCGCCTGGTCTTGCTGAAGGCTATCTTCAATTGCCTGAAGCCACTGCTGAAAAGTTTATTCCCAACTGGTTTGTGGCCAATCCCTGTCAAGACGATGGTGTGGATGAGTCCTGTGTGGAGGGCGATGCCTGGAAGCAGTTCTACCTCGGTAAGCGTGATCGCATGTACCGCTCTGGTGATTTGGGCCGTTATCGTCCTGATGGCAACGTCGAGTGTACAGGTCGTGCGGACGATCAAGTCAAGATTCGTGGCTTCCGTATTGAACTCGGTGAGATTGACACTCATTTGTCTCAACATCCTTGCATCCGTGAAAACGTCACCTTGGTGCGTCGTGACAAGAACGAAGAGCAGACGCTGGTTGCCTACTTTGTGCCCAACTTGGCTGGCTCTGAGGGTGATTTCGCTAGTGCCACAGAGGGCGAGGGCGATTACGACGAGAACGATGTGCGCTCCAACCACCACTTCCGCAGATTGATCAAGCACATTCGCGATTACTTGAAGCAAAAGCTGCCCTCCTACGCTATTCCTGCTGTCTTTGTGCCTTTGGTGCGCATGCCTCTTACTCCCAACGGCAAGGTAGACAAGAATGCACTTCCTTTCCCTGACACGGCTCAGTTCAACAAGAACGCTTCTGCTCCCGAGATTGCTGGCAACACAGAGCTGCCCCCCATGTCTCAGAATGAAGCCACCATCCACGCCATCTGGAGAGATCTCTTGCCCTCCTCTGATCCCGTCATTGGCCTCACTGAAAACTTCTTTGACATTGGTGGTCATTCCTTGATTGCTACGCGTCTCATCTTTGAAATCAGACAAAAGTTCCAGGTGGATGCTCCTCTCGGCCTCGTCTTTGCTGAACCCACCATTGCTGGTCTCGCACGCGAAGTCAACAAGCTGCAAAATGGCGATCTTTTACTGGAGAACAACATGGAGCAACAACCCGAAGAGAAGAAGGAAGTTGTGGATTACGCTGCTGACTTGGAGCCTTTGGCCAAGGAGTTTTTGGCCGAATCGTATGGTCCTTTGGCTGCTCCTGCCGCTGAGGGTCGCACCTTTGTCTTGACTGGCGGTACTGGCTTCCTGGGTGCTTTCATTCTCGACAAGCTTCTCAGTTACAAGGACACCAAGAAGGTGATTTGCGTCGTGCGTGCCAAGGATAATGCTGCTGCCTTCCAACGTGTCAAGCAAGCCTCCATTGATCACTTGCTCTGGAACGATGCCTGGGAGAGTCGCATCGAAGCCATCTGTGGTGATTTGGGAAGCGACCGTCTTGGTTTGTCTGAGGAAGATTGGTCTCGCTGTGCCGCTGGTGCTGATGCCGTGGTTCACAACGGTGCTCTTGTCCACTGGGTTTATCCTTACCATCAATTGCGTGCCCCCAACGTCGTCGGCACACTGTGGGCTATGCGTTTAGCTACTGAACAACGCCAAAAGTCATTCCACTTTGTCTCCTCTACCTCTGTGCTTGATACACCTGCTTTCTTGGAAACAGGCGCTCCTGTGTCTGAAGACAACAACCTCGAGGATGGCCGTGTAGGTCTTGAAAATGGCTATGGTCAAAGCAAGTGGGTTGCTGAAAAGTTGATTCTGGAAGCAAGAAGCAGAGGCATGCCTGCCACCATTATTCGTCCTGGTTATATTTTGGGTGATTCTCGTTCAGGAGTTACCAACACGGATGACTTCATCTGGCGTCTGCTGAAGGGCTGTGTTGAACTCGGCTATCTTCCTGCCATGTCCAACGATATCAACTGCTGTGCTGTTGACTATGTGGCCTCTGTGGTTGCCGGTGCTGCTTATCATGATCAAGAATCCACCAAGTTGGGTGTGCTTCAAGTCACTCATCCTGCTGGCTTCACTTACAATGAAATGTTTGGCTCCTTGCTCACTTATGGCTACCAATGCCAACAAACTGAATACATTGACTGGAGAAACAAGCTGATGGAATACACTCTCAAGTCTCAAGATCACTCCTTGTTCCCTCTTCTTCACTTTGTCCTCGATGATTTACCAACCTCTACCAAGAGCGCTCAATTGGATGACACACACACGCAATCTGTATTGGCTCTGGATGGTGTCAAGCAACCTCTGATGGGCGATGAGCTTTTGGGTCTCTATCTTGCCTATTTGATCAAGGTGGGCTACATGCCTCAGCCATCTGCTGGATACCGTGCTTTGCCTGAATTGAAGGCTGAAGTCACCTTGTTGAAGCGTAGTGGTGCCAAGCATTAGATTCGCCTCATTCATCCTCTCACGTAACATATTTGTATTATATTTAAATAAAACTGCTTTACATAGACTGCATTTTCAAAGATACGAGCCTTTCCCCACGTAGGGTGGAGATTTTACTAACTAATACTAAAAGACACTGCACAGGTCCATTAGATTGAGTGTTGCGAAATCACTTCTGGTGTTGTTCTACGGGGCTCGGTCTGTCATATACTTCTTTCCCAAAACTTGCTTGCAAATCCTTCAGCATCAAATTACCAACTCTAATTGCTTTCTACCGATCTCTGCCTACATTTCAAGTGAAATTTGGCGGTCCTGAGGTTTGCAGTCTCAACAAAAAGACAAAATTTCAGTATATTTAGCTAGGAATAAGCGAAAGCCCTAACAATTTCATGATCTCCATTCGTTTATAGCTTCTCAAATGGTCGTTGTCTCCATCAGAAAGGCATTTCCATCAGCCAATAGCGCTGATTTTTTTTCAATTCCCGCTATTTCGGTTCTGCTCAAAATTGATCGGATTTCATCTTTTTGCAACCCATTTTCGCTATTTCGTGATACTTGACTATGTAAAATGTGAAGATCAACACCCACTCCCTAATGTATTCTAAGAGCAATTTTTAAGGCGCATCTAATGGTATAAGAAAAAACAAGTGTATCAAATGAATTCATCGAGAAATACTAGTTCAAAGAAAATGTGGTTTTTGGCCCAGATGTTGAAATTTTGCATAAGAAGGTCTCACAAAAAAGTTTTAGGAAGTTACCTTGAGTCGTGAGGGACATTTTGATGTAATATGTACCATAGCAAAAGTCTTCGTTTTCCCGTTCAAAAACGCGATCGCTTGATTTTTGATGAAAACCATGAGGTACCCCTCATGGTTGGAAGCCATGTTTTTTAGGTCTCCAAAAATTTGAGCAGAGGTATCAGGGATATACTACTATTCGATTGAAATTGTTTGGTGTTATTCCGGCGGCTCAGAAAGGTCTACAAGACAAGGTATTGAGGATTGAAAACTGTCGAATTTGGCTGTGTTTTATGCATTTGCTTGATAAAAGGCATGCTTTTGTGAGGATACAAAGGTGTAAAGGCATTGTGCTCAATAGTTTTGATTTAGAATATGCTGTTACATTGAATTATTGAGCTGGAAATGTTAGTTGAGTGGTACAGTTGCATCGCATTATCATAGCAAAACGAGAATACATCTTATTAGTGAGGCGATGACGGCTGTAAGGTACATTTGCACACTTTAGAGGCAATAGACAGTGTTCCTCCAGTAGAAACTATATTGTAGACTTGGTTCAAATAGGACAAATGTCGAATCAAATGCTTGATTGCCATGGTTTTGGACCTTTTTTGCCTCGCTACGGTAAAACCGTCCTTGTTGACCAATGATTCGGGTGATGGTGTCTGTTTGTAGACTTGTTTGAGCCACAAGTGACATGTCCCACTATCAGAAAGCCCTTCAGTAGCTTTATCATCACTTTAAACAGCACATTTAATCATTCAACAGACCCTCTTGCTCAATGCCTCGCATCAGCTGGTAGATCAACATTGTTGCCTTGAGCATCAATGCAACTTGGACAATGACAGATAGAAATGGTCACAGAGACACAGTTCTGCCGGGGGTGGCTTTCTTTCAGCATTTCTAAATCAACCCCCTCAATCTTCCCTTCTTCTATCCCCTTGTCACCTTTTTAAACATTCATTCAATATGCCTCGTGCCGCTTGGAAAGGTCCATTCTTTGTAGCATTCCCTGGTTTGAAGCAAGCTGTTCAAGCTGGTACACCCATTGCCACTCAAGGTTTGTATACATGATACTGTCATGAGATGAGGCTTTTGGTTCTCATCCTCTCGCACACATCTAAAGCTCGTTCTTGCACCATCTTACCGTCCTTTGTTGGACTCAAGTTCCTCGTACACAATGGCAAAGACTACTTGCCAGTTCATGTCACTGAGGAGATGATTGGACATAAATTGGGTGAATTTGCCTTTACTAGAAAGCGTTTCACTTATCGTTTTACCAAGGCCAAATAGACGACATGTTGATGTATATACACCTTTTCTTTTTACAACTGCAGTAGACCACCACAGCACGCTACAACAACCACACAACCACACTCACGCACACGCACACGCACTCACTCACAACTTGTACAATAATAATAACAATAAAATGCTTTTTTATTTAATACAGACCGGGTATAATTCTTTTTCGACCATGAGGAAAGGCTTGATGTAGCTTCTCTGCCGAGAAATGCGTTTGGTACCACAGCTGGGTCTCTCCAGACACCACAGACAGATTGACAATGGTCCAAATCAGCCCACAGATGAGAATGTAGTTTTGGAAACGGTAGAGTATGTTGAGAGAGAGATAGATCAGTATGTCTGCAAAGTAATGGGGTGTTACCAGCGTTTCAAACCAATCTCCTCGTGGGATGGAGTAGCTGCTTGCCTGATCTTTGGACTGTCGCAACAAGGACAGAATGACATGGCATCTGTATTGATGATAAGAGGCATAAAAGAACAGGGCGACCGCGAAGAGCGATGTCAAATTGACATAGGTGTCTTGTTGAGAGAGAGGAGACTCCTCCACATTGGAGACGCCTTCTAACCAGGTACCGAGCACCATGGCACCGTAAAAGCCCACACCAATGAGATAATGAGATGCGTGCATGGTGGCTGTCTTGGATGGCTTCTCGACCCAGAACGACTCGTACACTCGTCTAGCTAAATGAAGCGTGAGCAGCGATAATCCAAGGATGCACTGTTGTCGAGGCAGATGATGCGTGCCAATGCGAGTGTCGTATCGATCCAGCAATTGCATCATAAACAGAGGTGTGCTGAAATGACGCAAGGACAGCAGTTCCGCCATTGACAGGATGGCTGTCGACAATCCAACCACATAGAAATGACTAAAGTAGTGTTTGGGCACTGTCCATTTGGAGAGGTGATGCGCCCATCGTGTAGCAGGCTTTTTATTGTTGTGTAGATTCAGCTTTCCATAGGCCAATACAGACGCTTGGAGTTCGTGCAGTTGCTGGGCGCATATGCTTAGTAGGGTGAGTATGATTAAACATGTACAAATGAAGATGATCAAATACATGATGTGTGTATGTGAAATAAATGAGAGAAAAGCGGGTGGTTGTGGTAGGCGGACAGTGTAAAATTTAATAGTAAACGTGAAGCACACCAAACGAAATATTGATCAGGATGCCAGCAACGATGCCCATCTGATGTCGTCTTGAAAACACGGACTCCCGAAACCAGAACAAGCATATGATGCCGAGAAAGAAGCCCAGCATCAGCCCCCACATCATTTCCTTGTATGTGCCTTGAATAGCTGTGCAATGCAAGAATGTCAGCCTCTCGCTATCCCTCGATGCTCAAAGACACCTACTTCCATCTGGCAGTGTCTCGCCTGTATTGTCCATCCACTGCTCTTCTAAATTTCGCGCTTCCTCGGTCGGCCCCTCTTCAAATGTTGTGCCGTGCAGTCTATGGAATTGCGTTCGTATGTTTCGAATATCCTCCTCTGTAAACCCTGATTCTCGAAGCCGATCAAATCCTGTCGGTGGAGTCATTTGAGGTTGGTTCTACAAGGAAAAAAAAGGCACGCTCAGTAGCAGACTCATAGCAACAAAAGGGCACACTGTACATTTTGTGAACTGGGTGTCTCTGGAGTGTAGTCAGAGAGCGAGCAGTGGAAGTAGACTGGCGAAGGAGGCTCCAGCTTGGCCTTTGAGTCTGTTCGCACAATCTTCCCCACACCATACTCTTTCAGCGTCTTTGGGTCTTCAAGCACTCGGCCGTTGTGTATCAGTCTGATGTATTTGTTCTCTGTCCTGCTGGAGGATTGTCGTATCTTATATACATAGTCTGGTTTGAGTGTTGTTGCATTGTAAGCAGCAAAATGGCAAACGTACCTTTTCTTTGATGGTGTAGATGGTCTCGTCTGGCGACACACGCAGTATGAGATCCTGCCTATCAGACCACCGGATGTGCAAGTCGACGCTATCATAGTATTCATCGGTTGCTTCCATTTTGTCAGCGAAAAAAAAGCAAGAAAAGGAGAGAAAGAGCGAGTAGGTATACTATACACAAGCTGATTCTTTTAGCCAATCATGCCATCCTCTGATATAACATCCGAATCCCCACTGGCTGGATTGAATAAAAACCACATTTCCCATTTTTCCCTCTTTTTTTCTCTCTTTACTTTTTCTCTCCATTCATATATATATATAGACCTTCATAGCATTCATATCCTCTCTTTTTATCTCACTTGATCACACCATTAGAAAATGCCATACTCTTTACCCGGTTTAATAGGTAACATACTGCCCAAGAAAAAAATTTTACTAGGCGGGGAGCTCAACAACTGTCAAATGCACGTTTTGTAGAGAGAGCATGCAGCCCGTCTCGTTTCGACCCTAATCTCGCTGTCAATATGGAAGTTTGCGAAACCATCAACAAGAAACAAGGCAGTGCGTAAGTGTTTTGCCATGTGTGTGCTTGTGGGTAATTGTTGATGATGAATCTGTGTGTTGGTAGCCCAAGAATCGCTGCCCAGGCAATTGTGCGACTTGTCAATAGCACCAAAGTAAATCAAGCCATGCTGGCTCTCACCGTAAGTTTTTCCTTTTTCTGGTCATGCCCCCAGCGTCATATTGTGCTCATCACCTGCTGTAGTTGTTGGACAATTGCGTCAAGAATTGCGGATATCCCTTCCATCTCCAAATTGCATCCAAAGAGTTTTTAAACAACCTCGTTCGCCGATTTCCTGAACGCCCGCCTGCTCGATATGCGCCTAATCCCGTCCAGTCAGCACCAGAAAATCAATGGAACCACTTTGACTTTGTTCCGCCTCAACAATTCATTGCCAATCCTGTGATTGATCGCATCCTGTACTTGATCAAGGAGTGGAAGGTCGCCTTGACCGAGCTCTCCAGATACAAGGAGGATATGGGACACATCAAGGACATGTACCGGCTGCTGAAATTCAAGGGTGAGTTATTACATACATACAAGTGCCAAGATGATGCTGATACAAGAGTGCTGTAGGCTACCAGTTTCCAGAGCTTCGAGACTCTTCAATTGCCGCTTTAGCTCCTACAGAGGTAAGGCAATTTAGATGGAATTCCAGCAAGTTTCAATTGACATGGGTGGGGGGTATTTAGACCTTGAAATCAGCTCACGAACTGGAGGAAGAGGACCGTTTGGCCAAATCAGCTGTAAGTGAAGCGGCATTGGGAGTTTGTTGTTTGGAAACTAAGTGTGTGTGTGTGTAGAAACTGCAAGAGCTGATCCGCCGAGGACGACCCCAAGATCTGGTAGAAGCCAACAAACTGATGAAAATCATGACTGGCTATGTATGTTGACAAAAGTGCATGAATCAAGGGAAAAGTACTAAAATGACGGTAATCAGGATCAAAAACATCAAACCAATTTCAAGGAAAAGTTTGCAGAAGAGTTACACAAGATTCAAAACAAAGCGCGTTTATTGTACGAAATGCTGGACAACATGAAGGAGGGCGATGTCATTGAGGAGGAAGGCACCATGGAGGAGCTCAAGAATGCCTGCGAAAGTGCTCTTCCAAAGATCAAAAACATGCTCAAGGACGAAGAGGACGACAGCAAGATTGACGAGCTGAACGAGGTCAAGTCCATCATCAAGGGCGTCGTGCTCAAGTATCAGGATATCAAGCATGGCCGATACGACACGGAATACGACATCAGCGGCAAGTTCAAGAGCGAAACCAACAGCCTGTCAGACAAGAATGCACCGCCCCAAGCCATTAGCTTGATCGACCTGGACGATGCCTTTGACAACACATCCTCCTCCTCATCTCCCTCAGCTGCTCCACCTTCATCAAGGAACGCCCTGGATGAGTTGGTGGACATCTTTGGCGAAAAGACAACGCTATCTTCCGCCAACACAGGCTCGCCACAGCAGTCGATGGATCCCTTTGATTTGCTGTCGCAATCCATCCAGTCCAACACGCTTCCTCCCTCAAGTCCCAACCTGTCGAGTCTCAATCATACCACATCATCCTCTCCCATTCTTACTCACACTAATAATAATACTACTACTACTACAGCATCGAGCTCTCCTATCTCTCAAGAAGCCAAGGTTCAAAAAACGAGTAGGTTACTGGATTGTAATATGAAATCGAGCACGACGATAGATTAACGCGTCTGTATTAGTCAACTTGGTCAACAAGAACGGTCTTTCCATTCAATTAGAAGCCTACTCAGTAGGTGAATCATGGAAGTTGAAGGCTTACTACTCCAACAAGTCGACTGCACCCATGGACAAGATGACACTTTTATTAGCAGCACCAAGATCTATGCACCTCAAGATGAGTCCAGCTTCCTCTGACTCTGTACCTCCTAAATCAGAGAATACAGTGACTCAAACCATCACGATTGCGAACCCCAAAAAGGTAAATTTAGATGGCTGTTTTGAGTTTGCAACGTAGAGGCTAATCATAATGGCTGATGCAGGAACAATTGCGACTCAAGTACAAGGTGACCTATGAACAATTTGGCGTTGAAATGGAGCAAAGTGGCGATTACCATGACAATTAGATGTTGTATTCTATCTGTAACCATAGCATCCGTAATAAATCCGCATCCCGTCTTCATACTAGTAGGCATCTGTCACTTGAGATATATTATACGCTGATTCTCGATCAATATCATGCAAATCCAGGTACATGCGATCAAGCCCACGCAGGCAACATCCAATGTAGGAGGCCAGTGGTTGTCTCCAACAATGCAATGCCATGCGCGCTTTGGTGGACGGATCTACATGTAGCCTCTAAGCGTGTCCGTACACTAACCGATAAACGGATATATCTCGTTCCCTACGAACGGCTAAAATATCATTACACGGCCTTCTCACGCTCGTATAAAGATAATCTTACTTATACGGCTTTACTGCTTTGTCATCGCACCGTTATCTCTGTGCGTTTTTCATGCTTGATCCCCGTAGGAGCCGTATATGGGTGGCTGTCCTGAAGAATTCGCCTTGATATCTCTCAAATCAAGCTACAGGCCTCATAATGACTGCAAGCAAGAATGTTATACTTCAAACGGTCACTTTGATGTAACCCCAATACTCGACATATCATGCTTGTTTTGCTGTTTTTTCGCACGGTATTTTAAGGATATAAATACACAGCTAAACCTTGCAAGATCTCCTTTTCCTTTTCGTATTAGGTGTTTTTTTTCTCACACTTTCCACACACACATTGAATATGCTTTCATCTCTCTTGAAAACCACTTCGTCTTCTATTCAAAGGTAATGTCTGTCTTTACATATATGCAAACGGTAAGCGGCGATTCTAATACAAGATTCAAACAGAACAACACCATTTGCCCGCAGAGCATTTAGCACACAGTTCCCTGCTTTGCAGCGAGTGGCTGGTGTAGAGACCGTCAAGAACTACATCAACGGCAAATTCACAGAATCCAAGACTGACAAATGGATCGAATTATACAATCCCGTAAGATGCGCTCTCCCTCATAACAAGCGCACACCATTGGATCTGACCATTTTCATAGGCTACTCAAGATTTGATCGGTTATGTTCCTGAAACTACTCCTGAGGAATTGAAGGAAGCAACTGACACTGCCGCTGCTGCTGCCAAAGAGTGGAAAAAGACAACTGTATTGGCCCGTCAGAGAGTCATGATGGATCTGCAGTATCTGATTCGCAGAGACCAAGATGCCATTGCCGAGAACATTGTCCAGGAACAGGGCAAGACATTTGCTGATGCCAAGGGCGATGTCTTCCGTGGCCTGCAAGTGGTGGAGCAAGCCTGTGCTCTCACCAACATGTTGATGGGCGAGAAGTTGACTGTGGCCAAAGATATGGAAACATGTAAGTTTTAATAAGCCTAAAAAAGCGTGTACCGTGTGTAACACTGTATGTCTAGACATGTATCGCGAGCCCTTGGGTGTCGTTGCTGGTATCTGTCCATTCAACTTCCCTGCCATGATCCCCTTGTGGATGTTCCCTCTCGCTATTGCTGCTGGTAACTCTATCGTCATGAAGCCCTCTGAGCGCGATCCCGGCGCCATGATGATGCTGGCCAAGTTGGCTGCTGAGGCCGGTGTTCCTGACGGTGTTTTGAACATTGTCCATGGCTCTGTTGACTGTGTCAACTACATTTGTGATGAGCCTCAAATCAAGGCCATCTCCTTTGTTGGTTCTGACAAGGCTGGTGAGCACATTTACACTCGCGGTAATGCCAACGGTAAGAGAGTACAAGCCAATTTGGGTGCCAAGAACCACGCTGTTCTCTTGCCTGATGCCAACAAGCAATCCGCCCTGAACGCTATTGCCGGTGCTGCCTTTGGTGCTGCTGGTCAACGTTGTATGGCTCTTAGCACTCTGGTCTGTGTTGGCGAGACCAAGGATTGGTTGCCAGAGCTGGCTCAACGTGCTCGTGAGCTCAAGGTGGGCTACGGCATGGAGCCCGACACTGATGTTGGACCTCTCATCACTGTGCAATCCAAGCAACGTGTGGAGCGTCTCATTCAAAGCGGTGTTGACGAAGGAGCTGATTTGATGTTGGATGGTCGCGGTGTGGTTGTAAAGGGCTTCGAGAAGGGCAACTTTGTTGGCCCATCCTTGTTGACTAATGTCAAGACCAGCATGGAATGTTATCGTGAAGAAATCTTTGGCCCCGTCCTGGTCTGCTTGAACGTCGATACCTTGGATGAAGCTATTGAACTGATCAACAGCAACCCCTACGGTAACGGCACTGCTGTCTTTACCAACTCTGGCCCCAGTGCCCGCAAGTTTGAACACGAAATCGACGTTGGCCAAGTTGGTATCAATGTGCCTATTCCCGTCCCCGTTCCTCCCTTCTCCTTCACCGGTAGCCGTGGATCCATCCTGGGTGACATGAACTTTTACGGCAAGAGTGGCCTCAACTTTTATACCAAGCCCAAGACTGTCACTTCATTATGGAAAGAGAGTGATTCTGAGCACACTCGCGCTGCTGTTTCTATGCCCACTATGCACTAAGCGTTGTTGCCTATTTTCTTATTGTATAGAACTGATAAATAAAAGCAATCTTGAAGCTGTTGATTTGACATTAATCGTATAACAATGATTCATGTGGCAATGTGTTCCATCTCTAAGATTAGTGCTTATCCTTACTATTACTACTACTGCTGCTACTTCCCCCAATCCCTGATCCCCTTCTCCCTCGACCCCTCTTCATCTTTAAAGAAGCCCCCTCTCTTTGGACATACATGCTGTAAGTAGATATAGACTCTAGTCGATCCCCTTTTGAAATCTCTAGAAAAATGTATATATATACAAAGCAGCATTTAAACTTTTTCCAGTAACCCTACTTTCTCTCTTTCTCTCATCTCGTTCCATGGACCCATTGCTTGCGGTACCACCCTCTGCTTCTACTGCCACTATCAAAAGCAATCATCATCCTCATTATGGAAAGTCTTCAAGCACCACAGCCATCTACGACATACCACCACCACCTCTGATTACCGATAGCAGCATATATACACCGGCAAGAGCCACAACTGAGCGAATACCGACTACCACATGGGGCTCTTTTACTGCAGTCGTTGTCGTTTTCTTAGTCATCTTGACATGCTTTATTCTCAACTGCAGCTGCATTCGACGTAAAGTAAATGAGAAACGAATGGATAAGCTTGGAAGGTCTGGACCATTGTCTTTTGAAAGGAGACACAAAGAACTACAAGAAGCAGATCTTGAATGGAATAACCATCCTCCGATGGTGTTTACAAACGAGAAATTAACGACGCCTGAATCGACATACAGCAGTAAACACTCGACTAGCTCCACATCGTCCTCTTGGTCCACTGTAAATTCAACTATTGCCCAAAAACACCACTATCAAGATAAGAACTTCATCAAGAATCAACCGCCAAGCGTTCAGTTACGGCTAACATTGGAAAATGCGTCCAACTCTTCATTGTCAGAATCTAAAAGGCCCATGATTCCACTACCTGCTGCTCGTCAACCACAGAATCTTGAGCCAAGCCTGCTACCGAATCAATCATAATAGTGCTTATCTGTTTGCTGCTCTCCTATCACATCCCTTGTATTCTCTAGGTAACTGATTTTTTTTTCTTTATAAATACATAAAAAAAAAAGAAGATCCCTTCATGTGTATCCTTGAAGCTCCAAGCATGGGCAAGGAAGATGTGTGAGCGATCTATAGAAAGACGTTATATAAAACTAGTTGTCTACTACTACCATATTGTTCCCTTTGATTACTGCTTTATCTGCATTACATATCTGGATGCTGGCATTTTCTACTCTATTCTACGCATATATACATGTGCCGCATCATATTGTGTATTATCCTGTAAACTGTGCTATGTATACAATCATGTAGACACTTGCAATACCCCTAAAATTCTATAAAAAGATAACTCTACGCTGCGTTTTACTGCACGCATATTCACCGACCATCGAGAGCAGCACCACAATGATAAACTCGATTTTATTCCAATTGCACGCATATTTCAGGATGGCTGTACACGAGCAATATGCAGCGCGTATATGCCTGCCTTTTTTTCTTCACTCGGATGCCATTGTGTCATGTATAACGAATGTTTGAATATGTGAAGAATTAAATATTTGACGTGCACTAGCCTTGAAATTAAATTGTTGCTACTCATACGATACTTGCTACAATGTTTGAGGCGATCCATAGAGACAACCATGTGTGATTCAGGGGCAACAAACACCAAAAATGATGATATCACCTCAAAATTACCTCTATCATATGGCATTACTAAAGATGGTACTAAATGATTGACATATATTTCAGGCATTGCGTTATAATATAACACACTATACGCAATAATGTAGATGAATTGCGCCTGTTAGGGCTACATATTGTGTGCTGTAGCAAGTGAACGCTCTTAAATCTCAAAGACGCCTTGAATTTTTAGCATCTAGTCATAAACAGACGACGAGTAATTGACTGATCTGCAGGGCATCGATCATTCTTACAAATAGTATAATGCTAATTCAAACATGGCATTTGCCAGCTGCAGATGGGACCCTGTGCTAAGAAACGAGCTATTAGAATTAGCTCTACTTGCATTAATGAATTCACTGAGAATGAACCAACGATTTGTACACTGACAGTAGTAGTATTTTGATCCGAGAGCCCTAAAAGAAAGCGGCATTTCCAATGTAGAAACAGCCCTAAAAGAAAATGCTGCTTATCTGCTATAAATTAAGCATATAGGATGATGCATCCTGCCGTACTTCTTCTAGTATGCTTGCCATGCTCACTATCTGACAATCTAGCTTGCATTTTGGTGCTATTTGACATTTGATCTAGTCACACAGACTAAATGGTTCAAGCCACCGCTGTTTCGAGTTGCGATTCCGGAAAGGTTGATAAAGCAAAATGTAAACCACAAGCTATTGATTCCTCCTTTTTAATCCCCTTGATAATTATATCATAATGGTATGCATGCAAATAGCCATTCATCCACCAGAAGCTGTCGACATTGCCATAATCTAGATGGATTGATGCACCAGTTGATAGATGGATGGATGGATAAATATCCAATGCGATGGAACTTGACACTAATGTGAGGATTGCTTTTGTAGGCTCGTGGTCCTAAGAAACACATGAAGCGTTTGGCAGCTCCCAAGCACTGGATGCTTGACAAACTTTTGGGTATGTGTCCAATTAATACGAGAATAAACGACAATGTGTGTTAACATTAGTGAAATCATAGGTGCTTATGCCCCCAAGCCTTCTTCCGGTCCCCACAAGCAACGTGAGTGTCTCCCTTTGATTGTCTTCATCCGTAACCGTCTCAAGTACGCTCTTAACGGTCGTGAAGTCCAATCTATCCTCATGCAACGTTTGGTCAAGGTTGACGGTAAGGTCCGTACCGACTCTACCTTCCCTGCTGGTTTCATGGATGTCATCTCTATTGAGAAGACTGGTGAGAACTTCCGTCTCGTCTATGACGTTAAGGGTCGTTTCGCCGTCCACCGTATCACTGATGAGGAGGCCAAGTACAAGCTCTGTAAGGTCAAGAAGGTCCTCGTTGGTTCCAAGGGTGTCCCATACATCACCACCCACGATGGTCGTTCTATCCGTTACCCCGATCCTTTGATCAAGGCTAACGACACCATCCGTTTCAACCTCGAGACCAACAAGATTGAGGAATTCGTCAAGTTCGAAGTTGGTAACGTCGTCATGGTTACTGGTGGTCGTAACATTGGTCGTGTCGGTCAACTCGTTCACCGTGAGCGTCACATTGGTGGTTTCGAAATCGTCCACGTCAAGGATTCTCTTGACCGTGTCTTCGCCACCCGTATCTCCAACGTCTTCACCATCGGTCAAGGTTCCAAGCCCATGATCTCTCTCCCCAAGGGTAAGGGTATCAAGCTCTCCATCACCGAAGAGCGTGATCGCCGTAGAGCTGCCGCTGCTTCCAACTAAATTTCGATTTAGTTATCAAGATCAATTGAATTTTTAAATAAAATTATTTTTTTGTAACAACATTTGATGTGTGTTTGAAGGGAGAGGTGCTTTTTATTGCGAGAGATGATAATTTACAACTGTTTATACATATGTGCTGTGCTTTTTTTTCAAGAAAATGGTGTTGGTGCTGTGGTTGCTGCGAGTCTCTTCTCTAGAATGTCGACAAACATGGAATGGAAATTCTCTACGTCTTTGAAGCTTGGAAAGTAGTTGACATCAACGACAAAGTAAGCATTTGTGTGCGATTGTAACAGTACATCAAATCCAAAAAATGTCAGACCCTACAATGGAGTTAAGCTTAATTAGTACAATTTATACAAATATGAAAACGATGATCCTTATTTTTACCAGCTGACGATGTAAACTATCTGCAATTTTCTGTAATCTTGAAGTGTCCAGTACTGACTCTTTATAAAGGTGGATGTCAGTTGGATCTGATCTAAGGAATACTCTATCGAGATCATGAGAAAGCTCGATTTTGGTCTCAAAGCTCTTTGGTAGCGTTTGACTATCGAAATGCACAACATCTAATGACATGTGAGATACGTCTATAAGGCATTGAGTCCCGAAAAAAGAGCCTACCTCCACGATGATCTAAGTTTTTGAATGATGGGCGCGTTGAAGCACTGATTTGTCCATCTGCCACATACACCTTTACTATAACTCCATCGTGTTGAATGAACTCTTGCAGCATTACGGCATCGTCTTTAACGTATTGTTCCATTTGTGACATGCCTTGAGCAGAGGGTATAAGTGTCATTTGATGAGCTTCAGTTGAGGAGCAAGCTGTTCTACGTTTACACATTGTCTATTTTGCCACACATCAGATCCGTCAGTACAACGGTTGCCCTGCACAAAATTTCCCTCTGTTCCTCTTACCGGGAAAGTTATCTCCATGTCATCCCTCCAATCTTTTATAGAATCCAGGGCAATGCTCTTGGGAACATGGAATAATGGTTTGCCATCTATACACTCGATAAGGATGCTGATTTGATACCTCCTCACACTCTCACATGATTACCTATGACATCCTTGGCAGCACACAGTGTTGTATGGTGGTATAAAAGCATTCTATCTAGGACTTTCTCAATGTTGGGCCAGGCGTCGATGATGATGACTTGCGGGTGTTCTTTACTATAAGCCTAGATACTCTCCCAATTTAGTTTCTACACATTTAGAGTATATTCCTCAACTTACAATGAAACGTTGGTAGAGCTTTGCTGCTTCGGTATCGCCACGTTCTATCTTGGCAACTAAATCGGTCATCTTGTGCACAATTAAGTCTAAATTGCCCTGTTGCTCGATAGGAATGGAGAGGTCGATATGGATGATACGAATATTTCGCTTGCTAAGGTGAATAAATCAGTTAGTATCCAACTGATTAAAATATACAAATCATCCTACATTGCATAATCCTCCAGACCAATAAAACCTGAACGCTCGATTTTCTTTCTAGTAAAGATTAAGCCAACAGTTTTGATATCATGGCTCATTTTTCTACTCGTGAAGAAGGGCTCAGAAGAAAACCAAATAAAAAAGGATAAAAGGCAAACAAAATGGAAACCCTTACACTATCAATTTAAGAAAGAAAAAAAAAGTGTGCTACAGAAAGATTTGAAAATTTATTTCACCACTTTTCTTTTCTATACAACCTTGAAATAACCTCACTCTTTCGAGCCCAAAATATGGCTGGGTTAACTCTGTAAAGTGACACATCTTTCTTTTTCATTGAACTTAAATCACAGTGATGAGTAACCATCGCTAAAGTAACCATAGGTTCATCATGACATGATGATAATAAGAATGATACGACAAAACACTAGTATTTTTATTGTCTAGGAAAAGGATATTACTGCGTCTTGTCTTTTTGTGCATCTGCCATTACAGAGAGCTTGCTAAATATAACATAGGAAGCCGCAATGCTACCAATGACAAGCCAAAACACGGGCGTTCTAATAATAAATTTCAGCATTGGCTCGAGAAAATTCCATTCGTCACTTACAGTAACGGTGAACTGTCTACTTTGAGTACTTCGATATCATAAATCATAGCTATACGTCATTTCATGTCAATATCTGCTTCTTATACCAAAGAGTTATATTTTAGCAGGGATTCATGGTTGTACCTTTGTTAGTTATTTGCCCATCGTTTGCTAAAAACAGGGAATTAATCAGTTGGTCGTGTACAACGTACTTTTTACAGGACTCTTACAAACGTGGAGCGCAGCAGGAACGACGAGTCTGCGAATCTCGCCAACACACATTCCTAAAATCTCCTGCTCTAGTCCTTTATGCACATGCAAATGTGAATGGGGAAGGCCTCAAGCAACTTGCTATTACTAATAATTACCTTTTATGATGGTCATTTCCCCTGTATAATACAATACAAACAAATGCAAAATTAATGCAAACTATTTCATACTTGGCATGTACGCATTTGTACCTGGATTTAGGTCGATGGTCTTTTCGTCAATGATATCATCCGACTCTAGGGTCTTTGCAACATATCGTAATTGTATGCTGGCATCGGATGTTACTCTCTTTCTGCAATTGTGCGATTGTCGCAGAATGTCTATTATGAAGCATAGAGCAAGTTACTGTGATGTATTTCACTTCTTTTTTCCTGTTACTCTTACTTGATTGAAACTTGGAAGGCTGCTGCTGCTGAGCACTCACTGCCAAAGATATTAAGATGGCAAGAAATGACAGCAGATGATAAAACTTCATGAAATTGAAATGCTGAAAAGCATAAAGACAAGGAAGGTTCCTTCTTGGTTGTTGTTTAAACAATTATGCCTGGGTTTGAATGCGTAGTTGCATCCCATTACTACTTTTGTTGACATGTTGCCCATGCTCGTTGCTTTTGGTAAATGTTACAGGAACTAAATGTGTCATCATTACAAAACTATGCATCACATCTTCCTTGTGCAATCACACAACTTGTGTGCATACAAGGTAATTATGAGCACTGATATTGACAAACACCGTGAGGAAAGCTGTTAATTACGGGCGTCTAGTAGTAAAAGGCTGATAGAGGAGGTGTTGGGCAACACTGAATTCAGGATTGCACAATGTAGCTTCGTAATTGACACTAGGTCCTGGTTGTATGCAGGTATTCTGAGTATCTAGGATCAGACCATTCAAGATTTGATTTTGAAACATTGATGCCAGAGTATTAAAATCAGTACGTATTACCTATGCTAGATTTTGCGAGAAACATGATGGTGTGGTTGTATTTTGGATTGTATGATCTTTGGTTGATGGATGAATGATTTTCGCAATAAGCCAACTTTGAGCACTGATCTTGACAAAATCACTAAGGAAAGCCGTTAATTACGAGTGTCCAGTAGTGACAGATTGATAGAGGGAATGTTGCGCAACACTGCATTCAAAATCGCTCGGCTGTAGCACGCTTTGCTGTAGCATGCTTTGCTGTAGCATGCTTTGCTGTACAATGGCAGTGGTCGACCATCATTGCAATGGGTGGTTGACAAAACACGGCAAAAAAGCGCATTTTCATGCTGTATAAATATAAGCGAGCTCAAATTTACACTGTTGTATACCTACTTGAAGGAAGTTATAGCCATATAAACAACAGGATTCCAGTGGCAACCTTAGTTGTTCATTAATTAAATGATTCTTGCATTTTAGCAGCAAGATAATAAATTTACTAATTTCAACCACCCCAAGATTTATCTATTGTATAAAATGACAACTTCATTGTGCGTAACTATTGTTTTAACTTTATATTCGGTATAAAAAAGAACTGCAATGCACAGCAGATAGCACTAATGTCAAGAAGTACTTTCCTATTATTAGAAGCTGCATTCTTGAGGCATGACAAGTGAAGTTTTTATAACTTCTGAGGGTTTCTAAAGTGAGGCATGCACGAAACTCACGTCGCTTTATGTCTGCTGGTACTCAGAGTATAATCGCAGGGAATGCCAATTGTTTGAGGCCTTGATGAGATTGGTAGCATCAGTTACGGTGGATCTACATGGCACTAAAGGTACTTTTCCCAGCCAAATCGCCCGAATTCAACCCTCAATATCTTGTCTTCTAAGCCGTTCTAGATGCTGGGAATAGTGCCAAATGATTGCTATCAATCACCATTTACATCCTGAACATTCATTTTTATTTTTTTTTGGATCGATCCAAATCGTCGAAAATTCACGTTTTTTTATGAGGTACCCCTTATGGTTTTTGTTAAAAATCAAACAATTGCAATTTTGAAGGCGAAAACGACACTTTTTACTATGATATATATTAATTCAAAATGACCGCACAGATGTAGGGTAACCTGTGCAACTGCTATTTTGAACGTTGTATATGCTAAATCTCAACTTTTCTTGGAAAAACTGCTTTTTATATTTTCTCAAAATTCTTTATCTTTTCATTCTAAAAGTACTTTAAAATTGACACCATTGAATGCGCCTTCAAATTCTCCCCTTAAGTTTATTAGAAAGTAGTATACGCTGAGCACACTTTCTATAGCTAATTTTAACAAAAATGTTTTCAAATGTCAAATTATATCGATATCGATTCAAAAAAAACCATCGCAAAAAAAATCATTTGGGTACAGTCACCACAGTGCAAAATGTTCAGTGTACACGTCATTCAAATTCTGTGTGCTCAGCTTATTGGCTGCAGTCATTCTCTGCAACGCGTCTTTTTTTTTTTTCAGGCTCCCTCTCTACACTGTTTTTGCACTGCACTTTTTCTATTAAACCATATACTTTTTATTACTTTTGATTGAATACAACACCACTTTCGACAAAAGAAGCATACTTTTGCAACCACCAGTACCCAAGACAACATCTTTCAAGTTTATTACAGTAAGTATCAGCCGATAGGGGCCACTTTTCGCGGTACAATATACAGTAAAACTAATTATACAGTTTATTTCAGACCAGTTCGTTGCAATATATTCATTGTGTTTGGTTTGTATTTGGTTTGTATATACCCCTTTTTAGTTGCCATGGATTGGGTTGCCATGGATTTGGTTGCCATGAATTACATTCATTCAACCTTTTACTACCTTCTTTCTCGTAATATTGTTGTGCATTCGTTTAGTTTGCTCTATTGCGATTTATTATTCTTTCCCCCTTTTCTGCACGCAACTATTTTTCTGTTGCTTTATCATAGTGCTATGGTGTATCTTTTGATGCATTGTATTGCTGGCAGTGCCGCTCCATTGTGGAGTAGCCTTGCATTTTTTTTGTTCTTCAAGTATTACTTCTTCTGTAATACTACTGGTGGTATTGGTGTTGTTCTTGCTGCTTCGTATGAGGCAATCACAATACATTTTTCTACTACTTTTGTTTTCTTGTACTCGTCATTTTGATGATACACATTGCATGTTACCTTTTTGTATGTAACTGTATTGCGATGTTTCTGTTCCTCATCACATTCTAGTGATACCCTCTTGTTACTATCCCTCTCTTTTAATGGTTCTTTGAGCCATAACCCTCTTTTTTCGTTGTGTGGATAAGCCTATCGTTGAAGCACATCTAGATTTGATTCAGAGGCTGGGGGTAGATAGGCTGCCCTCACTTGATTTGTATCACTTACTTGGTGCTAATTGAGAGCCTTAAGCGTTTGCACTATAAGCTGGGGTGTGTAGTAAGGCATATTCTGGCATTTTAGGGGATTTTGATGATGGAATTGCTAAATTACTGTATTTAGTAATACTTAAAACTCCGCCTAACGTCAAGACAAGGGGAAACCCTCGCATTTTTTTTCTAGGATTTGTAGTGTATGTAGCTCTTTTAGAGCAATTTGATTGGTTGAAATTTGGAGACAGCTCAGAGAAATAAAGCATTGATATTGAAACTAGAAATGTAATGAAAAATAAGAAAAGCAAGATTAAACATTCGAAATTGATGGTACAAATGGTTTAAGGTAACTACACACTATACCACCATAAGTATTAGAAATGATCAAATACATTTACTATCCTAGAAAAAACAGTTTTGGAATAAATCTACGACTGTTCATAGCATCCAAAAGCACAACTTTGCATTATATTACTGATATCAAATCAATTAAAGTCTTCAAATATCAATCATCTGGCTTATGAAATAGACATGTACCTATGTCAAGTTTAGCGAGGAACACGATTGTGTGGTCAGAATTTAGTCATTTGGACGCGTTGCCGCTGATGGGTGGACGATGATATTCAAAATAATCCAATTTTGCGCACTGGTCTAGACAAGATTATTCATGAGGAAGGCGGATAAATGCAAGTGTTTAGTAACAAGTGTTTGGTAATAAAAATCAATAGATACGGTGTAGGTGAAGACTGCATTCAAAGCCGCTTGGGTCTAGCATGCATTGTTGTACAGGGACAAGGGTTAACACTGTTTTGGTCACTTGGCAGAAGAGTGCGAAGCGTGTTTTCACGCCGTATATGAATGTCTGCTTTCCTCAAGAAGAAACACTGTGGACCGTCGAGCATCACCAGGATCGAAAATGAAGAAATGAATGAATAGGATGCTCATACAGTGTTTCAGCAGCGAGCTTTGCCATTTCATCTTCCTCAACGACCTTGCCAGTGGCGTGCTTCCATTCCTCTCCTTGTGGAATTGATTTGCAAGTCGAGATAGCTTTGTTCAAGTCTCTTTACGAGAGTTTAATGGGAGTAGCGCCTTCTTTTAAAGAAGCCATAGATGAAGTCAAAAATGCAGCTGCAGATCTTTTGTTTGGGCTAGAATTAATGAAGGCTTTACATTCTGTGAAACGACAGCTGAAGATGGAGGAGTAGTGGTTGGAAGGAGGAAGAAAGCGGATGGATCACCCAAGTTTTTCTTGATATATGTGCCGTATATCAGCTCATGGATTTTCAATGGTGATCAAATCATAGCCATCTAAAGTAATGTGATACTTGATACGTCCTTGCCATGTTTCAAGATAAGCGTCTAATGAGCTTTAATTTTCTACATGTTCTCCCTTAATAGCATGAGCTAAACTGTCAACCACCATCCTTCTTCAACAGATCAGTGCCATGTACAACATATTAGAGCTATAAAACAGTCATTTTTGGTGCAAGCAGGCGGCTAGTACATAAATGAAGCTATTTTTGATGGTTTTGATGGTGAAGAAGCTTGGATCCAACCGATTCTCATCTGATCTGATATACGTCTGCACTGATCCAATGGATCAATATGGCCATTTACAGGGAGTCTGTATGTGATGGTACCTGATTCAATGACTGCACCGACATGAGGGGAGTATGTGTCCAAAATACAAGCATTCCTTGGTTTTTTTCTAATATGATCACAAGGGCCGGCAGCGTATGTATTTATAGAATGTGACCAACATGGAGCTCTGGAAAGAGCATCTATTGGTGTTGGCATTGCAGAAAATAGTAGCGAATGTGTAGAATTTAGTCCCCTAATGTGAGGTCAGAGCCAGAGACAACAGCAAGCCTGGCGTGTGTGTATGCACTGGAGTGTGGTGCGCATGATTGGTTTTGAAACGAAGAATGCATGTCCTCTCCTTTTATCAACTAGGCTGCTTTTCCCAGATTCAGATAAACTCGCTCTTTTCCCTTTTTCTTTCTTTTCCCTCTTTCTTCCACCTAAACTACAGTATTCACCACACAAATGAAACTCGACGAGAAACGCAGTATTGAGGAGCAAATCTACCTGGAAGAAGAAGATGCTATACAGCATCAACACCGATGGATGTGGGTCCGCCGCTTCATCCTCTCCATCATCCTGATCACTTGTTGTGTTCAGTCATCTTATCACGTCAGCCAGGACAAGGAGGACATGCTGCTCACTGCTGCCACAGCACTTGGCAATGAAAAGAAATCGCACATTGTACTGCACACAGGATTCCCACCCACACAAGATATCTCTGGTCTAGTCATCGAAAATGGAAAAGCCGCAGCAACTGCATTTTCGCCCAATCCAAGCAACACCAACAAACAAGTTGATATGAAACACATAAAGTCAAATGATGAAAGCTGGTGGGATCGCCTCTTTCCCAATCGACACGTCCATCTCGTCAGTGTCCAGCTGCCAGTGGTGGGTCAAAACACCAATTTCGTAAATGCAACACTCTCTGTCTGTGCCAGCAAGCGCTTGAGATTCGGACCCAACAGTCCTCAGGTACCTGATCTGTCGAAATGTGTCAAATCAGCCTCCGTTCAAACGCAAGATGTGGATGAAGAGGACCCATTTGGCGTGCTGGAGTGGGCGCCTGACACCACCATTGTGCTGACAAAGTCCAAGATGTATTGGTTGGTTGTGCAGACACCCTCTGCTCCTTTCGAGTGGGTTTATGCAGAAGGTGGATCTAATCAGTATGGGACCGCCTACGAGACCGAAGTTGGATGGGAGTTTAAATTGGAGGGGCAGCCTATTCCCAGTGCCATGCTCATGGTGGAGGATCACAAGTGAGAGGATGCAGCACGCCTCAGTCTAAAAAGGCACCGTGCATGACACTTTTTCTTTGTTGATATTTACAATAAACATGATCCTCATTTACACACGCATCGTAAGATACAGTACTTTCAGGTTAAGATGTCATTTGTAATGGATTTTGACGTATTGAACGGCGTACGGCGAAATTATGAAGCGATGGAATGATATATAATTTAGAGTTTATCATGTTTAAATGTTTCAAAACAAGTAAAAAGGTGGGTTCTTTGAATTGCAGACAAACAAACAAACAAAGCACAATTCTGTACATGACATGACATGCGATGGGGGGATAAACCCTACACGATAAATCCTCATGCAATCACTTTTAGAGAAATTCGATCGGTCCTTTTGTTTAGCCGTTAGCAAAAACAGACATAAAAAGAAGGTCGTGTGATACAGAAATCTGTGTTTTGTTCCATGGCACGATGGCACTTGGTATCATGTATAGGTCAACTCGGCACCCTAAGCGGCCAGACCCCACTGGGCAGTACGGAGAGTCAAACACATTTGATTAATGTACAACCACTTGATCAAGGATTCAAACAACATTGGGATGCGTAAGTTTACATATGATTCAACACGGTAAAAGGCACGTGTGGTGTGACAAATTGTCATGAAATAAGAAGCGCTTGAGCTGCTGAATGGCTGGCTGACTGACTGAACTGCTGTTTGGGAAGAGGAGGATGAAGGCAATGTATAATATCTAAAAAATGAGTTTCAAATCAGACATCTCAAAAGGCTCATTGTATCCATGGCAACAATGGCATTGTGTACGTCATATCACATCCCCTTTGTCATTAAACAAGCATCGTCATTGATTGATATAAAGAGACTCGTCCGTACGCAGCTCCCTCATAATCAGAACACATATATAACCTTTTTTTTTTCGGATAACGGGTCAATATTTGTGTGCAACAGTAAAATTTTTCTCGGGTTTCCGTTGGTGACATTTTGATAAAAGGCCATTCTGTATAGCCGGGTGTATTCGGTTAAAAATTTCTACTTTTTACTTGGATCGTGATTTATGGGATTTCTGATGATATCGTGAATTGCTGCTCATTCTATCATCATAAAGGCACTCGAGTCTATGGCGACATGCTGTGATGCATGGTCGGTATCGGCCAGTGCCAATGTGCAAGGATGCGGGAGTAATGTCTGAATGTGAGCTGCTGGAGCAAAGAAGATGTATCCACGGTTAAACTGAAGGGGAGATGCTGCTGCTGTGGTCGTACACCCATTAGTATATTCTACTGTCACACGATTCGAGAAGGATAGCTATAAATACCTTATTCTGCTAAGATTTCTACCCTTTTCTTCTTCCTCTCCTCTCTCTCTTTTCTACTTTACACTATACCCTAATCACGCAACGACACAATGATGCTACTAGCAAAAAACCGAATCATAAACAAGCTGCCATCATCAATGACATCAAAGCAATGGTCCTTGTTCGATCTCCAATACGTGCTGATTGCAACAATCATGCTTATCGACTTTATTCTGATCCAATCGCCGACATTGATACCTCGACTTTTGTTGGCAGTGTTGTTGATTGCTTCATTCTGGATTCCTTACATTAAGCGATTTACAGTGCCTGCTTTGCCCATCTTCACCTGGCTCATCACATTCTATGCCTGCCAGTTCATCCCTATCGATTATCGACCCACCCACATCTTTGTCAACCTCCTACCTACGCTCGAAAGAATTCTTTATGGTGCTAACCTATCTGAAATCATCTCGAAACACACCCATCCTGTGCTTGATATTCTAGCCTGGATTCCATACGGCATTGTTCACTTTTCGTTCCCATTCATTCTCTCCGTTTTGTTGTTCATCTATGGCCCTCCCGGCTCATTGAAGGTGTTTGGCAAAGCATTCGGCTACATGAACCTGGCTGGCGTCTTGACCCAGTTGCTCTTCCCAAATGCATCACCATGTAAGTTAAAATACAAATACTCAAAAAAGAAAGGGGCGGCATATGGACAAGAGTAAACTAACCGATTTTTACAAAAATGATTAGGGTATGAAATCATCTACGGCTCTGCTCCTGCCGACTATTCCATCCCAGGCGAGGCTGGCGGATTGCTTCGTATTGATGATATCTTGGGTTTGGATCTGTACGGCTCAACATTTGGTACGTCTCCTCTCGTATTTGGCGCTTTTCCTTCCCTTCATTCTGGTTGTGCCACCTTGGAAATGCTGTTTGTCGCCTACCTGTTTCCTCGTTTGAAACCAGTAGCTGCCATCTATGTCATGTGGATGTGGTTCGCTACCATGTATCTCACCCACCACTACATGATTGATCTTGTTGGTGGTTCTATCTATGCCATTTTAGCCTTTGTGGTCGCACAAAACTTTCTGCCCAAGACAAACCAAGACTACCGTAACCGTTTGGCCTACATGAACGTAACTAAATCCAGCATTCGAACTTTCATTTACAGCATCGAGCATGACATTTGCAGCGAATACGACTCGATCCAATCCAGTAACCATGACGACGAAGAATCTGTCATGAAACTAGTCGTCAGACAACATAGACCTGAACCCTTGAGATTGACCAACATGAATGAGAAACGCATGGAAAGCGTCGAACCGTCACCTGCCTTATCACCATCCTCTGGCTACTGGTCATCTACCTCAGAACCAGCATCGCCTATTACACCTCATTCTTCTTTGGGTAGTCCTCAAATGCACTTTAGCAAAGCTTAGATGTTACTTTGCATCACATGAGACTATATATACAATTTCTTGCCACTTTTAGCATTCCTTTCCTTTGTAAATTTACTTGGATTTCCTGCATTTCTATCTCACACTCTGTATACACACACACACGCTAATTTCTTACTTAATAATCTACTACTACTACTACTACTATTACTATTACTACTACATCACTTAATACAGCCTCCTAATATACGCCCCCACCCCCCAAAGCTTAATTACGAAACCACTTGTAATACCACCTCTCAATTTACTTTATTGATCAAAAATCTAATAAATAAACTTGTAAAACCTAATCGCAAGAGAATGGCAACTAGAATAGCAAGGCGTATAGATGACCAATAAATCTTGTCCCACTTTGCTTTGGCTCTAAAAGAAAAACATTGATGTCAGAATATTACCTTTTCCTCGCTAATCGCCATACAACATACCTCATCGCACTCGAATTGGGATCGAGCTCCATCTTACCATATCGAACGAAATACCGCATCTGAGTGATCAGAGCTGCCAACATGCCAATGTCTTTTCTCGAGTAGACGGGCTTGCTCTTTGTCAGTTTTAAGAATGCCAAGTGATTCTTTTTGGTAAATTCAATAATGTCACTTGTCATACCAAGTGTTAAACCCCATAATTTGAAGGTGGTTTGCGAATTTGCAGCAGTTGTAGGAAGATGAACGGCTGGGAATGTCACTGATCCCATCAGGAATCGAATGCATTTGTTGATAAATCTATTCTTGACTCGAACTAACGTCAAATGTTCAGTGATGGCATGGTTTGCATATGGCTGCTTTGAGGTGAAGAACGACAGTGGGACCCCTATCAACATTGCGTGTGTGTGTATTAGTCATAAACGTGTGGTTACACTGTAGAAGAACACAATGTATACAAACATTCAACTGCTGCAACTTCATCTGTTTGAAGTTGAAATGGTGGAGACTCAGGCACCACTTGCAAATAAACTAAATAATGTCACAGCATGTGTCAACACTTGCTCTTGCATAAACAAACACATGCTCAATCTTACCAAAGGGGGACAGCATCATCAGCAGCTTGTTGTCCTTCACGGATGAAATCTCTCGCTCATCTAATTGTCCAACCTTGAGGTACCCTTGATTCAAATCGATACCAATCTCTTCTAGAACCTCCCTTTTCACGGTATCCTCGTCTGTTTCTCCAGGCTCATTCTTGCCGCCCACAAAAGAGACATGTCCAGACCATCTTGAATCCTGTCAGGTGTCCGCACAATCCACTCGATCAAATCCCTACCTGTCGCTTTCCCGAGATGCTCTTTGCATAAACAATATTTCCGCTTGTCCATGCTTGACCCAATCCTGCTCAAAGAACTCGTCTAAATTTGTAACTTGGTCACGAACAATGCTTGGAGGCGAGCTCGTATGACACCTTATAATAGCTGCTACGGCTGCTCTACGCTTTTGATGTGGAGGTGAGGGTATATGTAGGTGTTCATACGCATTCAGATTATAGCACAAGTTCTTAAAGTCTACCATAAACATACAATTGGGTTGGTTGTTTGATATAGCTTGCGGGCGTTAGGCATTACCTTGGTAATCGCTATTATTATCGTCCATTTGGTGTGAAATGAGGCAGGAAAAGAAATAAAAAAGGTACAAATGACTAATGCTCCGCCTCCAATGTCTAGCAGGCTTTTTACTCTAAGCGAAGCGAAGCTAGTAGGCGCAAAAGCAATTCCTTCAATGTCGGCCATCGATTTCACATTTGATACTTTTCTACGAGGCAATTGTGCTTGATGTATAACGCTGTTTAGCCGCTGAAAAAGCTCTACAGACTCTCCAGGATTACAGCAACCTCAAAATACGCTCATGCAAGCTATTGCTCCTCGTTTACATTGACCACAACGAATGTCAAGTAATGGATAATAGTTGCATCCTTGATCTATGATGAGCCTTTCCCGTGACTGGTAGGGATACTGCATTCAACCCAGGATATTCAAAATATTCAGTCTGGATGATGCGATGGTCCTTCATTAAATTGCTTCTTTCCAGACAATCATACTTACAATGCTCAGACAACTTGCTCGCACTTCCCTGAAAAACACTACTAGACGAGCTGCATTAGCGCAGCTGCCTCGTAGATTCCTCCAGAGACCATCAAATGTGTCTGCTCCTTGCATTTTGCAACCTACAACAGGCAATCGCCATTTCAGCTTGTCAGTTTCTCGCTTGAATGAGAACCCTTCTTATACCATAACGTAAGCAGAGGCATTAACAAAGCAGCGAGTTCCTCTTGTACTTACTTGTGTCTGTAGAGATTTGACGACTGAGAGATATCACCGCTTATCTGATGAGGTGTTGGATCATATGGTGACTAGATTGGAAGAATTGGCAGATGAAATTGAGATGGAAGGCTTTGATGTGGAGTATAACGTAAGGCCATTATCAGAGTTGTAACCTTGAACATCATTAACATCCCTGGTATTTTTTTCATTTACTAGCAAGGTGTCATGACTATCTCTGTAGGCGAGCATGGTACATATGTCATTAATAAGCAACCACCTAATCATCAGATTTGGCTGTCATCACCTGTCAGGTAATATACATTTTGGAGACACATTCTGCAGCCCAACTCATTTGAATCTGTAGCGGTCCACAACGATATGATTTTGACGAAAAGCATCACAAGTGGTTCTATCACAGAGACAACCACACATTAGACGAGGTGTTGAATACCGAACTTTCAAAGGCAATTGGACAAGATGTTGATTTATTAGAAGGATTTGAACCAGAGGAGAAATAACTAGGCAGTTGTGCTGGAGGGCGATGAAGACTCGCCACCATGAACAGCATCCATATTCACCACCTTTTTGTACCTTTGTTTTCCAAAATCAAATGGGACGTATCTGTATCGAATCATGTGCTGGATTTGTCTTCTCATTGTCAATGCAAACAATAAACAAAAGTAGACTAATAATATGGGCCAGAAAACTGGGATATCAAATGCTGGAACGAAGCTGCAGACAAGCGCAATAGCAGTTGCCTTGGTGGAGGCATACCAGAATTTGAATTCTGGCAATCGACGTATAAAGGGTCGGAATTCTTCATCGTTTCGTGTGGGTAATGTTGGCCCTTCTTCGTCCTCTTCTTCTTGCTCCAGCGAAGGGTCAAATTTGGGTGTTAAGAATGCAAGAAACATGTTGAGCAAGTAGATGCCTATAGTGAAAGAATCAATCAAAGTTAATACAACCGTTACCGCCGTTGAACCGTAGGTCTACTTGAACGTACCTAACGCATAACTTGGTATGAGGAGTGAAAGTTAGTATCTCTGCCTGCTCCAAAACACTATGTAAACTCACCAAATGATATACCATCCTTGTGCAATGATGATGCGCAAGAGGAATAGCCCAAAGATGACACCAAAGGATATCCATCGGTAGGTTGTATACGGTGTTGATCTATTCACGAATGCTTGCCATCTCTATGATGATACATGAGTTACACGGGCGATGGCTATCAAGTTCTGTTTAACATACAGCTACAATGCTTGATTTGCGCTCCATAAAGCTATTTTCAGCTGACTCTTCAATAGTTTCCATAGTACAGAGAAATTGAGAACAAAGAACAAAAAGGGAGTTTACCACAACATGAATCTAAAACAACACGTCGCTCTAATTCTCCTCTCTCCTGTGGTTGCCCCCAATTTCAGTTGCGTGGAGTTTTGAATAGAACATTTACACCTAATTAAGCTTTCCATGGGCATACATGGTTGCAGTACTAGCTAGACTTATTTATGTTATGGCATAGCCACTGTGCTCACGACTCTAGATTATCTGTAAAATAGCGTACCCTCGAAGCTTTCATATGCTGTTCAAACAACGAGATGACACTTTTTCGCATTTCGCACGCATGAAGATTTCGCATTTGGATCACCAATTTGCGGCAGCTAATTTTAGCAGATATGAAATTTCAAAAGAAATCAAGATGATAGGACCATACCACGCTTTAGCGCTTTTTTCAGCTCGTCATTCCCTTCATGATAGCTTCAAAAACATCGCCTACATTCATGATTTACAGAGGCATTATTGATACTGCCAGCCAATTTTTTTGAATCTCCGGCTGGTGTTTTTCTTTCCTGATTCTGATGCTTTTTGGATTTTCCGGACATGGTACCACCTATTTTGCAAAATTTAACTATCAAACTGCAAAAATCAACCCATAGTTTCTAATAAATATAAAAGCAGTTTTTTTAGGCGCATCGAATGGTGCTAATTTTACTATGTGTTTTGAACAAGCAAATCGAGTAATCTCAGAAAATCTGAAATTCCTTTTCGGGCCGAAATGTCAAAATTTTGCATACAAAGGTCTCACAAAAATAATACGATAGGGTGCCTTGGATTGATAGCAACTTTTTGTACTAATATATGCCTTAGTAGAAACCTTCGTTTTTGTCTTCAAAAACGCGATCATTGAATTTTCGATGAAAAACATGAGGGGTACCTCATGGTTTGGAGTCGATTTTTGACGATCCCAAAAAAGTTGGGCAAAGGTGTCAGCAAGGCACCGCTAGATCAGAGCAATGGTTTCGTGCCATTCCTGCAGTCTACAACGACTTTTAACGCGAGAAATCACGGCTCAAAGGTACCCAGATTACGCTGTGATTTGCATATTTTTGAGTGGTAGGCGGCAATGCGACTATGCTGTACGTCTGTATGTGAGCTAGATCCATTGATGCGGGCATGAAGCATCACGGGAAAGTCGGATTTGCCGCTACGCAAGCCGTTATTTGTATCCGTATGTGGTATATACGCTTAAAAAAATGAGCACTTACTATAGCAGAACCAAGATAAATTAGTAAATATGCTGCACTTCCAGCATGTAAGTTTATTAAACAGGAACGTAAATCAAACGAAGAATTTCAGCAACAATGTCTGAGGGTATATTGGCATCCATGTCTTCCTTTTCCATCTGATCATCTGTTGCATTCACAGTCAAGACATGCAAGCGATGACTAAACACCTTTTCGGCTGCAATGGTGACGAGATCTGGTGTCAAAAAGCTTCTTTCAAACAGGGTTGCCAGTGATCTACACATGCATGTCAGCATAGCTACCAACGGCGCCACCGAGTTGCAGTCTTACTTACTTTGTTACAGTAACAAGATCTTGACTGCATCTTGCTGTCAACCCACCCTTGACACGAGGATGTGTCCGGATACCCACCACAATGTCTCGCACATATCTGGTAATATCAATGTTGACATGCACTTTGCTCGCCTTTTCCGCTAGCGCCTTGATCTCATCATGCTTCATCAGGGCAAATCGTCGAGAACTCGGTTGGCGTGCCAACGGATTGGGTATAGACGAGTGCAAAAACATGTCTGGCTCAAAGTTGTAACTGACAAAAAATCGGTCCATCTATCAAACACGCATGTGAGTCGCATGGAATAAAGGCGTAGCTGGTAGGGGAGGGGGGGGGCCGTCTTACCAATTGAGATGATATCCCTAATCGATCATAACCCTGAGGTAGCACAGCAATGACCAGAAAGAAAGGCTTGGGCACATTGTATTTGACATTGGATATTCTCAGTTCTTTGGTCACAATCAGTTCCAACAGCAGCGCTTGAATGGCAGCGTCTGAAGCGTCTAGTCCTTGCATGATCAGTGTTTGCGCGAGTCGGGTGGATCCCATGGCAGAGGTGGAAGCTGCGTACGGCCTTTTCGTGTCCTCGTGATCCGACCATCGAGATCTATCTCTCTTGGTGTGCATCTCTTTTGTGGATATGGAATGGGCGTACGCTGAGGGCGAAGCTCCCGTGTTTCCTCGCAGAATCCTCTTCTTTGTCAGGTTGAAATCAACAGGATTGACTGGAGTAGAAGCGTGCAGGTCATCGTCTCCCAGAAGCGAAAACTAAAGAAATTGCTTCAATATAGGAAGACCCTTCCTTGTGTGCCTGTGCCAAACTACCTTGATGCTTGTATTTCTGCTGCCAGTGTGCTGGCTCGCCTGCGATCTTTCGGAATTCCTCGAATCCAATGTTTGTATCGATCGACTGGGCTTGTGTGATAGCTCATGAGGCCTCTTGTATTGCGAATTGGGGTTGAGCTTCTCCATGGACACATCCGAGTCCTCCCTTGTGTTGAAGAGTGTGTCGACGAGATCTGTTCTTGTCTGCTGTTCAGTGCAGATCATTTTAGCAGTAGTGAATCCAAACAAGCAGCGACTAATCTACAGTACAGCCCATGAGAAACCCTCAACGAAAAAAAGCGCCCATGTTTACGAGGATTACCTGTGAAGCCATTAGAGTTACCTCTGCCAATCTCTCGGGAGGAGCAGTGAGTATCAGGTGCTTGTCTTTTCCAGATATCAAGCAGAGTAGGATGGAGATGAACAAGTCTTGGTTGAATGAAAAGTTGGCCTGCTTTCGCAGTATCGCCATCCGCGTTTTGATCCATTCCTTGGAATCCTGCGACATCGTTCATCAGCAATGAAAAAGGTAAAAAGAAAGAGGAAAGGGCCATTTTGCATTGAAATTCAAGTGGGATACAGGACTCATCAAAGCTCAGCTGAGTGGCACAGACACAGCAACAATCCATTTGGTGCAATGTTTTCATATCAACAGCAGGGTCCCGTTGAGAGTGCAGCACATTAGCATAATCATATGAAAGGCATCTCGCTATAGTATTTCACACCTTCAAGGCGTATAGCTTATGGACGTTCAAGCCAAAGAGTAGTGCTTATAGCATACACCACATCATTCTTCACATCCACATGAAGGCAGTCCGCTTTTTTTTTTCAAGTCTTAATCAAACCAAACCACAAAGGCCTTGTGGGTTTTCCTGACAAATTACATTGAAAATGAGCTTCAAGAAACGCAACGTGGATCAGCAACCCAAACTGCCGTCTGGCTCACGATTGAGCGCCTACAATGGCCAGCTCTTGATCTCGACCGGCGTGCCGTCATTAGACGATATTCTCGGTGGAGGCCAGCCTGTGGGCACTGTGATGCTGATTAAAGAGGACCGCGCTACAACCTATGCACAGCTCTTGCTCAAGTACTTTATTGCGCAAGGCATCAGTTCTGGACATCATTGCGCCATCACGTCCCGCGACGAGGATCCTGAAGAGATGCTGAAAACGCTCATGTGGCTATCGACTTCAGACAAGGACGAGGATGATGACAGCGACAAGACAAAGAATGCTCGCACAGATGCCGAGAGCGATCGCATGAAAATTGCTTGGCGATACTCCCATTTGAAGCGCTTTGAAACTGGCGTCAAGGCCAAGCCAGGTAAGTGGATGGAATGCGCATAGACGACAAGACTTATCCATCCGTCGCATAGCATCGCCCGTGCCTCAGCAACAACCAGCAGATCAATCACAAAAATCAGCAGACGAGCCCAAGCCTTATTGCAGTCAATTCGACCTGACAAAGCGAGTTCCACCCGCAGTATTGGAGCAAGCCAACACAGAAATCATGCAGTGGAATATGGTGGCTGATGGTGATGAGGAGGATCAGGATGATTACGAGCGTTTGATCAACAAAGTGAGAAAGGTTGTTTTGGAAGGCAACTTTAGCTCGGCTGTCCCTGTCGCTCCAGGCACGCCTCGCAACGCATTAAGAGTAGCCATCCACTCCTTGGCGTCTCCCAGTTGGCAATCGAAATCGCCCTATGTGAGTGTGTGTGCACAAGCAAGGAATACTGACTGACAGGCACCATTAGGACATGTACAAGTTTTTCCATGCGCTTCGTGGATTGCTTCGCTTCTCGTTTGGCACTGCTGTTGTCACTGTGCCAGCCTATCTGTACGACGAGGTGCCTAATGTGATGAAGCGCATTGAACATATGGTGGATGCTGTTATTGAAATCGAGTCGTTTGCAGGTAAATCAGAGAGAGTGTTTATTGGCCTGTCTACTCACCCGCTATCCTAGGCGATCCTGTGCATAATGAAGCGGCCTATACACAAAACTACCATGGTTTCTTCCATGTGCACAAACTGCCCGTCTTGAACTCGCTCTTACCACCAAGCACCAAACTGTCAGTGCTGTCAGCAGGCGGCAGCAATGATCTAGGCTTCAAGCTCCGTCGTAAGCGATTTGCCATCGAGACGTTCCATTTACCACCAGAGGGGGGTGTTGTCACTCGTCGAACAGAGCCTCCAGCTTCTGCTGCTGCTGCTGCTACTACGCCTTTAGACGAGAAAAAGAAGGAGAGCAAAGGGCTCTCATCACTGGCTAACCGTGGACCCAAAAAGATTGGATGTGGCTCTACGCCAGGCAAAGTAGATCCACTTGAGTTTTAATATAAATAAATCAAATCAATTTAGACTGGGTTCTTTCCTTCTTTCTTTCACTACTTATACAAACATCATGTTGAAGGATGTGGCATCTTGCGTCAACGGCCTCAAGAAACGGCATGTGCTGGGTGTCGGCCTGTTCTTTATCCTGTTCTTTGTGCTGTTCCAGATGAACTACATCAAAAACACAGAACATGTCAATGTGACAGAGGACAGCCAGCAAAAGCGCTATTTGGTGGTCATTGGTACAGAGGCGCCCTATGCCGCTCGACGAAGCATCATCAGATCCGCCTATTTCAACATAGACGACAACCTGATACCCGCAGCAGACTTTGAGCAAGTCGAATACGCCTTCCTGGTGCACGGTGGACCGCCCAAATCCAATTCACCAGAACGAAGAGCGTTTGAAACCGAAAAGATGGAGTATAATGACATCTACACACTGCCTACCACTGACCAAGCGTTCACTTCAGGAACAGCATTTGATTGGGTGAGTTTGCGAAACATGGACAGGATAAATCGGTGCTGACTACTGCGACACACAGATCAATGCAACTTTTGGGTCAAGACCATTCGATTATGTGGTTATTCAAGATGTGCACACCTTTATCCATCTGGATCGAATGCTACATGATTTGGACAGCGCTGATACAACAGTGGATCAGATGGGAAAGGATGGGAAAGGAATGGTGGTTTCATGGAACAGATTTCAGCAGCTATCAAGCAATCCAGCAGCAGCAGCAGCAGACGGCAGCGTAGTAGCCGTCTGGGAGAATAGCGTAGAGTCAACCAGCACAGACAACCTGATCATTACAGACGTATACCAGGACCGAGACTTTTTGGATCTGAGCTCCTTGTACCAGCTGCAGCCTGTTTTGCCCAAGAGCAAGGCGAAATCCATTGCCGTGGTTACATCGTCTTACATTTACGACTACTGCATGGAGCCAAGTGGTACCAGAGCCTCATTGAACAAGCGATCTTATGCAGACAAGCACGGCTATGCGTTTGTGGCCCGATCTAGAGAATTTGCACAACAGGCGCTGCGACCTGATCAGCGACGCACCGTATGGGGAAAGATCGATGTGATCCAAAAGGTGCTTCCCAAATACGACTGGGTGTTCTGGCTGGATATGGATGCAGTGGTGATGAACAGCGCGCAGACCATCGAGGCCTTGCTTCAGCGGCTCGAGATCAACGACTCTACGCACTTTGTCATTGTTCGGCCTGGCACCGACAAGATGATCAATGCGGGCGTGTTTCTGATCAGAAACACAGCATGGTCGTTCCAGTTCCTGCAAGAGATCCAGAATCAGAGCGAATGGTACAGGCAAGGACCCTCCTACGAGCAGGGAGCCATGTGGGACGTAATGCGCCGAGAGGGATTTATCCAGCATACCAAGTTCTTGGACCGCGAAAACCACTTGTTCAATACGTTTCCCAAATTCTACCAACAGGACGACTTTATCGTGCACTTTGCGCCGGACAAATGTCCCAATTCAGCAACACTCAAAGGCTTGGCAGCAGCTGACAGCATCAAGAAGGGACATGCTGTAACGAGTCAAGATCTGCTCTAAATGGAGAAAAGCATCGATTCGACTGGCTTTCAACTGACATCATTTCATCTCGGTGCTTATTGCTTTGAGACACAAGCGAGAGAGAAATAAAGCTGGATACACACACTCTAAATTTTTGTGCAATGTTGAAAAAAGGGCTTTTTCATTCATTTTCCTTTTCCTTTTTCTTCTCTTTTTTTCAGTTTTCTACTATAATACATCATGTAACTATTTGCTAGCAAACACTTGGAGTAGAGCGCTGACATCTTGCTTAGGTCTGAACCCTACGATCCCTATATTCCCAACAACCAACGCGGTGCTGATGGTGCCGGTGGAGCTGGTAATCAAAAGACTGCCCGAGTGCAGCAACAAGTAGATGAGGTTGTGGGTATAATGCAAGAGAACATTGACAAAGTGATGCAAAGAGGTGAGCGACTGGACGACCTTCGAGGCAAGACGGGTAAGTTGCTATTGCAAGCGGTTTGTTTATTTGTGTGTGATATTCACATCAACCACAGAGGATTTGCAGGCCACTGCAGGCCATTTCCGCCGTGGAGCTAATCAAGTGAGAAAGAGAATGTGGTGGAAAGACTTGAAGTGGAAGATCATCATTGCCGTTACAATCCTGGTCATCCTTGGCGTTATTATTGGTAAGTGCTCTTTCTTTTTTGCGTCTGCGTCTATTCTAACTAGACCATATCATTTTTTTAGGTTCTATTGTTGGTACACAGGTAAAGTATTCCCCTTTTTGTGTTGCTGAAGCAAATCAAGCAAGCAAGCAAAAGAGAAAGAGTGGGCTCAGATTTACTAATCCCGATTTTGATATAATAGACAAAGAACAACAACTCATCACAGCCAGCAACCACCCAACCTGCTGCTGCTGCTGCTTCATCCTCTGCTTAAGTTTCCTATTAATTACATTTATTACTATTAAAAATCTCCTCTATAACTCTCCATTTTCATTCATTTGTCTTTCAATGGTTTCGTGTCTAAAGTTGTATGCATCTGCAATGACCTAAACATCAGAAAAAAAGATGAGACTCAAACAGCTAACATGACAACAAGCATCCCATCCTTCTTGTTACCATTTCCATGTTTAGTAACGGCAGTCGAAGTAGCATGGTTCTAATCTCGGATTGCTCTAAATCTTCAAGGGCTTCTTTGGCGCTTAGGAGGATGGCTGGTTCAAAAAAGGTTAATTACCCTATTAGCAGAGGCTGATGTGTTACACTTACAGAGACACACAAAGGGATGAAATGCAAACGGATCTGTCATTGCAAAATAGGTATCTATACACGCACACACAGCCGCAGACGGTGAGTATACACACAGCCATGTCAGAAACACCAACACGCGCATTTACCCCACAACCGAACCAAATTCTCGAATCGCATCTCCTTGGCCAGCAGATTCTGAAGCCAAGATGTCGACCATTCGTTCAAATCAACCTCTTCCTCGTCGAAATAGCTACATAATTCGGGCAGTCCGCATCTGAACAGTGTCATAAACTGAGCCACCTGCTCCTTTAGGCTGATGTTTGTGTTGTACTCGTCTATTGCTTGCATCAGTCGCTCAAAGCAGAAAAAGGCATCACATTCTGTCTCCATGACATGGATGAAGGGTGCACACAATGGCACTAGGCTGGAGCTGTATTCAACATCATGGTTGCTGTTCAAGTAGGCTAGGATGATATTGACAAACGATTGGACATGCTCGTTTCCATCTAGCTCGGGCACTCGACGCTGAAATCGACTTACTTCGCCTCGAATTCGCTTGGCTGTTTCGCTGTCTGTCTTGTCTAATTGATCGTATTCCTCTGTCCTTGCCTTGCTTGAACTCAATTCTTTGGCTGCAATCAAGTATTAATATGGAAATAATCTCTTTAACGGCAAGTATATAAATAGAGAGCTTACAGCGATCTGCTTGTTGCACGCCTAGCAAGTACTTCCAAACTTCCTGTTGTCATTTAGCATCCACTGTACATTACAAGACGGTCCAGAGAAACCTACCCCTCGCAGTTGCTCGGGCACGCCGTGTCTAGCTAATATGCGTAATCTCTCCAAGTCTACATAGACTTCTGACTGCAGTATCTCTTGAAAGTCGTTTAAATAGGACAGTTCGTCTTCATCTCCATTCATTTTTCTTTTTTATCTTTTTAAAAAAGGAAAAAAGAGCATGTAGGATATAGTGCTAGAAGGAAATATATTTCAAGGAAAAAAATGCTGTAATAAAATGTAATGATGAAATGCACCAGATAAACCTATCTCCTACTCAAAAAATTGGCTTGGGTCGTGAACATGATAGCAAGCTATATTCCCCTGCTATCGCCCATGGATGGTTGGGTGATGAGGATTCTCATAATTTTTTGCGTCTGGCAAGGGATTCATCAGATAAAGACTTTCAGACAATCATTTGCTATGCTGGGAATCAGAAAGACCCCTGTTTACACAGCTTGAAAGGCAATGCCAAAAGAAGAACGCGCAATTTGGACAAATTTGTCCAATGATTTATGCAATTTTGTGGAATGGAAGTGCATTGTATCGCGGTTCACATGGTACGGTGTATAGTAGGTACGCCTTATAATAGCATATTTTATGAGATCTGCTAAATGGCAATCTCGGGACCACTGCATCAATTAGACGCCATGTTCACCTATGCTCATTGATAGATTGCGTTGGTAATTGGCTTAGTCAAGATTGACCTGCAAAGTCTGGGAGACTATGGTAGAGAGAATGACGCTTGAGAAGAGAAATATATCTGTTCCAAGCACATAAAGTCTACAACAGCCTCGTAGAGCTTGTGAAGAGACATCATCATAGAAACGCGCGTCTTGCCAGGCATCTTTCAGTGGACCAGAGGCAAGCATATTCAAAAAAACAGACCATCTCCATTGCAATCGAATACTCTCCAGCATCTATTATCGACCCGATATCATAGAGTATCTTGTATACAGATACCCCAACATGCAAAAAAATGGTAGCTACTGATAGAAACAAGCGACGTTATATTCAGAACAGCCCAATCCGTTCTCTTGGTGCCAAGAAGCATCTTCTATTCTTCGATTTAGGCTAAGGTTGGAATCTACTATTCGGATTAAAGATGTTCTCGCAGAGCTTGCTAATAGACTGTGCTCGTTAACTCATACTAATGCCACAAAAAAGTTTGTCAAGACTATTAAAAGACATTTACTTGGTTAAACGTATCAAGAGGTGCTGCTATATTCGATTAAAACTGACTTGAGTTCATACATTTGATGTTCGGTTTAATAGGATTAGACACCTATCATTTGGATTGGAGAATCTGCGAGTCAAATAATAGATTGCCTAGAAACAAAAACCATTCAAGCACCTGATGGTGGTGTGATGGCAAATGAACTCTATATCCTATTATTTTCATATGTCTACAATATGGAAATATCTTTCAGCCTCTTCAAATATCCTTTACTAATCTCCAACATTGAACATTCTCTACTTGGGTCAAGCTCAAACACATGCATTCGCTTGCCGTTTCTCAAAAATTTCTCAGGGCAGTGTTACCACCTGTCGAAATTTTTTACATTTGAAAAATTTTTGGTCTAGAAACCCCAGCTTTATCATACAATATCGCATGAATTACGACTATATCTGCTAATACAACAAGCCCTGAAATGCATGTAGAAGCTTGTCGTCTAAAGCAGGAATCTACCAGAGGACATGCTCGCCGAAAAATGAAGAGCTATATCTCAAATGCATAAAAACCATCTGTAGTATCAGCTGCTAGAACAAAACCCCGGATTTTCAGCAATTGCTTCCGCCCCTCCCCCCCTAATTTTCGGAACTATAGTAATGTGATTCACATAAAAAGCTTATCTTTCAAAAATATCAAACAAATGACTTATTGTCTGACCCATTCAGGGGCAATATAAAGCTCAAAAATTTCTGCTATATGCCTGAAATTTATTGTTTATTTGCTTGGGTATGTGTGTGAGAGTGTTTAGAAGAAAGGAAAAAGATAAGTGCGAATAAGCTATTTCCATTGGTCTTTTCATTTAATTTGTCAAAAACTAGCCATTGTGATATCATTTGCACTCTTAGCCAATCACTTGAATATGCCCTTAGTGTATATATTAAATCGAATAGAGTTGCAATAAGAGGATTCCATCTTCATCTCTCTTTCCCATTACCTTCATTAGCCAACACTAGAATGACTACTACTACTACTGCCACAATACTCAACTCATTGCCCATTGAGATCATTGAATTGATCTCCATCAACACATCTACCCAAGACTTGCTTGAAGTGATACTTGTATCCAAATCATGGTACCACTTCTTTTACAACTTTATATATCGATCTCTCGCTATTGATGGCTATGACAAACAGCAAAGAATCCTGTCAGCTTTCTACACTGGTAAACTGCCTGGCCACTATGTGAAGGCATTGACACTGCAGAAAATTGATCTCTCGGAATACGACACATCTCACTTGACAAAGCTGTTTCCAGAAGTGGATACACTTGCCTTGGACTGGAACATATGGGCCTCCTCACTGCAATTCAATGCTCATTTTGATTCTGAGGCACCCATCTCTTACATCCATCCACCTCAAGGTCTACCGCCTGCCGTTGCTCAATTGTTTTCCTACTATGGTGCTCACAACCTCAGACATCTCACTATAGATGCCGTGAATCAAGACAGCACTGATATCTGGTCCATTCTTGCATCGTGTCCTCGCCTCAAGACGCTCAAATTACTGAACCTGAACCACGGGCACATCATCACATTGGGTTACCTGGAGACAATTCATCAGCTCTGTCCACACTTGGTAGACTTGACCATCAAGTGTACTCGATCGGATCCGAACCCTGCTTTATTACCTCAGTTCAGTGAACACCAAGGCCGCATTGTCCTGACACCTTCCGTGCTGGAATCCTTCTCATTGGCATCCAAGTCCGGATCCGCTAAATGGCCATACTGGCTGCCCTACTTTTCAGCAAAGTATCCTCATCTTCAGCATATTCAATTCAAGCATTGCGGGCTAGGTAAGGATGGTGGAGGCAATCAAGCTATTCCAGACCAAGTCTTTACGCTATTTACACATGGCTGTCGCCTACTCAAATCCATCCGCTGGAACAACATTATTGTGCAACATGATCAGCAAAAGGGGCTGTTTAGTTTGTGTGATCAGCACCATCAGAAACAGCAAAAGCAGCCATTCTCACACTTGGAGCGCATCGAAGCATATGAAAACTTTCAGATTCCTGGCTCAATTCAGCTTTCCCCTCTGGTTCAGCGAGGCTCCTTGATATCAAGCTTGCTCACTTCCCTTACGATTGGTCAACCACCGGCAAATGTTACAACCGCTCAGGTGTTGGAGGCCATTGGTCATTGCCGCAACTTAGTTTCGCTCAAGGTTCAGGAATGCTTTGTTGATCCCGAAATGGCCTATAGCATGGATGATATATTAACGCATTGCAAATCGCTGCAAACACTGTATGTCAAGGATGTGCATCTGATAGCAGCAGCAACAGCATGCATCTCAGCGACATCCAATCACCCGCTAAAGAAGCTCAAGCTCAAGCGGGCATCATTCAATGAAGGGGTCTTTGATGCCATCTCAAGAGCTTGTCCCGCACTGGATCATGTAGAGCTTCTAGGCTGCTTCCAACGAGATAGACGAGATCAAGTCCGTATACTGCTGCCTCGCCAAGAGCTGACCACACTAAAGATTCAAGGGCTTCGTACTCGCCGATACTACGCTGGTTGTCGTATCCGCTTCTTCCAGGTCAATCAGTCATGGCACTACATGAGTCAATATGACATTCGCTCACATCCGGTTGGCCAAAAGATGGCATTTCAAAAGTACCGCAACATGGAGTTTGCTCATACACTTGACAGATTGGATGACCGGGACATTCAGGAACTAAAATCGCTAGTAACGACGGAAACTCTAAAAGCTTGGGACATTGAAGCTGTGAAGCGCAACTTGCAGACGCCAAACACTTGCTTGGATGCTTCTTTCTGGGATCCAGAGAACCTGTATTACAGCGGTTTTGTCAAGATAGAATTTAAATCGGTGCAGCATTTGTTGATCAACAACAAGTTGTTGCTCGTCGAATAAAGGGTTTTTTGTTTAGTTTTACAAATTTTAGCTTCATCTCACTCTTGATGATTGGTTCTGCATGAAATTATTATATGATTTGAAGTGGGGGAGATGGTTCTGTAATTAGAAGATTTCAGGTCGCTGTATGAAATCATAATGTCATGGTTTCGTTGTCATAGTAACGTTGGATGGAAGAAAAATGGTGCTCGCAACAGAAACTCTGCGCTTAAAGGTCGATATTATCATGACACAATACGCTGTCATGTGCTTGACGGTATCAAATGGCCCATGATACCTATCAAATTTGCCATGGCAGTTAAAAATACTTCAATTCAGGCACCGTCTATTACGGAATAGATTCAAAACCTTAATACTAGCAGAGAGCTACATTAATTTGCTTCCTTCTTCTTTTCATTGTTATACCTTTTGCCACTATTTATAATGAGCTCGATTCCCTACCTCCCCTTTGAAATCATTGAGCATGTTAATTCCTACTTGTCACATCAAGATCGCTACGAGCTATTACATCTAAACAAGTCATTTTATCACATATTCATCATACTGCTCTACCGCACAATTACAGTCAAATCGCCAGATCAGCTCAAGCAACTGCTTTGTATATTCAATCAAACCGAATCTACGAAACTACCGCTCGGCAAATGCGTACATCAATTGAACATCTTCCTCGACGAATTATCGGAATACGAACTGGCAACATTGCAAGCATCATGCCCTTATGTTCAGGCGATACATGTCGATTGGCGTATATGGAACTACTTGGCATTCATCGAGGAATCACCACATTCAGGCCTACCGCGGAACTACCATGCTCGACGTCTGTTTCCTATGGCCGCCTCTCGTTTTCTGTCCAATTACGGTGCGTGCAAGTTGTCATCCATCACATTAGATTTGTACTCTATGAATCAAATTGATGCCAAATCACTGCTTTGTTACACACCAAATTTAAGAAATCTCACGCTCATGGGAATCAACCAGCACCACAACATTACAATTCAATACGTCGAGTCAATACATACGCAGTGTCCACACCTGGAGAGCATTGCTCTGGAAGGATTCAGAGCAGAGGCCGAAGACTTTATCAGGATGATTCAGCCCACGCATGTCAACCCACTGCCACGAATGAAATCCTTCCAATTAAAGTGTCAGTACGGCGCTGATCGCTACCATGATTGGTTGCCTTACCTAGGAAAAAAGTATCCAAACCTTATTTCACTGGATTTTCGCCATTTGGGAACTGGCAAAGACATCATTGAGCCTTGTCCAGTAGAGCTGTACCGTCAATTCATTAGAGACTGTCCGCACTTGACCTACATTATGTGGAACAACACTGCTCCTGATTTTAGATTCTTCCAGGAACTGGATAAAGCGCAGCACAAAAAACTGAAGCGACTGGAGGTGTATGACAATGTAACAGTGCCTGGTTTATTGACATCTGCCTTGTTTGAAAGCCCCCACCAGATTCTAGGCAATCTCACTCGTCTCACATTTGGTCCTATTCCCCGCGGTGTCTTGCCAAACACATTGGTACAATCTATAGCCAACGCCTGCCCTCGTTTAGTGCATTTGTGCCTACGAGAACCACACTGCAATCTCAACATCCCGTTCAAGATTGACTCTATTCTGGACTATTGCCGAAAACTAACGCATCTTGAATTGCACAACATTGCTCTTCGAGTTTCGTTTGACCGTCGTCGACAAGAGCCCATATGGGACAATCATCCTTTGGAGAGTCTGGTTATGCGACACTGCAGTTCATTCGACGGTGTATTTGATCACATCTCACCACGATGCCCCAGCCTCAATGAATTGATCTTGTTTGCATTCACACAACGCGATCGTCGCTACAAGGTTCAAATACACATGCCGTTTCAAAGATTTCGCAAAATACAACTGCATGGTCTGCGGACAGAGACATTTGATCTGGATCGTCGCATCCGATTTTTCTCCATTGGGCAGCAACATCAAGCAACGTGGTATTACATGAGCAAGTTTACGTTGAAGGACCAAGAGGTACCCGGGAGAGGCTTTAACTATCGTGGCATGGAAATGGCTCTTGACCTGTCGCAATTGAAGAGTGCCGAAGTGTATCTGTTGAGATCCTTTTTGGAGAAGCCAATGTCCTGGTCCTCATTGGAAGTGCACAAGCAAGAGTACCTCAAGTGGAACAACACGTCCATGGTAGAAGACTGGCAGCCCAAAGACATCTACGATGCTGGCTATGTGGATCTAGTGTGCGAATCTGTTGACCAAATCACCATCAATAAGAAGCGCATCATTCTGTAATAAAGCGTGCCTTCTACATCGGCCTTTTAATGAAACACTGCTCCTACGCTACTCTACTACTACTGACGATACGACATTTCATAAAAATTTTCAAGATGCGTTCCCAACGCAGACTTCTTCTTTTTTCTACTTCTTGCATTCTTTTTAAAATCACATTTATTATCAGTATGGCATCTCGCTCTGATCTTGGAGATGTTACTCCCAACAACTTGGGTCAAGTTAGAATTCTTCATAAAGTGTTGTTTCCAGTAAACTATGGCGACAATTTCTACAACGACTTGTTGGAAGCTGGAGAGTTTGCAAAATTAGGTACACTACTTGAGACACGACCTAAAATTGACAGCCATTGATCATTGACCAATTGTTAGCTTATTACAACGATGTTTGCGTTGGCACAGTGTGCTGTCGCAAGGAAGCTGATGAAAGCAATCCTGACAAATTCAAGGTTTACATCATGACTTTGGGTGTCTTGGAGCCCTACCGTCATCTTGGTTTAGGTAAGTGATTACTAGCATGCAATGAATGGCTCGGTATACTAATGCCTATACCCTCTCAGGCTCCCAATTAGTCCAACACATTTTAGAACAAGCCAAATTAGCCAAAGACATCACCAAAGTATATTTACACGTTCAGACCATCAACACAGCTGCTGTCGACTTTTACAAAAAGAATCAATTCGAGGTTGTCAGCACTGAGAAGGATTATTACAAGAATATCGAAAATAGAGACGCCTATCTTTTGTCAAAGGACATTGAACAATAAACGTAAATAGCGTGTACTTGTAGAATAATCAAATCCTTGTGCCTTGGTGGGATTTTTGTGCCCACATGCCGTTACTCTTGGCTACCTCTTGCTTTGTGTGCCAAAGCAACGACCTTGAATCGCAGCAGGAGCTTCTTTTATGTTATACAGTAGCATCTGCATTGCAATCTGCTGTCTCCCCTGTCTTCTTGGTGATAAAAGTCATCGAGCAAGTGGTGTTTTCAAAATTGCTTGGCTGATCATAGTAGTATGAGATATACTAAATTTGGACATTATTGCAAATAGATGTAAATGTAAAATAAATGGCTCGATTTGGCAAGTGTTCATAGAGAAAGTCTGCCGTTTACCTTTGCATAATAAAGTGATACCCGTATGCAGGAAGTGTAAAAATCAATCAGATGTCTATATCGTCTTTATCGATCGTCCCACGTCAGTATAGTGCTTGATGGGCTTATTCGACTTGGTTTCTGATGGCTTCAATGAATGTGACAGAAACTTGTATAACAAATGGAACATATCATGAAGACTAAAAAATCGGTCAACAAGACAAATTTGTTGCTATCATTCCTTGCATCTTTTAGCAAAAATTCTACCCCAAAATTGACTGCTGTAATATCCAAAGATAATAAAATGTATCTGCAAAACCTAAATTTTAAAAAGTTGGCCAATTTCATAGAAAACTAGCATTAACTGCTCAGAAAATGAAAAATAGAGAGTCATTACGTAAGCAGGTTGCAAAAATTGCAAAAAATGAATGCGGCTAAAGTGGATCGAACACCTGACCTTTAGATCTTCAGTCTAACGCTCTCCCAGCTGAGCTATACCCGCCAATTCCATGATTTGTCGTACCCAAAATAACCTTTAATCCAAATGTAAAAAGAGCGACCCACTGCAACTTTCTGTAGTTATACTAGCGTTTTACCTATAGGTAAAACGTTGGATAAACCTTTAAGCGTTAAAAAATCAGTTTTTGCAGACCTGCAGCACGATGCAAACCTTTAGTGGCTAAATGAATGTCAAGACGCACTCAAGTACAATCTGGGAACGACACAATACAATTTAATTGGGAATAATGGTAAGAAAATATGACAGTACGTCGCCTGAATCATAAAAAATTAAAAATATAGATTTAAGTTGAAAATGAGAAGCTAGAAGAGATTTTTTCTTACTCTAAATGACTGAGCACCTGCTAAAACTGAATATGAGTATGTAAAAAGAATAAAAATTGCCATAATTTCGGTGTAGTATATAATAAATCGACTGATTATGTTTGGTAATACGTACGTTTTACCACTTCATGTAGTAAAACTATCGTATTACCCAGCATAGTAAAACGCCGGTAAAACTATCGTAATACTCACGTATTACTCGCGTTTTACCTTTCAAAAAGTTGCAGAGACCCAAAGGCGCTCGAAGGCGCTCGAAAGTTCTGGAAACTAAGGTAAAACAACGGATCGATTATCAATGCCATATCAAGCATTTGACTTGCTCGAAAGTTCGACATGTCAATACTTGGCACAATCGAATCTTCCATAGATTAGTGATATTGATAACAGAAAAGTATAAATACGAATAACAACACATTCAATAAAGATCAGCTTTCAACATTAGTCTTAGTTTACTATATACTTGAATATTTGTACACTCTACCATTGGATCCATCTCCTCAGACGACAGATTTTGAGACCAAATAATATATTATATACTATTGAAAGTTTTTTTTTTTTTTTTTTTTTTTTTTTTTTTCGCGCCGCCGCCGCCGCGATTGATTCTTAATTTTTTTGCGCATGATGTTGCGCATGCATTGTTGCTTATTGTGTTATCGTTCCATATTATATTACAGATACATACAGTACTACTCATACTATATTTTGTGATAATATTACTACGATGCGAGATTATAGACTATACTACTACTATACAAAGCTACTACTACATGTGTCATGAACCTGTCAACATAAACAGATAAACATATAAACATATAAACATATAAACATATAAACAATCAACTTCGCACCGCAGTAATATTCCTATTTGATCCACATTATCAGATCAAGTTAGAACTATGGATGTCGCAGTAATATTCCTTATTGATCCATGCTGTCTATTGTTGTTATTTCCCTAATGGTCCACGTTATTCCTTATAGTATAGTTCATATTAGATGAACTAGACAACACATCCAAAAAGTATAAATAGAGACCATTTCATCCATCAATTCCCACTTTCTTTGTCAGATCTCCTCATCTACTTCCCTTATTAAATATCCTAGTCTTCTCTATTAAATAAATATCTACTTGAATCTAATCTATCTGTCTTCTCTTCTGTCTTTGTCTCGTATTATCTAATAAGGCCCTAGATCCCTGATAACATGCATGATGAACCCGTTTTCAACAATATGTACGGCATAAGATAATATTGGTGTTCTGCCAGAATAATAGTGGGTAGCTTAGGAAGCTCATCTTCAATTGGAGATTGAAGTACTAGATGTTTGAAATACAGTTGGAAGAATAAAGTCTTTGTTTCAAATCAGGAAATAAAGTACAGTATTGTGTAGCATTGTATTATAAGTGAGCTGTCAAGTTTAGAGACCCTGAGATTGTATCTGGTAAGAGCGGTACAATCTGTCAAATAGAAATAAGTTCAATCAATTAGCTAATCACGCCTATCGATCAAATCGATCGTCCCAAAGAAATTTATGTCCTTTAGAATTAGTATAAATAGCAGATGTAAATTGAAGTGTTCAATAAAGTAACTTTAGTTTTCGTATCTCGTAATTTCTACTGGTTTCTTTTTTTATTGCTATAATCATAAGAATCCAACAATCAGATGACTTCCAAAACTATTAAATATCGTAATTTAACCGGGCTTTAGATATTTTTCGAAATTTTTACACAAATGTAACCATGAATTAACTTTGTTTTAATTGGTATTCAACTTGAAAATCTACAGCCAAATTTTGAAAACATTCGTCGAGGCCCCCACCCCCTTCAACGATCGAATTTCTAACTCAAATTTTAACTTCTTCGATGCTTATTCTACTGATTATCCTCAGAAGAAGTACCTTGATCATCCCAAATAATGAAGAGAAAGGCTTTGGTTATTGACTAAAACAAAGCGTATTATATTCTGTGTCATTTTCATCAATCTACGAAGAAGTTCGTAGAGGGCATCAAAATAAGCAGTTAAACCAAGTAAATTATTATCTATAAAGGTTTTGAAAGCCTTGATGATTTTAACCAGAAAACGCATTAAGCGACGTTAAAGTTAATTTTAAAACAATTTTATTTTTAGTTTTGGAAGTCATCCAATATATCATTCGAAAGTTTTTCTTAAGCGCTACAAACCCCTGCAATAGCAGCTATTAAAAGCAGCTACTTCTAGGTTTTAGATACCAAAGAAAAAAATGACTAAAAATCAGGCATTTTTTGGGTTCACCATTTGCCGGCAAATGCTTTTACCGAGTCGTTTTGCTGTAGGTTTTTCACTGTGGGACTTAGGAGCCAACGTTCATGCTTAAAAATTTAGGTTTGCTTCAACTTTTTATTATTCGCTTAGTCAAAATAACGAAATCCAAAAATTAGCTTTTTATTTCGTCTCAACCAATCAGATTTGGTTATGCCGCATTTTCAAGCTAGAAATGATGAGTGGCAGTTATGAGCTTCAAATTAGTATAATTGAAAAGATACTAGCACTGAAACTGATGTAGTAACACTACTAAAAAGATTTTGTCAGGGCACCATCACTGGAACGTAGTATTTTTCGCACAGTACAATATAGAACGTTGACATCTATTACCCATCTACTATCACGTCTAATGGGGCCCTACTCATTAGTTCCAATTGATCTAAAACCATTGGTATAAATACCCATACCCTGTTCACCATAATAAACGGTACTTTTTATACTAATTTAATTCTATCACTTGATAAACAATGATGGACAATCTAAAGTAGGTTGAACTTCACCACCTTCAGGATGGGGAGAAATTTTTAAATTTTGAGAAACTGTTTTCTAAGCTTCTATAAACTTATCAAAGAATTAAATTCTTTAACATTGAATTTCTCTCAACCTTCGCTCCCTCTTATGACAAACTTGCGTTTTTCGTGTAGAGTGTAACTTTTGGATATCTGGAGTGTAACATCTTTTGTAAGAATAGACCGACTTTCACCGCCTTCAGGCTAGGGAGAAATTCTAGAATTTTGGGAGAATGTTTCCTGAGGCTATATAAATGTATTACACAATTAATCTCCCAGCTTTCAATTTCTCTCGCCCTCAGCTCTGCCCTCTGATGACAAATTTGCGTTTTTCATGTAGAGTGTAACATTTGGGTATCTGGAGTGTAACACTTTTTTTCAGAATTGGCCGACTTTCACCACCTTCAGGCTAGGGAGAAATTCTAGGATTTTGGGAAAATGTTTCCTGAGGCTATATAAATGTATTACACAGTTAATCTCCCAGCTTTCAATTTCTCTCGCCCTTAGCTCTGCTCTCTGATGACAAATTTGCGTTTTTCATGTAGAGTGTAACACTTGGGTATCTGGAGTGTAACTCACTTTAATAAGAATAGACTGAATTTCACCACCTTCAGGCTACGGAGAAATTCTAGGATCTTAGAGAAATGTTTTCTAAAACTATATAAGTTTATTAGACAGCTAATTTCCTAAAATTCAATTTCTCTTACCGTTAGCTCTGCTCTTCCGCAATAAATCTATATTAAAAAATGTTACATTCCAGACATTAAATTGTTACACTCTACACGAAAAACGCAAATTTGTCATAATAGGGCAGAGCTAAGGGTGAGAGAAATTGAATGCTGGGAGATTAAATCTCTAATACGTTTATATAGCCTTAGAAAGCGTTTCCCCAAAATCGTAGAATTTCCCCCTAGTCTGAAGGTGGTGAAAGTCGGCCTATTCTGAAAAAAAGTGTTACAATCCAGATATTCAAAAGTTACAATCTACATGAAAAACGCAAATTTGTCGTCAGAGGGCAGAGCTGAGGGTGAGAGAAATTGAATGATGGAAGATTAATTATCTAATACGCTCATGTAGCCTCAGAAAGCATTTTCCCAAAATCCTAAAATTTCCCCTTAGCCTTAAGGTGGTGAAATTCAGTCAATTCTTATATGAAAGATTACACTCCAGATATTTAAAAGTTACACTCTACCTGAAAAACGCAAATTTGTCATCAGAGCAGAGCTAAGGGTGAGAGAAATTGAAAGCTGGGAGATTAACTGTCTAATACATTTATATAGCCTCAGGAAACACTCTCCCAAAATCCTAGAATTTTTCCCTAGCCTGAAGGTGGTGAAATTCAGTCATTTCTTATAAAAAAGTGTTACACTCCAGATAATGAGTAACACTCTACATGGAAAATGCAAGTATGTCAAAATCAAATTGAGTTTAAGTCTCGTCTGTGTGAAATGCTATATACCACCCAAAGTGTGACTTTCTATGAGTTTAGACTGTATGAAGATTGCAGTGAAACTATGTTTTGGTTGGCCGATAGCCCTCCTTGAAGAAGTTTACACCAGACTACTACAGAGCCTTTACTTGGAGCGTAACACTCCACAATACATATAATGTATAAATGTCTTAGCAGGCTGACAACAACTTTCTTAAATAGCGTTTTTCTTGCTGCGTAAAGTATTAAAATAACACACAGGGTTCCGCTTATGTTCTCCGATGGATCGCAAAACAATTTTTCATCGAAAATATCCACAATTTGCCGAAATATGGTTTCACTATTTTTTAGAAATCAGGCACGATCCACTACGTGGGTGCCCAAAAAGCCATGTATACCATTAGATTAACTTTGAAAACTACTCACAGAGACATTAAGAGTTCCAAGCGTCGTAGCTCGGCAGAGGTGGTTTAATTTCTGACAAATACCAAACGCCGTTTAAAAATGCATCCAGTATTACTCATTTGGACTTATAACTATTCACAGCGTGATTTCATGCTGAGACATTTCTTTTGTTCATATTAAATCAAAAAATAAAGATAAATATATGGGACAAAAATAAAAAGATGCGCAATAATGTCATAGTTGTGCTCATGAAACAAAAAAAAATAGCTTGCATAGGTTGAAAAAGCAGAAAAAACGAATTTTCTGGGTTTTAAATAAGTAGATGTACCCCTTTTTTTCGGATATACAATTGATAAATATTAATTTTTTTTGAATGATTACCTTAGGTTGGGTAAATCAGAGTATAATATTATTGAGGACAGCAAGACTGCTGTGAAACACTGTCACAATAATAGTACTTATGAGAGATGCGAGAAGGGTTCTTTATTAGGTTCCTTCGTACTAGATTGGCACTAGTAACCGACTCGATGTTTAAAGAAGAAAAGAATGGATGTTCTTCATTACCGTACCTGTATAGTAGGATACAACCAGGATTTAGTGTCCATCACACATCTACAGTAGTATGCAATTATAATGATTGTAATGCTACGCAAAATTTCTTCTTTCGATTTGCTACTACCAGTAGGCACTCGTAATTAACAGCTTTCATTATTTTGGGTATTGTCATAATCATAGCTCAAAATGGCTTATTTCAAAAAAATAGTCATCCGCCAACAATTTCTCCTTCTCAAAATAAAATCGCTCCATCGACTTTCCATCACAATAATTGAGCACAAATACAAGCTAATCTCATAAATTAATTGCTGGAAATACGCAACTTTGCATTAGCGTGAGGTCATAATTACACGTTTGAATCGCACGAACTGACTGTTTTCAATAGCAACCTTACTTTTGTATTTAAAAAACATTTGTGTCAAATTAAATTGCGCTCCTAATATTAATACTACTGTATTATGTCTGCTTAGAGATCACAGAATACGTCGTCATGTTTATTATTATAAAACTCAGCTTACGATAATAGGCTTTGTGTTATAGCGATGTATATTTAACAGAAACTAACGTGGTGGTCGATGTAAGTAGGACAGTATTATATCCTTAATATGAATTTTATATAGTCCTTTTAGGGTAAACAGCATTTTAAATTGCCGCTGTATCTATCCTAAAACTCTTTTCAGAATATCATATCTATGTGATTAAATCTGATACTTCCGGTAGTAGTACTGTATAACATGTAGTTTTTCAAAAATACCATATACAGAGGCTCGATGTCAGAACCAACCAGAACCCAAAAATCCAAATTCGAAATTCATTTTGTACATCATGGGTCGATGAGGTAAAAATTCCAGAATGTTTTGATACTTAAATATTTTGTAAAGGAATAGAAATGGACCAACTTTTAAGTTGGAACATGGTATTGGAATGGCCTTGTTCCTAACCTATTTGACATGCAAAGTCTCATTTTTAAGCGGGGGAAAATGCGTACCTTAAATTGAGGAAACGACATGGAACGGAAAAAAGTAAGCTACAGCTCTCAAAACTCGACAGGTGGTGCATTAACATGTCAGGTATCCATGAATACCTTGAAAACCGCAAGTTGATATGACGTTTTGCCACCACTCTACTCTCCAAAATGACCTACTGTTGTTTAAAAAACTGCGTCATAAACCTTTGATTTACGATTAATACTCGTATAATAAAGGTATTTATGTGAACTTACTACCGAAGAAACCACAAGCAATAGTACTATCAACATCTATAATATTAACCTCTTAGCTTGAAGCTGATTGGATAATTTGGCATAAATAAAATTTTTCAGTAATTATAAAAACGTCTAATTTTAATCAATCTCTGATTTTTTCGAAAATAGTTTGGGAATAGCATCAATTTTGTTTATGCGTCTGGTGATGTGGTCTTTCCTTACTCTACTGTACATAAAAAACTGAATTTGGTGCACTGACTGGCTTGTACGCTTCCTTCAAAAACCGTTCCTTCAAAAGAACGTTGCGCCTCGTAGAACGCTGTAAATCGCTCAGATCTTCTTCAAACTCAAACAAAAGCTTCTTGATAACTTTAGCAATAGCCTTAATTTAAAAAATCACGAAATCCCCCTGTCAAATATGCAAAAACGTTAAGCGGTATGTAGAAAAGGCTAAATTTTGAGAAAGGTCCTTTGATTGCGCGCCATTTTTGCCAGGCAAAGTATAGCCAAACTGCATGAAGTTTAGCTTTAGTACCTCCAAAACCTGACTGTAGCATTTTCCAGACCTTTGTTTGCTTGATTATTACTTTAGCAATGCAAAAATCACGAAATGCACAATTTCCCTGCTAATTTCCCAAAATAATTACTTCTAGTTGATCAGAGCTTCAGGTAATTAGAGATGAAACCTCAAAGTCCTATTATACATCTTTTTTGGGCTCTTATCCAATCTCATCATTTCAAACCTCACTGTTCTCAAGGTGGTATTGCTTAAATTTGAATTAGCCCTAGCTCTCACAGCTAATTTTTAGTAGCTTAAAGATAGCTAAAAAACGTATTTATCGCTCTTCAACGAATCAGAATGACCGGGTCTCATTTAAAACTTTTGCAATCATATAGTGGCGCTCTTTGTGGTTTTAATGACACCAAAAGCGAGCAAATCCCTCCAGTATATCGTTAGCTATGCTCGATTTCAGTTTTATGACGCAGTTTTTTAAACAACAGTATAAAATTCATGAGGTCGGTACGGTAACTGTGCGGTATTCAAAAATTTGGTATTTACAATTGATGCTTCATTCATTCTGAAATCCATGAACCTCAAAATTGGATGATTGTTGATAGTAAACACCCCTTTAGCCTTATATGGTTTCTGTACAGAATTCAAAGGAGAATTCAATGGTACCCATATCAAGTGTCTTGGTCGCCATTATATAGGTGATTTTTGATGGTGTTGTTTTGAAGGTTTTTACGAATTAACAAGTTTCTGTCATATGGACTATACTTTTAATTGCATTGGTCATGTAGCGCAAAAAAGAACCTTTCGAATGGTACCTGGGTTAAAGCTTTAGCATAAATCTAGCATAACTCTAGCATGAGAAATCAAAACTTTGTCGTGTTTTCAGAATACTGTAGCACACAAATTTTTCCTTTGCTATGACAGGCAGATTTCGGTCCAAATCTGGTAATTTTCCATGAACCTCTTTTTGACGATATCTCAACGAAAAATTATCGAATTGACATGAAACAAAAACGATTCGATAGCTGCACATTGTATCTGTCATGATCTAACAGTTTTGGGTACCACATAGACCTTCCCTTTATGAATCCGCTCAAAATGTGAAATTTCGTGTTCTTCAAGCAGAGGGTTTGAAACAAAACTCGGAATTGCTATATAAAACCTATACCATCCGATAGAGATTTGAATGGCAAACATTAGTTAAGCTTTACGCTACTTGGATTGACCTAGTAAAATTCGAGTGTAGACCCCTTCAAAAAGCACAAAAATCACGCATGTGCACCTTTTCTTGATCGTTACTCGTTCAAATCATCTATTACGACCCTAGTATTGTAACTAACTATAGACTGAAATAAACCGTGTAATTAGTATTACTGTATATTGTACCGCGAAGGGTGGCTCTTATCGGCTGATACTTACTGTAACAAACTTGAAAAGTGTCGTCTTGGGTACTAGTGGTTGCAAAGGCATGCTTCTTTCAGTAAAAGTGGTGTTGTATTCAATCAATAATAATAAAAAGTATATGGTTTAATAGAAAAAGTGCAGTGCAAAAGCAGTGCGAAAAAAAATAAAAAAAATAAAAACGCGTTGCTAAGGGTGACTGCAGACAATAGGCTGCCGCAGCACAGAGCACACGGAATTTGAATGACGTGTACAATGAACATTTTGCACTGTGGTGACTGTACCCAAATGATTTTTTTGCAATGGTTTTTTTGAATCAATATCGACATAATTTGACATTTGTAAACATTTTTGTTAAAATCAGCTATAGAAAGTGTGCTCAGCGTATACTACTTTCTAATAAACTTAAGAGGAGAATTTGAAGGCGCATTCAATGGTGTCAAAATTAAAATACTTTTAGAATGAAAAGATAAAGAATTTCGAGAAAATATAAAAAGCAGTTTTTCCAAGAAAAGTTGAGATTTAGCATATACATTGTTCAAAATAGCAGTTGCACAGGTTACCGTACGTTTGTGCGGTCATTTTGATCTAATATATATTATAGTAAAAAGCGTCGTTTTCGCCTTCAAAATTGCGATCGTTTGATTTCTTACAAAAACCATGAGGGGTACCTCATGAAAAAACGTGAATCTTCGACGATTTGGATCGATCCAAAAAAAATAAAAATAAAGCCTTTGGAGGTAAGTGGTGATTGATAGCAATCATTTGGCACTATTCCGAGCATCTAAAAGGGCTTACAAGACGAGATACTGAGGTTTGAATATGGGCAATTTGGCTGGGAAAAGTACCTTTTATGTCTTGTAGATCCATGGCAACTGATGCTACAGATTTCACCAACACCTCAAACCATTGCTATATCTTGGTACTACACACTGATCATTATCAGACAGAAAGCGGCGGAAGCTTCGCCTATGCTTTGCTTAAAAACCCCTCGGAAACCATGAAAAAACCCCACTTGACATGCTTCAATGCAGCTTCTGATAGGCTACCTCTCAAAGTAGTAGTGCTATCTTTATTAGCTGTGCATTTCAGTTCCTTGTGTCTCTAATTCAAACTGAAGCAGTAGTTACGTACAGTACAAGAGTCATTTTATACAATAGATAAATCTAGAGGTTGACATCATCAGTAAAATCTACTGTATCGTACTACCACTACTACTGGTAAACTACTGCTGCAAGAATCGTTTCATTAGTGGACAACTAACGTAGACACTGGACGTTTGTTTATATGGTTGTGAAACCCCTTGAAGTGGCTATACTACCATAGTGGTGGTATGACTTTCTCCCCAACAATCATATAATACTACGGCATGAAAACACGCTTTGCCGTATTTTGTCCAATCCCCAATACAACTTTCAACCTGTGCCACTCTTGAACAAAGCATGCTAGAGCCAAGCGGTTTTAAATAAAGTGTTACGCAACACCCCCTCTATCAGTGCGTTACTAGTAGACACTCGTAATTGACGCCTTTCCGTATAGATCTAGTCAAGATCAGTGCTCAAAATGGTCTTATTTTGCGTAATCATCTTGTATACATCAACGGCAACTCGTCCAATCCAAAATCCAATCATTACACCATCGTCTTTCTCACAAAACTTCTCATAAATAATAGCCTACTAATAATCTCATAAATCGATTGCTTAAAATCGATTGTTGGATATCATGATGCTAACCTTGACAGGTAAAACACACCTGCACGCTGAGGATTTAGTACAACTGCAACGTTTTGCTACGTAGATCTGATAACCGTGTTGCGCAACACCCACTCTATCAGTGTGTTGCTACTGGACACTTGTAATTAGCGGCTTTTATTATGGATCTTGTCGGGATCAATCCTCAAAATTAGCAAGTCTCAAAAATCATCCGCCCATCAGCAGCAACTTATCCAATCTCAAATCCAACTACCCCATCGTGTTTCTCACAAAATTCAGCATAAGTACATGTCTAACTAAGCACCTCCTAGTTAAAAACGTGCACCGCTTTCGATTCGGCTATAGAAACTTGGGGCATTTCTTTCAAATTAAAAGACTTTTACTAGTACTATGATAGCCCGTGCTCTTTTTTTATTGAAGAGTGCAATCGTTAGCGTAATAGTCTACATCATGATCAAAATTGACCACGATTGCGCATATCTCGACAACCACGCGAGCTACAAAGATTTGGTTTGCAGTTCCGGAATCAACTATTTGGCGGGGTTTCAAATCAAAGGACAAAATGAGATTCGGTGTTTGAAATGGGGCGTCTGAGCTAAAAAATATTGTAAATAAGGGAGAATTTCTTTTAAACCTTGCCTTTTTTTGCTCGGGATTGCCAATGATAGTATAAGTAAGCCATAATATCTTTTTTAATTAAGTATAACAAAACATTGATTGTTGTAAAGAAGAGGTGTTTTGGAAATATCCGATCAGTCGTAATTTGTTACATGTGGAATGCTGCTTTGGTGTAAGACTGAATCTGATCCTCAGGTCAGCCCGAAGTTGTCGTGTAATCATTTTATAATAGCGACTTAAGGATGGCTATATGTTCATAAGAAATATCGTCTCCTGGCTTTTTTTTTTCATCAAGCATAGTAAAGTGCAGAAGCAATAACCTTGAAGATTGTTTAAAAGATTTCTTTCTTGGTAAACTCATTACCATGGAAACTATAAAGATTGAATGGTACCTAATCATGTACTCAAATTTCCTCCATCGTATATCCAACGGATCACTGCTCTTTAGAACATTTAGTGTTAGGCGCAGTAGACTTATTTTACGAGCTACCAACTTCATTCATCATATTATCTACAATTTTCGCCTGATGTGATGAGCTGATATATAAACCTCAAACACACTCCTAGCTGTGTGAGCGATATACATAAGGCAGGTTGCATTTATAACGCTTTTATTACATTATGCACTGACAGAATCTCGCTCGCGGCAGACCTTTCTCATTTCCCATCTGATATACACATCTATGCTGAGCTGTGATCTTATATCAGATCCAAATGGCATGTTGTAAATATATAGTATATGGTTTATTCGTCATGCACAGATTAATGAAATACGGGTATTGATGAGTGTGCTTTGTAGGTTCTAATTCACTTGCTTGTAGGATTGGAGTTGAATCTTTTTGCGTTCCAGCACCTTCAATTCTTCAGCTAAGAGTGCCTCTTGCTCTTCTTTTGTATACTGCAATCCAGGTAGCGAGTCAAGCACTTGCTTTGCATTTTCAAACTTTTCTTCGAGCTGAGCAACAGATTTTCCAACAGCATCAGAGTTATTTCCAGTCAAGATGAGTTCGATTATTTGATTAAAGTCTTCCACAAATGAAAAGTCTGATTTTTTGAACAGTGCTGTGCCTGTGATTGCGTCTTTTTGAGGTGATTCCATTTCGTGAAGGTGTGATGAAAAAAAAAGTTATCTATTAGGGTAAGGCGTGTTCTATAGGAGCACTCGCGGAAAGGGTCAGGGAACAACTTTCTTTCCGTGTGACGCCCTTTGTTGCGCCGAAGCGAGCATGTATACATGATGCGCATCGCAGCGTTCATTTCCGAGAAAGTTGCTTGTCAAATTTAGAGATGATTTGCGCAATTAAATGCAACTGCAGTAAAATGCGCATTGATAAGTATATCTGATTCAAGCAAAATTGACTCAAATAATGAAACACAAACGAGCATAAAACAAGGAGACCCCTTGAAATGAAATCAATTCTCTGGCAAAGAGGGAGTACATGGATGGAGAAAGCAGAATATACCTCGACATTGATGAATGGAATCCAATCATCCATAGAGTCAATTATTATTATTAAAATGAATCATAACGATGCCCACAAAAAAAGGAGCATAATATCTCCTCATTTTACTGTCTAAATCAGGAACTATAGCTCAAATCGCAAAACTGCCTCGTTTTTCAAATATCTGATTTGAGTTATTTTCTGAGGGGAAACGAGAAAAACACAACAACCTACCTTGGTAACTTCATACAGTTATAAAATAAGGATTGTATACGCCTATCCCTTCTGCTCTCTCTCTCTCTCTCTCTTCTACATCGTCTCATTCAACAAGTCGCTATATTTGCATACAAAACCCCTTAAAACTGTTTAATAATTATTTACTCTTACACATTTATACACACACACACACACACACACACACACACACACACACACACACACTTCTACATACAATAACATACTCAATCCTCTTTCTTTGCTTCTTCTACTCTTTTACATCACCCAAATCATGATTGTCATTGATAACGTAAAGTACGCCTGTCAAAGTAAGTCAAATGGTGTATGAATGTATGCTGTAAATGACTCATTTTTTTGCTCCAATGTTGTAATTAAAATTTCCAGAATGCATCAAGGTAAGACGACGACAGACATGCACAGAGTGATACACGTATATTCACCCACGCACAGGGCCATAGATCCTCTCGGTGCGATCATACGGAAAGACATTTAGTGATAGTCAAGAGAAAAGGAAGACCAATCAGTCAATGTGATGAATGTCGAGAACAGCGGCTAAAGAGACACATTCATCAGAAATGTGTATGTCCAAAACTATCCGGCAAGAAAAAATACCTCACCAATACCACATCCAATGCCACTAAAACCCTAAATACCTCACGCCACATCATGTCAATCGAAGCATTGCTGTTATCTTGAATGATTGAATGGCACAAAACCAGATCTCTGCCCGTACATACCGTTACAAGCACATTACATAGCACATCCATCGAGTCACACCACAGCCGTAAACGTCACAGTTGCAAGAAGAAAATCTTGATGCCAACATGAACGCGTTTTGACAAAATGAAAAATAGTAGTCTTTTATTCTCTCTCTCTTTCTCTCTTTATATACCTACTACCCTTTGATATTCATTTCTTATAAATAAACCCATCTTACAAGAGAAAACCATATAACACATGTGTATGTTTGAAACAGAGACCCGCTTGATTAACATGTGAACTGACTTGACATCATGTAGCTTTCAGCTTTAACAATCAAAATAAACCTGCTACTGGAGGATTTGGTGGATTCGGTGCTTCCAGTATGTTGTAATGATACATTTCAATCGAATGCTTAATCACTAAACCATGTCAATATTAGCTCCTGCTGCTGGCGCTCCTGCTGCTGGCACCACAGGATTCTCATTTGGTAGTTCAACCACGCCTGCTGCCAATACCACTGGCTCTTTAGGTGCATTCGGTGCTCCTGCCGCTTCCGCTGCTCCTGCTACAGGCGGTTTCGGTGGCTTTGGTGCTGCTGCTGCTGCTCCAGCTGCTGCCCCTACAACATCTGCATTCGGTGGATTTGGATCATCTAACGCTACACCCGCAACATCGGCTCCTGCAACTGGAGGTTTTGGTGGATTTGGCGCTGCTGCTCCTGTCGCTCCTGCTACTGGTGGATTTGGTGGATTTGGCACACCCGCAGCCACCTCAACTGCTTCAGCTCCTGCTGCCTCTACTACTGGATTCGGTAGCCTCGGTGGATTCGGTACATCGGCTGCTTCTACAGCCTCCGCACCTGCAGCAACTACATCTAGCGGATTCGGTGGATTTGGTGCTGCTGCCTCTACTCCTGCCAGCGCTGCCGCAACACCTGCTCCTGCTGCTACTGGATTTGGCGGATTTGGTAAGCCTGCCACTGGTGGATTTGGTGGATTTGGTGCTGCTGCATCGACTCCTGCTAGCACACCTGCCACATCTGCTCCTGCTGCTTCTGGATTTGGTGGATTCGGTGCTGCCGCAGCTTCTGCTAGCACCACGCCTGCTTCTGGCTTTGGCACTCCAGCTCCCACATCCGCAGCCGCCACTGCTTCTACTGGCCTTACTGGTCTCGGCGGATTTGGTTCAGCTACTGCTGCTAAACCTACACTTTCGTTTGGTGCTTCCGCAGCTGCTTCCACTCCCTCAACCACAGCTTCTGCAACAACACCCTCTCTCGGTGGATTTGGTGGATTTGGACAAAAGTCAACTGGTAAGGACAAAGGGATTAGCATGGAGAGGCGAGTTGCGTATTGACATCAACTTGAATTAGCTGCTACCACATCGACCACAGCCAACGCTACCAGCACTGCTCCAGCAACATCAGCACTCGGCACAGGCACCTCAACCCTCACTACACAACCTGCCGTCTCAGCCAAGCCAGTTTCTGTGCCTACACCATCCACATTAAAGAACAAGTCCATGGAAGATATTCTCAACCTGTGGACAAAGGAATTAGAGAAGCAAACCAAGGATTTCCACAAGCAAGCCAACCAAGTTGCCCAATGGGACCAACAGTTGATTGAGAATGGCAGCAAGGTAATTTGGCTGTAATAAACCGGCTTTCACGAGATGCTGACAATCTATGCTAGATTTCCACCTTGCACGAGAATGTAACCAAAGTTGAAGTGACTCAGCGCGAGATTGACCAAAATTTGAGCTATATCAACGCACAACAAGAGGAATTGAACCTCATTCTTGACACCTACGAGAAGCAAATCAAGGACATCTTTGACGAATCCAATCTGCAACAGCCAATGCAAGCTGCTGACGAGCAAAGAGAAAAGGCATACGGTTTGGCCGAGAGCCTCAACTGCCAATTGGACGATGTCAACAGAAACTTGAATGTCATGGTCGAGGAGATCAACAAGATGGGCAACGCCAAGCAAGCCACTAGCAGCGATGACGACGATGTTGTCTCCCAAATTGTTCAAATCCTCAACTCTCACTTATCATCCTTGCAATGGATCGATACTCACTCTATTCAGTTGCAAAACAAGATCCAAGAGGTGTCCAAGTTACAAGAGGAAGTTGTCAGAGATCAAGAGCCTTCATTGCGTAGATAATTCAAACATCTCGTCTCTTCCCCCATATTCTAAATTACACACAAAAAACACCACTCGCACTCACATACTCACACTCTCACACCTTTGTATAGCTTTATGATAAAAAAATTGAAAAAAACAACACATGTAAATTTTTATTTTAATGCCCAATTTCGACTAAAGCCTTCTTGAGTTCCTCGCTTTCATGATCAAATCTCAAGCCAGTTTGGAAAGCTTCAGCAGCTTCTTCAACTCTACCGAGACCAACCAAAGCTTTACCTTTTCTAAACCATCCTTTGCTCCATTCACGCTTTAAGCGGGTGACCATTTCAGCATCGACATAAGCATCTACGTAGTTTTGAAGTGATAAATGAGCAGCAGATCTGTTGCTGAGAACAGGAGCCAACTCTTCCCGGACATATTGGAAAGCCAAAGGTTCCCAAAGAGGGCGAGACCAAGATAAATCAACAGCCATGGTATAAAAGCGAATAGATTCTGTATAGTTGTTTTGCTTGAAGTATTTGTTGCCTTCTTCCTTGAGTCTAGTAACTTGAGCATTGCGAGTAGGGTTAGGCGCGTTGGGAGGTGGTAAGTCCTTTACGTGCTTTAAAGTAGCAGCCAGCAAGTTGTGTTCTGTCCAATCCACTTGACATTTGTTGCACTTTTCGAGTCCGTGATCTTTGCATAAAATCTTGTCTCCATCATTGGATACGCTCACTTCTGGTTGTAAATAGGTGGTGGCCATACTGTTGTTGTGATAAAGAGGAAGAAGAGAGTGGTTTTCCTTGAACAATCAATTGGGAAAACATAGTGTGATCAAACACTCATTGAAGAAGCGCGCATAAAACGTCACTGATTCCCTTGCTCATTTTGTAGCTGTTCATCTCTTTATCAACCACTTAAAATATGCCAATTCATGAGGTACAAAAATACACAATTGTATATTTATCAAGCAGGATCATTCACATTGGCTTCATTAGACCGAAAGAGACGGCTTGATTGATCGAGTCAACAAGGTTTGATCTGGAATATGGGGGGTTGCTGTCAAATGATGTATTCAAATCATAGCAGGAAAAATGCTTGGTTCAATTTCTAGATTCGCCCATCACATACCAAACGTGAGCACGAGTGCCGTCCATGCGTGATTCGATAGTAACTAATATTTGCATAGCCAGCAATTGGATCTAGTGATTGACTACTACTCTGTGGATGATTTGCCCCGAGAACTCCACGAATGGGCATTTCAATTGGTGAAAACAAACCTTCAGGACATGTAAGCCTGTGGAGCGAAAATCACAATTTTGACAGGTTGATTTATTACTACCTCAGGTACGAAAAGTCAAAAGATGGATGGAATGAGGAGGAAAAGCGGAAAGAAATGTTGGCACCTCAAGCTCGCTATTTGATTGCTCGATCAGCGACAGATCCCAATGATATCCAGGGGTTTTTGCACTTTCAAATGGTGCAGGAGGAGACGATGGATGATGATATTATGGCAAATTGTGCCTACTGGTAATGATTGAGGTGTATTGAAAGAAAGTGCCACTGTACTTAGATTTGCTGTAGCTACGAAATTCAGATAGCCGAGAGTGCAAGAGGTCAAGGTCTAGGCGAATACATGATGAATTTGCTAAGCCAGATTGGAATGTATTGGAAAATGGATAAAGTGATGCTGACAGTGTTCAAAGGTAGTGTTGGAAATGAGGTACATTTAGTGGCTGTTGTGGGCTGATTTGATGTCTATGTAGCAAATGAAGGGGCATTCAGATTTTATATCAAGAAGTTAGGGTGAGAAGTGTACTCGGCCAAATGATACTAATAGGCAACTAATAACTTTGAGGCATGGATAGATTTAAGCTTGATGAGATATCCCCTGGTGCCTGCCTGCCGTTATACAAAGCGAGGAAATTTGATTACGAATTACTGAGCAAGCCATGCATTTGAATAAATAGAATTTTAATATGGTATGAATAGTATACAAATTAAATAGTAGGGCTTATGAAGTAAGGAACTTTTCAATAGTGGCATGAACGGATTCCCATCGAGTGGACAAGACATTGTGGGCTTGTTCAGGGTAAATAGCAAGTTGTGCCTTGGGGAGAAGCTGCTTGACTAATTCAGGGTAATAAGGGCAGGTCTATAGCGAGAAATGTTAGTTTCAACCCAGCTGTATATGCTATTGACACTTACTGTATCACGATCACCCCACACAACCAATACATCTCTATCTTGCTGACCCAATTTCTTGAATTTATCATGCAAACCAGTCAATGGATATGCTACAACAGTACCAGCAAATGCTCGAATGAAGCCGGGATGTTGGGCAAACTGATACGTGGCCACTGTACTAATCTTTTTGCCTTGATCCAGGGTCTCTTGAGGATAGTTGGTCAGCTTGGATTTGGTAGAATTGGCGAACTTTTGGACATTCTTCAACATGAAATCGCGGAAGACAGGCTGATTGATGATAACTTGGTATACAAAGGGCAATCTGATGATTCTGGAGATTAAGGGCAGATCAGTCTTTTCGTTCATGATACCAGCAGGAGCAATAAGAACCGTCTTGTCGACCATTTCAGGGTAGTAATTGGCGAATGATACAGCTGTAGCGCCACCGAGAGAGACACCAACCACATCACACTTGGTCCAGCCCACCTTTTGCAAGAGCATAGCTAATTGAGATGTATACAGAGCCTCGTCATAAGTAGCATTGGGTGCCTGAGTATAGCCTCTTCCCCAGGTATCGTAGACCAGCACATAGTGGCCCTTGTCAGCCAAGAAGCGAGCCAATCGATCCCACACAACAGAACCAGTCGAAATGCCATGGATCAATACAACCTTCTTGCCTTGAGGGTTACCAAACAACCAGTAGTGCATTCTGGCTACAGGCAATTGCACATCATGGCCACCAGGGTAGAAATCAGGCGTATAGACATCATGCGGTGCGACAATCATGGAGTCCAACGTCTGTCTGCGCTTGCTTAATGTATAGATGATGGTGGTGAGCAAGGCAATGCCTGCCCATCGCAGTGTAGTCAAGATGATTCCCATACGATGTTGAAGAGTTTGAAAGAAAGATGTTGGATTTCTCAATAGAAGGAAATCTGAAAGGGGTATTTATATCTTTTTTGGCAAGGCGAAAATGGATTTACCGAATGTTGCATTGTACAAATCAAGGCGAGCACTCACATCAGTAGCACAGTTTGGATTTAGCAAATTCTATGTGAGACTATGTATATATATATGTCCACCTTGCTGGTTTCATTGCTTGTTGCTATCCGCTGCTCTGCCAAAACATTTCACAGCACAACAGCAAACCCACGCCTACATGCGGCTGGCTGTGCTAGAGGGCTACACTCGGCCTTTGTGCTCTGCAAATGCCTTTAAATGATCGATAGGTATCCGAGTACAAGGCATATACATGCGTGCGTTTGCATTTTTCTGTTCTTTTGGAGGTATAAACCTCGCATAGCACTCTATTCTTGCTACAATGCAATCCACATCCAAGTATACACCCTATTTTCACTGATCTGATAGGCCACCATGCGAGGTAAAACACCGCACAATAGCTTGAACAGACGGCCATTTTTACCCATATTTGGAGGATCATTACTGCTTACATTTCCATACTATAGAAAGAAGCAATGATCTATTTTCTGCTATGCTTATGGTTTAACCGTTTACGAATCGAAAATTCATCATGAATACGTGTGTACGTCTCTAAAAATGATATACATGGCTGATGACAAGATAATATGCTATCGAGAAAGCATAGTGCGACTGTATTATGGCAACATTGTAAATACATGCCATTCAAGGGGATTTTTCTTCGTTTATATTAAACCAAAACAGCAATAGGGTTTTCATCTAAATGTAAACTTTAATATGAATAATACGCACACGGTCAATTCTTTTTATACTACATACAAATGATCTTCTTTGCTTGTAATTCGCCGTGTGTGATGCATGTTGCACCAAATCTCTGTGCCTTTTTTTCTTATCATCATTACCGCATTTGTTCTTGCTATAACTAACATCCAGCATGATTAGCAATTCAACGAGTACTAGGGAGCTGGCCCATTGCTGAAATTTATCAAAGATGATGTAGTTTATGAGGTATATGTTGGGTAAACTACATATTATGTATACCTACAGTATATGCTATGTATTATCCAGGAACATTACTAGGATACTGACTAGAGACATGAGCTTCTGAGTATTATTGCTGGCATTTTATAATACTAGCTTCCATTATTACTGTCAATAGCGATCTCTGAATAGAGAAAGAAGTTGTCATAAATGTTGCTGTACCAAGAAAACTTGCTCATTGTTCTTGTAAATGTCTTCTATTGAGACAACAAAAATCTCACATATAAATACTACTGTCATAGTGAAGTCTACATTTCTTTTGATCATTTAATCATATCAAAAACATAATGAAGCTAACCGCCATCAGCACCATCTTCCTCTTAATGCTGTCCGTCAAATACAGTCAGCAACAAGAGCGACCATTGAACGAAGAACTTGGAGCCATCTCTCGAATCTCACTGGATCATGGCATGTCGATCTATGTCAACTTTACACAAACGAGCAGGGAACTGGTCTACAGCACATGGTTCAACAACCCGGAAAACCACCCTTATTGGGAGAACGCTCTCTGTCTGGCCATCGTTATTGGTACTCCTGGCTTGACTGGTCAAGATCACTTTGAGAATCGATGTGGCTTTCTTCCTACCTTTGATGCTTCTGGACGCAAGAGTCCCTTTGGCTCATTTGGAGATACTTGCATCAAAGATCAAATACCAATGGATCCATGCAGAGACAAGATTAAGATCACCGACAATTGTGGCAGCATCATGAACATCATTCCTCAGTACGAGTCCTTGGCCTCCACTCGCTATCGAGGTCTTCGTCGAATCACCAGCACGCGTCTCAATATCACAGATGACATCAAGCTCAATCCAGACTGGTACAAATCTATCCATAGCCAGTCCATGCTCATTGCCTACACTGATCAAGCTGATATTCATTCTCAATGGCACCAGAAGATTGCATGCAGCAACATTGAATTGGGAAATGGCACCGTTGAAAACTTTGATGTATATCCCTTTCGTGAAGATGGCAGCTACGATTATAGTTACTTTCCATCACTAGGCAACTTGAATATGATGAGTGCTCCCATACTATTATGGACCGTATTTCTGGTACTTTTTACCATGTTTTTAATTTAATTGTAAGAATAAAATCATTGATATTATTACTTGTACCCCTGAACTGAGTTGAGCTGTCAAATGTTTTCAAATAATGATCCTTTACTGTGTCATACATTACATGAAATGATCCATTTAAGATCTATATGGGTAATTTGACATTAATGTACACACACTATGGTTGTCGTCCAAGATGAAAATAACGTGAATGTTTATTTCTAGGACTACACCATATTAAATGAATCATATCTTGAATACAGCGCTCAAATTTACACCATCAAAAAATTCTCGATTTCTTCATTGACAGACTTCCATTTTGTGATGAGAGCATCATGTCCCTGATCCTTCAAAACCACTAGCTTCGATTGAGGAATGAGCTTTTGTGCTTCTTTGCTATGATAAAATGGAACAGTCTATATTCAAAACCGTCAATTTATGTGTCATTGTCTGCAAGTCTGTTGGCAACATACCGTGTCTTTATCGCCCCAAATCATCAAGACAGGCTTACTCTTTAGCTGTCCAATCTTCTCGTATCTTTTGGCCAGTCCAGTAAAGGAAAAGTCGACCACTGTACCCAAGAAGGCTCTGAAAAAGCCAGCATGATGCACAAATTGGTAGGTGGCAATGTCAGTGATCTTGGCAATTGTGGCTTCAGTATCCTCATCTAAACCTGTTTGAGGCAGGCGAGCCGATTTAGCGAAACGTTGTATCGCAGCTAGTATTAAGGGACGCACGTAGGGCTGATTTACAATGAAATCGTGAACAAAGGGTAGTTTGACAACTTTTGAAATCATCGGCAAGTCCTCGACCTTGAATAGGCCCGCTGGAGCTACCAACACTAGCTTATTCACCATTTCTGGATAAAATGATGTGAAGCTGCTGGCTATGCCGCCTCCCAAACTAGTGCCAATGACATCGGTTTTATCCCACCCAACTTTTTGTAAGAGCATAGCCAATTGCGTTGTATAGAGAGCTTCGTCATACTTGGTGGCAGGTGCTTGTGAATATCCGCGGCCCCAGAGATCGTACACGAGAACATGATGACCATTATCAGCCTTTACGTTTAATATGAGTCCTCATTGCTTTATCCTGTTTATATGCTCGACCTACCAAATCCCGAGCGAGTTTATCATAAATGGCAGACCCAGTTGAGATACCATGAATCAATACGACACGGTTTCCGTCCTCATTACCAAACTTCCAATATCTCATTGTGCCTTGAGGTAATTCCAAATCCGTGCCATTGGGGTAAAAATCTGGCGGAAAGGGCCCAGGAGGACTATCGGCCAATGAGCCCAATGTTGTTTGACGCTTGCTGCTTGTCACTAGGTACGATGTGATGACAGCTAACCCAACCCACTTCAATGTCTTTAGTAACATGTTTTTGCAAGAGAAAAAGGAGTGGTGGTATTCATCTCGGTTGCTGAAATCAAAAATAATGCTAAATTTTCTCATGTTGCTATGGTGATACAGATTAGCATGATATTGTATGTTCATTGTTACCTTCTTGGTTGTGGTCCTTGGACAACAGACGCATAGTTTGCATATAAATAGGCTTTTTAAACGAGTAAATAGCCAATCACTTATTCATATTGTCCATCATGCTTCTCTCGAGATCCATTCGTACACTCTTGCTTTCAGTGCTCGTCTACACACAAGCTAGTCATCAATTCAGCAACCTGGCAGCGAAAGCCGAGATTCAACTGGATCATGACATGTCCATCATCACCTATTTCTCACAGCAAACAGCAGAGGATGTGGCATACGAGATATGGTTCAACAATCCAACAAATTTCCCTTACTGGGAGAATTCGTTCTGTTTGACTGTGATTGCTGGCACACCCGCCTTAAAGGACCCAAGCAACGAGCGTTGTTCTTTCCTTCCCGTCTTTGACGAAGCCGGGAACAAGAATCCCTATGAAACCTCAGGCGAAGACTGTATTCAAGAGCAAATCAGCATCAATCCGTGTAGAGACAGGATTCAGCTCAACACAAAGGCTGATTGTGGCAGCAAACTCAATGTGTTACCTCAATACTATTCCCTGGATGAAACTCGCTACACTGGCTTGACAATGCTGACAACGAAAAAGTATCGCAAGACTTGGTTGAATCCGGATCATAGCGACTTCATTTATCGGCAATCCATGCTTGTAGCTTATACTGACAGAAACAACTCTATGGCTGAATGGGGGCAGTTGCTGAAATGTCAAGACATCAATCTAGGCTATGGTCCATTGAATGACTTTACGTTCTATCCCATCAAGAGTGATCATACCTATGATACTAGCAAGTTTCTGTCGGAAGCCTCTCTAGTACAAGTTAGCATGTCTATCATAGTGGGTGCGGTTGTATTTGGTTTCATAAGATGTTTTATTCATTAGTAGTAGTAGCTAATAAGCCAATAAAAAAATTATTCTCCAGCTAAAATCTCATTTTCCACAATTCAAATTCTGCATCAGCCAAAGTTGTACATTCGAGTACTATTATAATACTTTTATTTAATATTTATGTCAATTTGTAATCAGGTTCAACTCGCAATCCCCTTTTTTATTAGCCTCATAAACATGGTTTGCATTGATGATTCAGAGGGGGAGCCAGCCAAAATTCGTTAAAACTCAGACTCGCAATTCTCTCTCGATTCGTTAACTTTGATCATTTTTTCGATTCGATTGACCTTTCTTGCTCCAATCGACTATGTAAAAAGTCAAAATTACTCAATACTTCTTAATACATTTTAAAAGTAATTTCGAAGGCACATCTAATGATGTAAATAAAAGTTACTTTTCTGAATTAAAAAATCGAGCAATTTCCAAAAATAGAAAATAAGGTTTTTAGCAAAAATGTCAAATTTTTACATATAAAGGTCTCACAAAATTAACTTTAGAGGATGCCCTGGTTCCATAGCTTTGTTTTGATCTAATATGTGCCATAGTAGAAATGTCGATTTTCACGTTCAAAAACGCGATCGTTTAAAATTCGATAAAAAGCATGAGGGGTACCTCATGCTTTTTCATCAATTTTTGATGATCTAAAAAAAGTTGGGCAAAGGTGTCAGAAAGCAAGTGGCATCCCAGAGTAATGGTTCGGTGATGTTTTGGCGGCCTGAAACGACTTCTATCACGAGAAATCACGGCTGAAATGCGCCCAAATCACGCTGGGAACTGCTCATAATTGTGCTGTTAGATCCAATGCTGGTATGCTGTTTGTCTTTGCATGACTTTTTCTGGTCGATACAGATGCAAGGCATTCGACAAGAATCAGATCTACCATAACATGCTATTTTTAGGGATTCTACACTCTATTAAATAGCTCAAAAGTGATTTACTAGTAGGGGATTCTAGTGGACGCACTCTTGCCCAGCATCAATGATATGATGAACGCAACAAAGCCTCAACAGCTTCAAGGACTGATTTCTGATTGTTTGAAGCAATGTTTGAATACGACCCAAAACTCAACAAAACATTTGTATTCTTTTGTATATCGGCTATAGTATACAATAATTTCTCTAATAATGCCATGACAAAGCTCTTCTTTGAGTACCCCTTTTCTTGCTCGAGATTACTTCTCCGTTTCAACTCGCAGCAGTAGACGTGGTAATACTACTTATTAGGACACGCAAGTGAGTTGTTGTTTATGCAGCTAGATGGAGATGAAGCTAAAAATAGAGACGACATGACATTTGCATCAAATTTGATTTAAATACATTGCTCTGCTGTCGTTATACATCCAGCAGTTAGCCTGATCACATCAACACACGATCAATACCTTTTGCATACATAAAAATGCATCTATATACAGGTCAATAGTCAGGATGGAATGATAAGTTGTGCTTGCTAGTAGCGCCTTTATGTAAAATGTTGTGTGTATACTATATACGTATAATATTCATATGTGGGTTAAGCTATAGAATAGAATGAAAAAGAGATTGCTGTAGTGTACATTTGTTTATAGCGTCATTCGGGAAAAGTATATATTGAGCGACAGATCACACTTTATCCCATGATGGAGAATGACCCATTTCAGTATGCTGATATCCACTCCCAACCATCAAGTCCAGCTGCTTTCATCTCCTCTTGAGTTGGCATAAAATCACTTGGCACAACAATGTAGATATCCTCCTCCTCCTCCTCATCTGTGATTGCTGATGCTGCATCCGAGGTTTGTTGCTTTTGCGCCTTCTTGAGATGGCTGTTGGTTTGCGCTATCATTCTTTTCCGGGCAACAATTTGTATGCTCTTCTTTACAATGTCGTTGGTTTCCTCCAACTTTTCCTTTTCTTTTCGAAGGCTGGCGATAGTTTGCTTGAGAAATTCAATGTCTTCATCGCTTGCAGCAGCAGATGTAGTGATGATTTGGTTTGGTAGGCGAGGAGGAGTGGCAGACACAATCTTCACAAACTGCTGTTGCATGTTCTCTTTATCTTGATCATCCTCTTCCATGCTGTTATCTTCGATCCAAGCACCAGGTAAGGTCTGCAATTTTACCCTTCTTCTCTTGAGCACAGTGCTCTCATTTGCATTATGAGGGAGTAGCACAGAGGATGTAATGGCCAGCGAAGAGGAGTTCATGGTATCTTGCTGTGTGGACATGATATTATATAGATACTACAACGAAGAAAGAAAAAGTGTAGAAAAAAACAAGGAGTGATCCGACTTCCTACTCTTTCATAGTATAGTGGCGCAAGTATAAAAAGTTCTCCTCAAATCATCTCTTGAAATGACTCGTGCATTGATCCGATGATGCCAGTAGTGTGCACAACTTGTCAGCTGCTCCTCTTCCTCTGATAAATGCTACTCTTCAAGATATGCGACTTCTGCATTTGCTGTCAATCAACAGAAATCGGTGCCTCGTCTACATTTGTTACAGTCATATATACTATATCCTTTGTTGTCTCTTGCTTCAGTATCCATTCACTACTACTGGTGTCCATGTAAATTCCAATCAAGCATGCCTTTAACCTGCGGTTATGAGTGTTTGAACTTTTTTTTAATGAAAAAGAGAGAGATGGAGAGGAATATTCTGTTATAAATCTATTTAAGCCTCAACAGCAGCAGGCTCGGCAGCAGCAGGGGCAGCAGGAGCAGGTCTGAAATCTTGAGCAGAGGGCTCAGTGATAGCGGCTTCATCCTTGGGCTCGAGGATGGTGACAATATCAGGGAGACATTGCTTGGGACCGTTACGACCAGTAGGGTCGTTGTCCAACATGATCTTGACCTTGATACCCAAGACACCTTGACGCAAGTCAACGTGACGGACAGCAGTGGTGATGAACTCACGAGCAGGGTTACCAGAGTGGATCATGAAACCATCAGCAAACTTCATGGCCTTGGCACGGGCAGCACGAACCTTACCAGAGACAACAACCTCACAACCCTTGGCACCGGATTCCATAACGAAACGGACGACACCATAACAGGCACTATTTCCATATGACATCAATGCCAAATGCCTCTTTCCTTTCTAATGTGTCAACTTACCGACGAACAGCCAAACCGTTGAGGAGCTTGAACTTGACAGACTCACATTGAGCAATGGCACAGAGACCACGGTTTTGGACACGCTCGGCGTAGAGCTCAACAGCGTTCTCAGGGAACTTGAAACGCTTTTGAACAAGAGTGGTCAACTCACGGATACGACGACCCTTCTCACCAAGAACATTTTGAGTGTGAGTAGCACGGATGATGATTCTAAGCGTTGCATTGATTAACATTGTCTGCGATCCACATATCGACATCTACACTTACTCGGTACGAGCAGGAGTGACACGGACCTCAACACCGGCATAGCCATCTTCAGCGAGCTCGCGAGTGAAGAACTCGTTGAGTTCAGCGTAGAAAACACCGTCAGCGACCTACATAGGATTGTCTACATGTCAATATCTCTCCAAATGATGCTGTCTGTTGGTTGTATGTTGCAATTCTGATCACTTACGAACTATAAATCAAAGAAGGCGTTAGTATATGACATGTCCAGTAAGCCTTTGCCTTAGAATCAATCTGTCCCCACTAGCACCCCCACCCCTTGGATCTATCCTCTCCCTCATCAGGACATCCATCATCCATCAACATATCTACATCCAGCTAATCCATCCATCGACTCGTTGCTCTATTTGGCTCTCCAGCATCCACACCCATATTGATATATCTACATGCCTTTCTCTTCTTGGAAATTTGGGCAGCCATGATATGAAAAGAGGGGGATCTATTACTGGCCTGCTTACATTGTAGTTGTTAAACTCACTTTCAGATTCAAGATATCAAAAAGACTCCGGCATCCAATTGATACAAGATGTCCTCATCCGGACCGGCGGGTGCAGGCGAACCAAGAGATCTATAGCATGCCTGTGCTCTAGTGGTGTACAACATTGGCATTTGGGCACCGACACCACTTTGAGATCGATATTACTCATGCGTAGATCTTTTGTCTGTACAACTCACTACAAACAAAAGCACATCTTTTGAAATTACAGAATCTGATATACATTTGAGCAACATTTAACTGCAAAGATTACTTTCAATCATCCATTCAACCGCACAGGCTTGAGTCGCATTTCAACATCCGGTGCTCAGATCGTAAATGTAGCATAAACAGGTGATTCCCATGCATTTTCATTGGTATCACAGATTTGAAAACACACAAATGAGATGATGAGTAGATTAGTTGATTTTTGAGACAAAAAGCAAAAAGAACTAAATAGACCATGGTCCATTTCATTCTTTTTTTAATTTATTGGTTGGGTGTAAAGAGAAGGTGATAATTTTTTCTGGTTGATTGGATGTTGGTTTTTTTTGGTTTCTATTTTGTTTTGTTGTTTTTTCATCTTCCATAATGTGTCTAAACAAATAATCGACAGGAGAGAAAAAGGCTAAAAACAAAACTAAATGATCGAGGAGAAATTGGAAAAAAGGATATCACAGAACGATGAATCGAGGGAAAAAATTATGAAAAAAAGCACTAGTTTCATGGACAAGAAACAGATGATTCAATGTGGATGTGGATATCAAAAAAAATGAAAGAAAAAGAAAACAAAAAGTGTCAAAAATTCGGGATGTTGAGGATGATGTGAGAGATGGTATTCGGGAAAGAGAGGTAGAGTAGGGATAGAACAGAAAAAAAAAGCAAAAATTAAAATGAAAAAAAGATAGAAAGCAAATATACAAATGTAAAAAAATGAAAAAGAAAAATAAGAAATAAAAGATAATTACAAACAGACAAAAACGTATGTACAAAAAAGATGAAAGAAAATCAAAAAAAGGGGGAGTGGAGAGAGAGAGATGTTGAGCGAGAGCGATAAAGAAATGGGGTATTCGGTTCAGTGTTTCTTTGTTTCTTCAAGCTTCTTTCTGTTGTAAATGTTGTTGTCGTTGTCGTTGTTAATCTGATGAAGCTGCGTCGTTGGTTGTTGTTTGTTTCTAATTATATGTATAAAAAATGATTCCTTTTGTGTTTTTTTACTTCAGTGATATGGACCTCGGATTTTAGGATTCAATTTTGAGCATGGATCGAAGGCCTCGTTGGATTTCAGAAAGAGCCAAATTGGTCTTTTCGAGTTCGTAAGCAGTGTTGACGACCTTTTGAGGAGTGATCAGGTTCATGAGGTCCATGGATTGTTGTTGGAGAGAGGGATTTACAGAGTGATAGAGAGGTTGAGGGTAGTTGATAGGGGAACCACGAGCATTAAAAGCAGGGATGGGCAGTGCGCTTGGGGCAGGAGCATTGTTGAATGTAGGGCCGGCGTAAACTTGATCAACATAGCTAAATTGGATTGGTATTAATATAGCTGCTACTATATTGAGAAAAAGGGTTATGAATATACCTAGATTGCTGCTGTTGTTGGTAGTAGTTGCTTCGCTTGTTTCTTCTAACAGGCTTGTCATCCTCAGAGGATGAGGAGGAGGAAGAAGAGGAGTCTTCGTCAGTAACAGCAACATTGGCCTTCTTTTGATTGCGGCGCTGGTGTTGCTGCTTGTTAGAATGGCTGGTTGCCTGCAACTTCTTCTTGGAGGGTTGCTGTTGCTGGTTGGTATGATGACTAGTCTTGGTAGCCTTGGAAACAGAAGCAATGGGCTTTAATTGTGCAGCATGAGAATGAGATTGCTTGATGTTGTTGTTGAAAGATTTAACAGATACAGTACGAGTAGACATTTGGGGCTTTTTTTTTAGTTTTTTTTGGGGGATTTTGTTTTTTTTTATATGGTTTTTTTGTAGAGGGAAAAGAGTAATAAGAGGATAGGGGGGAAGTGCGTTAGTGAAGTTATGAAGGGATTTTTTTTGTATATTTTTTGATGGAAAAGAGTATTATATGATATAATAAAGAGGAAAGAGGGAAGAAGGGAGAAAAACGAGATGCTTTTATAGTGGAAAATTACACAATAATTGTATTGTAAAATTAGACCAAGCAGATGATTGGTGTTTACATTAGAAACATGAGGTTTAATGGGCGGAAAACTACGAATCAGCCGGGTGAAATAGAAAACTAAACAGCACTAGTTCCATATATGGGTTTTGTGTACTTTATTCAGTGATTGAAAGCAGTTAAACCAGTACACAAAAGAGTGGTGTGGTCGCCATGGAGATAAAAATAAATAAAAGGGGGTCATCAATACACACATATCCCCGTTTTGAGTAACTCATTTCGAGAGCCATGAAATTTCATTATCAATGATGAGCATGCCCATCAGTGCAATCAATCGAAATTTAATAAATGTTGATCAGCATAAAGAAAAAGTTTAGCCCTCCAGAGAATAGGTCTAGTTTTCTATCAAAATGCATTAAACTAGGTTCTATCATCATCGTCTGATGTGATAGTTTTCTTTCCTGCTGTGATGTCCATATTGGGCCAGATCACCCGCGGACTCCGATGATCATGAGTTGGTTTGAACTCTTCTGGAAAAGTATATATGCGAGGTGGGCCAGATCAACCTATTCAGAGCTTGGATGTTGTTCAACTGGGGCCAATTCACAAGCAACTTTTACTAGCTACAGGCTCGATCAGTGCTCTGATTGATGTCTACAAGCCTCTTGGTGGATAATAATGCGATGGATTTCAATCACAAATGCAGTAGGTTTATATTTGAGCGCTGCGGCTATGGCAGCCAATTGCTTGTGGTAGTATCTTATGAGCAACCCGCTGAATTGGCCACATTTCAGCATCTATCAGGATAAAAAGCGACATGGAATGCTCAAGGTATAGTTACCAATCATCAATCAAAGTGGTTGCCATGGAGATGCATTCAAGAGAGCGAGAACATCAAATTAGAGCACAAGCAATGCTATTTGAGTAGTGGCTCTGTTTGATCGTTGGTAGGCAAAAATTGATGCACTTTTAAAGTGAGAATCGATTTCAATCGACTGCATGTCCTTCTAGCATCGATATTTGATCGTTTGCGGCTTTAAATTACGGTGTAACGTCTGATGCCAGATATAGAAATGGCATTTAGGTAAGGTTCATATAGGAAAATTTGATGTTGTGCCTGCGTATTTCATGATCCAAGATCAAATGGTTGAATATATATCAGATCCTGGATACTAGGAGTATGTTTGGAATGGTTCTGGGTCCAAGCATGCTGTTATTCGATCCATCAACCGACATTTCACAGCCCAGAAAAGTCGATGATTGCATTGCTAAACACAAACAGCTTGTTTACATCAAACATGCACCTCTACATACTTGAGAATGCGCTATAAAAAGCTTAGCTGCCAAAGCAGGACATATAGTGGATAGTGTTTGAGAGCATAGCAACCACCCGGAGTGATTCTATACATGCACAGAGCGTCTGTGCTTTCCCAGGTACCACCGCAATGCTCTAATGGCATGGTATGTGTGTCGTCTTGCTGACGACGATCGCCAACAACAAACAGCAGATAAAGATACATGGAAAGAAAACTCTATCAAAAGAACCACCGTTTTAACTATAAATGCTCATAGTAGACTCCTGAATTGTACGACACACTGTCTATTCCAAAACAAAAAGTACACTGGTTTTTTAATATAGTTTTAATTTATTATGTTCACAGCTGACTTTTTTCCACCCTCTCTAAAATGCCTCTTTCTATTTGCCTCTTGAGCCTCTTTCTTTCTCTCTTCCTTCTTTCTTCTTCTTTTCTTTCTTTGAAAATTACAACATGTCTAGGCTGCCAACAGCTGGTTTAACTCTGACAAACAACCCAACCAGAAGGCTATCTAGAAAGCCTTCCGCTGCAGAATTACGAAAGAGAAAGACCATCTCATCAGAAAATGTGCCTCCCGTACCCAAATCATCCAAATCACTGACCAAAGCACGTTCACGCTCGTTTGTTGCCACCTCCTCAGCAGCGATGACTGAAAGCAACTACCAGCAGCCAAATGTGCCCAACAGAATCATCACCTCTCCCAAGCCATCATCCATAAACCGACCAAAATCCCTCTATATTGGCGAAAGAATTGCAGTGGATTCAATGGGAATAGTTGGTACCTTGAAGTTTCTGGGCGAAGCTGAATTTAAAGAAGGTGTGTGGGCTGGCATCCAGTTGGATATTGTTGGCTCTGGCAAGAACGACGGATCCGTGAAAGGGTAAATGCATGAAAATTCCTCCCTCTGCCCCCCTTTTTCATGACTGAAATGTTTCATATCTAACCCACATTTCTCAATAGCGTACGTTATTTTTCGTGCCCTGCTCAGACTGGCCTATTTGTTTTAGCTTCAAAGGTAACGCCTCTTGGTGATGACTCCGATTCCGTGAGATCGTTGTCTCCGCCCATCAATAACAACCGCAATTCGGTATCTTTGATCTCGAACGGCTCCAGGGCTGCTCGCTACATTGGCTTGACTGCAAATCAGCTCTCTCAGCAACAGCAGCAGTTGCAGCAGCAGCAGCCAAAGAAAAAGACTCGCACGCCATCATTGTCTGTGCGCTCCTCGGTGGCAGCTCTTCAAAGTCCATTGACATCCCCTGTTTCCATGTCTAGTGGTCGCAACAGCCTTCGTAGATCACAGCCATTGGTTCAATCGCCGACACCTACTCACTACAATCGTGGCATTCCATCACCTGCAATGACTCCAACAAGCCATAGCATACAAGACAATGCAGATGACTATTATCACGACTCTTTATTGTCCTCCTCATCAGATGACATGTTGACGGAAACCCCTATTCCAGCAAATTTAGCTTTGTCCAAATCGATTACTACTTCCGCTGCCTCCGCCTCTCATCTCGGCAATGCCCCTTCGCTGACGTCTCCATCCACATCGTCCTCCTCCTTGAACGAGTCGCCACAGGAAAGACTGGAGCGTATTCTGGGCGAAGCCATCTCCCAAGCCCCTGATGAAACGGTGATGCGTCTCCAGCAACTGCAGCTGCGTGTTGAAGTACTGGAGGCAGAGAACAAATTTCTCAAACTGGAGAACACTCAAAACAAGACAGCAGAGCAGATTCTAGAGCGTTCTCTTGTGCTCAAAAAGAAAGACGATGCGTCAAATGGCGAGGAGCTCTTTACGTTGGAAGGTCATAAAGCCATTGTGGAAGAGATCAAGGAAGCTCACACCAACGAAATCTCAAAATTAACGGCTCAGCAAAAGGAGACATTGCAAGCCATTCAACGCCTTGAGACAAAAGTGCAAGAATTGGAAGCCGAGCAGCAAAATCTCATTACAGAAAGAGACAGATCACTGTTTGAAATCAGCACGGTACGCAAAGAGAAATCACTCGTTGAGCATCGCGTTCATGAATTAGAGAGCAAGATTGCTGAAGCGGAAGCTGCCACTGCTGCTGCTCAAGCAGGCGAAAAACTCATGATGGAAAAGACCAAGTCTCTGCAACAGCAGCTCGCTTCATCTCCCACCTCTCAACAGCATCAGTACTTTCAACCTGGCTCTGATTCCGATGCAATGGACCGTCAAATGAAGTTGGAAATGGAGATGGAAGAAGTCCATGAAAAGATGAGCTCCCTGCGTGACGCCGCTCGTGCCAAAGACATGTTCTTGGCCTCTCTCTCTGAACAGGTCGAAACCCATCGTAACGCTGTTGAAGAAAAGGAACGAGAGATTCGTCGTATCAAGGCTGACTCTGAACGCCACACTCGCGAAAAGGATCGTCTGCTTGAAGAACTCAAGGACGTGGAAGCCAAATGGCTCGCTCATCAAGACTGTGCCTCCAAGGAAGCCTTTGATAAGGTCAAGAAGGAGCTTGCTGCTGTCAAAGAGAACCTGGCCAAGGAAACCGCTCTAGTGCAAGAATATCGCGAGCGCATCAATAGTCTTCAGCAATCTGTGGACGAATTAAAGGTGGCCGGCATGGAAAGCATTGAACTTTATGAAAGCTCTGTGGAAATGAACCGTGTTGACCGTGAGGCCCTGAATGCCAGCTTAGCAGATGAACGTCGCAAGGTTGCATCTTTGGAAGTAGAGAGAGAAGAGCTACGTAAAGCCGGTTTAGATGCTATCGAAGCCTACGAGGAGACCATCCAAGACCTGAAAAAGGAGCGTGCCTTGCAAATGGAAGAACATGCCATCAAGCGTGATGCCCTTCAATCTACCGTTGAGACGTTGAAACGAGAAATTGCTCAACTCATGAAGAATGTCGAGACAGAGGAGAAGCATGTCATCCTGCAAGATGTCTGGGAAAGCGAGCGCAAGCGACTTACCGAGCAGATTGAAGCTCTTGAACGCGAGAAATCCAGCCATGAAGCATTCAAAACGGAAGCCGAAGCCTGGAAAGACCAATCAAAGGAAACTGACAAGCTTGCCAAAGAAAAGGCCAAGCTGGAAGAACAACTAGGTCGACTTCAAGCAGACTTTGATGAACAATTGGCATCTCGCGCCAAATACCTGGATGAAGTGCGTGCGGCAGTAGAGAGCCAAAAGAAGACTGAAAGCGAACTGCGAAAGCTATCTGAAGCCAAGGAGAAACTCGAGCGCGAGTTTGCAGAGCAAAAGCAACAATCTACTCAAAACAGCAGCAGTAGCATCGTCGATGAAAAGCAACATCAACTACAAATAGACACTTTCCGCGGCGAGATTGAAAAGCTGCAAGCACAAAATGCCATGTTACTGAAGCAAAAGGAGCAAGCAGAACAAGGCCATCAAGATCTGAATCACTATCAGCAATTGATCTCTTCTCTCAAATCAGACAACAAGAAGATATCCAAGGATTACGCTAAATTAGAAGAATCCCACAAGCAAACTGAGATGGAATGCTTGAAGCTCATGGAGGAAGTTGAGAAACTGCACCAACAAGCCAGCCAAGATGAGGTTACCAAGCTTGTGCTCAAGGAAGATTTGAGCGAAGATGACAAGATTGCCAAACTCTTGCAACAAAACCAAAAGAAGCTGGAGCAACTGACCATTCAGCATGCCACTGAATTGAGAGAAGCCAAGGAAAAGGCTGAAAAGCAAGAAAAGGACCAAAAACGTCAAGTTGTCAACCTAAATCGTGACATCTCTGAGCTGGAGAGCCTTATCGAGTCCAAGATCTTTAAAGAAGCCGATTTAGAAGAAGCCCTTGAGAAGGAGCGCAAGCAGGTCAAGAAGTTACAGATGGAATTGCAAGATATCAAGGAGGAGAAGAAGATTTTGGTCGAGTCCACCACATCCTCATCGTCCATTAGTAAAGCAGCCCAAGGCACACCCAAGAAGGACAACGTTGGTGAGGATTCTACAGCCTACTGCGAGCTTTGCGAGGTCAATGGCCATGATTTGATCAGTTGCAAAGCAGTTACAGTGGCAAAGGACGGCTCTGATAGACCTGTAAGTTGATTTTTATGTGAGTTGGTTCTTGTGCTGATCATTTATTCGTCTACAGTATTGCGAAAACTGCGAAGAATATGGACTTCATTTGACCAACAAATGTCCAAACCAAAACGAAACATTCTAGTTTTTATATTATACACGTATAGCAGCCAACTGTTTATATTTGATACCACACACACACACACACTATTTACTCTGTATATCTCTTCATATTTATAATCATATCTATACATTCCTTTTTTGACAATATATTACCTTCAACTTGTATATATTATACAACATCCCTCCCCCCCCCCCTCAAATCCTCTGATTCCATCTATTCCGTATCATATATAAGTATCGCATTTTGTTGCATACACTCAAATAAAAGACATTCTCATTTATATAAACTATTTGGTTCGCTATGAAAAGTGATCGTTACTACTGCAATTTTTCTCATCTAGCAGCAAATTTTTGACGCTTTTGCTTTTAAAAATGCTCAAAGAATCAAAAAGAGAGCATTTGTGCTAATCAATAGCCCTGACAATTTCATGATCTCCATCTGTTTATAGCTTCTCAAATGGTCGTTGTCACTGTCAGAAAGGCATTTCCATCAGCCAATAGCGTTGAAATATTTTTCAATTTCCGCTATTTCGGTTCTGCTCAAAATTGATTGGATTTCATCTTTTCGCAACCCATTTTCGCTATTTCTTGATACTTGATTATATAAAATGTAAAGATCAACACCTACTTTCTAGTATATTTTAAGAGTGCCTTTTAAGGCGCATCCAATGGTACCAAAAAACTAGCTGTCTCTAATAAATTCACTGAGCAATGCTTGAAAAAAGAAAATGTGGTTTTTGGCCCAAATGTTGAGATTTTACATAATAACGTCTCACAAAAACGTTTTGGGAGGTTACTTTGAGTCGAGAGGAACATTTTGATGTAATATGTACCATAGCAAAAGTCTTTGTTTTCCCGTTCAAAAATGCGATCGTTTGATTTTCGATGAAAATCATGAGGTACCCCTCATGGTTGGAGGCCATGTTTTTTAGGTCTCCAAAAATTTGGGCAAAGGTATCAGGGATATACTAGTACTCCATTGATATTGTTTGGCGTTATTCCGGCGGCTCAGAAAGGTCTACAAGGCAAGGTATTGACGATTGAAAACTGCCGAATTTGGCTGTGTTTTATACATTTGCTTGCCAAAAGGTGCGATTTTGTGCTGATACAAAGGTGTAAAGGCATTGTGCTCATCAATCTTGACTTAGAGTATGCTGTTACATCCAATTATTCAGCTGGGAATGCTAGTTGAGTGGCATCATAGCGCAACGATACAGCTTATTAGTGAGGCGATGATGGCTGTAAGGCACATTGCACATTTTAGAGATGATAGACAGAGTGCATCTATGCTGTAAATTCAGTTCAAGTAGAAACAAGGCCTTACAAACGTTGGATTAGATGCCTGTTGGTTGCCATGGTTTCGGACCTTCGCCTCGCAGGAAAAACTGGTGCGAATGTCACTAGATTGCATTTGTATACACACACAAATAAAGTCCAGATCAATGCTGTAATTAGTCGTCATTTCACAATCATACTACCCAAGACACAGCTAGAGCTATAGAGAGTGTACACAATAGCAAGATCCATGTAGGACCAGTTTAATTTCTATCTTTTAGAAGCTTTTTAGCAAATCAATTTGCCTCATTGCAGCTCCCAAACCAATTCAATACCAGACTTGGTTCCAAAATTAGACCTTAAACAGGAGGAAAAGGTGCCTTGAATAGTAAAGAAAGTGAGAAGGAAACAACTTTAATTCAACCCCAACTTATTATTGTGCTTTCTTCTTCTTCTTCCTTCTTTTTAGCTATACTACTTTGATACCAACATGTGCGATTTAACGGACCCTCGTATTCTCGAAACTTATACCGCCATCGTGGAAGATGAGCCAACGAATTGGTAAAACAAAGCACATGTGTGCATGGCACGAGATGTGTACCGAATTGCTCATTGTTGTCGCACGTATAGGCTTATTCTCGGTTATAATGATACCAGAGATGTTATCTCGCTGTATTCCAAGGGCACAGAGGGACTAGAGTGAGTTGATCATGAAGTAGATGGATGGAGCCAGCAAAAGACTAATCTCGTTGCATCCACAGCGAATTCCGCAATCATCTTAGCGATGAAGTCTTGTACGGTTTCGTTAGAGTAGAAGATCGCTTCATTTTGATTACTTGGGTGTCAGAGCAAGTGAGGTGAGTGATGGCATGCTTTGTGTGTGGGGATGTATCATGCATATTGACTCGAGACATTGTTTGTTTGTGTTTTTAGCGGTGTTCGCAGAGGTAATGTATAGACGAGAAACAGCTTTGCGACAGCTTACTGATACAGGAAATTTCACAAAAAAAAGCTAGAGCACTTGTGCACAGTAGATCTGTTGCATCCACACTCAAGTTACACCATGCACAACTCACTGCCTCCACATTGAACGACTTGAGCGACACCAACATTCGCACTCGACTCAAGCTGGGAGACGGTAACCAGCCTTCGTCTCGTAGATCGTCTGCGTCTCTTTCACAAAAACGACTGTCTCGCAGACAATCCACACAATCGCCTGTGCCACCTACCAGCCCCACTGTGCCATCTGATCCTGTACCTACGGCTGCAGTTGATCAATTAGCTCAGGAAGACGAGTTTGTAGAAGCAAATGAGAATTTTGTTACTCCTCCTGTCTCCAACTCTTCTACAAGATATGTGGATGAACAACAACAACAAGCAGAACTTGCTGCCAATGAAGCAAGACAAAGACAATTGGAAGAAGAGCAAAGACAGCAGCAATTATTGATCCAGCAACAACAGGAAGCAGAGGAGAGAAAGAGACGAGAGGAACAGGAGAGAGAGGCTGCTGCCATAGCCGCTCAAGCAGCTGAAGCAGCAGCAGCAGCCGAGAAAGAAGCCAAGCGACTTGCAGCAGAAAAGGCAACTGCACAGCGATTGGAGGAGGAAAGACTTTTGAAGGAAAAGATGGAGGCTGAACGCTTGATGGAGGAAAAGAAGATGCTGCAATTGAGATTGCTGGAGGCAGAGAAGAACAAGGACATTGTTCTTTCTGGCTTTGTATCAGTACAGCCTTGCACAAGCCCAGTAAGTAGTAGTATGAGTAGTAGTGTATACATGAACTAACTGGCACACTCTTTCAGTTCTGGAGACGCAGATACTTTACCATCAAGGGCAAGAGCATGACCTTTTACAGCGATGAAATGAACCCCAATCCCATCACAGTGCTCGATCTCAACAATGTCAAAAGACTGAGCAATGTCAACATTGACGTCGAGACATTTGTGCCTAATGCATTCGTACTGGAAACGCAGCAAAATGGAGCCTACCAATTATTCGCAGACAACAGAAAGGAGAGAGACACCATTTTGACAGCACTTCAAACCGTTATTTAATATGATACACAATAAACACTTTAATTTACAATTTTATTTCATGGCGATTTATCATCCCAACTGGCGTCAACGAGTCCTTTTCGGTCCTCTGATTCTCCACCATGGATTTGCATGCGATAACTGCTCAGAGGGTCCAGTTCATTCTGTGCTCGGTGTGCTGTATTGGACGATGAAGAGAAGGATGTTGTGTGCTTGCGCTTAAATACAGCGGCGAATGCGTTGTTATTATTCGCTGTAGTGGGAGGCTGTGTGTCCTCTTGCGCCGTCGATGGGCTGCTACTGCTGCTGATGCCATTCATGTGTGGCTGTGTATTAGTGCTACTGCTACTCGAAGTGATGTCGTGTGTTGGATGATCTCGCCATCGCATCTCTCGATTGTATCCTTCCTCGCCGACGACTGTGTTTCCAATGGAGATGGTGTTGGAATGAGGTCTTGATTTGGAGCGCTCCACAGGGCTGTGGGGTGGTATGCTGTTGTCGGTGGCTGATTGCAGTCGATGCTTTGTGATGATGGATTGGCTGCGTTTTGTGGTGCTGGCGTATCGACTGATGCCTGAAAATGGGGCAGGGAAGAGATCAGCTGCACCTGGATTGTGTGATCCATGATGGTCTGCTTGATTGTTTAGATCTGCGTCGCTCTTGTTTTCAAACATTTGGAACATGCTGCGTCTACGGGCGACAGGTTGTTGTTGCTGGTCTTGTTCCTGCTGAAGATGGCGGTCTTCCAGCAGTATCTTTTCGTCGTCGTCCAGTGGTTTATCAGCCTCGTCTACCAGGGCAGCTGAGGGCTGGCTTTTGGAGTTGTGTAAAAGAGCCACGCCGGAGCAGATGCTGAGGAAGCCGAGCACGCAAGTGGCCACATCGACAGGAGATGCATCGAAGCCTCGGTAGAGCACAATGGAGCTGACAATGGTCATGGTAGTGAAGATCACATAGTAGGTAGGGGTGACCAGGGCAGTGTTGAACAGGTTGAGCGCCTTGTTCAGATAGACTATTTCGACCACTAGCGTCACAACCACAATGCCCAGGACGACATAGATGAACCAATTCGTAAACTGGTTCTCTTGCGTGATGGAGTGCACAATAGCAGAGCCTAGGCCTTGCGTAAACACCACAGAGATGGACCCAATTAAGGAGCATACCGATATATACACCAGCATGTTCTTTTTGCCCCATCTTGGTCCACAATAAAAGACCAGGATCAAGGAAATGACAATTGCAATACCACCGTACACCAAGAATCCTGCGTGGACGAGATAAACAATCAGATTGTGTCATGGATCATGAACACAGCATACACATACCAACCGACAGGACGAGTTTTTTAAATGTTTCAATGGTCGTATCTGCTGAGCTCTGCTCTGGCGCATGCAAGACAATCACGATGGCTCCTAATATACACTGAAGACAGCCTATTTTGCCCTGAAAACTAAGACGCTCTTTCAAAAAGATGGATGAAAGAACAGCACTGTGTATGCACATCTACGTTAGCTTATATATACATTGTATCCGCTTCTTCGTACCTTATCACCACACTGAGGGCGCCCAAGGGTGTTACCAAGATGGCTTGTGTGAAAGCGTACGCAATAAAATTACAGAGCTCGCCGACAATCACTATGTGGAAGCATTAAATGTGGGTTTTCTCGGTTGTGGTCGCACGTAACACATACTGAGAATCATGCCAGACCACCACATTGCTGATTTCAGGTAGGTGTATCCTTCGCCAGCAACACCTCCTGTGTTCTACATGTATAAGCAAACGGAACACACTGCAATTTTATCTGTAAAACCGTACCTGATTTTTCAATGGACTGCAGCAGACCTTTCTTTTTGAACACAAAACTGCTTCCAATGAACACGCCTATATTAGAAACCGAGCAGCGTCAATCGTCGATTCACTGTGCTCATCACAGCTGCATGGACATACCACTTGCTACAGCCAGCGAAACGCCAATGCCTTTGTAAAGCCCTGCTTGGGCGCCTGTTGTGTCGGGTGCAAACGGATTTGCTGTTCCATTTGTTGAACTCATATTAGATATGCTGTGGTATATGTATATAATATACGAGAAAAAAAAAAGGGAAAAAAGAGGAGGGTTGCAATGTGATGCGATGGAACTAATTTTATATACTTGCCTAAACCGAAAATAAACCCTTTTGTGGCTGATTAAATCTTCAGTGCAACCTTGGATCAGCGTTAATTTTGTATTCAGTTACTAGAATCGGCTCTACCCTTATTGGGCCGTATACTTGGATTGCCTTATTCAAAAAGGATCATCGCCATCATTGAGGAATAAGTCAGGGTATGTAGAGAAATACACATAATGGATTGAGACGCGCCATTTTGCTGCTTGAAACCTAACAGCTGGCGTATTGGATTACTTGCAGAAAAAGTGTCGCTTCCTGCTACAAAACTGTTCTAAATCATCACACTGAATGGGCTAAACTACCATGCTGAAACGGACACAATGGCTGATACTCTATATCAGCATTGGCTTTGTTTGATTTACACACACACACTGTTTATTCAATCCTGGATGTACAAAAAGCACTCTCAACGACCACCTAGCCCAAAATAGCCATCCAGATCATCACTATCATCATCGTCGTCATCATCGTCTATACCTAACGGTTGCCCAAACTGAATAGGCGGCGTCTCCAATGCATTGTTGTAGAAATCATTGAAATCAAAGGTCTTTGATCTCTTGACAACGGGTCTGGACGCAGTAAAGGTGGGGCCGTTGGAAAGCGGATTGGTGTTCTCCCGGTCGTCATCCTCATCCTCGTCGTCATCGTCCTCTGCAAAGATGTCTCGTTTGCGCTTGATCACGGGGTTGTTTCTTTCATTTTCCTCTTCCTTCTTGATATTTTGGAATTTCATGGTGAGGTCTCTGGCAGGATGTCCCTCTGATCTGTCGATACGATCCCGCTCTCTTCTGGCTGCTGTGCGTGGTGTGTATGGCGGCAAGTGGTTTTCTTGGCTGCTGAGTCTCACGCTAAACTCATCTAGGTCATTTTCATCATTCTCGTGGCGATGGGGTGTTCTGTCCATCATGATCTTCCTAAAGCGAGACGAGGTGCCTTGCGGTGTTTTGGGTGCCTGAGGGTATTCTGACTGCAAATAAGCCGAGCCTGCTGCTGCTGCTGTTGCTGCTGCTGCTGCTATGCCAGAGGTAGTAGGCGATGTTTTTGATGTGGGCGACTATGCGTACGCTGAGTGAATATCATACATGCAGGCATCGACTGTCCTCTACTTACCGGGCAAGCCTCTGAATAGTCTGCAAACAGGTTGGTGCCAAGATATCGATTCAAGGATGTACGCGGTGTCGTCTCTGGATTGGGTATGCTATTATCTCGACGCATAATCACGGTACCTGTTTCTTGCGGTGCCTGAGACAGCATGGAGACGGTGCGTTTGGGCCTTCTTGGCGATAAGGCACTCTTTGTAAAGCTGCCTGCTCTCTTCATGGTGGCTTTACCATGCACGGCTGCTCGTTTCATCTTGGCAATGGAATCCTTTGTAGCTTCACCGCGATGGGGCTCATTGCTGGCGCTGGTGCTAGGGGCCAAATTGACCATACGCTTATAAAAGGAATCGAGGGTATTGCTGCTGGATCGAGTGATCTTTTGAGGCATGAACGTCTTGGCTAATTTGGGCTCCAGGTTGACAGAGGATGTCGCCTTGACAGTGGTCTTTTTGGGAGGATGGTTTGGCTTCACAATACGAGTATCTACAGAAAAAAGAACAATGCTTAGCGGGCCGAGATATCAGGCATCGGCAATGAACCATGTCTTACTGGATAGCGTGCGGGATTCAACACGAGGAGGTTTAGACGAGGATGCGGTGGATTGCGGTAATGGAGTATAGGGCTGTAGCTCTTGTTGCAGCTGGAAATCATCGTCATCGTCCAGCAGATCGTCAGCAAGGTCAAGCGAGGGCAATGATGCCATATCGTCAGCACCCGCTGATTCCTTGAAATAGTCCACCAGATCAGACAACTCGCTGAATCTATCAAAATATCGCACATCAGCATGGGTTTGCATGAGGCGATAGTAGCGATTACCTTTTTGCCAATACCTGAGCAAAGGCATGATCATTCAGTGCACATGGATCTCGCTTCTTGATGGCTTGAGCACCCTCCTCAGAATCCAACGTAGCGAAAAAGTCTGATATATGGTCATTCATGCTAAGCATGACAACCATTTTGGAGAAAAAGTTGCGAGCTTCTTCAAAAGGATCACGCGAATACACCTCGAGTTGTCTTGGGTCGTTGGTCAGTTTGCAAATAAAGCAGTAGTTGATCGTCTGCAATTGAGCCCTACATGTATATATACAAGTGAGATTAGTCCAGTGTGTGGTGTAAAAAAAGTGTGTGTATCGCTCAACGTTACTCTCTCAATTTCAAGGCTACACAGCTCATGCGTTCAAAATCAGGCACCCCATGCGCGCTTGATTGGACCTCTTTCCACCAAGCGTATTGATACGTTTGCTCTAATGTGCAGTTACTGCTATTGGGCGCATGTTTGGCATTGGGAATCTCATTATTGTGCTTCATGTCAAGATCATTGGATGGCATGGTATAATCAAAGATGCTGGCAACAATGTCCTGTCTGCTGTGGTTGTTCTGCAGCAAGTGATCGATACATTTGCCAATGCGTATAATGGTAGCATCCATAAAAGTCTACTTTCCATGTATCAGTTACCTGAATCCTTGCTGTTCATGCCGAGGCATTCTTACCTCTCGGGTATACAGTGTCTCTAAATAAGTCTTCTTGAGCTCCTGTCCAAATGCATCCACAGTCGATGGAAAGTGAACAACGACCGGATCGGCAATAGTTTCCACTCGGATCTCTGGCGTGTCTGCAAACGAATCGTCCCTTTGTGAATCATGGCTGTAGGACTCGTCGTTGTCAGCGAGTTTTGTAATAAAGCTGGGTATGGATGCGAATAAGCCGAGTGTGCGACGCTCTGGTTGCAATGGCGCTTGAGGCATGTCCATGCACAACTTGCTACTGTCCAAGGATGGTCCAATGGGATAGTCTTGATCGACCAGCACATTCTTTAGGTGCAAGGTGGGAGGAAGGTGGTCTACATTCAAGAATCGAAGCGAAGCGCTGCATCTCGAGTAGGGCTCAATACACACTTTTTGGGCCGTATGCTTGTAATCGCCCGTAGGAACCAATTCAGCAATCAAAATAGACTGTTTGGCGTACAATTCGTCCAAAATGACATTGAACGCACTAGATGACTCGCCCTGTTGGTACGTAAACTTGTAATCCACAATGGCATGTTGAGCGCTTTTGTGCAGTAGCCATGATACTGAAAACTGACTGGCATGAACGACATCCACCGTACGAATCTCCTTGATGAAAGCCAAGGCAGAGGGTTGATAGTTGGCGCCACGAATCGACGGATACAAGGCGAAATTGCCCAAGCTTTTGCCTGTCTTTGTCTTGAATGGGCCCTTCCAACAAGGTACCTGCGTGTGCACTGCCGTGTGTCGCTTGGAGGGGAGGATGTTTGCAAATTCAGCAAAGAAAGAGTGTCCATATAAATCGTTTCTGCGAATCAGCTTTTGATACAGAATGTAGTTGCCATCAAACTGATCAAAACAAGACACAAAGCCTTGGTGGATCAGTCGATTCATGAACCTCGTATGCGCATTACTGGATATAAACTTGAAATCTGTGTCAATAATGTTGAGCGAGATGTGGTTTTGCTGATAGCTTTTGAGCAGCGTTGTAGTCAATTCATCTTTTAGTCGTTGAAAGTATTTGGAGACTTCAAATGATGCTACTGTTGATTTCTTGCTATGCACGGCTGCTTGTTGCTGTTTTTGGCCACTACCATCGACACTGTTGTTGTCGTCGTCGTCGTCGTCGTCATCATCGTCATCGTTTACAGGCGTGACAAAGAAGCGGATCATGTCAATGCCGCTGGATGGACAGGCTGTCAACAGGAACAGATAGTTCTTCTCGGGACCAGAGGTGCTGAGATCAGTGTTTTGCCATTGAAAATCGCCCAAGATTTCCTTGAGTGCCTGTTTAATACGCATGATGGGAGCGCCTATGATGGCTGTTGCAGGTCGGTCATCGTTTCTCTTTTGGTATTCTCGATCAATGCGAGAGAACGAGTCTTGGTCCATGGTATAAAAGTGTCGAACGCTGTGTGCTGAATATCTCGTCTGCGTGCTAAAAAAACGGTATCCCCACAATACGTGCTGCTGTTGCGAGCGATAGTACAGCAGGATGCGCATGATGGACAGCTTGAGATGATCCAGCTGCACCTTGCCACTGATGATAGATTGCTCATCAATCAAGAACACAATCTTGGATGCGGATGCCATTCTGGAATGAAAAAGATATAGGTATCGATCAAATGGTCAAAGGTCGTTCTCTGTTCATTTGAGAACACGAAGGCTGCAAAATGGGAGTTTGGAAAAATTGTGACTCTATCGCGGGCCTGGTTTTCTCGGAAACAGTAGTAGTAAAATAGTAGCTTCTTTGATCTGACATGTCGCATAATGCATGATTTAGTACAAAATGTGATGGTTTGTGTCAAGTAGAGATTAATCTATCGGCTACTAGCCAAGATCTAATTTAAGTGTGCTAGTGGCGAGAGTTCTAATGAGGGCTCGACAAAAGTAAAGAAGCTGTAGTACCAAGACGAAAAGAGTGTCATAATAGGATCATTAGAGATTTATATGAGATTTGTGCTCGATATGAATGGTGTATCAGGATGAGGGAAAATCAGTCAAGAAAAAAATAGATATTGTGTGAGGAATTGAGAAGTGCCAATTGAGAGAGTGCAAGGGCAAATCATACAAATTGTTGAGAAGAAGCCATCCTCTCCATTCCTGCCTGATACTAGATAGCATTACATTTAGCGGGCCATAGAAAACATAGCTCTACATATTCATCAAGCAATTGGAAGCATCTTCAAAGGCAGAAAATTTTCAATTGAAGGTACCCATAAGCGTCAGTACAAACAGAAACAGCTACCAATCTTGGCTTTGCGACACCACTTGCTACCTTCCTGCCAAAAGAGCGGGACACAACTATAGTAAACACACATTGGATGGGCGATTTGTAACAATCACATTTCACAATAATAAAAATAAGACGCCAAATACTTAATAAGGCATCTATACTATGCTGTCATTACTTTTAAATAGTCATTCTCTTGCTATTCGCTTCAAAAGCATCGATTTCCTTCATCAAAATGCATCTTGTCAGCCAATTTTTTCAAACTCAGGCGTGTATGTTTTTTCATTCGATTTGTGGATTTTGATCACTTTTTCAACTTTCAAAATCTATTTTGCCCATTTCGACTATGTAAAGTGTAATGAGAACTCACTGGTCTCTAAGACATTTAAAAAGTATTTTTTATGGAGAATTCAATGGTGCTAAATGCAAACAAGTTTTTGACTGGCATTTTCGAGCAATCGGCGAAAATGTCAAATATGGTTTTTTGCAGAAATGTCAAAAAATTCCATATTAAAGTCTCACGAAAATTATTTCAGGGGCTGCCCTGGGTCTATAGCTTTGATTTGATCCGATATATGCCATAGTAGAAGTGTCGATTTTTGCCTTCAAAAACGCAATTGTTTGAAATTCGATGAAAAGCATGAGGGGTACCTCATGCTTTTTCGTCAATTTTTGATGATCCCAAAAAAGTTGGGCAAACGTGTCAGGAAGTTACTGCTAGATGAAAGACATTATTTGGTGCTGTTCTGGCCGTCTAAAACGGCTTTTAACACGAGAAAGCACGGTTTAAATACACCCAAATTATGCTGTAATTTGCATAATTCGAGCAATTTATAGGTGAGCCAAGTATGCTGTGGTACTGAATATGGGTTTTTCTCATTGATACAGACGTGGTGCATTGTGAAAGAGTCAGATCCATGGCAACAAGCCGTTTCTCAGAAGCTTTTTAGATGAAACTGTACAGCTGAAAACCAAAATACTAGTATCAGTTGGTAGTATTATGGTAGTATTTGCAAAAAGCAAATGAGAACAATAAGCAGCCAATTCACAGCCATTACCATCGTTAAAATCCTGGTAAAAGCTTGGTGATATTAAAGTTTAGCTATTGTATGCCATCATTTCGTTACACTTGGTATGTAATGCTGCTTCTAAAAGATTCTAAACGCTCATGTTTGTGCCATCTTTTGTTAATAAAGAGTATCAGCGCAACTATTCCATACTTGGGCACGTTGAAAGAAGCTACATATGTAGAGTATTCTAAAAAGCAGTTATCATTATGTAAAGGCTGCTCAAACAATGGTCCTCTTCGCTTAAGCTTGAAATCAGAAACTTCTCGAACGGCTCTGCTCCTATTAGGAAATCATATAGAAAACTACTCACTTTGCTTTGCTGGTGTCTGTTTCTGTTTTGGTTTTACTTGGTCATTGTATACATGATCACTTACTACATCTTACTTGATCGCATGCCCCCAACTATGACGCTATATCTCTCATTGTACGCAAATGATACATGATACAAGTCAACCATCTCAAGGTCTATGAATCAGGTACACTATGCGACAGGAACATTCATTCATCAAATGATCTCAGTTATTAGGCTCGCTTCTTCTGCTTCCTTTCAAAGAGCGAGTATCGTGATAGTAACTTTTAAGCACTAGAGATTTATGTCGATCGCATTACCTACACATTAATTCAAACTTGGGGGCACTATGATGACACTATATTTAGCATGGCAAAATTAGCTCCAGGTCTGGTTCACGTTCACTTATTAGTTGCAACGCATGATTGTTTGCTGACTTGCTAAATTGCTTTCTCATGTTAGCTAGCCATAATTGCTTTGTATCATCAGCTCTTGAGAAGAGTTGAGAAATAGTTCGCTGAAGTATCATATAGTACTGGGTTTGAGAGGACATTTACGATGACTGAATGTACACAAGTGTGCCCAATGTCAAATATATCACATTTTATTATAGAATAGGGATTAAAGACGAGGAAAAGATCCAGGGTTTTTTAAAATATATGGATACAACTTCTTTCGTCATGATGACCCAAAGGCTAAAGAGAGATGTAAATATAAGCCCATACTGACAAATCAATCTGCTTATCTCTTCTTTTCTCTCAATCTTGGCTATAATATATACGGTCAATCTTACAACTTAGTAAAGAGAAAAAGTGACGTAAAAAGTCTCGACTTGTATAACGTTCAATGGTCATTCCAGAAAGATGTGTAGTAGCTCCTAAAACTAAAAGACGCACCTAGAGACAATTTAGCCAAGCAAAAGCTCACTGAGAGAAATACAGATCAAAAGCGAGCGAGAGAGAGAGCGCGGGACATCCAATGCCATTTTCAGATTCTGCACACGTACACCGTCAAAATCTTAACATGATAAATGAGAGATATATTGTATTCACCTCGGATCGGGTTGTCGGTTACAGTGTTACATTGGCCTCATGTAAGGTGTTTACTCTTTACTTAGAATCTCACCTTAAAGGGGCGTCCTCTTTTTCCACTCTCCCATACTAAACATGTGCACAATGACACCATTTGAATAAGCAGGTATGAATCAGGCGACCCAATTTTTTTTCAATCGAATAACTTTAAAACGTATCAAGTTTTGTATACGGTATACGGTACAAAATAGACGGTCTAGAAAGGTGATACTACAATAGCTATGAATAGTTTGCATGGATCATTCATCATTTATCAGAAGAAATGGCTCTATGGGTGCATACAGAATGACAAGTCATTGTATAGATCTGATGAAATTCATGTTTGGTCATGGGTATTGTGGGGGGGGGTCTATATTCACAACCTGAAATCTCATGTATTTCTGTAGATTGAGCTTGAGATCTTCACACTGCTTGTTTTATCCAACTAAACTATTCCACATGTGAAGCCTTCTATATATATTATCACATTGGTGATACACACAGCGAGAAATAACGCTCACTCGCTCGCAAGTTTGTATTTAGTAGGATGGGATGTATAGTAGCTGTGAATGGCACCTCCTCTAATAAGCACACTTGCATCGTGTGTTACATTTCATGTCATCATTTGTCTTCTCTCTTACTCTCACTCGTTGAGAGAGGAGGTCCCTTGAAAATGTTATTATATTCTTTTTGTTTCTTTGGGACATTTCAAAGCAGAAGGACATGTTTTCGTCCTGCATGAATATTTTGAGTGTAGTTCATGTAGTAATTCATGGTGTGCTTTATTTAAAACCCTCAACTTCTCCTCATGCTTGGCTGTTGCTGCATCCCAAACATTCAACAAATCACTCTAATAAATATTAGTCAAGTACTACCCTTCTTTTCACACAGATTTATAACATGTAATAACAAGGTTTTCAAGTTTATTTCATACAGTTACACAATGAGAAAGTTGCCATGGTTACCATAATATACGAGTTGCAGTAGAGGATAGCCCACGGTAGTAGTAGTTTAAATGTTGAACGAAAGAAAGGCAAGAGAGGGGGAGATGCGAAAAGGCTCACATGCCAAAAATCCGGTAATTTGAATTTTGATTTGTTGATGAGATAATATTTATCTTGGGGGGAGGGTCCCTTAAAGATCAAAACTGCTCTTGCCCCCCCCCCCCCTCCTTTTCATGTGGAGCGTTATATGTGGGGTTTTTATAAAACAAGAAACCCAAGTATTTTGTCAATGACGATATATCAATGCTTGATATAGTAAGTGATTTGGCTAATCCTCTTTAGTATAGATGTGGGTCCCCTTATCAAATCGTTATCAATGTTGATCAAGCATAATATAAAATCATTTGAAACGGTAATTCGATGGATGTTTTAGCTGTTTATGTTTAAAATCATGATATAGCGGGTCAATGGAGCATGCTGGCAGGCTAACAATAGGGATTTTGGGTATTTTTATACCTATAACATGGCCAAATATCATTATAAATATCATTCAGCCAAAGAGCCTTTAACTTTATAAGGGACATATTGTATATTTACGTGCGTGTGTTGTGTGCACAGGGCTTCCTTTTATTCATTTGACAAATGCTCCGCTGAAAAAAAGGTTCGTAGCTTTATGCCATTTTAAGAAGTTGAAAAAAGGGGGGTCAACGGTGAAAGAGAGAAAGGCAAAATGTGTAAGACTATATAAATAAAGCATTGCATTTCTTTCTGATTTGATATACAAAAAAATTAGTAAAATAAATCAGATACAAAATGGTTGTCTATCGTAATATTCAAAACACACATCGCCCTACAACTGCCTCGTTAACCTTGGTTATCAAGGTGGGCACATCTTCCATTTGTGATGAAGTCTCACATTATCCATTGTTGGGCAATCTCTCGAGAATTGTCGAGACCATCATCCAACTCAAGAGATTGGGCCATCGTGTTGTCCTTGTCACCTCTGCTGCGGTTGGTACAGGCCTAAGAAGACTCAACTTGTCAGAGAAACCAAAGAAATTGGCCTCCATTCAGGTAAAGCATGTGAGCATCAAATTCCAAATGTGTGTTTCGCTGCCTTGATCATAGCATACTGACTCTGCTCTTCTCTGTAGGCTATCGCTGCTGTTGGCCAAGGTCGCTTAATGAGCATGTACGATGACCTCTTTGGTCAATTCAACCAGCCCGTTGCTCAAATCCTGTTGACTCGCAATGATTTAGCTGATGTAAATATGAAGACCATTTAATCACAATTGAGCAAACAAAACTAATATCAAATCCGTAGCGCTCTCAATACTTAAATGCTGTCAACTGCCTAGAAGAGCTCTTAGATATGGGCGTTGTTCCCATCATCAATGAAAATGATTCCATTTCAGTCAAGGAAATCAAATTTGGTGACAATGATACCCTCTCCGCCATTGCTGCTGGTATGGTCAAGGCTGATTACCTCTTCCTCATGACTGACGTCGACTGTCTCTACACGGACAACCCAAGAAGCAACCCTGATGCCCGCCCCGTCCTTGTCTGTGATGACATTGAGCAACTGAAGGATCAAATCAAGGTCAGTGCACCTGGCTCCTCTCTCGGCACAGGTGGCATGATCACCAAATTGGTAGCTGCTGATTTAGCCACTGCAGCTGGTGTGACTACTGTAATTGCACGTGGCGCCACACCTGAAAACATTATGCCCATCATTGATCCCCTGGTTACTGATTCCAAGAAAATCCCCCTCCACACTCGCTTTGTTGCTAAACCTCAGCCATTGATGGACCGCAAATGGTGGATTCTGCACGGTCTGCACACAGCTGGCACAGTCTATGTTGAAAGCAATATCACAGATGCTATCCATGACGGTCAAGTGGACAACGACCTCTTTGCTCACTCCATCTCCAAGGTTGAAGGCACCTTTGTCGAACATCAAGCCGTGAATCTGGTCGTGCAACACAAGGACTCTCAAGGCCTCGTAGACAATATCACCATTGCCAAGGGCATTGTGAATTACTCTTCAGCTGAAATCATGCGCATCATGCTTGCGAAAGAGAGCAACATTATTGATTCGCTTGGCTACAAGGATGCCTCTTGCATTATCAACCGTGACAACATGGCCATCTCACTGTAAAACGGCCCCCCTCTCCCCTCCAACCATTGATACATTCTTTCTTCATACAATGCATATATGATAGTTTTTATTATACTTATCCCTCCTTTTCCCTTTTATTTTGCATCCCACTCACCAGCTCTTTCATGATTCTTATATAACTTTTCTCTCAAAGTATTCATTCTCTTTTTTAAAGAAAAAAGGATGTCTCTCTCTATTAAACACTATTTCCATATTTTTTAAAGTGTGTGCATTCATGAGAGTAGATAAGCCCAAGATGGATAATCACTTGATGAATGATTTCTCGTTCCAGGCAGATGTGTTTATTTCCAGGCGCTTGTGTTCTTTAATGCAAAAGAAATCAGACTTGTATGCTACAGAAGACTTGGTTGTGACCGAATCGGTAATAATGTGCAACAAGCGCACATTTGCAGAAAATGATGAGCATCTCCTCGAGGCTAGTAGTATTCGTCAAATGAACGCCATGACAGTAATATAGTAGCATGTACGAATCTTTTATTGAGATTGATAAAAATTACACGTTGCGAGGTTTTTTATATACAAAACAGTGGTAAAAGAGTTTACTTAATAGTACGAATTATTGAAATGTGGCCCATTCTCATAGTAACTCTTCATTAAATTGGGTGCAGATGATTGAGGTTGATTTGGCTGTTGTTGAGGAGTCTGAGGATCAGGAAATGGCTGTCCATTCGTGTTGAAATTGGGGTTAGTATGCATATAATGCTGTTGTTGCTGTGACTGCTGCTGTTGAGGATGATCTGCTGGGTGATTCAGCAATATGGGCTGCGATGAAGATGAAGCAGTGTTGGTATTTGCAGAGGAAATCTGTAGCCAAGGAGGTGGAGACATGCTATGTTGTGATGGCGAGTTTTTGTGGTTGGGTGTGTTGACGCTGGACGAAGACGGTGTGCCCATGTTTGCTCTGGCTGGCGCACTATTTCCGCTAAACCCGAAATTGTACTGTTGTTGCTGAGATGGCGATGCATAGTGCTGTTGTTGCTGAAAGTTGTCGTCTATTGCTGCGGTATAGTCTGGTTTCTTGCTCTGTTGGTGCTGTCTGAAATCCTGTCTTCCGCTAGCATTCGGTGATGAAACAGCTGCACTGGACAGCATGCCAGCATTGTGGACAGCGGCTGAATAATCCAGCAATGTGGGTGTGTAAACAAAATCAGAGAAATGCATGTCTTCTGCGAATGTGTCAGTCTTGTGAATGTCAAACACAGACGAAGCAGATGCAACGTCAAGCACATTGTAAAGCGGGTTTCGTTGCGTGAATTGATTTGTCAGTGATATAGGCTGGATACCGTTCTGAGGTGCGTTGATTGGCATAGGACTGGTTTGGGCATGCTGTCCTTGTGTCAGAGATGTTGGAATAGAGGATGCTGGTGCTATTGGAGTCACTGCTGGCTGTGATGTAAAGGGGAGTGGCTGTGGCTGTGGCTGTGGCTGCTGCTGCTGGTGTGATTGTAATGTCGATTGCGCTGAAGCAGGAGGCGGCGGCGGCGTCGATTCGGATGTAGCGGTGACTGGAGGAGGAGGAGGAGGCTGAACCTGGCCTTCTTGCTGTTCTTTGGGTCCATTGGCAGCCATAGACACAAATTCGCTGGGTAAACCTTTACCATCGATGAACAGTTCAGTGTGCAAGAGTTCTTTGAAGATGAGCCTGATCTTGCCGACTAGTGTAAGCACATATTTGTGATGTCGCACAGGAGAATTCAACAAAATTTTGGCTATTTTTTCCAAATTTTTTATTGCAATTTCCCGTTCGCCGTCATTGGGCTGCGTCAAAATATTTCCATAGATCATTGTAGTCATCATCAGGTTCTCCAGTGAAAAGTGACACCACAGCTGCTTCAATTGAACCCAGCACTCGAGTAACTCGACAGTGTTACGTGCTGCTTTGAGGCAGATTTCCCTCGACAGCACTTCAATGGTGGACGGCTGGTGTGGTTCATCATCGTCGCCGTCGTCAGCGCCAGATTTCGAAAAGAACAGTCCATACAATTGACACAGCTGGAAGTTGTATTCAAAGTTCAGCTTGATGCAGGCTTGCTCCCTGAACGAAGTCGAGTCCCAGCGTCGCTTGTGAATGTCTCCAGCTTCGTATTTCAAATAAGATGGCAGTGCTGCTCTCCACTCTTCAAGCTCCTTGTCGATGGCTGATATCTGCGACAGCAATGGCTTTTCGTCGGCTGTGCGGTATATGATGTTTCGGTAGATGCGAGTGATCTTGAACCTCTGAATCATAAACTCCACCCTGTATCTAGCTTCGCCCTGCTTCTCGTGCTCCATCAGTGTGGGGAATTGAACGGTCACCATGTTCCTGGGAGGCAGGGAGAATGGCTTGTCCGAGTGGATGGATCCCAGTGTCTCTAGGAAATAAAACACCCAAAAGAAGCGTCGATTCCTCTCCTTGTCGTAGATATCAGGGCTGCTGGATTCTGAGTTCATCTTGAGATCCAGGCACATGCGTATCGCCAGACCCAAGTAGATGTATGCCTCTGATTCAACCTCAGCCTTGTGCTCACTGGGGATGCCAATCGCATAAATATACATGATCAGTAAGCTGTGCATGGTGTCTATGCTCGTCTTCATGAACCGGTCCTTGACCAGCGATTTCGCCTTGGTAAAGAAGCCTTGGCCTACTTGATTGGGGTCCATGCCGGGAAACAGGTTGTGGTAGATGGCTGCGTGTCGGGCTGTCCATGCAAACACCGCATTGGCTAATAGAGGATCAAGTGTGCCATTTTCAAATCTGGCAAGAATCGACCTATTTGGCTCAGGGCAAGGCAGGCACAGAAAGCACTCACAAAAGATGGATACCATGCGGTGCAATGTCTCTTTTGGTATGGATTCAGAGAGCGACGCAGTGAGAGTGGATGTGGATGATACTGCACTGTTGCTTCTCGTATGACCCGAGTTTGACAAATCTTCAATTTGGCTGCTGCTGTTGTTGTTGTTGTTGCTGCCTTTTCCTTGAGGTTCCCAACTGCTGTACAATGGAAATGTCTTGAGGCGGGTCTTCCACAAAGGCTTCTTTCTCAACACAGTAGCGGCTTCAGGGCGCGGACTTTCCGGAGCATAAGAGCTGGAGCCTGACGATTGTGATGCTGAATCGATGGTGTTGGTTGTCTCATGCATACACGATCCGCCGGCTAAATCGAATTGAGACACGCCGGATAGTAGAATGTCGTATAAGTCATGCAATGACACAATGTTGGTATCAATGCGAAGGCCCTTTGGTGTGAGTGAAAGCGACCATTGTGTGTTTGATGTAGCGAGCAGGTTGTTCATGTTGTTCATGCGAGGGCTCCGCGCGATACTGTTTGAAGAGCTGGCAGCGTATTCCTTCTTCTTTTGCTGATGTTGCTGCTGTTGCTGTTGCTGTTGCTCGTTTGGATCAATGTCGCTGTGCTTGTCTGAAAATTGGTTCCCACCAGCGGCTCGAGTCATTCGCACTTCGTTTGCTACGTATTGGGTATTGCTGCAAACGTCCTTGATGTCAGTTTCTATCGACTGCACTCGTTTCTGCAGAATGTCCACAGTTTCGTTCAGTTTGACAAGGTTGAACAAATCGACTTGAGTTGCGCTTCCGTCGTAAGAGCATTCGGCTGAGAGTGTCCATTTAGTGGGCCATTGTAACATTGCTTGATCAGGAGCCTTGACTTACCTTTGGCTGCTTGACATCTTGCACATTGAGGATGAGCGAAATCACATTTGACTAGTTGAGAGAAGGTGTGAGTGTGTGAGAAAAAAAAAACTCTACATCTTGATTTCATTCATGGGGATGGGGAGTCAGCCTTACCTTTCTTTGATCTTTGTTATCAGACAAATTGCAAGTCGATGGATTAGCTTTCTTCTCGACAAAGCCGCTATTACAACTCACCTGCAACGCTCACAGGCCATTGTCATTCGAATCTTTTTGGAAGCTGGTGCTCCAACAGCATTTTGTTTCGAGCTCATTGGTGATCTAATCTGCTGTGTAAAACGAGAGAAAGAGAAGGAGAGATGGATGATACTGCAATGTTGGAATCACAGGCTGCTGAATCGGATGGTAAAGTGGGTTCTTTCTGAGATTGATGGCAGAATGTTATAGAAGAGAAAAAGGAAAAAAAAGAAGAACAAAGAGTAGCCATTTCATTTAATGGAACAGTTTGCTTGTGGAAATCCCACTGTGACTCCGAAATTCTCAAGACACCATCAATCGATTGCAACCTACCTACTCTGGAATCTACATTTGATTGACTAGAACCAAATTAATTTGTATCACAAATCGATAAATGGAGTTTTTAAGCTTTTGATGTTTCCACATGGATGATGTATTTCCTTGCTTTCAACAGACATGATGAAGCTAGAGACGTTCGTTGTCATTGCATCACATGTAAGAAACAGGCTCAAGAAACAGGTGCTGCTGCAGTCATGACATCTGTCTACACCAAGGCCATTGATGTACAGCTAGCTGAACTTGCAGTGGGCTTTCATACCAGGATCTTTTGCTTCGAGATGAGATTGTCAAGGGGCCGCGCCTTTTCAGTCAAGAGGATGCTATACTATGGACGCTGTTTGCGCTTACTAAAAGTTGAGTATAGGTCTAATAATACCCAATGATGATAATTCCTCGGAATCAAGCTTGGAAACACTGGTTGAAATGCGGGCACTGCTTATTCCCTCATTTTCGCACTGGGCTGCCAATGTAGAGTGCCAATGTATGCCCTCAGGATGTTGTGCAACTCAATCAAACAACATTGCTAGTATATTAATTACACATTGTACAATCTCCAATGCTATCCTCCCATTACTGCGCTGCTTAGCTAAAAAAAAACGGTTATGCTGCGTAAAAACTATATCCGAAACAACCAACAATTCATATAATCTTGGCAGGTTTTGCGGCTATTGTGGTTCGATTCATACATTTTCAGAATTCTGTATTAAAACTCACAAGCTACCAAACTTCCATTGTAGAAAACTAAGCAGTGTGTGTTTCACAAATCATGTATCAAATAAAACTTGCATTGGATGATTATGTTATAAAAACTAAATCGAAGATCACGATGAACTCTAAAACCAAAGCAGGCTGTGTCAGCAGGCCAGTCTGCTTCTCAAAGGAATTGCTTTAAAGGCATCCGAATGATGATTGATGCGTTGTAAATATATAGGCAAATGTCTGATTGGAACAAATAATGTAGTAGTTTGTGCTGAGAGATGTTTGCTGACTACAGCTTTGAGACGTATAGCCACAATGCATGGAACTCCTCCAAGTAATAGCTGTTCGTCACCGTTGACGCTATGCTACGAACGCAGTAATCCTCATTGATGCTCCATTCTTGAGTGCCTATATCATATATTTTTTCAAACAAGGCGCACCGTTGGCATTTAAACCTAATAGACTTTCTAAATTAACGGCCACAGTATTGTTAAGAGCTTCCGTATATCCCAACATAATAGTTGAAAAAGAGTTGGTTGTGAATGACTCAAATGAGTATCACTTTAATGGGTTCAGCATTTAGCAAAATGTCATTGTACCACTATAAATGCATAATTTGGGTCTTTAATCGGCGATATCTCTTACACAACTCGCATTTCGTAACGTTGAAAGTTGTATAAATGGCCCCTCATCTTCAATAGATAAGGCGGATAATGAGGTATAAGTATATTCAACTAGAATTTAGCCACTTTATCAACAGAAGCTGCTATAATAATGTATAGTTTAGATACTGGCTTAATTTCTGGTCGAAAGAAATCTCTCAGCTTATGTAACAATCTGATAAGATTTTGAGTAAAGAATTATCTGCTCAAATTGTGCTTGTAATAATACATTCATGCGACACGCCATGGCAATCAATAGTTTACAGCAGTGCAAACTGTTCCATAAAGATTAGACGCACTATCAACCGCTTGCTTTATAAGTCAGGCTTATTATCTATCAAAACTGGTACAAAATCTAGCTTAAACTGAGACACCACAACAGCGGATTGCTTTGCGCTATTGCCTACAAGCACCAACTATTTTATGCCGTTTTCTTTATATTTAAAGCTATGTTTTACAAATAAATACAAGCATCTGCTTCTGTGTCTATAACCCTTGAAGATCCTTCTTCCAGTAAACTTAAATCTTGCCCAGATTCATCGTTTACTGTCTGCACTAAATTTCCAAATTAAGAGCTGTTTGACATATGAGCTCCGCTCAGGGCATAACTTATATTGGATATCATACTACTTGCCTAGCAAGTGTATCTCTTGCCGTATTATCTGATAATGCTGCATATGTGAAGTCTACAAAGAAAAGACAGACAGAACCTGAGTACGTTACAACACACTGAATACGTGTAGAAAAGATTAAAACATATTTTGTTCTTATTATCGTACGTACTAGTATATCATACACTTCAAAGATAGAATCGTACTACCAAGAACAACAGACAAAAAGCAAAACGAGAAAGAGACAAGAGTATGTGATTTTTACATTGACTTTAAACAACACGATATTTTAATTTTATTAGAATTCGGTTTTGAAAAAATATGCTATTTTCTAGTATAGATGAATGCGATGGAATTGATTTTTTTTATGGCTTAAACTTTGTTTAAATTATTTACAAAAGATGAGCGGTACGGAAGTTCTCACCAGCGTAGATGGAGTTACCCTCACCGAGTTCTTCTTCGATACGGAGAAGTTGGTTATACTTGGCAAGACGCTCGGAACGGCAAGGAGCACCAGTCTTGATTTGACCAGTACGGAGACCGACAACGAGATCAGCAATGGTGGTATCCTCAGTTTCACCGGAACGGTGAGAGACCATGACACCCCAACCGGCAGCTTGAGAGTCAAGAGCAGCTTGAATAGATTCGGTAACGGTACCAATTTGGTTGACCTTCAACAAGAGAGCGTTACAGGCCTTCTTCTCAATGGCAGTGACAATACGCTTGGGGTTGGTAACCAAGAGATCATCACCAACAAGTTGGAATTCAGACTCGGCGTTCAAGTGAGCCCAGGCAGCCCAATCATCTTGATCGAAAGCATCTTCAATGGAGACAACTACAAGAAGATGACATGTAAGTAAACAAGATTATACAGGAGGTTTCATGTACAGAAATGAATCAGGAAAAAAAAATGAGACGTGAAACGAAACACGCGATTTTTTTTCCATCTTCAAAAACTGATCAATTGTTTGAGATACTTACTAGGATACTTTTCGGCGAAAGAGTTGTAGAGAGCAGTGAGCTCCTTACCGTCGATCCACTTGGACTTGTCAGAGTCAGGGTTCTTGAAGTCAAGATCGTACTTGCCATCCTTGTAGAATTCGGAAGCGGCACAATCCATACCAATCTTGACCTTACCGGTGTAACCAGCCTTCTCAATAGCTTGGACCAAAAGCTCAAGACCTTCCTCGTTCTTTTGAATGTTGGGGGCGAAACCACCTTCATCACCAACGTTGGTGGCGTCAAGACCGTACTTGCCCTTGATGACAGCTTGGAGGTTGTGGTAGACTTCGGAACCAATCTTCATGGCTTCCTTGAAGGACTTGGCACCAGTGGGGAGAATCATGAATTCTTGCATGGCGAGCTTGTTACCGGCATGAGAACCACCGTTGATAACGTTGAAAGCAGGAACGGGGAGAACGAAAGGCTTCTTGGAGCCAGAGAGATCAGCAAAGTGAACGTAGAGAGGGACACCCTTATCACCAGCAGCAGCCTTGGCAACGGCAAGAGAGACACCGAGGATGGCGTTGGCACCGAGCTTACCCTTGTTGGGAGTACCGTCGAGCTTGATGAGGAAGTCATCAATAGTCTTTTGTTCGGTAACGGGGATCTTGGCATCAATGAGCTTGGGGCCAATGACATCGTTAACATTGGCAACGGCCTTGAGGACACCTGAAGTTGAAAATTAAGGTTTAGTATGCAATGTACTTTTTAGCAAGACGCGTGTTGCAACAGCTTACCCTTTCCCATGTAGGCAGACTTGTCACCATCACGGAGCTCAACAGCCTCGTGGATACCAGTGGAGGCACCGGAGGGGACAGCAGCGCGGAAGACACCCTTGGGAGTAGTGACCTCAACCTCAACAGTGGGGTTACCACGAGAGTCGAAGATTTGACGAGCGAAGACCTTGGAAACAGTAGACATATTTAAAAAATGAATTGAGGAAAAGAAGAAGAAAAACAAGACAAAGCAGCATTGAGAAAGCAGAGTTTATATATCCATTTTTCTTGATACGATCAAGTACGCCGGCAGTCACCAAAGACACACTTATTCGGAAAGGTAAGACCCATGCCATGAATGGGAAAAAACCATCTTTGCATCAATCTATGTCAGTACTCCGCGAGTGTTTAGTTTTGTAGCAAATTACTCGTCAATCGCTCCTATTTGGCTACGGGCAAAACTTTGTTTCTTTTTACGCCAAATGCAAAGCGTGTGAATGTTGCATACATCTGTTGCTTCTGTTCGTGCTGTTAACATCGCATACAAATAAATCATTAGCAGGCCACCAACAAAGTAGCGAGCTATTGTATCGCGTGTCTATGAAATCAGCGATAACGATCATTTTGGATCATCCCAGAATTACACTGAGCCAATCCTATGATACTATCTGGCAAGATCAGAGCTCCGAAATGAAACTCTTTCATAGGAATCATTCATGAAAATTTTTAACTGCATGGCAAGCATCATTCAATTAGGTTTAATTAGCACATTTAGGATTGGGGATAGTCCCCTGCACAAAGCGTGGATAAGAAGATACATTACTGCTCGGTCCATGCTCAGGCAGCTCTTGGCCAGGATGGCTTATTATCGCTACAGATCTCTCAGGTTTAAAAATGAAATGTTGCAAGTAATACAAACTGATTGATTTCTACAAAGATAATGGATTGGTATTGTTTTCCCGCCAACTGATAAAATCTGCTTGTTCTTGTTTGAAACGACGCTGTAGGTTGGCCTTGCTTGATTCTTCACGCCACATTATAGACAGTCATCACCAACTCCCCTTGAATAGTGCCAATACGGGCCATGTTTGCTTTAAATCATCACTTTTTTTACCCATCTTTTCTATGAATCAAATCATCCCAAAGACAGGAAGACTAGTGTCGAAGCTTGGATTTGGCAGCTACCGCACATCGAAGCCGAGCCACGCTAAAGCATTGATCGCTGCATTGGAAGGTGGTGTGAATATTATCGACACTGGAAATAATTTTGAAAATGGTATATAACAGTAGTATAGTGTAAACAAACAATAAAAAGAGTAATGTGAAAATAATGATAAAATAAGGTGCATCTGAATGTTTAATTGGTAATACCTTGGAATCAATGGAAAAAGAGGGGAAACTATCAAGGGATTCGATCACTCTCGTCACTAAATCTGGCTACCTGGGAGCATCAGACATTGCAGATTTTGACGCCAAGCATGACTACATCCAGTTGAGCGAGAAAATGTACCATTCAGTCAGTCCTCGAGTCATTGAGCAGCAAATCCAGACATCCATGCAGCGACTGAAGACGGACAAGCTGGACATCTTCATGATCAACTCGCCAGAACGAATGCTCATGTCCAAGAATAGAAGATACACATCTGCTCAGTTGTACAGGGATTTATCTGAAAGTTTTCGTTATCTTGATGGTCTTGTAGCGAATGGTATGGTTGTGCAATGCATCATTATGTAACAAGTCTGGCTAAAAGTGAAAGGCTGGGACCCTTAGGTAAAATTGGCGGATATGGTGTATGCTCAAACACAATGGCATTTCCCTCTGCTGTGGATCACGTATCGCTGCCCGAAGTCATCAAATCATGCTCCAATCCTGCCAACTTTGTAGCTGCCGAGGTGCCATTTAATCTCTACGAAAAAGAGGCGATCGTTCCATCTGATAACGACAAGATAAAGACTGTTGCTCAAATAGCACAAGAACACGACATCTACCTCATGACAAACCGTCCGTTGAACGCCATTGCAAATGGGCAGATTCGAGTGTTGGTGAATCACGAGTTGGGAGCCAATGGAAAAGGACCAGGTAAACATGATGCGCAAAAAAAAAGAGCGTGTAGAACAATATGAATCTGATTATACCATATGAAACAAACTCAATTTTTAGCCGAGCATGAAATCATGGCTAAGATGCAATCATCGTTCGAGCACGTCGCCAAGCTAGAATCAGACGTCATGTCAGAATGTAAGTTGTTCAGCTAAACGTGGCATTGTATGCGAAATACTGAGATTTTCACCCAGTGCCAGTCGAAGAAGAATCGTTGACATCCAAATTTGTTTGGGGGCAAGTTCTATCCGAGAATCTTGCCAGACTAGCACAGAATCACTTTGCAACGCGCCATTATTTGACACTGCAGGTTTTACCTGAACTCGAAAAAGACTTGGTAGAGCTCCACAATTATGCTAGTCAACTGGGACCCGATGAAGATTTAGCAGCTTATCAAGATTGGATTCAGAACTATAAAGAGGTAATTACTGCAATCTTTCTTCCATCTTGGAAAAAAAAAAGTGGACTGACCCATATGTTTTAGGCTGTGGATGTGTTGACAAAGGATATAGTCGACTACGCTTACATTGATACCCTGCGAAAGAACAATGATTTGGATCGCATCTTGAGTGCTTTGTGTCCATCACTCAACAACTCTTTGGAAGATGCATATTCGCCTCTTAGTATCAAGGCCTTGAGAGTCTTATTGTCTCATAAGGAAGTTGGAACCGTGTTTACTGGTATGCGTGACCCTATTTATGTAAGAGATGCCTTGTTTGCTGCAAATCAGGAGCCATTAGATCAAGAAGATTTAGACGATTTATGGCGTTGTCCTATTTTCAACTAATAAAATCAATTTTTCAATGGCACAAGCCCGTTAAACGGCTCCTTGTTTTCTTTCTGAATCTGTTTAAGGTTGAATGACAAGATCGAGTTTGATCTTGGCATCGTATCAAAGAGGCTCAAGTAATTGTTGTAATTAGAATTTCAGACTAAAAAAAAAAACAACAATACCTTCTCGATGGGCCTATGTATTATTTATAAAGTGTGCTCTATATCAGGGCCTTGAGTCTCTTGGTAGCCATGGTAGATCAACCGCATGAAAAGCAATCTTATTTTGAAGGATTTGTTGCATGTCGAGTTGACCATGATAGCTGGCATAGCACTTTAAGACTCAGGTTATTGCAGAAAGGTTATTTCGTGCATGCTTTATTACAAAGGCAAATAAAGCTCATGATAGTATAACCATTTTGATAACATTTTAGTAGCATTTTAAAGCTGTTTCTCTTCCACTTGTACATTTGGAGGTTTATTTATGATGGGCAAACACTACTGAGGAAAGTTGGGATGAATTAAGCAATGCAGTAAATGCAAACATTTACGTTAAATGTGTTGAGTGCAGTTTATTTTCAGTTTTTATTTATGGAGGGAATAAAGAGAGTCCTTGAGTTTTTCTGAGGTCACTGTCTCTGTTCTTTGACATAACTTCTTTCATGTATCAATCATTACAGCTCTGTCCTTTTATGCTAGTTCCGAGAAAGGAGGAAGTATTTAGCTGAAACATCACGAATATTGAGTAGGGATGAATGTACTTGAGTTCTTGTCACTCTTGAAATGTTAAGAATGTATGGGAAATCCCTTAGAACCAGCTCCATGCTGTTGCCTAAGTACATCATTTAACACACCTGCGCTATACTTCAAAGGTAGTTGTCGAGTTGCTTAAACTTGCCCATTGACAAGTATCCAACAGTAGTGAGCTCCTTGGCTGAATCCAAGTTTTATGAAACGGGAGATAATGCCATTATATCTCGTAAGGTTTGTGGTATCTTGAGGCTACCACTATTGTAATGCTCTCTATCAACAGGAGTAACAACCAACTTGCCAGCTTCACCGCAGCCCAGCTCATTCATACCAAATCTGTATAAAATGTCTAATTTAAAGCTGACAGCCTTCCTGCATTGTTTTGAGCCAGTTGAGATCTCCTGATAGATGTTTCTACCCACAAAAACAGCGGCGCTTGCTTGATCAGCAAGTTTTGCTTGGATATAGCTATCAGCATAAAATGTATTATAGTAAAAAGACCAAAGCAAATGTAAAGCTACTGCTTTAGGGAAAGCTCCAGTAGTTTTCCAGTTGTCAGCTCTAAGAAAAAGGTGACTTACAGCCAGAGCAGCTCTTTCATAATGCAGTTCTCTTGCCAATAAGCTCAAGTAAAGACTAGATGTTCAAAGTTCTTAACAGCCCAAAAAGCACTAGTAGAAGCTTCAAAGATCAACAGAAGACCAGGGAGAGCGTTTGGATTGCAATTCCGATGGTGTACTTGAATTTCAGATTGGATGAGTTGCCGTTGATGCATGAATAGCTTTCGAAATCAGCCTATTTCGAGCATTGACCTTGACAAAATCTGTGAGAAAGCTATCAATTACGAATGTCTAGCAGTAGCAGTTTGATATACGTGATGTTGCGTATGCATACTAAAAATACCTGCATACAAGCAAGATTTGGAGTCAAGCACAAAGCTACACTATGCAATTCTGATTACAGTGTTGCTCAACACCCCCCTCTATCGATCTGTTACTACTGGACACTCGTAATTAACGGCTTTCCTTATGGATTTTGTCAAGATCAGTGCTCAAAATTGGCTTATTACGCAAATCATCCGTCCATCAACAAAAGCTCATCTAATCCAAAATTCAACTGCTCCATCGTGTTCTTCGCAAAACCTAGCATAGATACGTGCCGATTTCAATAGTCTAGCGGTAATTTTTTGCAAATGGATCTCGCATGATGACCTGATTCTGCATACTTATGAGAATACCTGTATACAAACAGGATTTAGTGTAAAGCACAAGGATACAGTTTGCAGCTTTAACACAGTTTTGTCCAACACCCCATCGGTCAATACGTTAGCACTAGACACTTATGATTAACTGCCTTTCTTATGAATCTTATCAAAATGTGTGCCCCAAATTAGCAAATCTCAGGTAATCATCCTTACATCAATAACAACTCATCCAATCTGAAATTCAACTACCCCATTGTGTTTCTCGCAACATTTGGCATACGTACATGCTTATCTGATAAGCCAGATGATTGAAATTTCAGGACTCTTTTGATCGATTTGACACCCATATAATGCAAACTTGTGCTTTTGGATGCTACTATGAATCGAACAGGCGTAGATTTACTCCAAAACTGTTTTTTCGAGGATAGTGAATGTATTTGATCATGTCTAATACTTATGCTGATATCGTGTGTAGTTACCTTAAGCCATTTGTACCATGCATTTTGAATGTTTAATTGTGCTTTTCTCATTTCAATTACATTTTTAGTTTCAATACGAATGCTTTATTTCTCTGAGCTGTCTCCAAATTTGAGCCAATAAAATCGCTTAAAAAGCTATTTTAAGCGCCGCGGACTTTGAAAAATTTTGCCATAGTTCTCCCTTGTTTTTTTGTTAGGCGGAATTTTAAACACAGCCGAATACGCTAGTATTAAGCTACGTTATCATCAAAAACCCCTAAAATGCCAGAATATGCCTTACTGCACACCCCAGCTTATAGTGCAAACGCTTGAGACTCTCAGTTAGCACCAAGTAAGTGATGCTAATCGAGTGAAGGCAGCCTATCTACCCCCTAGCCTCTGAATCAAATCTAGTTGAGCTTCAACGATAGGCTTATCCACACAACAAAGAAAGAGGGGTATGGCTCAAAGAACCATAAAAAGGCAGAGAAAGTAACAAGAGGGCATCACTAGAATGTGATAAAGAACAGAAGCATCGCAATACAGTTACATACAAAAAGGCAACATGCAATGTTTATCATTAAAATGACGAGTACAAGAGAAAAAAAAGTAGTAGAAAAAAGTATCGCGGTTGCCTCATACGAAGCAAGAACACCAATACCACCACCAGTATTACAGAAAAAGTAATACTTGAAGAACAAAAAAATTGCAAGGCTACTCCACAATGGAGCAGCACTGCCAGCGATACAATGCATCAAAAGATACACCATAGCACTATGGCACAGCAACAGAAAAAATAGTTGTGTGCAGAAAAGGGGGAAAGAATAAATCGCAATAGAGCAAACTAACGAATGCGCAGTATCACGAGAAAGAAAGTAGTAGTAAAAGGTTGAATGAATGTAATCCATGACAACCAAACCCACGACATCCAAAGCCAGGACAACCCAATCCACGGCAACCAAAAAAGGGGAATATACAAACCAAATACAAACCAAACACAATGAATAAATATATTGCAACGAATTGGTCTAAAATAAACTGTATAATTAGTATTACTGTATATTGTACCGCGAAAAGTGGCCTCTATCGGCTGATACCTACTGTAACAAACTTGAAAGATGTCGTCTTGAGTACTGGTGGTTGCAAAGGTATGCTTCTTTTGACCAAACACAGTGAATAAGTATATTGCAACGAACTGGTCTGAAATAAACTGTATAATTAGTATTACTGTATATTGTACCGCGAAAAGTGGCCCCTATCGGCTGATACTTACTGTAACAAACTTGAAAGATGTCGTCTTGGGTACTGGTGGTTGCAAAAGTATGCTTCTTTTGGCGAAAGTGGTGTTGTATTCAATCAAAAGTAATAAAAAGTATATGGTTTAACAGAAAAAGTGCAGTGCAAAAACAGGGTGGAAAGGGAGCCTGAAAAAAAAAAAAAAAGACGCGTTGCTGAGGGTGACTGCAGCCAATAAGCTGAGCACACAGAATTTGAGTGACGTGTACACTGAACATTTTGCACTGTGGTGACTGTACCCAAATGATTTTTTTTGTGATGATTTTTTTGAATCAAAATCGATATAATTTGACATCCTGTAAGCATTTTTGTTAAAATTAGCTATATAAAGCGTGCTCGGCGTATACTACTTTCTAATAAACTTAAGGGGAGAATTTGAAGGCGCATTCAATGGTGTCAATTTTAAAGTACTTTTTGAATGAAAAGATGAAGAATTTTGTGAAAATTTAAAAAGCAGTTTTTCTAGAAAAAGTCGAGATTTAGCATATACAACGTTCAAAATAGCAGTTGCACAGGTTACCCTACATCTGTGCGGTCATTTTGATTTAATATATATCATAGTAAAAAGTGTCGTTTTCGCCTTCAAAATTACGATCGTTTGATTTTTAACAAAAACCATGAGGGGTACCTCATGAGGCTTTGTGGCCATGACTATGGTTAAGGGCATTTAATTAAAATCAGAAAATCAGAAAAAAAAAGCGAGATATAAACGAGATACAAGCGAGATACAAGCAAAAGACGGTATTAAATGTACTGTTCAATGCGTTGAAAGTGTTTGCTTTAAGTCAAGCAAGGTCATTTATTCATGTTTTGATGTTTTTCCTCATAATCGAAGATTAAATGGCTCACAAAATTCTTGCATTGTTGAAGCAATATTTTGACCATGATTTGGAGGATATCATACTCTGATTTGACGATAAGACCAACAATTCACGCTTGGTGCAAAGGAATTACAGTACAATATCGTTCTTTATACATCTTTTTATACAAATATACTATTTATAAGGCTAATTACCGCAAAATTACCGTGAATTTCGACAAATGCCAACAATACTGGTGGTGGAAGGACGTCCAGGACATCCGACAATTAGACATCTAGGGCATATATTTTGGCACACTCAACGAGGTTGGCCACCAAAACATCCAACAGCAGCGCATGTACGACATTGCCTGTATCTTATTAGCCTTGGCATCTGATGAAAGTGAGGGCGAACGACGAAGAGCTGTTACCGGATCATAAACGATGGTCGTGGTGTAGCCGCTGCCAACGATCTGAGAGGTACAAAAGCGAGAGTAGGATGAGGGGCAGATACTTTCTAGAGAATTGGATGAGCGTAACGGGTAGAAAAAAACTCATGGGCAGAAATGGCATGAGAGCACCACATTTCGGGAAGGATTATGCACCTGAGATGACATGTCAATGTAATCTTACATCTAAAAAGTGTGTCTCGTAGGCCTAGACATAGAGTTTCCTGTATATCTATATATGCTATTTGAGTAATTCTTGGAAAAATTGGAGCAGTGTTCAGATTAGTCTATAAATTCGATGACCTTGTAAGATGGCATTTGGTCAACAATGGCAGGAACTTCAGTGTTTGTTTGTAGACATTTTTTATTGGGAGATTTGGACACCATTTGATTGGCTTCTACGGTTTTTGGAGGCTTTTCTATTGGCTCAAACGTTTTTTGGAAGCTTTTCTATTGGATAAATTTACCATAGCTATGGCCACACTGCCCCTCATGAAAAAACGTGAATTTTCGACGATTTGGATCGATCCGAAAAAAATAAAAATAAAGGCTCAGCATGTAAATGGTAATCGATAGCAATCATTCGGCACTATTCCGAGCCCCTAGAAGGGTTTACAAGACGAGATATTGAGGATTGAATTTGGATGATTTGGCTGGGAAAAAGTACCTTTAGTGCCACGTAGATCTACAAAAACTAATGCTACAAACCTGATCCAGACTTTAAACAATTGGTATCTTTTAGGACTACATGCTGATTACCATTAGACAGAAAAAGATGGAAATTTTGTGTATTCTTTTTACGTTAAAAACGCTCAGAAATACCAAAAGCACTGCTTATCGTGTTTTAATCCAGCTTCTACTAATGACCTATGCCTATAGAAAGTAGTGCAGTTTGCTATGCATTTCAATTCTTTGTATACCAACAAATACACAATTTGGGCTTTCGTTGCGTACAGTAAAAGTGCTCTCTACATAATAGAAAAAGGGATGGATCTAGAGGCTGAAATCGGGTATAATTAACATTCCACTGTTGAACTACAAGAATCGTTTAATTTATGTACACTTGACGTAGCCACTGAAAGTTTGTTTGTATGCTTATAACCGCCTCAAAACAAGTATGATATACAACAATGTTAATATGAACTCTCCAACAGTCATATACCGTGATTAACAAAACTGTCCCAATGTTTAGCATTTTTGAATTCAATGCTTTATAGCGAAGTCACATGTCGTCCAATAACAATGATTTTAGTATCATTAGAAAGCTAAAACTGTTTTCTTTAAGATCCAATTTTAAAAATTTTATTTTAAAGGCGTAAATCAGAGCTGTCATTGGTCAAAATAGGTGGGTACATTGGGACAATATTGTGAGATCTTCCTGAAAAACAGAAAATCCATCATACATCAAACCCACAATTTGGTATGTCCTTGAAAGCCTCTTATAATAAAGACCTTATTGGCCCAAGTGATTCCCATTATCCAAATCGGACTTCCATTATTCAGGTAGGTAAATTCTCAAGCCATGAAAGCCACTACTGTCTCCAAGGTAAACTCTGCCATTACTATGCTTCGAAGCGGTGTTTCAATCCGGGAAGTTGCTGCAAAGCTATCTCTGGGTAAGTCTACTGTTGGGCGAATCAAATTGGAGCACTGTCCCGGCGTGCAGAACTTGAAAGGTGGCCGTCCTCGGGTATTGTCGGAAGCTGACAGACGCTATTGTGTTCGTAAAGCGACCAAGGAGAGGATTTCAAGCGCCGTCAAGATTACGAAACTGTTGGAGGAGGACTTCAAAATCAAGGTTAACCCGGAAACTGTTCGCAGGGCACTCCGCGTTGCTGGTTTGGGGGCTATTGAGAAGCCCACTAAGCCTTTACTTAGTCAGGCCAATGTCAAGAAGAGACTCGCGTGGTGTAAGCAGCACAAGGACTGGACTGTAGACGACTGGAAACGAGTCATTTGGACAGATGAGACCAAAATCAATCGTTTTAACTCAGATGGACGACAATGGGCCTGGATCCGGTCTGGTGAGCAGCTCCAAAACCACCATGTCAAGCTCACCGTAAAACATAGTGGTGGAAATATCATGCTTTGGAGTGCCATTACCTACGCTGGTGTCGGCTGGATGTGCAAGATCGATGGCAACATGGACAAGACCTTGTATTAGGAGATTCTTGAGGACGAATTGGAGCAAACTATCGCTTTTGCTATCGAGAAATTGGGCTTCCAACGTGAACAGGTGATTTTCCAGCAAGACAATGACCCTAAGCATTCGTCAAAATTGGTCAAGGAATACCTTCAAGAGCAGTCCTATCAAGTCATGCAGTGGCCCCCACAGTCTCCCGATCTGAATCCCATTGAAAATATGTGGGCTTTATTGAAAAGGCGCCTGAATCAGTACGAAACAGCAACAAAGGGTATGAATGAACTCTATGAGCAAGTAACTGAGGTTTGGTACGACCAAATTAAGCCAGAGGTGTGCCAAAAAGTTATAGAGAGTATTCCTAGACGTATCAAAGCTGTTATTAGAGCTAAAGGATATTGGACAAAGTATTAATCCCGAATAAAAGTAATAAACGTATTTTCGAGAAAACTCTCACAGTACTGTCCCAATGTACCCACCTATTTTGACCAATGACAGCTCTGATTTACGCCTTTAAAATAAAATTTTTAAAATTGGATCTTAAAGAAAACAGTTTTAGCTTTCTAATGATAATAAAATCATTGTTATTGGACGACATGTGACTCCGCTATAAAGCATTGAATTCAAAAATGCTAAACATTGGGACAGTTTTGTTAATCACGGTACGGCATGATGAAAACACGCTTTGCCCTATTTTTTTGTCCAACGCCCAAAACAGTGTTCAACCTGTGCCACTTTTGAACAAAGCATGCTAGATCCAAGCGGTTTTAAATAAACTGTTGCGCAACATCCCCTCCATTAGCCTGCTACTACTAGACATTCGTAATTAACAGCTTTTATTATGGACATTGTCATAATCAGTCATCAAAATGGGCTGATTACAAAAAAGCAATCATCCATCCATCCATCAACTCCAACTCGTCTAATCCAAAATCCAATTATACCACCATCGTCTCTTCTCTCGCACAATTCCGCTTAAAATATCATCTACTAATCTCATCATTACATCGATTGCTCAAAATCGATCACGCATGATAACCTGATCCTGCACACTGATGAAAATACCTGCATTCAAGCAGGATTCAGAGTCGAGCACAGAGCTACTTCTACTACTTTGAAGGTGATTATTATTACTACTACTGTACTACTAATAGTGGTCTGAGTCATTTTATCTACTACCTGAAATGTAAAAAACATACTGTAGTAGTAAATGATATATGAGGAAGAGATAAAAAGAAATGAGTGAACTGTCCAAATAATATTATGATCCGTAGCAGTATTATTCATGAATGAAAAAGTTGATTTGCAGCAAAACGACGAACAAAGCAGTATAGAGTGTAACTTACTCCCAAATTTTGGGAAAAATGAAAAAGTCAGTGGAGAAGCTGGGCGTCGATCCCAGTGCCTCTCGCATGCTAAGCGAGCGCTCTACCATTTGAGCTACATCCCCATTTGCTGTGAAAATGAGACCAAAAAATATCTGATATATCAAAAACCGCATTTTTGCCGGACCTCGCCGGACATGTCCGGCCCTTTTTCTTTGCATTTCTCTTTTTAGATGGTGATTGTATGAAGCATTGACATAAAAGGTAATTTGAATGAAAAGACGCTGGCATTTTTGAGCAAAACTGAGCGACTGGCATTGTTGCCCGATACTCTTTTTGCGTAGATTTGAGATTTGGCATTCTTTTTTAAGATATGCTATATTTACAACTACTTATCACAGTTAATCAACTAGTTTTAAAAGAGGAGATTCTGTCAATTGCTTTATTATTTTTCTAAGAAGTAATTAGATTTTCGCATAAATATCAGCAGCAACATCAGGCTCTTCAAATGCAATTCCCTGTCTCTGCTTTCTCTTTTCTTGCACGCTGATACCAAATTTCTTTTCGATGCTCTTTGTCTTTTCCTCTGGTATTTGACCATCCTTGGTATACGCCATCATGAGTTGAGGTTCGCCTAATGGGATTTCATCACCTCGATCCACTTGCCAAAAGTGATACGTTTTGCCATACGTGTTTATCAAATGTTCCATTTCCTTGAGCTCTGTGTTATCTTGCACCGTTTTAGGAATTAATGAGCTGAATGGCATAAACAAAGTTCCACTTTTGACTTCATAGACATGAGAGTGCCAGTATTTCTTCTCGTCAACTGGGAGGGCATCAAACTTCTTTTTGGTGATAATGTATTCAATACCAATTAGTTTTGCATTGGGAGAATCCGAGTCGTAAATGACACATTGATGCATGTCTTCACCCACATGGGTGCAGTAGTGATGAGCTTCAACTGATCTCTTCTTGTCATGTGCATAGAAATGAAGTCCACAGACATGTTGATGGATTTGCTTGATGGGTGTGAAAGATTGTAGCATACCACCAGCGGTATCAAATGCTTTCGTCAGGAGGCTTTTGTCGTTGCTGTTATCACACATATTGCAGATAGTATAAGATAAAAGAAAACAAATGCATCTGTCTTATTAGTATTTAAATACTAAAATCTAATGCGCGAGGGCCCTAAATGATGAATTATTACGACATTTTCATGTTGAGGCAACTTTTACATCATTAAATGTCAACTGGAATTCATGCTTTATTCAAGGTCTGTATCCCTTTTGTTTCGCATCGCCAAAACTACTGGCTCTTCTTCGTTCTAATTCGCTAAATGACGATGGACTTCCGATAGGAGGTTGTTGATAATGAGATCCTCGAGGACTGGACGAAGCTGTCAAAGGACCACCTCCTGGTGTGGTAACTGAGGGTATAACAAGGGAGGAGGAAGAGGTGGAGGCTCGAGGTACTGGGCTCTCATGGCCGGCATAAGATTGTCCTCGAGAGATGGCCATGGATGTGAGTCCCAAATGAATGCCGCTGGAATAAGATGAAGAGTAGGGTGCGTTGATTAAGCTTTGTTGACGTTGAGATGATGATACACTCAATGTTGAGTCGTCGTTGAATGGTATTTGTGATATCTCCTTCAAATGCTCCTGTACAGCTGTGCTGTACGCATAGTCATACGCTGTGGCATGTTCATCGTTTTCAAGATCTACATTGCAACCTTCCGACTGTTGAGAGCAATGCTATTAGTTACCCGAGTAAATGCGATGGTATTTCAACGTACCACTAATAGATCCATGACGGTGATATGACCCCAAGCGGAGGCATAATGAAGAGCAGAGTTGCCTACATTGTCAATATGATCAAAATCCGCAGAAATGGACAAAAGATACTATAGCCACTTTAGTCTGTGATGTATGCGTAGGATGAGTGGTGGTTCACTTACACTAACGAGGTTTGCATTGCCATTCTGGGCCGCATACAGCAGTGCAGTCCATCCATTTTTACTGATAGCATGAATGCACTCTGGATATTTACTGACGTACAAAAAGAAAATCTACAGTTGCGGTGAGAAACTGGTCGTTTGCATGAGTGAACTGAAAATTTACTTCTTCGTGGTTAAACATGGCAGCAATCATAAGCACAGTAATGCCTTCGTTATCCTAGACTCGTATGTAATGAGCTATCTATGCCATCACTGGATCATCCACTACTTACAACTGATATCACCTCCTCTTCATGGCCCAACTCCAACAACAATTCAACAAGGTCAACGTGGCCAAATTGTGTTGCATACATGAGCGTTGTACTATTGAAATCTACATGTCAGCCTCCATTCTCAGCCACTTGTACAGTATATAACACTACCATCCTGTTTCTGGATCAGGGTTTTGTATGTTTGACACTTTTCGTAACAATCGCTTCACAGCAGCTATATTGCCCTCTGTTTCAACGCAATTAATAGCTGAACGACAAGAGTTGTGCTACATTCATTTACCTTTTGCCGCCTTTCTCAATCTAACAGACGGTGTATCTCTGATGATGGCTGCTCTAGGCAAATCAAAAAAGGAGCAAAACGGCACCGTCTTTTCGTGGTGAGTATTTAATATCATGTTTGTATCATACAGAAAGAGAAACCATCCTCCTGCAAAACTCAAGTTCCTGTTTATCCTGCGGTTATTCAATTGAGGCGAGTTTCTTGACCCCTTTCAAACACGACACTGCCGACAGAACCTTCTTTTCTCACTCATTTTGAATGGAAGAAAACGAGCTGCTTGATCAAGAGCACGTCTGTGCATCTCAAAGATCTCATTTTGAGCACAAAGATCAGTTCCTGAGCTTTGTCGATACGATCACTCGCACTGAGTCCAATGAGAAGGAAGCATCTGAAGCACTATCGCAGTTGAGCACCATTGTAAAACCATCCTGTAAACCATAGGAAATGCCATCAAACTGACATATTTTTTTTTTATTCAACCAAAACTAGCTCGACTCATATCAGGAGCAATCGCATCTGCTCGATCCCAGCCTAGAGGCCATGATTCAGCCTGTCATGACAAGACTAAGAAAAGACATTGACAGCAACAGTGATGATTTGAATGAGAATACCATGGTCTTGTTTCGATTTTTGTACCTATTGACAAAGACCCGAGGATTCAAGACGATTGGTAAGGAGACACGGGATACATGCAATCTTCTTTCTTACTGACACACAAACAAACTAGTCAAATTCATGTCGCATGAGGTTACTGATTTGGAGCCTGTGTATGAGTTTTTGAACAAGATTGATTCAGAAAACACCAAGTTATGGGAGGCTCGCTACATTTGCTTCATTTGGCTGTCCCTGATTTGCATGATTCCATTTGATCTCAAGAAAATTGACAGCGATCAATCACACCAGTCTTTGATTGTCAACATGCTGGATCTGTGCAAGAAATACCTCTGCTCCACTGGCAAAGAGAGAGACGGTGCTAGTCTGTTGATTGCCCGGCTGTTGTCTCGACAGGATCTATGCGACGAACATATGTTGCCGTTTATTGAATGGGCCAAGCAGAGACTGAGCACAGATGCTGATGTGTTTGAGGTAGTATTTCTCGGTGGAATGGCTTTGAATCATGTCTAACAAGTTCGTTAGACAACTGGCATCCTTCAGAGTCTGTGCATCACCTACCAACTCGCTCCTCGCAAAGTGTTACTCCCCACATTAGACGACAGTATCATACCACTCTTGACCATGCCGTTCTTTGACCAATACGCCAACAATGCTCTTGTACGCAAACTGAAAACAAAATTGACACAACGAGTGGGCCTTTGCTACTTGAAACCAAAGGTAGCAGCCTGGAGATATCAGCGTGGTAATCGATCACTGCGCCAAAATTTAGAGGGATCACAGACAGACGGCGGCCTTGTGTCTGCAAAGTCTGGATTGATTGTAAAAGATGGCACATTAGAGGACGACGATGACGACGAGGATATATCAGATAATCTGGAGGTGGTGATAGACATTTTGCTGAGTGGATTGGGCGACAAGGACACAATCGTGAGATGGTCTGCGGCCAAAGGTATTGGAAGAATTACGCAGCGATTGCCCCAGGAGCTGGCTGAAGACGTAGTAGGCTCCATCATTGAGCTATTTCAAGAAAACACCTTTTTGAACAAATCCAACCAACTCGACTTATCAGCAGTGTCCGATCAGACTTGGCACGGTGCTTCTTTGGCTGTAGCAGAACTAGCAAGAAGAGGGTTATTGCTGCCTGATCGTTTGGAAGAGACAATACCTTGGATCTTGAGGGGCCTCAAGTTTGATCTAAAGCGTGGATCTCACTCTATTGGCGCTCATGTCCGAGATGCGTGTTGCTACGTCTGCTGGGCATTTGCTAGAGCCTACGCACCTGAAATTATCCAGCCTTTTGTCGCTGAAATTGCCCAGAATCTGGTCGTTGTCTCTGTGTTTGACAGGGAGATCAACGTTCGTAGAGCCAGCAGTGCGGCTTTCCAAGAAAACGTGGGCAGACAAGGCATTTTCCCCCATGGCATTGATATCATACAAAAGGCAGACTACTTTTCGCTTGGAAACAGAAACAGTGCATTTTTAAGCATTTCTTACGACATTGCAAAGTAAGGAAGTGAGCAGTAATGGGTACTAGATTACGTACTAACATGGAGTCATTAGGTTTGAAGAGTACCGTTACCATTTGATTGAACACCTTGTATCTGTCACAGCCAAGCATTGGGACAAATCCATGCGTGTGCTAGCATCCAAGGCACTCTACACATTGGTCCCCTTGAATCCTCGCTATTTTATCGAAAAGGCACTCGCCTACCTGGTAAGATCCACCTTGACTGGAGGCTGCCTCATGTACTCACCACGATGATAGATACCCAACGCCACTAGCACTGACATGCAAGTGTCTCATGGTGCCTTGCTGGCCATTGCAGAGATCTGTTTAGCCCTTGTGGAAACCAAGGATGCTGATATCACTGCTCTTTACCACTACCAACATACCACATCAGTATTAGCACCCATTGTGTCCAATTTACCACCGAAATCACTCACCACATTTGGATCTGAGCATGTACGAGAAGCTGCTTGTCATCTCATCACTTGCCTCTCCAAAACACAGCTGGCAATTGATTCATCACATTTGCAGGATTGGAAGAAATTGGTGCACACGTCTTTGGAGCGTAAGGAGGAAAGTGTGCAAGGATTTGCTGTGCTTGCTTTTGGTGCCCTTGCGCAAACCTACGGCCTTGACAGTGCAGAGATTAAGCAGGCATTGAAGAATATCGACACGCAACATCCCAATTACTACAGTCGACGTGGCTATGGACGTGCTCTAGGGACCATTGATTACCGTCAACATGCGGATTGGGTCCATGAAGTGGTTGTCCAGCTGTGCAAGTCATCTCAAGTGCAGGTAAGCATGTGTACAGCGAGACGCAAGGACTATCTGACTGACTGCGATTTGTTTAGGAAAATCCAGTGGCAAATGATGCCGAATCCAAGCGCAATGCAGTAATTGGGCTCCATGACATCTTGAACAATCTTGGCGATGATATAAAATCAGGTATGTGGTATCAACATTGGTAGTGGGGCTTGTACTAACGGCTTTCTAGCTGTATCCTATGACGATTTCCAATACATCATGACTTCGATCGAGGCTTGTTTGACTGATTATAGTACGGATCAGAGAGGTGATGTAGGTTCTTGGGTTCGTATACCTTCCATGGAGCTTTTGAATGATGTTCTCCCTCGCATGGCCAAGCTGGATACTCAATCGGACAGCCAGAGATACCTCGAAATGACCAGTACAGCTAATTTGATAGCTGCCCTGCTAAAGCAAAGTGTGGAGCGTATTGATAAAGTGAGATCGATTGCGGGCAAAGTGCTGTGTGAATTGATTTTGAACACGGAACACCTCCAGTATCCTGGCCAAGACTACTTGGAATCGCATATTCATTCGTAAGTTGTATGAGAGACGATGCGTTGGCCTGGCTATCAACCCCCTCCTTTTTTCATCAGGCATCTGCAATGGTCTTCGCCATCTGACTTATACCCTGTTATGGTGCATGTGCTAAAGATACCAGAGTATCGACTGGAGCTGCTGACTGGACTGATATCGAGTGCTGGTGGATTGACAGAGTCATTGGTAAGTAGACAGGAGCATGTGTAAGGCATATCAACCAACTCGTATCAGGTGCGTCACTCAAGTTCATGCTTGATTGAATACATGGACAGTTTGCCCATCACTGAGCCTGCAGACCCTTCTTTAGAGGCTATTTTCGCAACACTTTTGGACATTGCTGTCAAGTACGAGAAGCAAGACCGCGTTACTATACCATTGCTGGATGTATTGGGTCTTTTGTATGAGTCTGGTACACTAACCAAGATCACCAACAACGCACTGTAAATATATACCATCATGTCTTATTGAACTGATGGCTGACGCTCTGTTTTTAGACATCTGAAGCTGTTTACGATTGTCAGAAAAGAGACCTTCAAGTGTAGAAATGTGCGCAAACTGCTGTCTTCCATCAAAGTGTAGCGTATTCTCTACTTTTCACAAGCACGTTGATATACTAATTGTGTCCTGTAGGTATATCGGTTTGATTTCCATAGATAATTCGCCCGTCAAAGTAAAGGCGATACAGCAAATGCTGTCTTATCTTGTGCACGCATTCCCAAGAGTAAGCTATACATGTCACTTACAAATAGACTTGAGCTGACACTTTGCATAGATTCGAATTGAGGCATCTGATCAGCTATTTACCCAATTTTCCGTCTCTGAAGAAGCTGATGAGGACATGGACATGATGGAAGCCATTGAAATCATTACAGGCACTGACTGGTAAGTAGTTTTTTCCAATGGTTCTATAATGTGAATGTGCTCTAATGTGTATATATACTGTATCAGGACTGAGCCACTGCCTCAAATCAAGCCTCAAAGAGACCAGTTGTATGCACTTTTAAAGGTGCCCAAGCCAGCTCTTGCAAAAAAATAAACATTTAATTGCCAAGCGTTGCATGAACCCCTTAAATCAACCTGTCAAACCTTAAATGACCAGAGCTGTGGCTTGTTCCAATGTCTGTTTTTACCTTTTCGCCTTAATTTCATGCCAAAAAAGAATACAGACGTCGAAATTTAAAATTTTACTTTCACATCAAACATGGGTAAATTGAAGAGAAAGAAGTTGGCAAATGCGCTTGATCGCATGCTCAAGAAGAACGAAAAGAGAAGAGTACAACAAGTCAAAGCAGATGCCTACAACGACAACATTGAAAAGGCTAAAAAGAATCAAGTCAAGCCTAAAAAATCCAACACTATCGAGCGAGTCCGTGTGCGTCCTCAATACAACTCCAAAGACAAGATCCTGCTGATTGGCGAGGGCAACTTTTCATTTGCTCGCTCATTGTGCGAAAACTACTTGGATGAAGGCGCAGAAAACCTCGTCGCTACATGTTACGATACCGAGCAAGTGTTGTATGAAAAGTATGGCGATGAAGCCAAGGATAACATTGCACTCGTGCGTGAATTTGGTGGCACTGTGTTGTTTGAAGTCGATGGAACTGATATGCCAAAGGAAGTCAAGAAGAATCGATATACAAAGATTGTGTTTAACTTTCCTCATGCCGGTAAGATCATAGCTCTTGGATATTCTTGCGTTTAAACCAACTAATAATGTACCATCGCATATAGGCCTCGGTATTAAGGATCAAGATCGCAACATTGTCGCAAACCAAAAGCTATTAAACGGCTTCTTTGATGCAGCCGAGCCTCTCTTAACTACAGCGGCCAAAGACGAGATACCAGCCAACAAATCCGAAAGCAGACAAGTGGAGGAAAATGTGGTGCCTGACGGCGAGATCCATGTTACCTTGAAGACATGCACACCTTACAATCTATGGGGCGTCAAGAGTTTAGTCAAGGCAAAAGGTGTGTTGGCAGTTCGCGGCACAGCACCTTTTTTTGCAGATGATTTCCCCGGCTATGAACATCGTCGTACATTGGGATTCAAGGAAGGATTGAGCAAGGGTGCCAATGCAGAGATTCTATCATCAGAGCCCAAGCGATACATTTTTGTGAGAAAGGAGGTGATGGATGCTGAAAACGAAAAGGCCATCAAGGGTGCTCAAAAGAGAAAATTGGAGATTCTCAAGATTCAAATGGGCAAAAAGGTCAAGAGAAAGAAGGTGCAACATTCTAACTCGGATGATGAAGAGTAGAGCTACTCTTGTTGTATTTATAAATAAAGATGAAATATACACTGTAGTTGATTTGCATTGACCTGGCAGTTGGTCTGCCTCGCTGAGCTATTATGGCTCCGAAGAAGGTGCTCTTGTACTCTTTTTTTTTTTCTTTGCACCAACCTATACATATATACATACCATGAAGACGCTGAAAGAATTCAAAGCATATGATCCAGTAACGAGAATACACGATAGCTAGAAAAAAAGAAGCTCGCATCTAACTGCCTTTACCTCACAAGCAAAGCCGCCATAAGCAACTCATGAAGGAGTACTTGCAACGACAGACAAAGCCTAGAAAACATATCCCTGCCGTGTATAAGACAGAAAAAGACATTATCCAAGAAAACCACAAGTGAGTAATTGAGTAGTAGTACCTTGATATTTGGCTGCCAAGTACTAAATGGCTTGCAGATTTGTGCGCTCAGATGCAGACGACGATGAACTCACATGGGGACAACGAGTGGCAAAGAAATACTACGACAAACTGTTCAAAGAGTACGCCATTTGTGAATTAAAGTACTTCAAAGAAGGCAAGATTGCCTTGAGATGGAGAACAGAGAAAGAAGTCATTGTAGGCAAGGGCCAGTTCATTTGCGCATCGACTCGCTGCGATGAGACGCAGCGATTGCAGAGCTGGGAAGTGAATTTCGGATACATGGAGGATGGCGAAAAGAAGAACGAACTGGTCAAAGTGAGATTATGCCCAGCGTGCTCTGACAAGTTGAATTACAAGACAAAGAAGAGATTAGCAAAGACACTCAAACGGAAATCAAGAGAAGAGCAAGCATCGGGAAGCAAGAGCAAGAGGCAGAGACGACATGCCAACGCATCTTCCTCCGCCTCTGATGATAATGACGATGAGCATGATGATGAGCATAGTGACATTGAAAAGGAGGAAAGTAGGTTAATTCTATATAATGAGAAAGATGACAGTAAACTGAGTTGTTTCTAGATGAACACGATGCATCTGCAAAGGAATCATCGTCTGTATGGAGCAAGCCTTTGGAGACAAAAGAAGAGAAATCAAAAGAAGAGGAATACGAGGACTATTTTGCTGATCTACTGCAATAATCTATCGCATTTCATGGCATCCATCTGACCGCAAAAAGATCAATAAAAAGAACCCTCAAATTACATTGCTTCTTTGCTTCATACTCAAATTGCTACACAGCCTCTCTTTTCCAAGAAGCACCACTTGCAGATCCATCAAGGTTACACATTGGATGACTACCGTGATGCCAAATATGCTAAGCCTGAAGTGCCAAAATAGCCCACTATTGCTCGGCTGTCCTGATTCAGGCATTAGATTTCCCTGGTTTCCAGTTACACATTTGTATCAAGAAAAACTTGGTAGATACAAGTCGAGTCTACTACAACCTGAACAGCACCCCCAGGTCTAGTATGGTGGGCGACCTGTCAGTAACATAAATTATGCAATCAGGTCCGAAACCAATGCCATCATGACCCTGTGCTTAGCAAAAATAACAATAACGCTGTTGCGCCTGCTGCTTAGCATATTTCCTTGTAGCGTTAGTTTATACATAAATGACTCAACCGGGTAGAAATGGCACCCTCTTCCCAGCTTGGCATTGAAACACTACGTATACATATATAAGTCAAACCAGTTGTTTGCTTTTCTTTTGATTCAGTTCTTTATCAGATATGAAATTAAACCATCTAGGTATTAATTAATCTCGTTTAATATTGACCTTCTCGCTGCTAACTCTGTTGAAGCACTAGTTCATTTGCAGCTTTCATTTCTAGCGTCGCTTGCATCAACACAGAGCAGCAATGTTACGTACAATGTCATTGCTTCGCCACCTACTGCGGGCATGTCTGTTGCCGTAGTTGTTGATAATAACATGTACCGCTTGGCCGCCCCAAAGGCTGGCGATCTCTTGTATTCTGGCAGTGCACCAGCAGCTAAAAACGAGTACCATTATGCTATTCTCGACAGCGCCAATCAAGTGAATGCGTCTGAAGCTTTTACTCGTTCGCCTGTCTTGAACGAAAGCACAGCAAACGAGTTCTTCAATCGCTCCATCAGCACTCATCAACTTACCTATTTACCACAAATCTATGAGCCTGTGCCCGTGATTGATCGCATTGATTCCAACCTTCATCATCTTGATCAAATCCCCACCATTCATATATGGGGAAATCAAACTGAAGTTGATCTTTTGCACAAAAATCAACTAGAGGATCTTGAGTTTGAGCTCAATCTTACTTATTACGGGTAAATACATGGATGCATCGCATGATAACCATACCAGCATGAACTGACCACATTCATATCATAGTCTGAATGATGTTCAACACTTTGAAAAAGTCAAGGTTGCCTTGTCTGGACGCTCATCAAGAGTGATTCCCAAACTGTCCTACACTTTGAAAATGAAGACAAAAGGTAGCGATAGCTTGTACGGTTACAAGAAGCTCAAGTTACGAGCGCTTGGCATGGACCCTTCCTATATGAGAGAATGTGTCTCTTATTCCACGCTAAAGGCAGTAGGCATCCCTGCTAGTGGATTTTCTTACATTCGGTAAGTTCAAGCGGAATGCCATACAGGCTCAACTCAAGTATTAACCTCCTATTGTGTCTACTAAGGGTCTTTATCAATCAAAAGCCTGCTGGACTGTACGGTCTGATAGAGACATTCCAAGACCCATGGACTGCCAATGTGTTTGGTGGTGGTGATGCCAACTATAAATCAGGGTACTTGTATCAGGGCCAGATAGCAGCTCCAAATCAAACTGTCCCCGTATTCTCTGATCTGTCCTACTACGGCGAGAATACCACCTTATACAGTCTTGGTCAATACAAGATCAAAGCAGGCACAGATAAGGACGAAACAGCAGACGATTTTAAAGATCTTCAAGAGTTTACGAAATACATCAATAGCACTACCAGCAATACAACGGTAGACGAATGGGAAAAGCACTTGGACACCGAGGTCTTTACACGGGCTATGGCTGTGGAAAACCTGCTCGGTTTTTCAGACGCTTACATGACTCTACTGAACAATTTCTACGTCTACAATGATCCCAAAAACCCAGGACGATACATCTACATTCCTGCTGATCTTGACACTACCATTGGCACTGCTCTATATGAACTAGATTACCTATTGAGTGGTGATTACAGCAAACATCCAGGTTTCAATATTCGACCATTGACCAGCAAGCTCTTTTCCAATCCAGTTATGCTGGATCACTATCAACATGTCCTGCTCAACTTGACGCAACAATTGATCAATCCAGCCACCATGTATCCATTTATTGACAGCGTCGTCAAGATGATCTACACTGATATTGAATGGGATCAAACGCTTCCTGGTATGGGAACATTGCACCTACCCGACATGGATAATATCGATCCCGGGGCCGGTGGAAACGACACGGCATCTTCTCCTCCTATTCTTGGCCCTGGATTCAGAACCAATTGGACAGATGTTCCTCAGACATTTGACTCTTCCTTAAATGGGCCTACTAACTCTACTACAACGGAAAGTGTCAAGGGTTTTATAGCTAGAAAGAGTGCTAATATCTTGGCTTTTTACAATAAATAAACGCGAGATACATTAATAAATTTCACAAATACGCTCAAGTTTAGATGTTTACAGTGTCTTTTGCACGAAATACAACTCTTCTAAAGCCTGGACTGAGATTGAATCTCAAAGCTGGCTCTGACCCATTGGATCCAGAATTTGGACATCTAAAACCCTTCCAGGGGCAATTACACGAAATGCTATTACATAAGCAACAGGAATTCCTTAAGCTTATACATGTAAAATTGAATGAGGAATCCAATGGTACTACTTTCAAAGCAATTCTTTTAGCCTGTTTAGATTAATTTCCAAAAAACTCAAAACACGTTTTTTGAGGAAATGTCTACAAAAGGTATAGTAAATTGGTTTAGAGACACTTCCATATGCTCCTCTGCTTTTGTGCGGTTGATTTGAGCTTAGGAACACTATAGTAGAAAACCTCATTTTTGAGGTGAAAACTTCCATTCTTTGAAATCATCAGATTTTCCCTTACAGGAGCAAGGGCAAAATGCTCAAAAATCGATGATCAAATCTTTCCCCAAAAAATCGCTGGAACGTAATCCTCAACCTAATGTGAGGTCGTAGAGCACGATTGCACCAGTCCCGAGGCCAGGATTGTGCTTTGTTGTCGAGATACAGGCGATTTAAAGTCTTGATTTCACAGTGGTAAACGCGTTTGAAGGCTTCTCACTGAACAATGCGCTTATTAATCCCTGATTTGATGGTCTCATCTAGCTGAATAGTATAGTATCGAATCCTTAATCCAACAAAGGGCGAAAATCCAAGATGAATTCTGCATAAATCCACCACCATGTAGCTGGGATGCACTATGCTATACATATTAATCACAACTGTAATAAAAAGAAACCTTTTACACATCTTTAGGCAATTATCATGCTTTTTACACTCTTCTCGATTTCTTTAATGTATAATTTTAAGTGGAAAGATTGATAGATAAGAGGTTTACAAATGAAAAAAAGAAACAAGCAAGAAGAAAAGGGGTGGAGGAGGTTGGGGGGAAGGGGAGAGAGAGGGAAATAATTATATAAATCTAAATGCTAATAGTTTTGAAAATGTTCAAACCAGTACTTGCTGTACTAATGATACAGCCAGGTATTTGTCTATGGAAATGTAACTCCTTGATGTCTTCTTGGCCTTGATGAACAAATAATAATTGAGGAGGCACCTCAACGCCTTCGTTTGTCAAGCGACCTTCTTGTTCAGTGTCAGGCTCAACGGATAAATCCCAGAGTGTCAATTGGTTATCAGCACCAGATACAGCCAAGACAGACTCTTCAGTAGGATGCCATTCGATGGATGTGATGGGGCCGTTGTGCCACTTGAATGTAGCAACAGGTGTAGGTTGAGAAGCACCGCCCTTGAAGGTACGCAGATCCCAGACACTGAAAACACCATCATCATGGCCACTTGCCAATAAATAAGAAGCCTTCTTGTTCCATGTAATCACATTGACATCAGAATTCGATGCATGAATGCCAACAGCAGAGCGCTTCTTGTTACGAGTATCCCAAATCTTGACAGTTTGATCGGCGGAACAAGAGGCAAACACGTTGCGCTCGGTAGGAGACCACTGAAGATCCTCGACGGATGATTTGTGTTCTCTGAATGCGACGTTTTCTGTATTGACGCCGGTAGGGCTGATGATGGAGTGGTAAATGCGGCCATTGTTATCACCCGTCAACAAACGACCTGCCTCAAGACTGGACCAGTCCATGGCATAACCCTCCTCGCGTCCATGGTTGTTGATGGTGAATAAAGGCTTTTGTTGTGTGTGTGAAGGCGTACCGGGAACTTCCAAACTGGCCATGGGTGCAGTCAAATCCCAGATATGAACCTTACCAGTTTCTGCCCATGTGGCAGCAATGCTCTTTTCTTGTTGTTGAGGCATCACTCTTAAGCGGTTGACGCAGCCGTTGTGAGGCAGAGATCTGTATTCGAGGACGGGATCTTCATCCAAAGCATCTGGGTCATCTTCATCGTCAGAATCTGTCAGGAACATGTTAATGCGACGTACTTTCTTCTTCCGTACCATAATGAGCATTTACCATCTTGTTGGGTTTTGTGTAATGAGGACATCTTCATGACCAAAACTTCGTTGTTTCTGTCGCCGGGAAGAGAAGTACCAGCAGCAACATAGGCAGTAGCAGGATACTGTTGGCAAGATCAGACATTATCCATGCAAAGCACACGCCCTAAATCCACTTACGTTCTTTCTCTCTTCACCCAGCTTGTCTTCCAAGATGTCGAAACTCAAGAAGGGAAGACGTACGTCCAGGTTGTGCAGCATAACGTATACGGACTGATCAGCTTCCAACACCTCACCCTCTGCCAATGGCTGGCCGGGCAAATACAGCTTCAAGTCCTCCTCCTTCTCTTCCTCTTCCTCCTTTTCGTCCACATCCATGCCTAAGCGTAGCGAGTGTAAGAACAAGATAGCTTCTCATAGTCATCGTCCATCACTGCTCCGTACCATCTTCTCCTTCGTCCTCCATGTCATTGTTCTCTACAATCTCTTCTTCTTCCATTTCATCCTCCCAAGCATCTTCAAAATCGCCCATTTCGTTCTTTTCTTCGGGAGCACGTCTGTTGGATCCGTTGCCAAAGGCAGCAGATTTGTTTTGCTCTCTAATATCGGATTGATCGGCTTGACGCTTTGACATTTGGTGTGGTTGTCTTTGCAAGATGAAGGTCTAAAAAAAATTATTAGAGCTTTTTTTTTTATAAAAAAAATAGGATTGACAGTCATTGTGAGGTGACTAGTAACTCGAATGTGCATCGCCCTGCGTTCAAATCCATGGTGATATATCTTTATCAGATCTTTTCTGATCTTTTTGATCTTTATTATTTATTTACAGTTGTATATGATGTCGTGATGGATGCGACGGTTTAATCCAGTGATATACGTAAGCCCTCTGCAGGAATTGGCACAAATTCATGGAGATTGATTCCTCTGGATGCCAATTCATCATAGCAATGTGGTGGTACAAGTTTTTTGATGAATTCAGGTTGGATCGATAATTCTAGAAAGTGTCCCATCAATCACTCGGCCCCCACATGTGTATTTTTCTTTTTTTTTCGCTTCTTACCTCCAATCGAAAAGTCAAATAGTGGTGGAAGCGGTTTTCCTGTGGGCATTTTGGTGTCGGGATTGCGCAATTCGTCAAAGAATGGATGTATGAGTGCCTCGCTCGCCGTTGGTCTCGCCAACGGGTTGTATTGCAGTATATTTGACATCAAATCAATCGCTTCCGGTGGTGTTCTTAATCTAAAGATCTATGGTCACTCGTTAGTTTGCCAGTGCTGTGCGAGCCTTAGTTCCAAACATGTGCGCACCTTTGCAAATGGATGTGGTTTGATCAGCGGGAATTTGTGGTCGTCGTAGTCGGGATTCATCAGCTCAATCTGCTCTCTGGACGGCGTGCCGAGTACCTTGATGATCTCTACCAGCTGATCTATGCCACTTTCGCCTGGAAATAAGGGCTGTCCCAGTAGCAATTCAGCCATGACACAGCCAGCAGACCAAATGTCAATCTTGACTGAATACTCAGCCGCCCCAAAGATGAGCTCTGGCGCACGATAGTAGCGAGAGCAAATGTACGATACATTGGAATCCCCTGAATTCAGTATTTTGGCACTTCCAAAATCACACAACTTGAGGACGCCTGTGATGGGCTCTAGCAGTAAGTTCTGAGGCTTGATGTCTCGATGACAGATACCGATACTATGACAGTAGGCGAGTGCTCTGTATAACTGATACATGTAAATCTTGACCTGCAAAACGGGTATAGGTTGTCTAATTTTGGCGTAATGGCGAGCTACTCGATATACTGTTTCTGGCACATATTCCAACACTAGATTCAAAAAGATCTCGTCTCTCTAAGGTTCCCTCTCACATGTCAGTCGCTCTCTAGTGACACACACTGTGTTGCCTCACCTTTTCACCCTGATTGTAGAAATAGGCTCTCAGAGCACAGACATTGGGATGGTGCATCATTCTCATCATTTCCAGCTCTCGGTTCTAATGGATGCTCTCTGTTAAAAAATGGTTCGATATTTTCTCGGGGGGGGGGCTGACATGCCATGACACACTCACCTTGAATCGCTTGTCTTGCAGCACTTTTTTGATGGCTGCCAGTTCGCCAGTGTGCATCAGCTTGGCCTGGTACACAACTCCAAAGGATCCGTTGCCAATGACCTTTTCATGAGTGTAATGCAGCTGCATATCCTGCCCGGTTCGTCCATCTTTGGCAGCGACAATGACATGTCGCAGATGATGTGTTGGTAACGGCGAACCTGCGTCAGCGTGTTGGTACGGTGCTGCTTGTTTGCTACGGTGCTGTTCTAAGGCCAAGTTACCTGGAATTGAAGGTTTCACCCCCAAATGTATTGTCTTTTCTGGTTGTTGTTCCATGTGAAGTGGGGGTAAGCGATGCTATGTAAGCTGGCGGATGGATGTCCATGTCAGGCCCTGTGCATGCTCCATGGCGTCTTGTGCCTACTTACTATGCGGACGTTCACTGTATTAATCGCTGCTTTTATTTTTTGTCCAAACTGTGAAAACAAAGAGAGAAAAAGAGAGAGTGGGAAAGATAAACAGAAAAACAAAATTTATTAATAGACGCTCATTGGTGATGGATTTGTTTGTATCGTCTGTACCACGCCAAAGTGACGCACTCTTCAATAAGCACTCATTTCAAAGCCCTTTTATATCATGTTCATTCTGTGATGGCAAGCCTTGACCTGGTTTCATAGAGAGTCTCCTCATACCAAGGCTGGCGGCAGATGTCCAAAGAGAAACCAGGTATAGTAGCAAATAGGCTGCTGTCATTGAGGCAGAGGGAGCAATAGACTACTGTTGCCATGCCAACGATCACTCCCAGGCAAGCATCCTCATACACAATACTTGTAGGCGACAGATGCTCTGAGAGATTGACATCAGCCAGTTTGCTCGGTATGGCTCATTTCCCAGTGGTAAATGGATGGTGCTAAGCGGCTAGTAGCACCTGGCAATGTGGCAAATGTTGCTTCTTCAATAGCCGCACTCGAATCGCTACTACCCGTCCAACAGAGGCAATTTTATCTCTCCCTCTCCCTCTTCTTTTCTCCAAAGCCATCCTTGTCTTTTTTGGAGAGAAAAAGAGAACCATTCATCCACCATTTTATCCACAGACTATTCACCGTTACCTTCCTCCTCTTCGTCGCTACACAAGCGACAGAGCTCTATTCAAGTCAAACAACAACAACAGCAGCAAAGATCGTTCCAGCACTGGATAAAAAAGATGAATTTCGCCCTACAGAACAAGAAGAGGCTTCTGCTCTCCATCACATCTGTGGTTCTGTTTCTGGTCCTGGTCTGGGCCTTGGTGCCCACAGAGACGTATTCATCGATCCCCAGCTATCGCAACAGCATTGGTAAGATAGCCTCTGTTGTTTACAAGCAGCTTTTTTTATTAATCTATTCTTAGTAGCACAGGAATTGCTTTCAGATCACTGTTCAACACCACACCCAGGAAAGCCGCTGGTCCAATACGCTGTCATGATTGACGCTGGCTCCTCTGGATCACGCGTACATGTCTACAAATTCAACTACTGCAAAGAGGAACCCGAACTGGAGAACGAGGTGTTCCACATGCTGGAGCCTGGCCTCTCCTCGTTTGACGATAACGCAGAGGGCGCTGCTGATTCCTTGGAGGAGCTGCTGCAAATTGCCGTCGACAGCGTGCCTAAAGCCGTGCAACACTGCACACCCATTGCCGTCAAGGCAACTGCTGGCCTCCGTCTACTGGGCGCTGAAAAGAGCGACCGTATATTGCAAGCCGTGCGCACTCGCCTGCAAGACAAGTATCCATTCCCTATCGCAGATATCGAGATCATGGACGGCAAGGACGAAGGCGTCTATGCCTGGATTACCGTCAATTACCTGCTGGGCAACCTCAAGGCATCCGAACGCAGCAAATCAGCAGCCACCTTTGATCTAGGCGGTGCATCCACGCAAATTGTGTTTGAGCCCGAATTCGCACTGGACATGGAGCGTATGATGCCCGGCGATCACGTCTACGAACTGGACTATGCTCACCAAAAGTACAATCTTTACCAGCACTCGTATCTGGGCTATGGCCTGAAGGAAGCGCGCAAACTGATCAAGCGTCAAGTCGTCGAGACATGGAAAGAGGACGCACTGGCTACGGGCAAGGTATACCATCCCTGCCTACCCAAAGACCACAAGGAGACGATCAAATGGACCAGTGAGAGTGTCACCAAGAACGTGGAGCTCATCGGCACGGGTGCAGGCCATGCCGCCTGTCGTGGCGTGATTGAAAAGGTGTTTGCCAAGGAAAAGGAATGTCCCTTAGTGCCCTGTGCCTTTGACGGTGTCTATCAGCCTCCTTTGACAGAGACATTTGGCGATCGTGATCTCTACGTGTTTTCCTTCTTTTACGACTTGACGCAGCCTCTAGGCATGCCAATGCAATTTACAGTGCGCGAATTTGGTGAATTGGCCAACCGTGTCTGCAGCGGAGACCCCGAGGCATTTAGACATGTGCCTGACGCCTTGAGCATCTTGAAGCGTTCTCCAGAGTACTGTCTTGATTTGACATATACCCATGCTTTGTTGCGTATTGGTTACGATGTGCCTCCGGAACGCCTGGTGCGTACTGCCAAGAAGATCCGCGATGCTGAAACTGGCTGGTGTCTGGGTGCTTCCATTGCCATGATTGACAACAATCAATTGTGCCAGCGAAATTAGAAATTTCCACCTCTTATTTAAACACTTCATTTCATTAAAGCATGGCATAGTATCCATCTATGCTTCCATTTGACATTTTCACTATTTTGCTCTTGTTATTTTATTAGTTGAGAATGCTGTTTTTTTGAGATAAATTGGAGTGGGAGCATGAATGTTGTTGCTTGGAGGTTGCAAATGAATATCGATTAGCATGCATTGTACTTTTTTACTCGGCCAAAGGCTCCTCCTTCAAGCTATCGTTAGACAAAACGACCGAATTGTATTTGATAATGCCATTGAGTATCTCAATCAAGGGATGACGAGGATCGTCGTGATTGAGCATGGCATCTTTGGATACCAATAAGCATTCAGTGGCCCAGAAATCACAACGAGTCTCTCTTGCGAATGGTATGTTGTGGTTCATGGTGCTGTTCATGACAATCTGGTCGATTTCTTCAGTGCCAACCATGATACAAAGGGCAAGATGCTCGTAACGGGTGTAGATTTCTGTGCAGAGATAAATCACTTGTTGGACAAATTCAGTGTCTATTTTCTCTGCAATGTTGATGATAATAGGAGGGTAAAGCGATTCAGGGTTTTTGGCAGTATACAGGACACAGTTTGCGGGTGAACGCATAAATGCAGTAGAAGCCACCTGATAGGCATCTTGGGGAGCATAGACGAGAAACTGGGTCATGGCATTCATGACACGTTGGTCTGACAGAATGATCTTGCCAATGAGATCAGGGTGAGGTTTATAGGTCAAGGGGAGCGTAAAGCCGTTGTTGTCTAGCAGTGTGTCTATGAGAAGCTTGTTCATGCTATCATGCTGTGTTTAATCCTACCTGAGGACATTGCTTTTCGAGTGTTTGTCTTTGAAAGAAAAAGAGAGAGAGAGAGACATTCTGTTTATATTTCATGCAAATGAGCAAAAAGCTGCCGCTTGGCTCTATTGTAGGCTCCCGCAGTGTTAAACGTGTGATTGATAAATGACAAGGATGCATTATTGTTGTCAAGGAAGCGACATTAGCGGCATCACCAACTCAAATCCTTCCAATTCAAGAGCCCTAACTGTACATACTGAACTGCCGTTTTTTTTTTTTGCCTGGTTCGAGTCACTCAGCTCAAGCAAAATGTGGGTGGTTGGTAGAAAACGATTAGAAATGAAGGCGCTTGAAGTGATTGAGCGTTGCGAGATCAATCAAACCTGTACAGTGTCTTTTATCAGCTAAAGCTAGGACAAAACACTGCCTGTACTGGGTTTGAATTTCAGAGCTTCCTCTGATCTTCTGAACGGCGAATTTGGACATCTCAAAACCTTTTATGGGCAATTACACAAAATGTTACTATATAAGCAACAGGTATTTCTTAACATTCATACATGCAGAAAAGAACAAGGAATCCAATGGTACCAATTTAAAAATGATGTCTTTAGTCTGTACAGAGCAAATGTCAAAAAATGCAAAACACGTTTTTCGGATAAATGTTTACAAAACGCATAGTAAACTGGCCAAAAGACAGTTGCACACGATGCTTTGCACTTATACGGTTATTTTGAGCTTAGAAACACTATAGTAGAAAACCTCATTTTTGAGGTGAAAACTTCCATTCTTTGAAATCATCAGATTTTCCCTTACAGGAGCAAGGGCAAAATGGCCAAAAATCGATGATCAAATCTTTCCCCAAAAAATCGCTGGAAAGTGATCCGTAAGCTAATGTGAGGTCGTGGAACACGATTGCACCAGTTCCGAGGCCGAGATGATGCTTTTTTGACAAGATACATGCGATTTAAACTCTTATTTTACAGTGGTAAATATGCATTTGAAGGCTGCTCACTCAATAATGCGTTTGTAAATATCTGATCTGTTGGTTTGAAATTGCTCATATAGCAGAACAGCGTAATATCGAACTCTTGGTTCATCAAAAGGGCGTAGATTTACTATGCAGTTGAGGTGTATTATGCAAATATTGCGAATCTACTATCATCTTATTTTGTGCCGTAATGTATAGGCGACGAAACAATTTAGTTCAGAATCAGAGAGGATTGTAGGTGTTTATATAGTGGATGTAGTAGTAGGTAGGGTAAACGAGATGTGATGTTTGTAAATGTAAAGATATGGTTAAATGTACATGTTTAAATAGCATTATGTAAAGTCATGACTATGATTGAATAACGATGCCAGCAGGGTATTTTCATCTTCTTCCTTTATGTCAGCCATAGCCAAGTCTGGAGGGGAGGTCTCCTCGCCTGATTTGCAGGAACACTCCAGGCTGTTGTGCATCCCATGGTTCTTTAAGAATTCACATAGACAATCAGTCATGTCATCCGGGAATCCAGCATAAATCACTCTACACGCCTCTAGAATACGCATGATTCGATGTATCATGATCTTTGCTCTGTTCTTGAGTTGCAAGTCGTCCTTTATCAAGGCGTTTCCACAGTAGACGGTGGATGCGTGATATAAACAGGTAATAATTTGCTGACACACACACCAGCCAAAACAACGAGTGATCACTTCTGAAATCTTGACAATGCTGTCGGCTGAATTCGAACATATGGTGCTTGATCTGCGCTCCTGTCCCGAGAGAGAGGGCGATGAGCCAGCTGTCGTAGAGCGTCGAATACTGTTGAGAATAGCTTTGTGTAAAATAATCCACTGCGAGTCGTACTGAATCTTGAGGAGCAACGATGCCTGTGCTTGTAATGTTTTGGCGTCCAACGAGGTAAAGAGATCTTTTTCCGCGTCCTTTTTCAATTTGAGCTGTTCCAGCTGCTCATAATCGTAGTTTTGTGGTTTGAAGATGTCTGGCAGTCGTTTGTACCATGCCTCCAATAAGGTCTCCTCTGCCAATAGCTGCTTCACAGTGGCTCCTCGTTCAATAAGCTGATTTGTCTTTTTCGTCAGTCGAACCAACTCCACTGTGTGCACAAAATAAGACTCCTTCACTATCGTCTTGCCATTGTCAAAGTCGATTCTATCCTTGACGTCCCTTGTCTTGTTCAGCTCAAATAACGTGTCGTTGAGTGTGATGATTTCGTAAAAGTTGATGTCGAATTCAGTGTCGTTGATCAGTGGTGGATCGCCAACGTACACAGATAAGGTTGAGTCGTTGTAATACAAAATGAGCAGTAATTTGAGGTACTTTTTCCGTAGAATCAAATCGTCGACTGGCAGTTTGATGATACTGCATTCCATCACCATGTGCAGACAGAGACCAACAAAGATCTTTGCTTGTGAATAGCGCTTACACACAATGCAAAACATGGACAGGTTCAGTAGCGCTTCAATCGTCGAACAGTCGGGTGTTTCATCAAAAAACTCCATCAGCTCTTCTCTTGCTCTGTCAAAGTAGAATCCGGCAATTTCCTGAGAGTTGACACAAATGTCCTTGTCGTGTCGCATAACGTGCAAAAAGACCATGGCGAGGCCTGAATCGATACACACTTGGTTTCGTTTAGGGTCGCCTGATCGATCCCAAAAGGAATTCCAATCAGAAGAGAACTTGGGGTGCAGGCAATCCCAAAATACTTGTCCCATATAGTTGAGTGCTGCTGGTGATATGTCCTTGGTGAGGCCATTCAAGTTCATCTGACAGTGCTTGTAATTCTCGAGACAAATCTTGGGCCGTCTCCCCAATGCATACTGCCAATACTCTACATAGGCGTCTGGTGTTTGATCTGTGGACGAGCTCGACGGAGAGGAGCATAGTAGTTCCAATGCCATGTCGTCGTCTTCGGCAAGTGCAAGCGCGGCCGTTGATGCTGTACTCGTTGAACTGGAAGGCCCTGTCTCTTCTGACTGTAACAATCTAATCTTTTGTACAGCTTGAATCAACTGCTCTACACTTGTAATGTTGGTGTCTAGTCTTAGCAGATTGCCTGGTTGGAAAGACAAGATCCACTTCATGGGATCATTCGTAACCGTTGAGGGAGGAGGCGACTCATCAGCAATATCGCCTGTCAATAAGGTGCGTTTCCATGGCAACGGTTGCTGTTGATGCTGCTGTTGGAATTGAAGTAATTGCTGCTCTAGATTTCTCGTATCCAACGTTTTCTGAAGCTGCATTTGCTGCATTTGCTGCTGTTGCTGTTGCTGCTGCGAAATCTGGCTCACACCAGATGCTGCTGCCTTCTGCTGGTTCTCTTTGCGACGCTTATCAAAATTACCAGATGCCTTTTCAAGCTCTTTTGTCATACGAGTCAACACTGGTGTTGTCTTTTCAATCCATGATTCGATTTCGTAAAAGGTTATCTGGAGCGATTCAATGTCATCATGTGGTGTCGTTGCCTTTTCCTTAGCCTTTGAACTGCTATTTTGGCCTTTTCGTTTTGCTGTTGCTGCATTTGATTTGTTTGCCATGTCATATACAAAGCAAGCTTATATGAGAAGAGATGTTGTTTCAGAGATGTGTAAAGAAGGATGTAGAGAAAAAGAAAAAGAAATTATACTCAAGTTCGTAAAATGACGGTTGTTTCATTGGTGCAAATGAAACGATCAATTGTAAATGAAAACAGCCCTTTCTGCCCGTCCACGTGAATCATAATCAACAAGAGGCAATCGCTGTGTTTATCTCGGACATCCTCAAAAGAATATAAAAGCGGGGAAATCATGTTCCTCTTTCCTGCTCAAGATAATTCGCCCTTCTTCTTTCTCATCCATCTATAATATGCACACTGACCACCTGATGTTGCAAGTCAATCATCTCTGGCGACATTTGGTAAACAGTTTCGTAGATCTGATGCAAAATTTTCTTCATGTTTTGACACCCATCATATCCAATGCATTAGCATTTGATCTAATGCATGGTACGCTGTATCAGACAAATCAGTTTTAGACATTGGATACCTTTTAAGAACAAACTACTAAATATATCAGGAACTCCTGTCAGCTATCGTTTAAGGGCCAGATCTACCTAAAGTGACTCATCATCATATTTTCAACCGAGGCCAGCCCTCTCTTTATCGTGGTAAAAAAAAGGCCGTGGTGTTGCACAGACATTGGGAAGATATGGTGCTCACAGAAAAACAGGCAATTTTGTTGTCTCAAATCAAACAATGGCTTAGTCATGACTACATAATCGCATCGTCTTACCATTGACCATTGCATACATGCCGCAATTGTATTGAAATATAGTCATTTCAGAAAGAAAAGTCGCTGATTTTGAGTTTAGAGTCGTGCAAAAATTGTGCGTTCAAACTTAGTAATCCAATAAAATCCTTGGCATTAAATTGTCATAAAAAAGGGGTTCGATTTTTCATGTCCGTTTTTACAAATATTGAAGATGAGTATGCAATCTTACTGTGAAGATGGACATGAACATGGCGTTCAGCCGATGGATCTAGTTGTAGATGAGGAGTTGTATGCTATTGAAACAATAAGTTCCCGTACTCAATTCTTGATGAATAAACCTCCAGAAAGACAATCTAATCCCATTATACTTCCAAATGTGGATGAAAGAAACTGTGATGTTGATATGGAATTATGCAATAAGCGACGCTATACGGTTTACTCTGATGAAGACAAGACTAGACTTTTCCGTTTATTTTCCAGCAAATGCTTGAGACAATTGGGGATTCATATCTGGGCAGCACAGAGATGGGTAAAACAGCCTTTTAAGATTGGGAGTGTATAGTGACGGTGGGGGTAAATGTGGTATATTTACGAGTATGGACGAAATGTTCAAGATTTCTCGTCAAATGGATGGCGATCCGCAGTGATACCAGCAGCGACGCCAAATTTCTTGAAAAGTGGATTTTTGATTCATGCAATGCCAGCCTTAGCAGTGTGAACTGTGCCAGTATGCGCACTGACACCATTGGTGTGCATATACCAGGACAAGACTGGTATTTTCATGTGACGTTTCAGGATGTGCTGCAGAATAGCATCGAGACTGTCCTTGCTTGGCCACGCGCATAAGTTTGCAAATGTCATCCGCCTTTGCAGCTTTGAGAGCAAGCAATTTGTGTTCATTTTGGCGCGAATCAAACAACAGCCGCAAGCCCACCTTGAATCCACCTATGCCAAATTTTGCGAGGAGCACGATGGTGTAATTGGATGAGTTGCCGTTGATGTATGAATGATTACTCGAAATTTGTCGATTCGAGCACTGATCTTGACAACTCGGGCGTCACTGTAGGAGCGCTTGCGACAACCAATGCCTTGGGCCGGACTAGGCTCTCCAATTTTCATGCGCAACACACCATGAATATCACTCAATGACTTGAGGATGGATGCCCAAACTTGCGTGATGAAATTCTGCTCTGTCACGCGGGCCGAGTTATCAGGGTTGAGCAGAAATGCGTTGGTGTCAACGATCTTGATCAACGTGACCAGTGCTGCAAGCAGTCGTTCTGTGTCAAGGCAGCTTTGGATACCTGTCATGTTAATGCATCGCCTGTTGAGTTTTGAGAGCCGTAGCTTGCTTTGTTCGATTCCATGACGTTTCGCAATTTAAGGTATGCTTTTTGCTGAATGTACACGATGGCCTTCTTGACATTGTGTTCCTTTTTGATTAGCGATACGACAATGCCATATGTTTGATTCACCAAGGCAGGGAGATGATATTGCTTGCGACTTTGCTTGTCAACTAGGGGACTAGACACTTGTTCCAGCTCGTCCTTAAGGGTTGAATCTTTAAAAGCTACACCATCGGCCTCAGTTATTGTCATGTATTCGGCACATTCTTCCAATACACCTTGCTGTTGCTGCATTGGCTCTTGCCTGACGATCGTGGCGGTGGCACCAGTTGGCTGCGACGGGTCACGGTTCTCCTTGTCAACAGCATCCATGGGTTTATCGAGCTTCTTTCCAGCCGTCCTGGCCACTGGAAGAAGTACTGGACGCAAGACATTCAAGATGCTGCTACTGCGCGGGATCGTGTGTATAGTCAATGGTTTTGCCAAGATTGACAAATGGGTTCAGTATCAGGCTGCCCATCGCAAGTTCCGTTCTCTGATACAAGCTGCAAAGCGAAGGTCCTGGAAGCAATTCTGTACTGTTCTCGAGAGTGATTTCTCAAAGGCTACTGCTGCAATCAAGCGCATCAAGCGTAATAAAGAGTCCTCTACTACGTACAGCCATCCTGATGGTCCTGCCGCGTCTGTCTCTGCCATGGGTGCTCATCTCGCTTCTGTCTATGATGGCACTCTGCTTGCTAATGCTACTCGTCCTGCTTCTCCTCCTGCCTTTGATACTGCCCTGCCTTTTTGCGTGCCTGCGGACTTGTCCCTGTTTGAGGTTGATACCCTTGTGTCCCACATCCAGCGGCTTCCTACGCGTAAAGCGCCTGGTCCAGATCATATCAAAGCTGAAATGCTCCAGTCTTTGGCCTCTGAGATTGCTCCTGTCTTGTCGTTGCTGTTCACTTTGTGCTTTCAATGGTCGTATACTCCTGCTCTCTGGCGTCAAGCCCAGGTGTTTCCCATCTACAAGAAAGGTGATGCTTCTGACCCTGCCAATTACAGGCCCATCTCTTTGACCTCTGTTGTGCGTAAGCACTTTGAGTTCTCTCTGATGCCTGCTCTGGATGAACACTCGCCTGCTCTGGACATTGCGCAAGGTGGCTTTCGCCCTCAACGTAGTCCTCTGGATCAAGCCCTCTGCTTGCATGACTTGATGCATGATTACTTTGTTGCGCACCGTCGTCGTCCTGTTGTCGCTTTCTTGGACATCAAGTCAGCATATGACACGGTCGATCGTCGTGTGATCTGGTCTGCTCTGGCTGGCTCTTCTCTTCCTCGTGCTGTTCTGGGTCTTTTGATCAACATGTTTGATGATGTGTCTGTTTCTGTGTTGATTGCCAACCACAACTCGTCTGCTTTCCACCCTGCCACCGGCGTTCTGCAAGGCTCTGTGCTCAGTCCACATCTGTACTCGCTGTATATCAATTCTCTACCGAGTCTTTTGCGTTCTGGTGCCACTGGTGCTACTATGCTTCCCGTGCCTGGTTCTGCTGCTCCTGTTGCTATCAATAGTCTCCTTTTTGCTGATGATGTAGCTGTGTTTGGCTCCAAAGCCGAGGTTCAGCGTATGTTGGATCTTGCTGCTGGTCATTCTGTCTCTCTTGGGTATCGGTGGAAGCCGTCCAAATGTGCTGTTCTTGGCATTGCTGCTGCTCTTGCTGGTTCTCCTCTTGTCTTGTACAATGAAGCCCTGCCTGTCGTTGACGAATTTACATACCTCGGTATGCCATTCCGATACAAAGGCTTGCATGCTCCTGGTATTCTGTCTCTGCGGTCTGCTGGTGCTGTCAAGACCATGGCTCTGTTGAACTCTGTTGGTGTAAACCGCAATGGCTTCTCTATGCTGCTCTCATCTCGCTTGTACAAGACGTTCATTCGGCCCAAGCTCGAGTATGGCCTCGCCATCTCCCATCTCTCTGGTCGTGATTTCTCTGATCTGGATGCTCTGCAAAACCGACTTGTTGGCATGTTTATGGGTAGTACTTGGGTCAATGTTGCAAAGCACATTACCTGTCTGCCCAGCATGAAGCATCGCTACAATGTCCTTGCTACTCGTTTTGCTCTGCGTGCTGCCACTCTGCCTGCTGATTGCCTGCTTGTTCTGCTGCGTGAACACTTGCACTATACAAGGTTGGATCGTTTCATCTGTGAAAACCCTCTGTATACGTCGCTGCCTGATCCTGTTCCCTCCTCTGCTGGCTTGCGTGTCTTCTTTGCGTGATGATCGTTGGCAAGATCAAGTGGATCGTCAACTCTCTGCTGCTGCTGTCACTGGTCGGTATACCTTGCTTCGTGCCTGTCGCCCTGACACTACCCGTCCTGATCCCATCCTCTATCTACCGATTGGTCGATCTGCTCGTAGTCGTCTTGTGCGCTGGCGCCTTGGTCGATTCACCAACATGCGTGAGGAGTGTCCTTGCAACTCTGGTGACTATATCACTCGTGATCATCTCCTGTACTGTCGTGCTCTGGACCCTGACTTGATTGACGCTCTGCCTCCTGCTCCTCCTCATGTACATCGCATTGACCATGCTCTGAATTGCCTGCCCACCAAAGCTTCTGCTGGACCACCTGCCTATTGGTCTGCTCTCCTCCAATTGCTGCACGCTATTGATTGTCTCGTCCATCCTCTGGCTGTTATTGCTCCGGATCCAGATCCTGGATCACTGTGGTTTGCTGAATCTGCATGATCTCTCTGTGCATGAACGTTTGGTGTGTTGTCTTCCTTGTGTGGTACCTCGGTGGTAAGTGCAATCAAAGTTCCCATCCGTTGGTTTTCCCTCAGGATCAACTACATCAAATCATCAATTAATCACTTGTGAGGCTATCTTCTGCCTGTCACATTTTTACCTACTCTGTGCTCTGAGGGTTTTTGGTCCTGTACAGCATTTCTAGAAATTTGCTCATACCGAGTGCCCATCAAATAAACACAAACCTTTAAACTGAGCTTTTTTCCAAACTTTTTTGCACCCAGTTGCGAGAGTTTGACACCGTTCACAGTATCCAGGTCCAAGGCACGCTGTTTTTGCTTTTTCAGAGTCCATGCAATATCAAATGTTGCGGTAATCTCCTTGAGTTTGTACTGGGTGATCAGCTGGTGGCAATAAGACACTAACTGGAACCACTTCTTTCGATTCATTGCCACGGTGTCAATGGATTGAATAAGTGCGCCTTTGACCGTCTTGTTGTCCTTGACACGCAAACTTATCACCTTCCACAGCTCATCTACTACTTTGTCAATGTCCGCCCATCCACCTGCAGAGAGTGTGTTGAAAAGCATTCTTCCTCAGTAATGTTGAATGGCTTTGGTAAGCCGTATGGAATGGGAGACATTTGTAATTCTGCAGCACTTGGTGTAACAAAGGAAGCAGAAAAAAGGAAGCAGAAAAAAAGGGGAAGAATAAGATTGCACCTTCCTGGTGTTCACTTTTATTTATTTGACTGGCCAATAACAAGCCTTCATTTTTTTGATCCATAATACTACGCTACATGAAGCAGGTCGTATGCCTTGTTGTTGCTTATCCTGTTGATTAGGACATTTGGCAATCGCTTGCATTTGAGCTGCATTTGTGGTGGTACATGGCGCGATAGGATACGTTTTGATCGTATTGATTGTACTCGCGCTAACCTTAAACGAAATGTTTGAACATTTAAGATTTATGATAAAAGAGGATTATATGAAATCCATAAAGGAGGCTCCTCTGTGTTGGCATTTTCTGAGGGACCTCAAAGACAAGAACAGCTCGTTCAGATAATATCTGCAAAATAGGCTACAGTTTATGAAGAGTAACTTCACTGATAAATTTCATCTGCAGAACTGCATTAATGCTCCCTCAGTATTGATGCTCTGCATTGAAGTTGGCATGTCTTGTGCATCAGAGGGCTCTAATTGAATGCATTGATGCAAGTATAGATACAGCAGTAATGGAGCATTAAGCTTTGAAGTATTGTGCTTGCAGCCAAAATGGGTTATTCTAATTTCAAAGGAGATGCTTTGCTCGAAGTATTCTTCCTATACAATGCAGCTACTACTACAGCTAGCGCGACAAGAAGAAGTATATAAAATGTGGCCCAAGAGAAGACTGGCCTTATTAAAATGCTGTAATATCCAATAAATCCATAAATTGAAGCATACTACTACTAGAGACAACCAGTTATGCAAATACCGCGTGCTTTTTACTGCCTTGGATATGCTCAATTATGTGTTTTTTGCATGTTTTCATGCCAAACGTGATGCCTGCCAGCCAAAAATCAATTTAATCCCAGATGGACAATCGTTCTCGATTCATTGATTTGGAACGATTTTTCCACTTGATTGATCTATTTTGCCTAAATTGACTATGTAAAATGTTATCATAGTATCGTGCACCCTAATACTTTCTAAAAGTGCTTTTTAAGGCGTATTCAACGGTGCAAATTATAATAACTGTTTTGAATAAGCGCTACGAGCAAAATCAGAAAATGTGAAATAAGGTTTAAGGCCAGAATGTCAAATTTTTACATATAAAGGTCTCACAAAAATATTTTTGGGAGTTGCCCTGAACTCATAGCTTTGATTTGATCTAATACATACCATAGTAAAAGTGTTCATTTTTGCGTTCAAAAACGCGATTGTTTAAATTTCGATGAAAAGCATGAGGGGTACCTCATGGTTTTGGGTCGATTTTTGACGATCCCAAAAAAGTTGGGCAAAGGTGTCAGCAAGGTACCGCTAGGTCAGAGCAATGGTTTCGTGTTATCCCTGCAGTCTAAAACGGCTTTTAACGCGAAAAAACACGGCTCAAATACACCCAAATTATGCTGTATTTAAGTGTTATTGAGCTGCTAAAGGCAATGCTACTATGCTGTTTGCCCGTACCGTGTTTTTTTTCGTTGATCCCGACATGGAGCACCTGGAAAAACTAGGTCCGTGTTTATAAATAACTAAAAAAGAGTTCTTACATTATAGTGAATTGCTAAAATGCGCGGTTGCAGTGCATTGTCTACTAGGATTCATTGGCAAAGCTGAAGAGTAGACTATTATGTAATGCACATCATGGTCATTCGTCGATCCTAGTTAGTACTACCACTACTAGTGAGCATCAATATGCAAGAATCGTACGAGGTTTGATTCATTGAAACCATGGTGAATACAGCTTTAACTTTTTTTTAATTAGCTTGGTTATTTCTGGTAGGCGAAATTGTTTACATGCACTATTGAATACCACAATGGTTAGATCAAACTATCACCATTGTTTGCGGTAAGCCAAATAGCTTACAGAACCAGAACCTCGGTACTTACTTTCTATTTCTGTAAATGTGCTCGATACTGAAGAAGATGTTTCAAGATGATGGTTCACTGCTTGCAAACAATGCTCTGTGTTTTATAGCATATAGAAACAGAAAAAATGAAATGATTGCGATTGCTAGAACTGGGAGTAGTGATTTTTGCTTGTAACATCGATTGTTTTTAGTAAACAGAGGCTTTGAACAATAACAAACACCGAATTGGATTACGTCTTGCCAAGCTTATGAATGGTTTGATTGATTCTATAAGCTTCTTTATAAACTAAAATAATGATGCCCATCTCGATATCGCAACGGGAATAAAAGCTTTTCTTAAACTCAAACCGTGATGTTGCTAGTCAGATAAGTGTCATCTGAGCGCCCTTCCCAATACAGCGAGAATCGCACGCTTTGCAGGTATGGAAATCTTTGGTATACCAATGCATTATTATTATGCATCTATTCATTTGAAACGATGTATGTCATCTCGACATAATAACCAATGCACATCTTCGGTAAGGTTTCCAGTTATTCATGTCAAACCATATGACTTGTGTATATAGGCTCATTTAAACTTGCATATATGATGAGGAGTGCCATAAAGACTTTAATAGAATGCAGTGGAAGGATGCATCTGCTTATGGTTGGGATGTAAATGTACAAGGCGCTTGCTCTTTTAGCCAAAGAGCTTAAAATAACGTTTTGACGTTTTGTTTGTCCTCAAAAAGTGAGCTGATTCTGCAGACATTTTAGCACGAAATGATGGCTATACATCGTTCCAGGCAATCTGATATGGTATGGTTAGCAATGAGTCGTCATTATTTTCTCATATCAAGCATAATGTAAAAACACATGTACAACTAATTTATTGTTATAAATTGCAGTTTGTACTGCATGATACACAAACAGTCTTAAGGTTCGAGTTCACACGGCTCATAGGCTTATTGTTCAATTGAAATTCTAGAATTTGGTAATTTACAGCTGTAATTCTCCCTCTTGGGTATGATAATTCGAGTGTTACGTTTGACAAGGATGAAGTCATTTCGTGTGCTACGGAAGATGGGAGCCTGGATGGTCAATTCTTTTCTCGTGGATGACCCTTCATTTTGTACTACGTTCAGAGCAAGACGCCATTTTGAGGGAAAGATTGTTATACATGAGTTTTATTATTGTCATATTAAAGCGCAATAAATTATATAGGTACAGATGGTGAAATGGAGGAGTGTATATACATAATATTGAATATTTATAGTAATGTTAGTTTGACAGAACCTCGAATGGTTGCCTTCAATTTGATGTCTACATCCAAGTTGAGATCTAGTCTTAATTTCAATGCAGAATTGCCACCAGCATTGGGATTTGAAGCGAGCTCTGGCTTTTTCATTTTGGAGGCTGCCTTTCTCAGTGTCTCTGCCTGCTGAATTGCCTTTTCTTGCTGTGTATTGGGCGCTGTCTCGACCTTCTTCTTTCGAACCTCCTTCTTTTTGCCCTCCTCATCTGTTGAGGACTCCACCTTTTTAACCTTCTTCTTCTTCTTTTTGTCCTTGATGGATGTATCAGAGCTGCTGCTCTCTTCAGTCGACTTCTTCTTCTTCTTTTTCTTCTTCTTTTCTTTTTCGTCTAGGCCATTATTTGTTGTTGATTTAGTGGATTTATGTTTATCCTCAGTTACGGATTTCTTTGTCGTCGAAGATGCAGCATTAGAGCTTGTTTTTGTGGGTGTTGATTTCAAAGGACTGGCAGGTTTTGATGGTGCTGTCTTTGTTGCTTGCATGGCCAACAATTAGTGTAAAGTATAAAGGAAAGGATGATTTTTTCTTGGTGCAAATAGAATTCAAACTTTTACAGAGAATAGAAGAAATGGTGACATTTCTATCGTCATGTCAACCCCAAAAAGGGATTCCATGAACCTCAATTGGGTAATTGGATTCATGCGGCGATCATCTGTCTGAACTGATAGGCTAGATTCATCTCAGGGGAAACTTTGGGAAAGAATGATGGCATGTTTTCATGTTCCAAAGACCACTAAAATTAGTGTAGATCATTTCTTTATCCCATCATCATAACACCATTACGTCTGTATACTGTCAGTAATTTTTTTCGGATCCGAGAAATAATTATAATAATTTTTCAAAAAAGAAAAAGCTTCTTCTTTTTTCTTCTCAATCAACTCCTCATTCTAATTTTCCAACATGGCTCCAACATCTACTCCCACCAAAGACGCTCCCCAGAAGGCAAAGGCTGATGAAAAACCAAAGGCTGATTCCGCAAAGAAGGGTGCTCCTGAAGAAAACAAGGCACAGGATGGTAAGAACGACACAAAGATTCCACAAAAGAAGGCTCCTGCCAAGGTAGAGGAATCCAGTGATGAAGATGACTCTGATGATGACTCTGTTGGCTACTCTGATGATTCTGATGATTCCGATGATGACTCGAGTGATGAAGAAACTGATTCCGACGACGAAACTGACTCTGATGAAGAAACTGACTCTGAGGAAGAAACCGACTCTGAAGAAGAGTCTTCTGATGAAGAAGAGCTGACACCAAAGCAGCTGGCCAAACTCAAGAAGCAAAATGGTCTTGTGAAGGGCGTCTCTGATACTGCTGGAAAAGTAGGCGGTGCAGTCGGTGGTGCAGTCAGTGGAGGTGGCGGTGGAAGCAGTGGCAGTGATCATCCTCTCAGTCTTCGTCTTGATCTCAACTTGGAGGTCGAGATTGAACTCAAGGCCAGAGTACATGGTGATGTTACATTGGCCCTTTTACGTTAATTTACTTTTCATTATTTTTGTACACTACATATATTATCTATATAAACAACCATCTATATTATTATTATACTATTATCATCATCACCTGTTGAAATAAATCTGAAATTTTTAATTTGATCCAATTGTCATGCCATGATGCCATCAAGGGGGAAAATAAGTCGATCTAGTGATCCATTTGATATGTCTTGAAATCATAGATTTTTCATGAAATTGAAACAGGACGAATTGACATTGGATTATTACAAGAATATATTTATTTAGACCGTATTGAATATGTATAGAGTAGTAGAAAAGGGGAAATAGGAAAGATAGTATTACATTTAAGCCAAAAGAGCCAGGGTAACATCACCTGCAATGAAATGTCAGTAAACTCATGTCAATTAACCGGGAAAATCACTTACCATGTACTCTTGCTTTGAGTGTGATTTCGACTTCCAAGTTGAGGTCAAGACGCAAACTCAGGGGTTGTTGTCCGTCCTTGCCACCTCCACCACCTCCTTGTTGCTGTTGTTGACCGCCACCGATAACGCCATCACCCAAACCATTTAGTGTCTCTAAGGGATCATTCTTGATCAAGCCGAGGCCCTTGGACTTGGACGACTTCTTCTTCTTGGGCTTCTTTGTCTTTTCCTTCTTTTGCGATGACTTCTTTGACTTGACAGGAGCTTCATCCTCGGATTCAGTGACCTCTCTGATCTTTCCCTGCTGCTTTTCCATTTCTTTAGTTGGTGCCATTTTTGTTGTTTTGGTAATTTAGCTGAAAAAAGAGGAGAAAATGGCAATTATCTGGAATGAAGAGAGTTTATAAGATCCATTCGTAACCATCATGACAACAGAATGACCGCATTAGCATCATTTTGTTTGATAATTGGGATTGGATCACCAAATAATGGAATGATGATCCATCATTTAACCTTGTTTTCTTTTTTTAGCTTCTTTGTTTCCATGGTTACATAATGAATACATCATGATTTGAATTGGGAAATCCGAGTTCTGGTTATTGCAAATCCCGCGCTATATATTGTGAATCTTCTCCTTGTTCCATCTTCCTTTTTCCTCTTTATTTCTACTAAATTACACTTTAAATCCACATCCAAATGTCAGAGCAAGAACAGCAACAACAACAGCAACCACAAGAAGAGCAGCAGGAAAACCAAGTAGCTACCAAGGAAAAGAAGCACAAAAAGTCATCCTCATCAAAGAAGAAGAAGGCTCGTCAAGAAGAGATGTTGCAGCAAAGACAAGCATTGCTAGCACAACAGCAGCAAAACCAGCAAGCTGCTCAAAGCAGTGGCAAGAACAGTAGCATGCCCAAGGTGCGTCTTGATCTCAATCTGGATGCAGAGCTGTACCTGAAGGCCAAGGCCAAGGGCGATGTCACTCTGACACTTTTATCTTAACTTATTCATAATGTACAATCTCTTAATTATTATACATATATATATATATATATACAATACAAATAAATGTAAATCTATTCACACATCTATACTATCACATATTAAAAAAAGAATATTTTTGTCTTCTGCGCTTCTATGGTTTTCCAATCTTTTCTAGAGCACTGCATTTCATTTCGTGAGCATATGTAACAGATGAAATGAGCAAGTTACACATGACACTGTCAGGGAAAATTCGAGAATTACACAGATCTAGATCAGTGTAATTTACACTGTAATTTCCAATGTGAATTTATGTACATTTCAGAATTTGTTGGGTCACGAGTGATTAGTAGTGTGAATTCGTATTTTATTTATAGATGGATACATATACATATTGTGTTTATAAATGATAGGAAATGGGGGTGTAGAACGACAGAGAAGTATTATATATTTAGATAAGATTAGATCAAAAAATTAGTTGCGAGGGATATGGATACAGAAGGTAATGCCCGTCTTGGTGGCCTCTACCTTGACAACAATGTCATCCTTGTCGCCGTTGCCGATGCTGAGCTTGCCAGAGTTCTCTTCGCCGTCATGTACAGTGGACTCTTCATCCTTGTCCTTCTTTTGTTGCTCCTGATGCTCTTCAGCGTCCTGGTCTTCTTGATCGTCGTCCTCCAAGGGGGTGGTATCAAAGTTGCCGTAGCCCTTCATCATGTCGCCAATAGGGAGCTCGAAAGAATGATGGGTGCCCTTGCTGTCAGACTTTTTGTCGTACTTGGTCTTGATGTCGTTGTATGTGTCTTGCACAGTGTCCTTGACAGACTGCTTGCTGACTTCCTCGCCTTGCTCCTTGGCCTCGTTCTCCAATGAAGAGAGACGCTGCATCAGCATGCGGTTATATTCCGAGATGGCGTTCATCAGTGTCATGGCATCCGTATTGCCAGCAAAGGGACCCTCGTCTTCGTCACTGTCTTCGTCTAGTTCGGCTTGAGCTTCTTGTGCGATATCCTTTACGCCATCCGAGACGTCTTGAGCAGCATTGTTTGTTTCTTCAGTGATCTCATCTGTTACATCATTGAGTTGCTCTTCAGGCTCTTCCTGGTCAATGACAGGAGTCTTGGTCTTTTTGGACTTTTTCGATTTGGTGGGCACGACAGGCTCCCCTAGATCTTGAAGGCTTTGTTGAGCGAGTGCCTTCTTGGACTTCTTGCTGGAGGAGGAGGAGGAGCTCTTACCGGATTTCTTGCTCTTTTTTTCAGTAATGGATGGCATGATTTGTGCTTTTAATTAGAAACTAGGAAAAAAAAGGGAATACATCCCTTTGCTCTATTTATCCCAAAAAAAATGGGTTTTTTCGATTCTGGGATTTACGTTGATATATCGTCATGACAACCTATTAGTGTTGTTTCTTTTTTAGATTTCCAGAGAGACAATAAACAATAGTAAATTGAACCTTAAAATGGGATGATTCGGGTAAAGAAAAAATTTCTGTTTTGGGCGATGATTTACGCATGAGATCATGGATTTTCGATGGGCGTTTCGCTGTATAAAAGACCCTTCTTTCAGGATTTGGCCCGTTTTCTTCTTCTTTCTTCTGAAAAAAATATTTATCAATAGCCATAAATAAACAAAGATTCTCGAACTATTTTTTATTGTACCATATTTAACAAGCAGAGCAATGAAGAACCAACAAGCAAAGCAACAAGAGGCAGCTGCCGCAAAGGCCCGTGCCGCCGCTGGCAGTGGCGATGAAGCAGTTGAAGGTCAGCAACAGCAGCAACAGCAAGCACCTGCTCAAAGTCAACAAGCTCAAAGCGAAGATGAGGAATCACAAGGCCAACCTGATCAAGGTGATGATCCATCGGATGACAATCAAGAGCAAGAGCAACAAGCATCGGAGGAGGGAAATGATGATGATGATGAAGACGAATCCGAGGAAGAAGAAGAGTCTGATGACGATGATGAGCTTGAAGAACTGTATCGTCTCATGGTCGGAAAGAAGATCAACAAGGCCGGTCTCGTCGTTGACAAGAAATCTGGTGCTGTTCTTGGTAAAATTTCTGAAGGCAAGCTCAAGAGAATGGCTGGCAAGAAGGTCCGCGACAATGGCGAAGTCTACAATGATAAGGGCAAGCTCATTGGCCGTGTAGAGCCTGTTCAAGAGGACAGTGACGATGACGATGATTCTGATGATTCTGAAGCTGACGATAATGCTGAAGAAGTTGCAAAGAATGCTGAAGATGGTAAGATCTGATCTGCATTTAAGCTGTCAACCCAATTTGGTAATTTTGACTAATTCAATCCCCATTTGTTTAGATGCACCTGCAGCTGATGCCATCAAGGATGATGATACCCCTGAAGATGATGCCAAATCTGCTGCCGAAGATGCCGCCGATGATGCACAAGATAAGGCTGACGATGCTACTGGTGAAGCCGGTGATGCTGTTGATGGTCTCAAGAAAGGCGCTGAAGATGTCACTGACGAAGCTCAAGACAAGGCTGGCGATGCCAAGCAAACCGCTGAAGACGCCGCTGAAGACGCCACGGATGAAGCTGAGGACAAGGCTGATGATGCTAAGCAAGCCACAGAAGACGTTGCTGACGATGCTCAAGATAAGGCAGACGAAGCCAAGGAATCTACCCGTGATATTGCCAGTGACGCTGAAGACAATGCTGATGATGCCAAGAAGGCCACAGAGGATGTTGCTGAAGATGTCGCTGATGATGCCCAAGATACCAAAGAAGACGCTGAAGACGCTGTCAGTGATGCCGAAGATACCGCCAAGGACGCCAAAGACAGAGACATCAAGAAAGACACTAAGGACGCCGTTGAAGATCTTGAAGTTGGCGACAAGGGTTCTGACGCTGAAGATGAAGAAAAGAAGCCCTTCAATCCTTATGATTTGGTTGACGAAGATTCTCCCGAGGTCCGCAAATCTGGCAAGGTCGTTGACATGGAAGACAATGTCGTTGGCACTGTTGACAAGGGCATGGCTCCTAAATTGGCTGGTTTCAAGGTCGACAAGGACGGCAACGTAGTCAACCACGAGGGCCACATCGTCGCTAAGGCTGAACTCTACAAGACTGAGGAGGAAGAGCCTGAACAAGAAGAAGAAGAAGACCAGGACAAGCCATTCAACCCTAATGAGAACGTCAATGAAGATTCTCCCGAGGTCCGTAAATCTGGCAAGATTGTCGACATGGAAGACAACGTTGTTGGCACTATTGACAAGGAACAAGCTCCCAAGTTTGCTGGCTTCAAGGTGGACAAGGATGGCAATGTCATCAACCACGAAGGTCATATTGTAGCCAAGGCTGATCTCTACAAGACTGAAGAAGAGGAGAAGCCCTTCAACCCCAACGAAATGGTCAATGCTGATTCTCCTGAAGTTCGCAAGTCTGGCAAGGTCTTTGACATGGATGACAATCTCGTTGGTTACGTCGATAAGCGTGTTGCTGCTAAGCTTGCCGGCATGAAGGTGGATGAAACTGGCAATGTGATCAATGACGAAGGCCATATTGTTGGTAAAGCTGATATGATCAAGCCTGAACCCGAGGAAGAGGAGCCCAAGGAAGATGAAAAGAAGCCCTTCAACCCTAACGAAGCTGTCGATGAAGACTCGCCCGAGGTCCGCAAGTCTGGCAAGGTTGTTGACATGGAAGACAACATTGTGGGCCACATTGACAAGAAGCTCGCTCTCAAGTTGGCTGGTTTCAAGGTGGATGCTGATGGCAATGTGATCAACAACGAAGGCCATATTGTTGCAAGAGCCGAAATGATCCCTGCCGAGGAGGAAGAAGAGAAGCGCTTCAACCCCAATGAAGCTGTTGACGAAGACTCACCAGAGGTCAAGAAGTCTGGCAAGATCCTCGACATGGATGACAACCTGGTTGGTCACATTGACAAGAAGCTTGCTGCCAAAATGGTCGGTTTCAAGGTGGATCCCCAAGGCAATGTCATCAACAATGAAGGCCATATCGTGGCTACTGCTGAAATGATCAAGGAACCTGAGCAAGAAGAAGAGAAGAAGCCTTTCAACCCCAATGAAAACGTCAACGAAGACTCCCCCGAGGTCAAGCGATCCGGCAAGATTCTGGATATGGATGATGAAGTCGTTGGCCACATTGACAAGAAGCTCGCTGCTAAACTCGCTGGTTTCAAGGTGGACCCTCAAGGCAACGTGATTGATAACGATGGCCACATTGTTGCTACTGCTGAGATGATCCAAGCGCCTGAAGAAGAGAAGAAGCCCTTCAACCCCAACGACGCTGTTGATGAAAACTCGCCTGAGGTCAAGCGTTCCGGTAAGGTGGTCGACATGGACGACAACATTGTGGGTTCCGTTGACAAGCGTCTTGCTCCCAAGTTGGCTGGCTTCAAGGTCGATGATGACGGCAATGTCATTGACAACGAAGGTCATATCGTGGCCAAGGCTGAAATGATCCCTGACGAGGAAGAAGAAGACCCCAACAAGCCCTTCAACCCCAATACCATGGTCGATGAGCACTCTCCTCGCGTCAGAAAGTCTGGCAAGGTGGTTGATGAAGACGACAACATTGTGGGCGAAGTTGACAAGAGCTCTGCACACAAGCTGGCTGGTTTCCCTGTGGACGACGATGGCAACATTATCGACAACGACGGCCATATCGTTGGCAAGGCAAAGATGCACGGCAAGAAGTCTGAAGAGCAGCTCAAGGAGGAGGCCGAAGAAGAAGAGTACCGCAAGATTGCTGATCAAATGTCTCAGTCCATCCAGACTTCCTTGGACAAGATCAAGCCCATCCTCAAGAACATTACCGATACCATTGACGATGAAGAGGCCAAGCCCCAAAAGGAGCGCGATGAACAAAAGCTGGTCGATACCGTCAAGCCTCTCATTGAACAAGGCTCTGCTATTCTCGAGGAGTGCAACGGTGCTATCCGCGGCCTTGATCCCTCTGGTAGAATCGCCAAGCAAGCTCAAGCAAAGACCTCTGCTAGAAAGGCCACTCCTGAAGAGTACCATTTGGCTGATCTGTTGGCCCAACTCTCGGGTGAAGTCAGTACTACCATCGACAAGGCCAAGAAGAAGGTTAGAAACATGCCTCATGCCAAGAAGGAATTGAGCCCTCTTTGGAACATCTTGCAGAGCCCTTTGCTTCAAATCCTCTCTGCTGTTGGCCTCTTGCTGACTGGTGTCCTCGGCCTCGTTGGCAACATCTTGAACGGCTTGGGTCTTGGCTCCATTGTTAACAGCTTGTTGGGCGGTATTGGCCTCAACAAGATTCTCGAAGGTTTCGGTCTCGGCGATGCCTTGAAATTGGGCAGAAAGAAGTAAAATGTCCTTTCTTTCTCCATGTAAATACAGACATTATTTTAAATACTATTCTCTATTCCCCTTGAAAATATGTTGAATAAAACTGATTGATAACAAAAAAAAAAAGAGTCGTTCTCGCTTGTTCCATTCATACTACATTTGTCATCTTTCATAGTAAGAGCTTACTACAAGGTGCATTGACATCCACTTGTAATTGGTCGCTTGCATGATAGCATAGTTGAATTGCTACCAAAAGGACTGCTTTGCATTTAGTATAAATAGCACTGAAAAAAAAAAAGGTTTGTCAATTCCACCTTTTTTTCTTGTTCTCTTGATCCCATCCATGCTTCGATCAAAGTCATTCGTCAAGCGTACCCGCAAGGGAAACGTTGTTAAAGTTGTCAAGGAGCACTACTTGAGAGATGATATCCCCTGTTCGTCAGAGATTTGCAATGTCTGCAGCAAGACATCTGCTCCTGTGCTTTCCAGCACACCCAAAGGCACCACTACATTCAAGCCTCATTACCTCATCCCTGACACTAATGTGTTTATCAGTCAGGTAAGTGCTTGCTCACTGTGAAACCAGACAGCCAGCTAAGCATGTGCCTTGTATAGCTGGATATTATGGAGCATCCTGCCATCAAGGATGTGATTGTACTGCAAACTGTCAGAGAAGAGATCCGTCACTTGAGCACACCCGTCTACAACAGATTGAACACCATTTTAGCCGACAAGACCAAGCGCTTCTACATGTTTGCTAATGAGCACCAACGGTGAGTAGCTGGATCAATGCCAATCATTCATTCTTGAATCCTAATGACATTGTGTGCACAGTGATACATTCATCGAAAAATTAAAGGGAGAAACACCCAACGACAGAAACGATCGAGGTAATGCATGCAACAATACGTCTGTAGATTGGCAGTGATACTGACAGTTTGCCAACAGCCATCCGAGTTGCCACCAAATGGTTTGTGGATCACTTGAAGGCCAATTCATCTGGCGAAAACATAGATGTCATCATGTTGAGTGATGATCGTGGAAATAGAGAAAAGGCCAAAGCAACTGGCATCAAATCTTGTGGAGGTAAGGATTTACAGGAGGAAGGCTGCTTTGATGGCGCATCTAATACGGACTCGCTAGTTATCGAGTATGTGGAAAGCATCAAGGACACACCCGAGTTATTGGACATGGTATCCGCACCCAAAGCAGCAGCAGGCGAACAGGTGGTCTATGAAGAGGTACAGTATACGGCTATTCCGCTACAAGAAATCATGCTAATCCGTCCATGTTGTAGCACTTGTCACCCGCTCAGATCCAAAACGGCATCAAAAAGGGAACACTCATTCAAGCACCTTTCAATGTCAGTGTGCACAATGTTCAAGAAGCCACCGTAGTGGGCGAAGTAGATGGAGAGGTCAAGACCATCTTTATTTTAGGCAGAAAGCACTTTAACCGCTGTATCCAAGGCGATATTGTTGCTGTAGAACTCTTGCCAAAGAGCGAATGGAAACGCGGAGCATCCATTGCTATTGAGGAGGAAGACGATGACGAGGAAAAGATGTTTGGAGAGGAAGAAGTCATTGACAAAATGACCGAAAGCGATAGTCCTGTTGAACCCACTGGCAAGGTTGTGGGTATCATTCGTAAAAAGTGGAGACCTTACTGTGGTTTCATTGTCAAAAAGACGGTGCCCAAAAACACCACCAGTGGACCTGTTGGTGTCATGTTTCGTGCCATGGATAAGCGTATTCCTCCCATCAAGATTAGAACTTCTCAAGCACAATCTTTGGTCGGTAATCGTATTGTGGTGTCGATTGATAGCTGGCCCACCAATTCCAGGTAATACAGATTGTCTGTGCGCAATGACAAGAGCTAACTGCTGCTGCTGATCGATAGTTTCCCTATGGGTCATTTCGTCAAGACATTAGGTTCCTCTGGTGACAGAGAAACAGAAACAGAGGTTTTGTTGCTGGAGCACGATGTTCCCTATCAAGAATTCTCTCAGCGTGTGCTGCAAGATCTGCCCGTGGAGGGAGATCAATGGGTTGTCCAGGACAAGCATCTGACGCAAGAAAAGAGAAGAGATTTCAGAGATTTGGATATCTGTAGTATTGATCCTCCTGGATGTACTGATATCGATGATGCCCTTCATGCTCGCATTCTTCCCAACGGTAACTGGGAAGTTGGTGTTCGTAAGTTGGTTGCCATGGTGATGCGCAAATGTAGACATTGACCTTGATTGAATTTAGATATTGCTGATGTTACTTACTTTGTCAAGCATGGTATGCCAATGGATGTGGAAGCTGCTTCTCGTGGTACATCTGTCTATTTAGTCGACAAGCGTCTGGACATGTTGCCATCTCTTTTGGGTACCAGTAAGTAGTATAGTTGAACAAGTTTGGCACATTTATCTCACTCTTACGATAGATTTGTGTTCATTGAGATCCAATGTGGAGCGTTTAGCCTTTTCTTGTGTGTGGGAGATGAATGAAAATGCAGAGATTGTCAGTGTCGATTTTACAAAGAGTGTCATCCGTTCCAAGCACTCCTTCACTTATGACGAAGCACAAACCCGCATCGACGATGAACGTATGCAAGATCCCATCACCAAGGGCATTCGTGTATTGAACAAATTTGCAAAGATTCTTCGCCAAAAGCGTATGGAAAACGGTGCCTTGACATTATCATCCCCTGAAGTTCGATTCAACCTGGAAAACGATTCACAAGATCCTGTTGACGTGGAGATGAAGGAACTCAAAGAAACCAACGCACTTGTTGAGGAGTTTATGTTGCTAGCCAATATCTCGGTCGCCAAGAAGATCTACTCTAAATTCCCTAGTTCTGCTATGTTGCGTAAACACGCTGCTCCTCCTAGCAACAATTTCGATTCTTTGCGTCAAATTCTCATGGAAAAGGGTTTTGTCTTGGAAACAGGAAGCTCCAAGGAGTTGGCTGATTCGCTGGATAAGGCTGTGGTAAGTTGTAGCCTATCATATGATGGTTTGGTTGGGTAATTCATACTCTTTCTCTATAGATTCCTGAAGATCCCTATTTCAACAAATTAGTCCGTATCATGACAACCCGTTGCATGATGCAAGCCCAATACTTTTGCTCAGGCACTGAAATCGAGTCAGAATTCAAGCATTATGGTTTAGCCAGTCCAATCTATACACATTTCACATCGCCCATCCGTCGTTATGCAGGTACCGTTTATGCTGTTACGTTTGCATATATCCACACTAACGATGCTTTCCATAGATGTCATTGTCCATCGTCTGTTACAAGCTTGTATTGAGCCCGATCTCGAATATGGTCAAGAACTCACCGACACTCAAAAGATGAAGGATCTCTGTGACAACCTCAACTTTCGTAACAGAATGGCACAACAAGCCAGTCGCAGTTCTGTGGAACTGTTTACCAGTCTTTACTTTAGAAACAAGGTCGAAGTGGAGGATGGTCGTATTCTTCGTGTATTGAAGAACGGTATCATTGTGTTGGTACCTAAATATGGTATTGAAACCATTGTATATACATCAGCAACCGTGGATGGACCATCGCCGTTCACCTATGACGAGGAAGCCAAATCCTTGGTCGCAGGCGATGTGGTGCTCAAGACATTTGATTCTGTCAAGGTAGAAATTAGAGTAGAAGGCGATGCAGAGGGTATGCGTCAAAAGATGAACATGAAGCTGGTGGAGCCCTTTGTCGAAGGGGTGAGTGTTATACCCACTACCACTAACAGCTCAACAAAGAGATCGAATGAGGATGCTGTTGAGACAAAAGCCAAAAAATCTAAAAAATAAGCGCTTCATATGAGCTTCTTTTTTATTCGAAATTTAGAACAGACAAGAAAATAAATAAAGAGAGGCATATGGTTCAAGATGCAGAGAAGGAATGTTGATGTGTATGTATATATAATGATTTATGAGGGGGGTTTATGTGGGAAATAGAAAGGGGGAAAACAATAAGAAGGGGGTGAGGTTTAATCTATGATTGTTGCTAGATAATGTAAAAAAAAAAGAGAGAATCAAGGACATAGTGGAGAAGCATAGATATGTATGTATATAGGGCATATATATATATAATTTAGTCGTCGACGGCTCGTTTAAATGAATTGAGGCATAGTATAGTCTGGCATATAAGTTGTTGTTGCGGATAATGGCGATTGATTGTAGTATTGTTGATTTGTGGGAAGCACGACGGGATCGTTCATGTATAGATTGTCTAGCGAAATGGGTGAACCGGCGACTGTGGAAGCAGAGCACGATGCTGTGAGTGGTGGTGTATGTTGCGAATAGGCCAGTAGATCAAAGCTATTGGAGTCATAAGAAAAGTTTCTCTTATTATACTGCTGTTGTTGTTGTTGCGGTGGCATGATGTTGCATAGCATATTTGGGGACCATGCAGGCGATAGATAGCTTGCTTGTGGTTGATTTAATGTCATGTTGATTTGCTGCTGCTGATGTTGACGAGGTGGAGGTGGCATAACAGGACATGATCTGCGTCTCATTTCATAGTGTTGCTGTTGGCATGAGGATGAAGCAGCGGCTACAGCAGCAGCCGTGGTAGCTACTGTGCGAACATTGTCATTGAGCTGCCATACAGACCAATCCTCTTCTTCTGCTTCAACAGGAGCAACATTGGCAGCTCCTACCACAGCATAGTTATTTGTAAAGAATTGCGAAAATAAGATGGAAGACTGATTGATATCACTGGTATTTAGCGATGTGTTGATTGCATTCATGCCGCCATCAAAATGCTCTAGTGTGTGGTGCTGCTGGTCCAAGTGCTCGTCTTGCTCTGTCTCTACTGCTGCTGCTGCTGCTACTACGGCGGATGGTGTGCTGCTGCTGCTTGATTTTCTTCTCAACAGTTTTGCTTTTGCTCTTCGGTTTTGGAACCAAATCTGTACACCACGAGGTGTCATTTCAAGTTTTTGAGCCAAAATGCGACGAATGGCAGCACTTGGCTTTGGATTCTCTAGGTAGGATTTCTCCAGCACTTTGAGCTGCGCACGAGATGTTCTACGTCTATGCTTTATTTCGAATGGGTTGTAAAATGTGGGGCGGAAATCGCCATGCGGATACTGATGAAATGTCTCTAAAAGGTAGTTTTCATCTGCTTTTGTGCTGGCTGCTGTGGCAGGCGTGGAAGTTGTTGGTGATACAGTAAATGATTGCTCAAAAGGTTGTAAGGTATCCAATGTCATTTTCAAAAGTAACAAGAGGGGGGGAAAAGAAGCAAAGTCTGGATTGATTCATCTATAGTATTTTTATATATGCAATGCTATAAAAAAAGAAATTCCAATGATATACCACACATAAATGACAATCAGAAAAGACAGTGTGTATGTGTTTTTATCCGAATTCAGGATAGCATCGCATCCCCTGGAAGGAGTTGTTCCTTGGCTTCTTTTTGTTGGGGTCATCAATGTATATAGACTATTCATAAAGGAACCATAAATGATGAAGCCAAAACTGAAGAAAGTCATCATATGGTAATCTCTAGTTTAACATCATCGGTATGTATGCGCGCCAGTTGACGATCGAACGACATATCCTTCTCGCCCACCACAGCGCTTTGGCTGATGAATGGATAATAGATCACATCATGATTGTACATATAAGGGCAAGTGAATTGTCGCGATATGTGTGCATTTGATGTAAAGATTGCAAAACAGACCAAACACACAGTAAAGCACTCAAAAGCTCATCATGTATTCCAGGGATCCGCTCGTGTTATTATTATTATTATTTACATGTGCATGAAAATCGATACTATTACTCTTGTTTTTCTGACGATACATCATTGTCCTTTTCGTAGACATAGCCTCTAGCGATGCCCGATAAACCTTCCTGCACATCGGCTGCTTCATCCTGGCCGACGTTGGCTTCCAAACCTCTATACGTTCTATTTTTAAGGTACTCTCCTACATATAACATCAATAAAAGAGACCAAAGGGGGCATAATGATGGAGAGAGGGATAAAAAAGATGAAATGATTACCTGCAGTGCTATTTAAAAGCATGGATATGCTGGTTTCCTTGCTTCTCAATGTCAAATCTGTCAGTGTACTTGTCAAGACTTCGCCAGAATCTAAATTCATGAGTGAGCATTCTAGTGTAGTAAGGTTCATGCAAAACTAGCTTTACCATCTTGAGCGGGTCCACCACTGTTGGCTCTATGAAATGGACCTGATTTGTATTGGCCGGTAATTAAGGAGAAATGGGGCTCTTCATCACTGGAAGCATCTTGATCTTGTTCCTGAAAAACAGCATTTAGTTCAAGCTTGACCTACGATTGGACCATTTGAACTGTGCCACATACCTCATCATAGCTAAAGTCATCTGAGCGCAGTTGAGGTAAAAGCTTTGAGAAATCAGTAATATAGTTGCCAGTCCATTCCATATCCCTTTTATGATCAGTAGAGGTGTGAGTGGTGTGGATGCATGAATATAGTTTTTTTTTAATAATACCTGATAAGTGCAATTTCTAGCTCAAATGGGGTGACAATTGGGCGGTAAAACTCCTGTTCATTTCAATGTGATTTAGCTTGTGTTTCCCCCCTTGCTTTGAAAGAAAGTGTGTATAACATACCTTGGAATCAATCAAACTATTTTCAGGGCAGGACACCAACACATAACAATCTACTTCCATGAAGTTGGCCATTTTAGCTACATTCAGCTTGCCCATGACAAAAAAGTAGGATTTTCTGCCAGCTGCCTTGATGACCTTTTTGAGATGGTCAATGATGTTGAGATAAGATGCTATCTAGCGCGTTAATAGCCTGTCCTAGCCAGCTCCCATAATCAGCTTACCAACACCCAGTGTACCCACGACGATGCCAATGGTATCCGCATCTTTAGCCTTTTGTACCAGGAAATATCGCTTCATCAGCATCTTGTTCACTTGCACCGACTCCTGTCTTGCTTCTCTGGTCTTGGGATTGTATGTGTAGACAGGGCACTTGTTGTGCACCATCATGATGTTGGTCAGTGTCAGACTCTCTCCACCCACAAAGAAGATGGCGCATGATTCGATGTCGATGCCTTCCGGTAACTCAAAGTAGCGGCCGCCCTTCTTCTTTTCTGCCTTGAGTTCTTCCACATTTGTGTGCGTGGCTGGTGCAAGAATAGGAGACTCAGCATCCTCGTCGTTGTCGTCGTTATAGGCGTCCTCTAAATCACGATTGCATTTTCCACAGCAAGCCTCTCCATTCTTGGTGCGCTCTTGGTGTGAACTACAGCCACCGCTGCTTGGAGCAGGAGGAGGAGGAGTTTGCTGCAAAGTGTGCTGCAATTTGGATTCTGTCTGGATCACAGTGGGAATAATGTGCTGATAGGTCTTTGCTAGTTCAGCTGTCAAACGTTCTGCAGCATACGAGTATTCAACGTCGCACATGATGATAACAGGTTGTGATAAATCGGGAAATAAGGTCGAAAACTCCTGCTTACAGTGCTCCATGTCGATGGATTGTTGACCAAATACGTACAAAACAGGGGAGCGGGAGGTGCTGCTCAGGCATTAGTTTTGTATATACACACACACACACAAATTGTGCTCACACTTACGGACTCAAGCAAGATCGACCGTAATGGACAATCAGGTCAGCACTGACATGTTCAGCAGCCACTTCATCCACACAGCAGCTACCATACGACGTATCTGCCAAGACAAAGATATCCTGTCCAGTCTTTTCCACCAGCTGCTTGGCAACATTGGCTGCGTCTGCCAAGTATTCGTCTGGAAATTGAAGTGCAATGCGCTTGTAGTTGCCCTCCTTGATACGAGCTACTGTACGGTCGATTTCATACAAATCTTGAATATCTTCATGCTTTTCGCTCTTGACTTGTAATTGTCTTTCAATGACATCTTTGCCATCATCAGCAAAGTTTGTGGGTCCACTAGCTGCTGACATGTTGGGATGAGTAATCGTACAAGAAAAAATGTTTTTTTTTACTACAAAACCATTTCGGATCATGTTCATACTAAGAGCTCTTGGTGACTCTATTTAAGACTGCTCTCGAGGCAAACACTTGTAATGGAAAGTTTGATCTGTTGCATAAACCCATCTCTTTTTGCGAAATGGGAGCCTCTGTAGATTGAGGTTTGGATCATCGGCTGTGCACAGGGATGAAGAAATAGATGGGCTCATCTGTACTGCCAAATGTTGCCAGTAAAATAAAAGCATTACACTCGAGATGGGGTCGTATTCGTACCACTATGCCAATGACATTTATAACGGCAGAATTCAAAAGAAAGTTGTTTAAATTCAAGTTTTTCTCGAAAGAAATGGTGTTTTATATATATATACGATAAACAAAACAGGCTGAGAGTTTAAGTTGAGGAGTTGGTGATGGTGGTGATGGTGGCGGTGGCGGCAATGGTGGTGGTGGTTCAGAACGACGATAAGAGGATTAAGTAAGAGTTTGGAAAATGTAGTTGTATGACGTTAATTAGAGTGAGAGGATTTACAGCTATCAAGAAATGAGTCAGTACGAAAGCATACAGCAAGCCAGCACACTTACAATAGCATCCATCTTTGCAAGCACATTCAAAACGCTTGCAACGACTTCCAACGAGAGATCTGTTCCAGAGGGTATTTCGACTTTGCCATTGCTACCAGTGAATGGCCAAGAGGAATAGTCGTTCATCAGCTCATCCACCTTATTGAACGCTTGTTCTCTCAAGTCAGGCTGAAGGTAGAGCAAGGCGTTTTCCAAGACGTTGGCTGCGTAGGCTGCACAAATCATGCTGACAGTTCTGACATAGGCATGAGGGACATCTGACTGAGCATCGACAGAAGCGGGCGAAACTCGAGTAACCAACATGGTGCAAACTCGCTTGATAATCTCCTCTTTGACTGCAGGATCAGCTACTGGATGGGTGGCCATATCGAATAACAAAAAGTTGCGTTTCTCTGTTCTCAATACACCCTTGTCGACAAGGCCTTTAGCTAAACGCTCACGCACTTGCTTCAATTGATATCCAATCTTCATGACATTCCAGGTTTCGCCTAGACAAGCCCAAACTGGCCTTAGTTTTCTATTGTAGAAACAGCCCCCCAAAGGTCAACTTACCACTCATCAAATCAATCCAGCTGGAGACACTCATCTTTTCGCTCATCTTCATCATTTTCAAAGCTTCGTCCAACAAAACTTCACCTGTCAAATTCTCGTTGATCACCTCAATGTATCTATCACAGAGAGGATACTTTCGGCGGTTGGAATCTTTGACCATGGCGATTCTTCCTCTAAGAGCTAGTTCAATGACTATACAACCACGCAGAGCATAACTGATACTGTCATTCCAGAATGAAAGATAGCCCTAGACACAGGCAAAAACACGTGTTTCAGAGCCCAGTTGGCATACGGACAGTGTCCACCTTGTGCTTACCTGTTTATCCTTTAAGCCTAATAGCAACACTTCCTCCATCAGCGTCAATTTGGGTGTAGATTTACTCTCGTCTATATCACGTGGATCATAGGCTACTTTCTTATCAGCCATAGGGCTGCTGCTGCTGTGTTGTTGTTGCTGATGGTGGTGTTGTGAGGAATCATTTGGAGTGTCATCGTCCGAGTTGGCACTCTGTCCTCCTACTCTTCTTCTTGTAACTGTAGACATGTCTTGTGCTGTGTTGTATGGTGATGTGCTGAATATGGATGGATGGCGTTGCTTTTGTTATACACTGTCTCTATATGAAAGAAAAAAGATGGAAAAGTGTATATATAGAAAGAAAGAGAAAAGAGAGAAAAAAAAAGAAACACTACAAAGAAACCAAAGGATAAGAGAGGTTCTCAAGTGGCAAACACACACACACACACACGCACACAAAATGAGTGCGGGATCACAAAGCCTAGTTAAGCCAAGAATTAATTACAACTCCATTCAATATGGCTTCATTTGTGGATGTAATACTCAACAATGAAACCTCTGCTATATGAAGCTGAGTGAAGGAGTCGTTGGCTTGGAAAAGCAACGGTTTTCAAAGCGAGAGAGAGAGAGAGGCCTACAGTGAGTGAGTGTGATATGAATAAAGCCAACAAGGCTAATAGGATCTATTTACATCCAAGGTTACCTAATACACGAAATGATGCTATGATGTACACAATGATTTGCGTTTGAAATTCGAGATTTATTAGAAGAGTTTGGCTATTCGTACCTTCTCAAGTTACTAAATTGCACCTTTTTAGTGAAAGCTGTAAAGGTGAATTCACTCAGGTAGATGCCTTGATTCGGTAAAGCCATGCATTAGGATGGTTTCCTAGCATTTCATGCGGATATTACGCTCTAACAGCTTCTGTAAATGTTGTCGCTGTCATGTATGCATCCTCTGTGTCCATTCATTACTGAGGATGGGTGATTCTGTCATGGAAGTTCAAAGGCGTCCCTTGCATCTCTTGTCAGATATCACCAGCAAGATGAGATCTTTATAGTAAGAGCTGGTGAACAGGTTTACAACACCACGCTTAGACACAACAGGAATGCGCCCAAGAGCATAACCCTACTAGTGGTTGCCTTGTTGTCAAAATAGTCAGTTGCATCAAACGAAACAAACTGCTTCATCAGATCAAATGTCGCTTATATTAAAAAACAAGCACACACACACACACGGCCAAGAATGAAGAATGCCTTTGCGTTGTGCTATTTACTATAGTAAACAATAATGCATGAAATTAGACTTTATATAGAAATGAAATAATCCCATTTCAGGTATAATAAATCACCAAATTGTGTCTTTCTCTCTCTCTTTTCTCTCTTAATCACACACATCATGTTTTCTGTTCGATCTAGAAAGATAGCAGAAAAGACAGACGACCCATTTGTTGTCAATGACAATGATGAAAAGTACGAAAAGAAGGGCGTCGCATACAAAGAAGCGACTTGGGTGGCTGCCATCCACGACCAAGTGCGTCTCGCGGTGCTGTCATCACTGAGCCTCTATCTTCGCATCATGAAACTGGGCTTCCCAGCGTACATCACAGACATCGAAATTGAAACCACCAAACAAGTCAACTGGTACATGGCAGGAAAGTTCTTTATCGGCAAATTCCCTCCGTTGGCAGGTCTTGTGTCGACGGGTTTAGCACGTCTAGCTGGTTACTATGGCACCGAAGAACTGGCTTATCCAGGACAGTAAGTCATGCGATACGTCAATCCACAATACAAAAACTCACACTATGAAAAAACAGACCCTTTGTAGAGTTCCCTATTGTCGCATTGAGACGATTCTCAGCCTTACTAGGAGCCTCTCTTGTACCATTAACCTATATCACCATGCGCACCATGGGCCACTCGCGCGCTGCTGCAACATTGGCATCTGCATTGTTAATATTTGGTAAGTATAAACCAAAAAGCAGCAAAGTTTAATTAATGTACTGATTGGAATGGGGGGGGCAGAGAATGGCATTGTGACACAATCAAGATATGCAACACCTGAGATCTATGTGCTGTTCTTTGGCGCATTAGCAACATGCTCATGGGCACTGATGAACAAGCACACACAAGAGAGGTAGGGCTTATGCGACGCATCTACTGCTGCTAGTTACTCATGCGATTGTGTTGTAGTCATGGCAAGCTCACTGCTCAAGCAGGCTTCTGGCAAATCATGTCTGGTATTTCTATTGGGTGTGCCATCAGTGCTAAATGGACCGGTGTATTGATGATCCCCGTCATTTGGGTGTCCATTTTGCATGACAGTTGGAACAAATTGTGCGAGAGACACAACAGTATCAAGAGCATTGTCAAGGGCCTCGTTACAAATGTGCTCTCTACCATGCTGCTGCCCTTGTGTGTTTATCTGGCCATCTTCCAACTGCACTTCAACCTGATTCCCAATGCTGGTGACCACGATTTGCTTGTAAGCTCGCATCTCAAGTACTCTCTTCAGGGCAACTCACTTGAGCCTAGTCAGCCAAGTAAGTGTATTGAGCAAATATTTATACCTAGAAAGCAGAAAAAACAAACAAAGCATGACATTAACACCAAAAAAAATAGACATTGCCTATGGCTCGCAAATTGTAATTCGACACGATGGCACTGTGGGCGGCTATCTCCATTCGCACAGAAAGAGATTCACTGGCGGAAGCACGCAGCAGGAAGTGACATTGTATCCTCACGTCGACATCAACAACATTTGGACTGTACACAAGAACAACCAGATCTGGAACTCGTCTCAGCCTGTGGAATTTGTGCGCAACATGGATCAGATCCGCCTTGAGCACTTTGCATCTACGCGCAAGCTGCACTCGCATGATCACCGCCCTCAAATGACCAACAAAAAGGAGCACAATGAAGTAACGTAAGTAGCGTCGAGATGGCAATGGCTGTACACAAGTACACACAAACTAAAGCAGCATCGTATAAAGGGCCTATGGCGATCGCCTTATTCAGGATTCGCATGATTTTTGGACACTACGCGTGTTGGGCGATGATGGACTCCCTGACAAGGACAAGAACATTACATGGAAATCACTCAACCAAAAGTTTCGCCTCATTCATATTCGCGGTTGCGCCCTGATCAGCCATAACTCGTATTACTCTCCTCCTAACGGTGAGAACCATCAAGAAGTGACATGCATGGCGGGTGCTGCTTCCCATGTCTCGCCCTGGATTGTAGAGTCATCGTACCATGAACAACGTAAGTACGGCTTTGAAAAGGCTGCGTAAAACGCGTACTCATCACCACCTTTATAGTGGAAGGCATGCAAATGATCTCGTACGGACAAATCTCCACCAAGCAAAAGTTCAACGAGGTGCACAGATTGATGGCTAAATACCCCACTGTGGTCTATGATCGTCTCCAGACTGGCTCTCACAATGACGGCGCTGCTAATCCCAAGTTCCACAGAGAAGAGAATGCAAACAAATGGTTCTTTCAACGTGCAAGTCTTCGTATTTGGAGCGAATTGGCTGGTTACTCTGCGCATCTTGTGCTCAATCCTATTGTGCAACGTCTGATTTTGTCAGCCATGGTAGCGTACTTCGGCGACTTGGGCCTAAACGCTTTCCTGGCACAGCGCCAAATCAAACTGCCCTCGTATTTGATGTGGCTTCATTCTGCAGGTGGGTCTTTGCGACATTGGGCATTGTAGCCTTGATACTAACAAAACGTAGGCATGGACACTCTGTTCAACGACTTTTACACCAGATCCATCGTCTTTTTCTACTCTGCCGCTGCCATTCACGTCGGCTGTCTTCGATTCTTGCCTCATCATGTTACTGCCATGCCCGACATTCTGGGCGCCATTTATTACGGCATTGGTCTCGCAGCTGTCTTTTTGGAGGCATGCACCAACCGCTTACCAGCCACTGTCAGACGCATTGCCTTGTACGGCTTGCTGTTCATCTCCATTGTCAAGTTCTCTCAACTATCGCATCTCTCTTACGGCGGCGAAAAGTGGTACCGTGCTGACTGTATGAAATCCGACCTCGACATTGATTGCATTCGATTCCCACCACATGAAGCCGAATTAGCAGAGATAGTGCAAAACAGTGGTCGTACTCAGAATTCCACACTATTGACCATCTATGTTGAAATGGCAGGTAACACACAACAGCCCTTCCGATACAACCAGGGCCAGGAAGCAGAGGCAGATCGTCATGTTGCTATTTTAAAACAACAAGCATATGCCAAAGAAGCACAGGCAGCAACAGGCACGCTGCGTTATCACCGTGTAGTCCCTACAGAGGCCATGACTCCAGAGCAGGCTGCCATGTGGGCCAAGGATGTGCATGATGGAGCCATGAACAGACAAAAGGCCGCAGAAGAAGCTGCCCTGAAAGCCAAGGCAGAAAAAAAGGCTTCCAAAGATGCATCAGCAGCAGCAACCAGTGCTCCACGAAAAAAGGGCAGCAAGTCTAAGCACGCCAATGTTGATGGAGGTCCCATCATGAACTCCAAAAAGTAGACGTTCACCTTTATCTTTTACTACATATCCAAATAAACCGCCCCTCCCCCTTTATCCATTACCATGGGCACAAATGCTACACAATATTACAAGAGCAACGGATGTACTTGCAGACCCTGTGCACCAACTCCGCGTACAAGAAAAAAATTTGCGTATATAAAACAAATTGAGTTGGGCTATGGATTCCAGTTTAACCTTTTTCTCTCCCTCAAAATTTCAACCATGGCCAAGACTGAATCAGGATCTCAAGGAAAGAGCTGCTGGACGAAGTTCCTCTTTGTCATGACCTTGCTTATTGCCGTCTTTATGGGCTTGGATCAAATCAAGGAACGCTGGTATATCTTTGATCAAAACGTGCTTCAACAGGTGGCTCAAAAGAACATTGCATTGTACGCCAACGACACCCGCGCCATGATCACCAACATTGCATTGGATTTGGAGAAGGAGTATCCTGGCCACATTGAGCTGAAGGAGGAATGGGTATTCAACAACGCTGGTGGTGCTATGGGCTCCATGTACATTATGCACGCGTCCATCACTGAGTATGTCATTATCTTTGGTACTCCCGTCGGTACTGAGGGCCACACTGGACGTTACTTTGCCGATGATTACTTTATTATCTTGGAGGGTGAGCAATGGGCTGCTAATGCTGGCGATCTCAAGAGAATTGTATTCAAGCCCGGAGAGATGCATCACTTGGCTAGAGGCGATGCTCAACACTACAAGATCCCCGAACATGCCTGGGCTCTCGAATATGCTCGTGGCTGGATTCCTCTCATGTTGCCTTTCGGTTTCTTTGATGCCATGTTCTCTACCCTTGATATCGTCTCTGTGGTCAACACTGTGCGTCTTTCTGCCAAGGCTATCGTTGGTGAATTGCTCATTGGAAAGATCTAAATTAAATTGATGTTTTAGAACCATCATACACATGTATACACCAACCAACCAACCACCCTTTTAATAGAATAATGTTTCTCGCTTAATAATAATAAACTTCAAATAATTTTTATATATATACAAAATCCTTTTATCCATGCAAAAACATCGTGCTATTGTTCATTGTTTAAGCGCCCTGTTCCCTCTGTGTTTGAATGATTGGTTTCATGCTTAAATCAGGTACTCACCCAATGGAAAGAGATGTTACCGTTGGACCCAGCCAGAAACTTCTAGGTGCATATAAGCCCCCCGCCCCTTAAGCATCTCATACACTTCAAACGAATGGCCACTGTGTTGATCATGCAACTTACAATGCTTTAGAGCAGCATACAATAATGACATGATAGAGAATCATTTCGTTTTGATACCAGAGCTTTTCAGCAAGTATATCCGCTGGCTGGCTGTCTGTTTATACCTTCTTATTGTATCAGTCCATTTAATAACAAGCATAGACCGCATGTTATACCCTATTTGGAATTCGAATCTCGGAATGATCGTCTGATCCTTGGTTTCCAAACCGCCTGTACACAACCAGAGTGTAATGTCCAGTACAAAGCTACACTGTGCAGTCTTAAATACAGTAGCGTTGTTCAACACCCCATCTGTCAATCTGTTATCGCTAGACAGTTGTAATTAACAGCTTTCCTTATTGATCTTGTCGAGATCAGTGCTCAAAATTGGCTTATTTCAAAAATCGTCCATCTATTAACGGTAGCACATCCAGACTGAGATCAAACTACACTATCGTGTTCCTCGTAGGATTTGATATAGGTACATGCTTATCTCATAAGCCAGATGACTGACATTTGAAGACTCTGATTGCATTTATACCAATATAATGCAAACTTGTGCTTTTTGATGCTATGAACAGGCGCGGATTTATTCTAAAACTGCCTTTTCTAGGATAGTAAATGCATTTTATCATGTCTGATACTTATAGTGGTATCGTTTGTAGTTACCGTAGGCCATTTGTACCATGCATTTTGAATGTTTAATTGTGCTTTTCTCATTTCAATTACATTTCTAGTTTCAATACGAATGCTTTATTTCTCTGAGCTGTCTTCAAATTTGAGCCAATAAAATCGCTTAAAAAGCTATTTTAAGCGCCGCGGATTTTGAAAATTTTGGCCATAGTTCTCCCTTGTTTTTTTGTTAGGCGGAATTTTAAACACAGCCGAATACACTAGTATTAAGCTACGTTATCATCAAAAACCCCTAAAATGCCAGAATATGCCTTACTACACACCCCAGCTTATAGTGCAAACGCTTGAGACTCTCAGTTAGCATCAAGTAAGTGATACTAATCGAGTGAAGGCAGCCTATCTACCCCCTAGCCTCTGAATCAAATCTAGTTGTGCTTCAACGATAGGCTTATCCACACAACAAAGAAAGAGGGTTATGGCTCAAAGAACCATAAAAAGGCAGAGAAAGTAACAAGAGGGCATCACTAGAATGTGATGAAGAACAGAAGCATCGCAATACAGTTACATACAAAAAGGCAACATGCAATGTGTATCATCAAAATGACGAGTACAAGAGAAAAAAAAGTAGTAGAAAAAAGTATCGCGGTTGCCTCATACGAAGCAAGAACACCAATACCACCACCAGTATTACAGAAAAAGTAATACTTGAAGAACAAAAAGATTGCAAGGCTACTCCACAACAATAGAGCAGCACTGCCAGCGATACAATGCATCATAAGACACACCATAGCACTATGGCACAGCAACAGAAAAATAGTTGCGTGCAGAAAAGGGGGAAAGAATAAATCGCAATAGAGCAAACTAACGAATGCGCAGTATCACGAGAAAGAAAGTAGTAGTAAAAGGTTGAATGAATGTAATCCATGACAACCAAACCCACGACACACAAAGCCAGGACAACCCAATCCACGGCAACCAAAAAAGGGGAATATACAAACCAAATACAAACCAAACACAATGAATAAATATATTGCAACGAATTGGTCTAAAATAAACTGTATAATTAGTATTACTGTATATTGTACCGCGAAAAGTGGCCCCTATCGGTTGATACCTACTGTAACAAACTTGAAAGATGTCGTCTTGAGTACTGGTGGTTGCAAAGGTATGCTTCTTTTGACCAAACACAATGAATAAGTATATTGCAACGAATTGGTCTAAAATAAACTGTATAATTAGTATTACTGTATATTGTACCGCGAAAAATGGCCCCTATCGGCTGATACTTACTGTAACAAACTTGAAAGATGTCGTCTTGGGTACTGGTGGTTGCAAAAGTATGCTTCTTTTGTCGAAAGTGGTGTTGTATTCAATCAAAAGTAATAAAAAGTATATGGTTTAATAGAAAAAGTGCAGTGCAAAAACAGGGTGGAAAGGGAGCCTGAAAAAAAAAAAAAGACGCGTTGCTGAGGGTGACTGCAGCCAATAAGCTGAGCACACAGAATTTGAGTGACGTGTACACTGAACATTTTGCACTGTGGTGACTGTACCCAAATGATTTTTTTGCGATGATTTTTTTGAATCAAAATCGATATAATTTGACATTTGTAAACATTTTTGTTAAAATTAGCTATATAAAGTGTGCTCAGCGTATACTACTTTCTAATAAACTTAAGGGGAGAATTTGGAGGCGCATTCAATGGTGTCTATTTTAAAGTACTTTTAGAATGAAAAGATAAAGAATTTTGAGAAAATATAAAAAGCAGTTTTTCCAAGAAAAGTCGAGATTTAGCATATACAACGTTCAAAATAGCAGTTGCACAGGTTACCCTACATCTGTGCAGTCATTTTGATTTAATATATATCATAGTAAAAAGTGTCGTTTTTGCCTTCAAAATTGCGATCGTTTGATTTTTAACAAAAACCATGAAGGGTACCTCATGAAAAAACGTGAATTTTCGACGATTTGGATCGATCAAAAAAAAATAAAAATGAAGGTTTAGGATGTAAATGGTGATCGATAGCAATCATTTGGCACTATTCCCAGCATCTAGAACGGCTTAGAAGACAAGATACTGAGGGTTGAGTTCGAACGATTTAGCTGGGAAAAGTGCCTTTGGTACCGTGTAGATCTACAAAAACTAATGCGACAAATCTGATCCAGCCTTCAAACTATGGTATCTTTGGGGACTACACGCTGATTATTATCAGACAAAGAAAGCTCGAAGTTTGTGTATGTTGCTATATCAAAAATTCCCTCAAGGTCTCACATCATCACCTGTCTTGGTCTTTTCTTGGGGTTTCGTGTGTAAATCATGCTAATCATGGTTTACCATCAATAACTGGGTAGATAGTAAAACCAATTGTATTATAGTTTGTCATTATGCTAGAAACCCTAGCATAATATAAAGTATATAAATGCAACCAAAGGATGCATTACCAATTAAAGTGTAATTCTTTCGCAGATTTATTCTTACTGTATTTTGACATAGCACTTTTTTAAATCACCTAAAACTTTTTACACTTAATCTTTTAATCACTATGAACAACAACAATAACTCGAATGTTACAGCTACAGTAGTACTGCTGGTGCTGCTGGTGCTGCTGGTGCCATTTGTTCTACTGCCTCGGCTGGTTCTGGCAGTGCCAACCATCGGGATGTTTCATCGGGAGATGCTGGTGTTATTTCTTCTGGTTCATCTTTGTCGTCGGTACCAAATGGACCCGGTAGTAGTGCATTGAGCAACGCTGCTCTGCACTCAGGTGCTGATGTTTGTAGCGAAGTCGCTCGCATCAATGATACATTAAGCGAAGACGCTCTGTCACATGTTGATCATGATACGGTTATGGATGACAGCGAACTATTGGAATTTGATTTTCATAGCGAGATTCAACCCTTGGGGGCGAATAAGTAAGCTAGCATGGCCCGCGACATCAAGTCATTACAAACAAGATTGTTTGAGGCAACCAGACTCTCGCTTACGATGCCTGAGGATAGCACTCTCGCTTCTAATGCTGGCTCTTTGAAGCGTCAGCTAATCATGACCAAGGAAAACTACCAACTGTTGTGTTATATCAAGTATCCCGTCAAGGTCTCACATTACCAGTCTGGGTCTATTCTTAGGATTTCGTGTGTAAATCATGCTAATCATGATTTACAATCAATTGTTGAGTAGATAGTAAACCTAATTGTATGATAGTTCATCATCATGCTATAAACCCTAGCATAATAAAAAGTATATAAATGCATCCTCTGGATGCATTCTCAATAAAAGTGTAATTCTTTGGCAGATTCATTTTATATTCGTATTTTGACATAACATGTTGTTTGGTGACATTACCCAAGTTGGCTCGTCTGCTAATGCAATGGTCGGTGGACTGGTACCTTCGGATACGCCATACATTCAATGGAAACGCCACAAATTTAACGTCAAAAAGTTCATATTTCCCACCATGAAAGCTTGTTTTGAACAGTTCGAGGATGCGTTGGAATCTCGTAACATTGATATCGAATCAAACTGGAAGCGCATCATCAAGCCCAAGATGTCAACAGGCATGGCTAATTGGACAAGAGAGTTGATAGCCAAACATCCTACCATCTCGTGGGGTCAATTTCGCAGCAGGGTCAAAGCCAAGTACAGTTCTTCTGAGGCTGAAGAGAGAAAGGCTGCATTGAATAAGCTGAAATCACTCAAGCTAGACAACTGTGATAGTCTGGAAGACTACATTGACAAATTCAATACGTTGAAGCAATTGGCGGGTGTACATGAGAACACCACCTTGGTTGACTACTTTCTGCGTGGTTTGGACATCGAGCTGTATGCGTCAGTATCTAATGGTATATCTCAAGCCCGAGGCATTAAGGGTAGCAACACCTTGGATTTCGCGATTAGTCAGTTACGCAGTGCATACGATCTTTTCCGAAGAGATGATTATTACATACAGGAGAAGAAACGTAAGGACGAACAGTTGAACAACAAAATTAAAGAGACCGTCCGAGCGTATCAACGCAGTGAAGCGTCATCGTCTGGTAGCAGGAGCTATTCCAAGGAGACTCGTCGTGCTGGTCGTTTTCACGATAAGAAACATTACTCGAGTAAGGCCAATGATCAGGAGGTACTCAAATGCTACGAATGTGGTTTCACACCGTTTACATATGCCCACAAGGCTGTGTGCAAGAAAAACCCAAAGAACATGAAGAAGGCCTTCAAGAAGAAAAGCAAGGCTATTGTCCTTAAACCTACCGCCCAATCTAATGATACTGATTCTTCATCTTCCGATGAAGGGGGTGATCAAAATTTTGCTGTAGCCACCATCTCTACTAAGGGCAAGAACAAGGACGACGAGGAAGTAGTATCTATGGATGCTGACAGCGAATGTAAGCAATTCAAAAGCGAATATTTCAAAAAGATGCCAAGTGATAACATGAACACTAATGGACTTCTTTATTTACCTGTTATTTTAGAAGCAAAGAACGGCATTCTGGTTAATACATGGTTTTTGCTAGATACGGGTTGTACATTTAATGCAATCTCGCCCCAACTACGCGATTTTATGAAGTTAAATGTTATAAATAAAGATGGTATTATTAAATTGGATCAAAATAACAGTGCTGTTGAACGTAAGAGACAAACTGCAGAGGAAATTAAGATAAATTATGGCTCTAAAATTGTCTATTCCAAATTTGAAGTCTTTGATTTATTTGATGATGTACATTGTGTGTTTGGTATGGATTTGTTATACAGTATAAAGTTGGTATCACATTGGGTAACATGGCGGCAGATTGATCTGATTGTATTGGCTATGAAATCCCAGACATTGAACCCAACCCATACAAACCAAATGCAGATCCTTATGGATCTGAAGAGGAACGTCAATGGATGATGAATGAATTAAAGCCATCTATTGATGCAAACAGTAGTATTAGTCCTAAAGCATATTGTAGTTTGCCTGATAGCAAAATTGCATTGCCAATAAAGAAGAATACTCCACTTTCGGATACATGTCGAAGACAATTTCCAATTGCTGAAGCTATGAGACCGATCATTTAGAAACAAGTTGAGAAATAGCGTGAAAATGGTGTGATTATAGTACGTATGAGCTAAACCTAGCATAGCAAAAATTATATACTAGATGCAATCTCAATAAGAAGTAAAATCCTTGGACAGATTCATTTCTAATTGTATTTTGATATAACAAACTTCTTGCAGTTTACCTGTTGTAGTAATACAGTGCTACTAAGATGGTAATGAAGAATCTTACCGAGTGCAAGCTCTGCATTTATCTGTTGCTTAAAATAGCCCTTCTATGGTATGTAACTACAGTATTACTTTCACTTTCGATACGTGACCTACATTATTATTGCTAAAAGGAGCATTAAAACATGGCAAGTGGGGTTTTTATGATTTCTAAGAATTTTTGAAACAATGCACACACCAAGATTTTATCCCTTTCTGTGTGATGGTAGTCTGTGTGTAGTCCAAGAGATAGTGATTAACTCATGTATTGCTCTGATATTATGTGTTATTATAGTTACTGTGAATTTGCAAGACACAAAAGGTATGTTTCTCAGCCAAATTGCCCAAATTCAACTGTTAATCACTCGACTTTGAATTCTTTCTAGATACTCAGGAATAGTGCCGAATGATTGCTATCGATTACCATTTACATGCTGAGCCTTTATTTTTATTTTTTTTTGATCGATCCAAATCGTCGAAAATTCACGTTTTTTCATGAGGTACCCTTCATGGTTTTTGTTAAAAATCAAACGATCGCAATTTTGAAGGCAAAAACGACACTTTTTACTATGATATATATTAAATCAAAATGACTGCACAGATGTAGGGTAACCTGTGCAACTGCTATTTTGAACGTTGTATATGCTAAATCTCGACTTTTCTTGGAAAAACTGCTTTTTATATTTTCTCAAAATTCTTTATCTTTTCATTCTAAAAGTACTTTAAAATAGACACCATTGAATGCGCCTCCAAATTCTCCCCTTAAGTTTATTAGAAAGTAGTATACGCTGAGCACACTTTATATAGCTAATTTTAACAAAAATGTTTACAAATGTCAAATTATATCGATTTTGATTCAAAAAAATCATCGCAAAAAAATCATTTGGGTACAGTCACCACAGTGCAAAATGTTCAGTGTACACGTCACTCAAATTCTGTGTGCTCAGCTTATTGGCTGCAGTCACCCTCAGCAACGCGTCTTTTTTTTTTTTTCAGGCTCCCTTTCCACCCTGTTTTTGCACTGCACTTTTTCTATTAAACCATATACTTTTTATTACTTTTGATTGAATACAACACCACTTTCGACAAAAGAAGCATACTTTTGCAACCACCAGTACCCAAGACGACATCTTTCAAGTTTGTTACAGTAAGTATCAGCCGATAGGGGCCATTTTTCGCGGTACAATATACAGTAATACTAATTATACAGTTTATTTTAGACCAATTCGTTGCAATATACTTATTCATTGTGTTTGGTCAAAAGAAGCATACCTTTGCAACCACCAGTACTCAAGACGACATCTTTCAAGTTTGTTACAGTAGGTATCAACCGATAGGGGCCACTTTTCGCGGTACAATATACAGTAATACTAATTATACAGTTTATTTTAGACCAATTCGTTGCAATATATTTATTCATTGTGTTTGGTTTGTATTTGGTTTGTATATTCCCCTTTTTTGGTTGCCGTGGATTGGGTTGTCCTGGCTTTGTGTGTCGTGGGTTTGGTTGTCATGGATTACATTCATTCAACCTTTTACTACTACTTTCTTTCTCGTGATACTGCGCATTCGTTAGTTTGCTCTATTGCGATTTATTCTTTCCCCCTTTTCTGCACGCAACTATTTTTCTGTTGCTGTGCCATAGTGCTATGGTGTGTCTTATGATGCATTGTATCGCTGGCAGTGCTGCTCTATTGTTGTGGAGTAGCCTTGCAATCTTTTTGTTCTTCAAGTATTACTTTTTCTGTAATACTGGTGGTGGTATTGGTGTTCTTGCTTCGTATGAGGCAACCGCGATACTTTTTTCTACTACTTTTTTTTCTCTTGTACTCGTCATTTTGATGATACACATTGCATGTTGCCTTTTTGTATGTAACTGTATTGCGATGCTTCTGTTCTTCATCACATTCTAGTGATGCCCTCTTGTTACTTTCTCTGCCTTTTTATGGTTCTTTGAGCCATAACCCTCTTTCTTTGTTGTGTGGATAAGCCTATCGTTGAAGCACAACTAGATTTGATTCAGAGGCTAGGGGGTAGATAGGCTGCCTTCACTCGATTAGTATCACTTACTTGATGCTAACTGAGAGTCTCAAGCGTTTGCACTATAAGCTGGGGTGTGTAGTAAGGCATATTCTGGCATTTTAGGGGTTTTTGATGATAACGTAGCTTAATACTAGTGTATTCGGCTGTGTTTAAAATTCCGCCTAACAAAAAAACAAGGGAGAACTATGGCCAAAATTTTCAAAATCCGCGGCGCTTAAAATAGCTTTTTAAGCGATTTTATTGGCTCAAATTTGAAGACAGCTCAGAGAAATAAAGCATTCGTATTGAAACTAGAAATGTAATTGAAATGAGAAAAGCACAATTAAACATTCAAAATGCATGGTACAAATGGCCTACGGTAACTACACACGATACCACCATAAGTATCAGACATGATCAAATAAACACATTATCCGTAAAAGGAGCCGAGGGATATATCAGAAACTAATATAAATCTTTTTGATACAGATATGATTTTATTATCAAACCGACAGGTGTCAAATAAGCGGAAATTCCTCTATTGGCCATGTAGATGATTTTTCTTTTATATTTTGATGATGGATAAAAGCTCTATTATGGAGAGTTGACATATAATTCAAGACAGACAAACTAAAATCTGACTTTATGCTAAAAAAAAGACATTTCAATTAGCTAAACACAGTCTGTCTTTTTTTGTCTGGATACATGATGAGACTCTTGTCCAAAGTATCCTGATCTGTCATTCCTTTAAAAAGAACTATTAATATCGATTTATTAGCATGTATCCGATAGGTTCAGCCTACCTAATCTATATCAATAGTACATATTTCAGTGTTTCTCGTTGAGTATAATACATTTTCAACATGTATCGAAATATATGGCATTAGTCATGGCATATGTCGAAATATTATGGCGGCAAACATCCGTAGTCGATGTCGGGATACAAGTACAGGTATATAGTGTTATTCATGTTCACGGTGCCATTTTTAGCCTATCTCATATACTACAAGCCCACACTGTACATATAATTTAGCACACAACAGTACATGAGATTAGCATGCTAATTGAAGCTAGAACAAGCTTAAAAGTAAATACAGAGCTGAAGACGCTGATTACTTGCTTCGCTCCTTCCATCTTGCTCCCCCTTTTTGCTACTTTAGTGCCTGACCTTTTTTATGAGACCCTCAGTGGTAATTGTCGGTAACTCCAAATCATTTATAACTGTGATTCGTGTCGCCTGCAAGAAAAAAAAGTAGTTGCCGGGATGTCATCTACTTGGAGTGATGTAAGGCGATACCCTACTATTTTTTTGGTTTTTAACAAGTGTGCATAAAGTATAGCCACCAAGCTGTAAATCTGGTTGACCTACAGATTAAGCTTATTCGTAGTGCCCAAGGTAATAACTCATTACTAGCAGTGATTCAAAAGCGACCTATAAGATGTGGGATATCACAAAACTTGTACGTGGCAATGACTCCTGATGCTTTTACACTGTTGTTTCATACCATAGCAGTGAATACGTTTCTAAAACGATTGACGTGGTTGGGATAAGCATATAAGATATCCAATGCTCACAGTAGAATTGATTCAAATTCCTTCTTTTGTTTAGTAGCTAACAATACATATATTGCATATTAAAAGATGAATCATGCTTTGATGCCCATCCCAAGGGGATACTCTGTGAGATTAGCAATAGGATGATTAGAGTTGTATCACAAGGCAATGCTGTTGTTGCATCAAGGTGTTATCAGCAATCCTCAATGATGAATGTAACTGTGTATTGATTTCGCTTGAATCCATAGAGTGAATCGAGTCAAACATAAACTTGTATGACTTCGCACCATTTCCATTTAAAGGTTTATTCTATACAGCTGCTATCCGATACGCTCTTTAACACGCAATCTACTAGTGAATGCATATAGTTCGTTACTGATATGGTGCATTTGACACTAAAAATGAGCTTGAAAAGACTGCAATGCCGCTCTGGAATCAAGCAACAACAGGCTCGCCTTTGTATATGAAAATAGGAGGGACATCAAGATGCTACACAAACAAATCCATTCGGAAGCAACACCGTGTATGTGTCACCTCCATTCAAAGTTGGATGTTCTTAAAACTTTACATCAGGTTCCCCCTCCCCCTTTTTTTGTCTTTTCCCTCTCTTTCTTTCTTCTTTCTTTTTTTTTTTCATCATTTCTTTTTGTACATAAAACAACCACTCTTCATACATAAAATGACTTCAACCGCAGTGAGGTAAGTGTCCCTCTAGATGCGAGCCTTCCTTTTATTAAACGCATCCAATACACAGAGTCGGATTACGTGTGAGACCTTTAACAGAAAAGGAACAGATCAACAATTGCACAGAATGCCTTTCATTTATACCAAACGAACCACAAATATTAATTGGAACCGACAAATCATTCACATACGACTATGTATTTGGTACAGATGCAGACCAAGCACAAGTCTATTTACATGCTGCCTCCCCTTTGCTACACAAATTCATGGACGGGTAATGATTTGTTGAGCATCTTGCTGTAGAAAAGATTGCTTATTCATTCCTTGCTATTCACAGATTTAATGCAACGATATTAGCCTATGGGTAAAAAAAAACAGACAATTCCAGTGTATGAAATGTACATTGCATTCTCACTCCATTTTCTTACAATATAGCCAAACTGGATCCGGAAAAACATTTAGTATGGGCACCAGCTTGGATAACAGTGTCAGTGCTGAAAATGAAGGTTAGTTTCGTTATGTGTCCCTGTCTACACATCCCCCTTGTGTCTGTCTCGTTTTCGCCCCCCTTTTTTTACTAACGCACTGCTTTGCACATATAGGCATTGTGCCTCGCTGTATCATTGAGCTATTTCAAGTACTAAAGGCTCGAGAAGCACAAGATCAAGATTATAAGTTTGAAATCTATGTGTCTTTTCTCGAACTATACAATGAGGAGTTTATCGATCTACTGAACAACCCGCAGCAACAGTCAAAGCGAAGATCAACATCATCACCGCAAAATGTAAACGCTACAGCCAACAACAATCCAAATGAAGTGTCTATTAGAGAAGACATTGCTGGCAACATTTACTGGAGCGGCGTCAAAGAGGAGCTCTGCTACAGTCCAGAAGAGCTATTAGGGTAAAGCCATAGACATGTCTCTTCTTGTCAAGTAGTACACTTGCTAATCATCATACGTTTTCATTTTACACCTAAAAAAAAAAAGGTTCCTCGCACAAGGTTCACTAGGTCGCACAACGGGATCAACTGAAATGAATTCCGTGTCTTCTCGCTCACATGCCATCTTTTCCGTTATTTTGAAGCAACAAAAGCCAGAAGACGATCAAGATGGAAAGCGAGTGACAAGATCACTCACCAGCAAATTTCATTTTGTCGATTTAGCAGGCTCTGAACGAGTAAGTAGTGCAGAGAGCCAATCGCTTTTCTCCATCCATTTGCAGCTAACCTTGACCAAATCCAGTTGAAACGAACACATGCTCAAGGTGACAGAGCCAAAGAAGGCATAGCCATTAATTCTGGCTTACTTGCACTTGGAAACGTCATATCAGCACTAGGCGATGAAACGAGAAGAGCCACACATATACCATATCGAGACAGCAAACTCACTCGATTGCTTCAGGATTCCCTCGGTGGCAATAGTCAAACACTGATGCTGGCCTGTGTATCGCCCGCAGATACCAATTTCATGGAAACCCTGAACACGCTGAAATATGCCAATCGTGCTAGAAACATCAAGAATCGAGTTACGGTGAATCAAGAGTTTGCAGGCTCCTCTATGGAGGTCAACCAGCTAAAGGCACTTGTGTCTCGTCTACGCATGGAGATTGCATCGCTTCGTGCAGCGGATGGTTCTCATTCCACTACGACCGCCAGCCATGATGTGAGCAGCAGCCTCAGCAACAGCAGCAATAGCAACAGTCTCAGCTATGCCAATGAGGTAGCCAGGCTTCGTGAAAAGATCAATGACATGTCCAGTCGTATGATGCAAGTAACAAGCGAGAGGGACACCCTGCTGATGGAGCGCGAATTGGGTGAATTTATGCAGAATGAAAGCATGGAAGATGATGACCTCTTGGAGAGCGTGGTGGGTGCCACTCGACCCATCAAGACGCATCCCATCATTGAAAAATACCTGTCCACTATCCAAGACCTCACAACCCAACTGGACGACACCAAGGACAAATTGCGACTTGTAGAATCACACAACTTGCAACTACAAAAGACCAGCAGCATGCTGCAACGATTTTCAACCAGTCAGCAGCAGCAACAACAGCAGGGCAAAAAGAAGCAGCACCGGGGCAATGGCAGATCTAGCGCGAATAACTCGTCCACGACGAATGGTTATGCAGCCAGAATTACAACTAAAGTAACCGCAAGACGCCCCATTCTTACTAAAAGCACTAGCACAGGCTCACGAAACGCCCATCGTCAAAAGAAACATGTTCGCATCAAACAGCCTCGTTATCAGGCCAATGATCATGAGGACGAGGATGAGTTTGAAGAAGACGAAGGCTATGTGAATGATCTTCAAGAAGACGATGTACGACATGAGGAGGTCAAGGAGAGCATTGCAAAAGTACGTGCAGATATTAGAAAAAGCTTGCAAGTTTTAGAGCTAGTCAAGGTAAGGGTTTTTTCATATTTCAGTGCCTTGTAGTGCTGACCCGCGTTGTCATGATAGCCCTTAGATGACACTACAAGCTCTTGGGAGGAAGAACTAAAGGTAAGCGCCTTGCAAACAACAACAACAAAGGACCCCCTGAACACTAAAATCACCATTGTCATGATTAGGCTTTCGAAGCAGAGGAAAAGCGCTTGCATGGCTGTAAGGAAATGCAGAGAACTTCATCTGATGAAGGCAGGTTCTCACTCACGCCTTCCCCTACGGATGAATACGTTCACGAAATTGAGACTCTGGTATGGAATTGAGGAGCTCGTTTGAATTCTTGTTATTGACCCATGCATTTCCATTCAGGCCGTACCTACTTGGGAAAATGATGAGCACCATGCACGCGGATCACTGGCCGCTGCTGCTGAGGTATCTGAGGAATTGGACGATGATTTCATCTCCATCAAGAGCAGCACAACTGCAGCTACCAGTGAATACCAAAGCAAGTACAACTCCCAGCTATCTCGCATGCTGCACCAGATACAGTCCGACATCAAGGTCAAGGAAGAGCTTGTTTCCCACTTGGAAAAGTCAGAGACCGAGTTTACCTTTATGCGCAAAAAGTTTGACGAGAAGATCAGCCTGCTGCAGTCCCAGCTAGCAGACACACAAAAGGAAAAGGACATGGCACTGATGCGCACCAAGTCTGGCCTGGCCATCCGCACCGACATTGCCAATCACCACATGCAGCAGCAGCCATCCAAGACTAGCGACAAGGACATTCGACAAGCCTACGAAACAAAAATGAAGAACCTCACGACGGAGATCCAGGAGCTGCGACGCAAATACGCACATGCCACGACCACCATGCAGTCGACACGCAACCAAAATGAGTCCTTGTTGCGGTCACTCAAGGTCAATGTCGAGACACTCAAAGTCGAGAAGAAGCGACTAGTGCACCGCATGAAGCTGGAGGCGGATCGAGTCCGAGACCAAATAGCCAAACAAGAACGCAGAATCCAGCAGCTGCAACGACAGCATGCCAAATCCAACCAGGCCAAACGACGATTGGAACGCGAGCACGAGCAGCAAAAGTCCACGCTCAAAAAGAGAAACGAAGAGGTGCTGATCAACGCGACCCAAGTGAAGCAGCTGACGGCCATCATGAAGAAGGCGGTGCGTGAGGGCGGCATCCTCGACGAAAAGATGCTCAGCAAAGTGACGCCCATCATGGGCGGCAGCTTTGCTGTCATTGCGCGTGGTGGCGGCCATGGCTTCCCTCGACGCTTGGTCAAGAAGAGGAGCTCCCTCCCATTGGATGTGCGTGTGTCTCGTAAAAAGGAGCTGCTGGACAAGGCCCTGTACCAGTACATCCAGGGCAAGCAGGCTGTGGTTGAAATGGAGCAACTCTTGATACGCAGAGAGCGCTTGGTGGAAGAGAAGCTGGAGCTGGAAGAGGAGCGTGACCAAGTTTACCATGTCGAAAAGGAGCACCAAGAGACCACGGGCCAGCCCATGGATACCATTGCCATTGAGCTGATGGACGAGCGTGTCGACCTCATCACTGCCGAAATCTCGTATTTGTCTGCCAGAATCCGCACACTGCAGTCCGAGGCAGCTGAGGAAGCCATGCTGGCAGAGGAAAATGTCATCAAGCACACCAGCCCTCGGCCACCCAAGCATGTCACCTTTGCTGACGAGATTATCACGGAGCCTGTAGCTAATGACGACTGGGCTGATGTGGATACCTTTGAAGATCAATTCACGGTGCCTGCCAATGCTGCCCCTGAAATGGCCTACGACATCACCTCCAAGCTGATCAGGTCGTTTGAATCGGACGAGTGCAAGCGCATCATTGAGAACCTTGTCGACGATATCATGGATCTGCGCATGAGCGAGTGCAACCGACAACTGACGGTGCAAAACTTGGAGAAAACAGTGATTGACCTGCGCCGTACCCTGATTGTGATGAAGAGAGCTGCCATCTCAAGCACGGCAGAGAACGAACGCCGCATCCGCCATCTCAAGACTAGCGACAGCATCGCCATGGATGACTGCCACTCCTTGGACGAATACATGCACAATGGTAGCACGATATTCGACAAGATCTACGAGGACGGTGTGCGTGGCTTGATCCAGGAAGCCGCCATTATGTCTCGGTCTCCTACCTCTGATACCATGTACTCTTCACCAGAGCAGCAGCAGCAAGTGAGCCTGCCTAATTCGCCCGTGGCTTCACCTTCTTACGTCGGTAGCAACAAACCACCCTTGCCTGTGCAGATGATGGAAAGCATCAGCAAAAGCACCATTTTGCCTCGTGAATCCACGCCCTCACCTGACAGATTCTACAACATGATACAAAAGCGACTCTCTTGGCAAGCACGAGTTTCCGGCGATGAAACACTGACAGAAGAAGACGAGCTCTTGAGAGCGGCTGCAGCAGTAGCAGAGGCTGCCACCACAGCTGCCAGTCCGCCTGATTTCGGGCACTATGTGACAGATCACGACTCCTCTACATCGTCGATTCGCAGTAGCCACCTGAGACGATCGTCTATTCAGTCTGACATGTCGTCTCTATCATCCTGGAACCAGAAATCAATGAATCGTATCAGTAGCACGAGCAACATCAATGTCACGGGATCATCTCAGAACAACACCCGTCGTCCACAACGCACCATGCCACCACCTCCACCTCCTCCACCCATGAGTCCTTTGTTGTCGCATATTTCTCCCCCACTTCAACCGACGGATGATCATCAGTCACCCTTGTTTACCACATCCTACCAACAACAACGGTTCATGAGACGACCTCTGCCCCCTCTCATGCCAAGCGTCTCGACCTTTGAAAGACCAACGACGCCCTCTGTATTTGATCGTTTAGCGCAGACACCCACACGCGCATCCAGAGCCAAAATGAACTACCGTCATAGCAGCAGCAGTGTGGATGATTTGAGAAAACGATGGGAGATGGATCAGCAACAACATCATCAACAGAGATCTGCTAGTGTCATGAGTGACAACTATGTATAAACCCAACAATATCTATTTTGCCATCTATCTCTCTATTTACATACTACTTTTTTTATTTATTCCTAAGACTACTACCTCTCTATACACCAAAAATTGTAAATTGTTGTAATAAAATATTTCCCTTTTTCATATCAATCATTGTGGCTGTTATGGCAGCTGATGTAATACGCATCTGGTCTGTCAACGGTGGTTACATTGTTCATTCTAGCCATGAATTTGAATAACCGGTTTTGGTGCTGATGGTTGTGCAGAAACAGGCAGATTTTGGTATACACTATCCAAAAAAAAAAAGCATTTGTTTGGGAGATAAAATGATCTTGTCGTCGTAAATGCATGGTTGAAAGTAGCCTTGGTTTATTTGACTTGATTGCCAAACATTGTATGGCAACAGTAGAATAGAGGCTGATGATGAAGGATAGACGCTCAGTAGCTCCATGCGATGCTCAACATATCAGGCCTGATTATATCAGTGCTAATTTACCGAGCTTTCAACGTGATCTTCTTTGTCCATGAACAAGAAGCATTCACTAAAAAGCTCGAAATTTTTGCCACAGGCATATGCTTTGGATCATTCATTATTCTTGAAGCATAAACGGGTGTGTCGATGCAGGAAGGTGCGTTGGCATTCTGACAGAGTTCATGGTTCACTTGAAATCTAATTGTACTGGGATTTGCTGTGTGTAATGATAGCTTTGGCAACAGAAACTATTTGGGCACATTGGAGCGCCATTTTTTGCTTCTCCATGCTGATATAAAAGGGTACTATCCAACTTCCCAATGTGATTTACCAATATTTTACTGAAACAAGGAGGAATGCATCAAGCTCAAGTTATATAAGGTGCCAACTTGAGATTGCTTCCAAACTCCTGTTGTCAAACAGATAAACAGGTTGCTTAATTAAACGAAAAGCATTCAGGTCCTCATTTGTTTGTCGCAAAACCATCAATAATATCTTATCATTTTGTGTCATACAGCTAAACATATTGGCCTTGGTTTGTCATTTTATTTCTTATTAAATGTAGCAAATTTCGAGTATTCGTAAATGCCTAAAGAGTGGGAGCACAGCCTGTAGCAACGCAAGCAGCCATGCAAGAACCTACTTTAGCGTTACAAAAAGGAATAGTACTAGGGATATTAGCACCAGGTGGTAAATTTTCCAAACGCGAAGCCGGCAGCAAAGAATGCAGCATCGACAAAAGCACTGCAACCAGGGTTAGCAGAAACGTAGGTAAGTTGAATTAGGAGAGTGCAGCAGTAAATGGCAATTTTCAACATTGTAGTAGAAGATTGGAATGGATTGAAAGAAGACGAGTACAGCTTGTTGTTTCCCATTTATACAATGCTCTATGGTCATGTGAATGGCATTGATATTATGCATCAGAGCTTTCGCTGCTTAATGATAGAATTGTTGGCTTAGGCTGTGATAGTAGCAAAGATGTGTTGGCTTGTTGTGAATCACTATTGAGATCTCTTTGTAAGGTAAAATCTATATCTCAATTGCTATTTTGATATATGATGAGCAGTTGCATAAAAAACGTAGGTGAATGGATTGTTTAACTGCAAAGTGTTTACTGCCTCACTTATTAAGCGCAAATTTTACAATCACTTTCAAAACAGATCCTCAAATCCGATTTTATCATCTGGGCTATGTAGCTAAAGACATTGGCTTTGGTCTGTTGGTTTATTTGTCATGTCAGCTTAAAAATACTAGTGAACTATTAGGGAATGGGTGCGCAACCTGCGGCAACACAACCTGCCATGCAGAAACCTTGAGCAGCATTGCAAGCAAGAATAACAGCAGGAACACCAGCACCGGCAGTAACAGTTCCAAAGGTGAAACCAGCAGCAGAATAGCATGCGACGGCGAGAGCGTTGCAACCGGTTTGGCAAATTCCGTAAGCCAAAGGGCCAGCAGAAACGTAGGAAAGGAAACCCAAGAGAACCAAGCAGTAGACGACAGTTTTCAACATTGCAGAAGATTGGAATGGATTAAAAGAAGCCGTGTATAGCTCGCTGCCTCCCATTTATACAGTGTTCTATAGTCATGTGAAGGCATTATGCATCAGAGCATCATCCGTCTAATGATAGAATTGCTGGCTTAGACACTTTGTAATAAGATGCTGAGAGCAGCACAGATGTAATGATCTACGATGCATTGTTGAAGCTGCAAATGTACAAGCTTACTGGAGTTTCTTTCCCAACAACGCCATTTGTGAGACAAAATGTAGATGTCAACCGGTTCTTCGAGACTTGAGTAATTGTTCTAGCAATGAATGGATTGCTTGCTTAGCTGTAAAGCACCACGTAGAGCCGCATTTACGACTCGCACATCTTTCAATCACTATCAACTTGGACCATAATAGATACTATCTCATCATTTAAATCAGGCAGCTCAGCTAATTAGATTCAGTCTGCCTTTTTATTCATCAACATGCGTAATTTTAAGCATTTGGATAGCTTTAGAGTGTGGGAGCAAACCCTGCGGCGACACAGCCGGCCATACAGACACCTAGAGCAGCATTACACGAGACGAGGGCAGCAGGTATACCGGCGCCTGCGGTCACCGTACCAAATGTGAATCCAGCAGCAGCATAACAGGAAACGACAAGAGCATTACAGCCGGTTTGACATACTCCGTAGGCTAAAGGACCAGCACAGGCCGATGAAATCAGACCCAAAACGAGCACACAGTAGATAAAAAGCTTATTCATTTTCAAATCAAAAAGAAAGTTGGAGTAAAAGGGGATGTATGCCTTTCTATCTTCACTTTTATACTGTATCGTGAATGACCATCTGATCAACCTGTCATTATGCAGTGAGAGTTTCTACCTTTTGGCCGTATCAGAAGAATCCGGTTGTTGGCTTGTATACATCATTTACAACAATGTTGTATGAAACCTGGAGCATTTGATACGAGTGTTTCAATGCTGGCATGATCCTCAAATTCGGTACAAGTATCTCAAAGAAAAACGCTCTCAAAATTAGCCATCAAGTAAGACGCTCTTATTAGGGATCTACACGGATTGTATCCAACGAGCATCACTTTAAGAACGAAGGATTGTGATCTCATGTGGAGTTTCCGAGCAGCCAATGCGAATGATTGGACGAAACCCACAAGCGCAGATGATGCAGCCTGATATTTGATTGGATTTGCAATGAGTAAGCTTGAATGGATGCTTCAAATGGCTTTTTGTGTATCGCTGTTTAGCCTGAATGACTTGGCAAGGAGGCTGCCAGCATGTTTGGATCTAATACACAGATAGGCTTTCGATCAGTTGATCCAGATCTATCAAAGATCTTTCTCACGGCCCATGTTGGTTTTCCCAGTGAGCCAAGTAACGAATTAAATAAGCTTTTATTCGGCCACGATCATTGGATGAGAAAAGCCTTTAAATATCAAACAGGATTCTTATTCCCGCCTCGCCATTTAGGTTTCCTTTTCCTTTCTCTCTTCCACATATTTTCGGTAGGAAGCCATATCCATCTTCTCTGCCATGGAATTACGCCACATCAAAAACGAAAAGTCATTCAATGGTGATCCTACATTAGACCAAGTTACAGACACTATTGTTGGTAAATATCCAGTCGAATTGACAGCTGTCAAAAAGAAAACGATCGAAAATGACCAACTGTGCTTTTTTTTTCCTTCAGGTGAGGATGTGGAACATGACAAAGTCAGCTTCAGTCATGGTGTAGATCGTGATAGCGAAGGAGGCTCTTCGTTCCTTGCTTATTTCAACATCGTATGCGTTGTTGCTGGTACTGGTGCTTTAGGCTTACCTTATGCGTTAAAACAAGGAGGCTGGATCGGTAATTACATCATGACAAAAACTGCAATTCAGCATGCAAAGTTTAACATGCCATTAAATTAGGCCTCTTTATTCTCGGTCTAAGCTGGCTCTTCTCGACATGTAAACATCTCCATCCGACCATGCACATATCATCATCATGTTTTAATCTCAATGTCATGTAGATTCTGGTATCATCTTGATCCGCTGCTTATACCACAATGGTCGCACTCGTTTGTCCTCCTACCAAGAAGTTGCTGAAAGCGCTTTCGGAAAAATTGGTGGATGGATCTCCTTCTTTTTCACTGCAATTACCTTGATCGGTGTGCCTGTGCTGTACATTCTGTTGGCAGGCCAAAACTTGCACGCTGTCTGCAAAGGTACCAGTGGTGAATTAACCTTTCCAATTTGGGTCATTATTTGCTCTGCTATCGTTACCATCCCCTTTGTCTTTTTCAAGTCAATGAAGGAAGTCGGCTTTCTGAGTGCTTTCGGTATGCTCGCTACTGTGATTGTCGTGCTGATTGTTCTGGTAATGGCTGTCAAGGACAAGCCCAATCATGTCAATGTGCACCATGATCCTGTTATTTGGGATCAATTCCCCATTGCCCTCAGTTCCATTGTCTTTAGTTTTGGTAAGTTGATCAAATTTTTATGCACTCCGCGAATTTCTGTCTATTCCAAAATTATGACTCACACTGCTTCCAATAGGTGGTAATCCTGTGTATGCTCATGTCGAAGCTGGCATGCGCCGCCCTCAAGACTGGAACAAGGTGGTATTTGGTGGTTTGACTACCTGTGTATGTCTCTACTTTTTGACTGCCATCCCCGGTTACTATGTCTATGGTGACAAGGCTGAATCTCCTATTTACAACAATATACCCGAGGGAGGTGCTAAGGTTGCAAGTGCTATTATCATCACTATCCATGTGTTGATGGCATGTCCTATTCTGATTACCTCGTTTGCTCTTGATCTGGAAAAGATGTTTGGTATCTCCAGCTTCAATCATTCTCGCATTGTGGAGCACGCATTGCGCTTTGCTCTCCGTATGACCATGATTGTAGTCATTGCTGTCATTGCTGTCTTTGTTCCTTTCTTTGGTGATTTCATGTCGCTGCTGGGTGCCTTTTCCAACTGTGCTCTCATCTTGATTTTCCCCGTAATGTTTTACCTCAAATTGACTGGCTGGCGCAACAAGAACTGGGGCGAACTTGTCCTTTGTTTCTTTGTCGTGCTACTTGGTATCGTTGGTTTGATCTTTGGTACAAAGTCTGCAATTGAGGCTCTCAAAGCTGATTTCCAAAGCGCTTAACTGAATTCATGTTATCCAAACATATATCTTATATTTTTAAATTGTAATTTAGTAGAATTTGCCCTATCGTTGCTATCATAACAATAGAATAGATCATCTCGTGTACAATATTTGCAAACCAAACAACTTGAATTAGAATAAATACAAGTTTAGATTTAACATTGATGCACAACACAACACCATCGCATTTTGCATGTTGTTAATGTATAAACATCGCCCAGCACGTTTTATTTCGAGCATTGCTAAACAGCATTTGTGTTTCGCCTTTGATGTCATGTTTCTTCTTTTTTTGGGACTAGGTACAGCAGAAGGTGTACTAATAATCTGAAGGGGCGTTACATGATGATCAGTATTCTCTATGTCAGTGTCATCAGATACTTCACACAGCAGTAATATGTCCCTTTAGCTCAACAACTACTAGTGCAGTCAACCCATAATAGATCATGCTACAACCTTTGCTACAACAAGAATGCTACATGATGGCCATCAATGGATATCAACAAAGCAAGAGTCAAATGTCAAATGAATACCAATATTAGCTGTGGTCGCTTTGCCGCGGACACCACTCAAAGCAGCTCGATCATGCATCTTGCGCCCAACACCTTATCAAGGCGCATAAATAAATGTATCGCTACAAATCAATGCTCTGATAGAGCTGCCTCAGCAAGTGTGGTTGCCAGAATGAACGAAATAAACTAGATTTATGTAAGCCACGTGATCATCAAATTTTTGCAATGTCGATATGTATATGTTTTAAAATATTCAAAAATATCAAGATCCGGCTTTAGCTCAGTTGGTAGAGCGGAAGACTGTAGTGAATCTGTCATCTTTAGGTCACCTGTTCGAATCAGGTAAGCCGGACATCATTTTTGCAAAATTCACAATCTGCAGTGCGTGTAGCCCTAAATATTACGGCTACAACATCGTCTATAATGAAGTGAACAATGACAAAGATTTAACAGATTGTAGCCTTGTTTGAGCGCTACGCTTACGTATTTTTTTCTCTTGCTTGCTGACTTGCGAGCAGCGATAAGTGTGTGTAGTTTTAATAAGATAGAAGTATAATATAGATAAATGAGCTAGGCAGATCTGTCTATATGGAATGTTATAAAGGAATGGAAATGGACCAACTTTTAAGTTGAAACATGGTATTGGAAAGGCCTTGTTCCTAACCTATTCGACATGCAAAGTCTCATTTTTAAGCGGGGGAAAATGCGTACCTTAAATTGGAGAAACGATATGGAACGGAAGAAAGTAAGCTACAGCTCTCAAAACTCAACAGGTGGTTCATTAACATGTCAGGTATCCATGGATACCTTGAAAACTGCAAGTTGATAAGGGCTTTTTCCATCACTTTACCGTCCAAAATGACCTTAGAAAATTGAATCGCTTGCAGTGTAACTAAGCGGTGCTTGAAAAATGTGGATTTACAATTGATCGTCAATCGATTCTGAAATCCATGAACGTCAAAATTGGATGATAGTTGATAGTAAACACCCCCTCAGCCTTATATGTTTTCTGTACAGAATTCAAAGGAAAATCTAATGGTGCCCATATCAAGTGTATTGGCTTGCATTTTTTAGGTGATTTTTGATGGTGTTGTTTTGAAGGTTTTTCAAGAATTAACAAGTTTCTATCATATTGACTCTACCTTTAATTGTAATTGTCATGTAGAGCAAAAAATTACCTTTCGGATGGTACCTTGCTTGAAGCTTTAGCATGACTCTAGCATGAGAAATCAAAAATTTTGTCGTGTTTTGAAAATACCACACAAATTTTTCCCTTGCTATAGGACAGGCAGATTTTGGTCCAAATCCGGTGATTTTCCATGAACCCCTTTTTGACGATATCTCTTTGAAAACTCATCGGATTGACATGAAACAAAAACGATTCGATAGCTGCACACTAGATCTATTATGATCCAACAGTTTTGGGTGCCACATAGACATTCCCTTCATAAATTCACTCAAAATATGAAATTTCGTGTCCCTCAAGCAGGCGGTTTGTGACAAAGGTCAAAACTTTTATATAACATCTATACCATTCGATAGAGAATCGAATGCCAAACAATAGTTAAGCTCTACGCTACTTGGATTGACCTAGTAAAATTCGAGTGTAGACCCCTTCAAAAAGCACAAAAATCACGCATGTGCACCTTTTCTTGATCATTACTTGTTCAAATCATCAGTTACGGCCCTAAACTAAACACTTACTAGTCAAAAACGTGCGCCCCTATCGATTGGGCTATAAAGCTTGGGCATCCGTCCCATATTAAAAAACTTTTACTAGTAGCACATTCTAACCCTCCAAGAATATCTCAAATCTCTTGTTTCTCAGGTTATATCCTACCTACAAAAAAATGAGTTGCAGATTCGGAATCACCGCAAAAGCGGGGGTTCAAAAACCAAAAACTCCGAAACCGGGCTTCGAAAAATTAAAAGCCCGTTTGGTACAGATTTGGGAACAATGTAGGGTTATGTACCTTGGAAGAAGAATGGCTGCATCATTCACTGGATTTTTGCTCGTACTTTACATATAGATGATGCTTCGCTCGCAAATATTGCTGACAAGAAGGACTGTATTGAAAAAGAAAGACTATATCATATTGAAATTACTATGCAAATATACCTTCCCCTTTCAAAATGTACGTATGTCCAACAAGCTATTGTAGTAGGGTGTTGATTGACTAAGCATATTCTGTTTACTTATCATTGTGCTATTATAAGCCTACCACTCAATGATTATCTCCTTCAAACTAAACATTCATAGCAACAAACGATTTGAAAATTTGACTAGTAGGAATGATATGCTCGGGGATTCCCTGGAATAGTCTAGCACCAATGATGATCGTGCGAGACTTTGCGATGACAACGAAATATGACAGATTTCACTATATTGAATTTCGATATATCTAAAGCGAGTACACTTTATGGAAGAGAACGAAAAGGTATCAGAACGAAGAATATTTAAAAACGATAGTAGCTGTTTGCAAGGAACAATCTCATTATTATCTCTGTGGTTTTAAACTTCCACTGCCTCTACTACAGTTCTAACAAAAAAGGGACTCTTATAACCAAAGATACGCATGTATATTCCTCCCGTATAGTCCAAATTAAGAATTATAAAAGTATTTATTAAAGAAAAAGGTAACCGAGATGACAAGAGATATATTTATATATATAAATTTTTTTAAGCATAAGGATTAGCGGCAAAGACACGAATCAAGGGAGGAGTTCTGACCATTTCGATGGTAAGCATGACTCTGATCTTATCCAAAGCCTTGATTGTTTGAGACGATTGCTCTGAGCTATAACCTGTGCTAGCCGATAAACGAGAACTGATGATGGAAGCTCTCTTTGTTGCAGACTTTTTGCTACCGCCATTTGAAGAAGACACGATACCAGCCTTGGCAGCTGCAAGGGCAATGGCTTCGAATTGCTTATTGTTCTCCAAACTCAAGTTGCTGCTGCTGTTGGTGGAGCTGGTGGACGTGTTGGATTGAGATTGCTCAGGGTATGTCGATAGTAACTCCTCTTCTTCGTATTCATCGTCTGAAAGACTCCATTGTTGTTGTAAGCCTGTGGAGGGGATAACGCCTTGCTTCCAGAACATGGTTAATGCACGGTCCTGTGGATCGTATTGGTGGCGCCACAAGGGCAAGTTGGCTAAATGAATACGTCTTTCCATGCCAAACTCGGGTAACGAGACATCAAAGTAGTCTTCCATGACAGCAATGACACGAGCCTCACCGTAGACGGTGGTGGTGACTTGGGTGCCTGTAACGACAGCTTGGTGTTGGTTGACTTGAGGTTGTTGTGAGTCCTTGTGCACAAAGTATAGAGCAAGCGACAGTAATTTGCTCTGTTCACGGGCTGCTAAGCTGGCTTCTTTCTTTACGTTGCAGTGTTGAGCTAGTTTTTGAACGGTGTCGCGGTCCAGGTAAAAGTGCTTGTCTACAAAAGGATAGATCGATCAGTTGGCTGCTAGAAGGAGGCTAAATTAAATCAAGGCAGACTTACCGCCAGTTAATGCAGATTCCAGTTGACGATGAACCACAATATCTGCATAGCGACGCAGAGGTGCAGTGAAATGAGTGAAAAGAGGGACTCCCGTAGCGAAATGAGAGTACTTGAGAATATCAAATGTGCCGGTACAAAAGTACTTTGGTGGCTGCATTGTCTTGAGCACCAAAATAGACACGAGTTGGCGAAGCTCGTCATCTTGGATTTCCTGCACTGATTCTTGAATAGAGATGGCGTTTGATATATTGAGTTGAACACCTAAATAGCGCAAAGCATAATCCCTCAATTCATGCTAGTTAAGGGGTATGGTTAGACTACAGCCAATGACAATCCACCAACGCTCTCTCTACTTACAATCTTTCTGCTGTTGGGTGGTGCTTGACGACGCAATAAAGCTTGTTCTGGGTATTGGCTTGATATCTTTTGAGCAACGCACTTGTTGGCCATGAACAAGAACTCCTTCACAATCTTGACAATGGCAGGTCTTGAGTTTGAAATGGTTACTTGAGTGGGTTGATTGGGATCATCGAATGTAAGATTCTGTCTGGATAGAGACATGGCATCTTTGGTATATCTTGCTTTGAAAAGACACTGAGCAATGCTGTACAACATGCGAACGTCGTTGTCGATATCATTGTCCTCGTTTCCGTCAATCATTTGTTGAGCTTCTTGATATGTCAGTTGAGCGCTGGACCTGATTTTTTGCAGCGGGTTTAATTATAGATGTTAAACACGCTATATATGGGCAACTTACTTGACAACCGTTTTTCCAAACCAAGTGTCCAACAACATGCCGTCAGAGCTGAGCTTCCAAATGACGGAGAAGGCAGGTCTAACACGACTGTATAAGCACACACAGAACCCAACCTGTCATCCGAGAATACTTACTTGAGTTCATTCAGTGTGAAATTGGCAACATCTGATAATTCGGTGGGTAGCATGGGCACCTCCTTTTGGTCAAGCGTTACACGAACCGCTCTTGCTCTAGCCTCTTTGTCCAACGGTGAGTGGGGTTTGATGAAATAAGAGATATCAGCTACATGGACACCGACTTCGAATGTATCATCGCCGAGGCGAACAATAGACAAGCCGTCTTCAAAAATGGTGCTGCCGGCAGGGTCGATGGTAATCATACGGTGTTGGTCCACTGTCAAATCACGACGGCTGCCGTCCTGAGGAGGCGTAAACTGGAAGGGACTGGGAGGCACGCACTCCATGACCGCCTCACTGAAGGGCACGTCAGACACATTGTTGTCGGCCAGAATAGCCTTGATCTGGACATCCAAATCCGTCAGAATACCCAGCTCTCGCTCCAAGGTGCCAAAGGGATGCAACGAGGTGATGGGCCAACGCTTGATGGATCCGACAAACAGGCGGTTCTTGTAGCTCTCGTTGTTGTCGACAAAGTCCTGAGGCACTTGCTCGATGGGAATGGCGATCAAGGGCACCCGCTTGTCGGTGGCCTTGAACCAGACGATACGAGGCACCTCCTTCTTACCGCTCTCCTCCTCTTCTTGCTGTTGCAAAGCGGCTCTCTTGTTGTTGGGTCTCATCAGAGTCAGGGTGCCTGAAAAGACTTGATTCTGAGCTCTCTCCAGAATAGCAACGACGACACCAGCGTATTTGGGCTTCACAGCATCGATCTCCTCATCGCCGCCAAACACAATTTCGTTCTCATCCTCCTCGTCAGGCAAACGGGTCTTGGCTTGGCCGTGGTTTCTGGCTAGCTTAGCGTCCTCCTTTTCCTGCTTCTCGCGGATCACTTTCTCGACATTGACCAGACGCACAGCCACGACATCGCCTTCCAGTGCTCTGTTGCGGTCGCGGGAGCCGCAAATGTAAATATCGCCGCCATCCAACTCGTCGCAAGAAACGTAGGCATCACTGCGGTTGCGCTTGTTCACACGCAAGATACCACGTACCAATTGTCGTGCTCTGAACAGTGGTGTTAAAGCGGAGAAGGGCAGGTGCGCAATGAACAGAGGTCGACGCTGGTGAGGATTGGCATCATCTCGAGAGAAATTGACACGAGTGGGTGTGAAGGGTACGAGAGAAAATGATGATCTGTTACTAGCATTTGCGTTGCTATTGACGGAGGCGTTGCCTGGTTGTTTTATCAGTATACACGCACACACTCCTACGACACTTCTACATACTGTTTCTCCATTCATCAAAGTTGCGAGACGAGCGGCGATTCATGGATTTTCTGTTATCCGAATTACCACCACCACCGTTGAGCGACAGGCTCAAAGACTTGCTGTTCATGGAGGTTCGCTTGTTGATGCTGCTGCTGTGGTCCATGGTGAATGCCTCGCCGTTTTCATTGAGCACGGGCAGTTGCTGGAGCGAGGCACGCTTCTTGATGCTGCTGTTGTTGCCATCGTCACGTCGGTTAAAAGTGCCCATCAGCTTAGCCTCGGCTTCGGCCAAAGCAGCCTCTCTTGACAAGAACATATTCTCGTCGCTGGTTCTTCTCTCCAGTTTGCTGCTGGTGGTCGCAGCAGGCGTGGGCGAGATGATGGGAGGCAGCGTCTTGAGTGTGTTGATCATGTCTTGCAGATTGTCGACTGTCATTTCCTCCTTGAGCGTGTGCAGCCCAACAAAGCTTCTTCTGTTCTTGCTGCTGTTGCTGTTGCTGCTGTTGGCATTCAGGAGCGAGTTTGTGGATTTGGACGAGGAGACCACGATCTCGGAATTGACGGTGGAGCGAGACCTCTGATGGCGGGGCGAGGGCATCATGGAGACAGGCTGTCTGTTCCTGCTGCTGCTATCAAACTGGCTGGCGCTCAGGCCGTGAAATGTACGACGCTTGTCCGAGAAACTTCTCGACGGCATCTAAGAAAACAGAGATCAGTTGTGTGCATTCCACATGCGCTGCTGGCTGTACCTCTGGCACATCAAACAGGCCTCTTGTGCTTTCAGGAGCAGTTTGCTGTTCTAAAGTCTCATGGTTCATTCTCAACGAGATGTTGGAAAGGAAAGAATGGAAAGGAGGGAAAAAAGGGTAAAGAAGATGAAAGAGAGAAAAAGCGCAAAAAAAGCTGTTGTGCCATGTTGTAATTTTTGGTGGTTTGTTGTTCATTTATTGAGTTTGTGCTTGTTTTGTACACCAGATTCGTCGTTTTGGGTTTGCTCTACACCATCTCATTCGCCATGCAATAAAAAGGGAGTCTTAATGTCATGTTACACCTTATCAGGCTTGCCACCTTTTGGCCCCTTTGCCCTCGCTTTGCAGCCCTTTGCTTTGAAACCATGTCTCCGATGCAAATTAACATGTATCAAATAGATGCGATTGCTAAAGCGACAAGATGGCGAGGCGCCCGAGCAGCAAGAGATGAAGCACGCAATTTAAGGTTCAAGCAAGAAGGCTTGGATATCTGCCTATCATCTGTGCGTCGTCTAGCCAACAGGAAAAGGTTAAATCAGCACATCTCCGAACACAAGGGGTGCTGTTTGATTTGGATGAAAACAGACGGCTTCTTAGCATTTGATCGGTCATAGAGACATGTATACATTCGATTAGATAGTGTGTCAAGTACAACATCAAAGCGCTGCCCTGCTGTACTTCTGTGTGTGCTCATTTGCATCCTTGTAGAACAAAAAAAGCGAGAGATAATTAGATGGTGATACAAAATAAAATTGGCATTGCTTTTAGTTCCATTTTGACTTGAGGTTTCCTGCCGAGATTTTATACTTGGTGAGACAACAAGTGGTAATGATCATTGTTCGATTGCACTAACATCACAATACGAACGGAGCCATTTCCTTTTGTTGCTCAAATGTAGAGAGAGAGTGGGGTACTACAAGCCATCTATTAGATTTGCAAGCAAGCACAGACTGTTAAATGGGACCCACCATTTTATACTTTGAGCTAAGCCCGGCTTCTCTATGCACTCTTCTAATTAGCCTTTTATATATATCGCTTGAACCAAATGTAGATATAGCCTTACTCCAGATCATTATTTTCTGCGATTAAGGTTCATGTGCCTGAAGCATTTGCTCGGAATGAAATTTCACGTGCATTCGTGTATGATTTGACATTTGACACTGCTACTATTCGTCTACTGTGTGGTCGATGGCCTGATAAATATTGTACATTGGCTATGCCAGTTTTGACCATAAAAGAGGTGCTCAACCGTATGCTTGCATGTCATTTAAAGAGCATGTCTCTAGAAGCAATTTACATGCTGATTTTGGCATGTCAAGGTGTGCAATGTTCATATGCTTGTCGTTTCCATGGTTACTGCCGTATCCAAGGTCGATATACTGTAAACCACTGTCTTGCACAACTGATATATAGAGGTACGGCAGATGATTATCTCCTACTCTCAAGACTTGACATGTACAGTCTTTGTGCTATAGATGTGATCCCAATGTCATCAGTTGTGTGCCTTTGGATCTGTCTCAAAATCTCCAAACATCTCTATAGAGACCTTGCCATCTAGACGCTCCCAGCCATCAACATACAAAACATACCCTAATCAACTCGACAAGACCTTGATCTGTCAAGGCACCACCACCAATGTGACAGCCAGAAAACGCGTTGTGAATTTTTTTTGTGACCAAACACTGGATTGATAATTTTTTTCTCTCTACTACTCGCGTTTTCTCCCCCCCTTCTCTTTTTTCGCTTCGTAGCAGACCATCTCAACAATGACAGACCTTGCTAGCGACCAGAACATGAGTGGGATCCTCGACTCCCAAGCTATTCCATTGGCCTCTGACATCCCCACACCTGCACCCGCCACCCAGATGGACATTGACGACACGCAGACATCTCGCCCTGCTCCTCGCAGACCTCCAGGGGGATATGACGTTGAAAACATTCCTCGAGTCGTGGATGAGGCTGCCATGGCAGTAATGGAAGCATTTGAAAAGTTTCTGGAAACGTAAGTAGCGGGTGGATCTGTTAACGACATGTCAGGCGTGGATCTGTGGACTAACGCAACACACATAGATTCAAAGATGATCAATCCTCGTTTGTGGCAAACAGCACCTCCAGCTGGTTTGGCTACCCTTACATGATGCAGCTGGAAAACTTCAAGTACTCAGAAATCGACACCATCTTTGTGGATTTTGCTCATATCCAAGTGACGGAAGAGAATTTGGCAAGTGCCATCAAGGAGCAATACTATCGGTGAGTACAAAAGAGCAGTGTGATGGCTTGCGTCAAAAGACTCACACAACAGGCACGTCTAGTTTCCTTCCCTACCTTCGCCGTGCAGTTCACAACACTGTGCGCACTCACTTCCCCGACAGTCTCTATGTCAACGAGCCCACATTGAGCCCTGTTCAAGGCGGCACCTTTAGAGATTTCACGGTAGCATTTTACGGCTTTGAGAAACCCGACAGAGTGCGTCAATTAAAGACCGAGAAGATTGGCCATCTCTTGAGCGTCAGCGGCACTGTCACCCGTACAACCGAAGTGCGTCCAGAGCTGGTGTATGCCTCCTTCACCTGTAACGAGTGTGGCAAAGTGATCAACGACGTGGAGCAAGAATTCAGATACACGGAGCCCACCATGTGTCAAGCCACCACCTGTTACAACCGTTCGCATTGGACCCTCAATGTCGAGCAATCCAAGTTTGTGGACTGGCAGCGTATCAGAATTCAGGAGAATGCCAACGAAATTCCAACCGGTAGTATGCCTAGAAGCATGGATGTCATTGTGCGTAACGAGATGGTGGAGAGAGCCAAGGCTGGTGACAAGTGTGTGTTTACCGGTACCTTGATTGTGGTGCCCGATGTCTCTGCCTTCAGAACACCTGGTACCTCGGTGGAGACCCAGAGAGACACCACGGTGCGTTCCAGAGAGGGTATTGCCAACGAAGGTGTCACTGGCCTCAAGTCGCTGGGTGTGCGTGATTTGACGTACAAGCTCTCCTTCTTGGCCTGTATGGTGCAGCCTGCTACCCACAACAAGGCCACAGGCTCCAATCTTCACGGCGAAGACACCACGGACGAGGATCAACGCGATGTCTACTCTGACTTTTCTCAAAAGGAGATTGAGGATCTGCATGCCATGGTGAACCTGAGATCTGCCGTGTACGGTAAATTGGTCAACAGTATTGCGCCTACGGTGTTTGGCCACGATACGGTCAAGAAGGGTATCTTGCTGCAGTTGATGGGTGGTGTGCACAAGGTGACTCCTGAGGGCATGAACCTGCGTGGTGATATCAATGTGTGTATTGTCGGTGATCCATCTACCAGTAAATCTCAGTTCCTCAAGTATGTCTGCAGTATCATGCCCAGAGCTGTCTATACATCTGGTAAAGCTTCCAGTGCTGCTGGTTTGACTGCCTCCGTGATCAAGGACGAGGAAACCGGTGAATTCTCTATCGAAGCTGGTGCTCTGATGTTGGCTGATAATGTAAGTGTGTGTTTATGATGGAAAGATTTGAACGTGTGATACTGATTGCGTTGACTTAGGGTATCTGTGCTATTGATGAATTCGATAAAATGGACATCAAGGACCAAGTCGCTATTCACGAAGCCATGGAACAACAAACCATCTCTATCGCCAAGGCTGGTATTCAGGCCAGTTTGAACGCGCGTACCAGTATTCTCGCTGCCGCCAATCCTGTCAGCGGTCGTTACAACAAGAAATTGACCCTGAAGCAAAACATCAACATGTCCGCACCCATCATGTCGCGTTTCGATTTGTTCTTTGTCGTGTTGGATGAGTGCAACGATGTCACAGATTATAACATTGGTCGCCATATTGTCAACACACATCGTCTCAGAGACGATTTCATGCAACCTGAATTCACCACAGAGCAGATTCAAAACTACATTCGTTACGCAAGAACATTCAAGCCAAAGGTGCGTAAGATACATTTCAGGGGGAGGAGGGGAACAGGGGATAAAGAGCTGCAATCGATTATGTTGTATCTAATGAAACAAAATATGAGCGGTTCCACATACTAACTTGACAAAAATACCTCATCTAGTTGACACCCGCAGCAGCCTCTAAATTAGCAGATTGCTACAGAGAATTAAGACAAGGCGATTCACAAGGCATCGGTAGAAACTCATACCGTATCACAGTCAGACAGCTGGAGAGTATGATTCGTTTGTCTGAAGCCATTGCTAGAGTGAATTGTCGTGAAGAGGTACGTACAGATACGAAGGTTTCATAGACACGATCTAATTTGCATGGAATATGTTGTATTTTTTAATTTAGATTACGGAAGCCTATGTAGCCGAAGCTTTCAATTTACTCCAAAAATCCATTATTCGTGTCGAAGAAGACGATGTGGACATTGACGATGCCATGGACGATGAAAACGATGAAGTGATGACCAGTGCGGAAGCATTGGGTGGCATGTCATTGGATGATTCTGCTGCTGCTGCTGCTGCTGCTGGCACGCAAGACGAAGAAGCTGGAAATAGCTCAAGCGCACCCAGCGGAAAGATCTCCATTACATATGAGAAATTCGAGCAAATTAAACTCATGTTAGCGCACAAACTTCGCTTGGTCCAACAATCATCAGAAGAAGGTATGCACGCATTTTTTCAGGAGTTGTTTGAGGGTCTTTTTTTACTTACTCATTGTTGCAATGCATATGTAGATCCTGGAATGCGTCGTAGTGAATTAATTATGTGGTATCTTGAACAACGTGAGGCTGATATCAGTGAAGAAGACCTCGACTATGAGAATTTGCTCATCAACAAGATTATCAAAAAGTTGCTCAAGACAGTAAGTTGATGTTTATTTAGTGGTAGATGGCACGACACTGACACACCCTCCTCCGTCCAGGACGAAACATTGATCGAAATTAGACAAGAAGATGGTGAAGATGATTCCAACGATCCCATCATTATGCTTCATCCCAACTGTGTCCTTGCTGATGAAGAATAATGATGCCTCGTACTCATTTTCTCTTTCTCTCTCTCTTCCCCCTTCCTCTCTCACTCCTACTCCTTTGCCTCCCTCCCCTTGCCTCTTTTTTCATCCTTCCCCCCTCTTTATCTATCATTATTCTCTATTTTTTTTCTACTATTACTATATTACCGTGAATCAGGTGTAAATATTATTAATTTCTGCATTTCCAAAGGGGGGAGAAACGGATCAAGGGATGGCAAAAGAACATTGTCAGTTATTTAGCAATAAACATTTTTTATTATAATTTATACAATATCAACGTCAAATTCTTGAAGGGGATCCATGGTATGAAAGAATCCCTTTACCAGCAGCAGCATCAGCATCAGCAGCAAGACAACCCATATCCAAAAAGATATAAATACAAGGACATCTTTGACCAATTCCAATTTTTTTTATTATCCTCATCTACTAAGATATCTTCTTATCACACAACAACTCTTCTCTTCTCTCTTCTCTCTATTCTTTGAATACTATTACTACTCTATTAAAAATGGTCCGTGCTACTATCTTCGTTTCTGCTCTCTTCGCTTTGGCTGCTACTGTCTCTGCCATCCCTCGCCCTGATGGTACCTTGGTTGATGTTGACTCTGGTGATCATCTCGGTACCGGTGACCTCAACTTTGGCAATGCCTTGCAAAACGTTGTCAATGCCAACGACCTTCAAGTCCAAGATGTCGGCTATGATATCAATGCCATCTCTGACGACGATGATGACACCCGCTCTGGTAACAGCGGCTCTGGCTCTGGCTCTCGTGGCTCCGGTTCTGGCATGGGTTCTGGTTGCGGTCATCACCACCACGACGGTCTTCTCCACGGTCTCCTCAAGCGTGAAGAAGCTCCTGCTGGCACTGTCAGAATCGCTAGACAAAACAAGGGCAAGAAGATGATGAACAACAAGTCCAAGAAGGCTGCTGCTGCCGCTGCTGCTGCTGTCAAGATGGCTTAAATATCTGTGCATTGCATTCATACTTTCTCATAGAGCATTTATATAATTCATAGTATATTTTTCATCCTTATACACATTTTTCTTTTTTTATAATCATCATATCTATACATGATCATCTCTTACTATTAACATTTAAACATAAACAACAATTCTATAATTATCATTAATAAAAATCATTTATAACAAATCTATTCATTTTGTTTATGTGTACGCTTTTCGGGATAGACGTAAAATGTGCGATAGCTACTACTAGTTTTGACTGATTGGTAAATGTTGTTGGCATGAATGACAATTGCAGCACATCTGAGCGTTGAGCAAATGTTTTAGAGACTATAGCGGCTTTGGAAGGGTTGCAGCTGGATGGATATTGTGTCCTTGTTGGGCTCCAGAGCAGGATGTAATGTTGATCATGACATTCCTTGAACCAAGGTAGTTAATGATATCTACAGCGTTTATTGTGCGGCAAATACTCAAGCTAATGCTCTTTCTTGGGATATCCTTGATCAAGTCCAATATGCGATTCATTTCGGTTTCGAATGCTTCAGTTGCAGTGGCGTCAGCGAGATCTAAGCTATGTATGCTCCTCAAATGTATCTTTCAAGACTTGGGTACCTGAATATGAGATGCGCAACAAGATTTGCATTAGCTACAATAGATATCTATAGGTAGCACCTTCAGAGTGTGCACTTGATCTGCATTTTCTTCATCCAAGCATGTTGGCGTACGCAATCGTAAAGTTGGGGGCGCAAATTGGACAGGGCCATCAAGTTGAATCTTGTCTTTAGTGCTTTATTGGCGATGTCTGTGATGGTTTCAAGAAAAGCGTCTTCTAGGTGTACCCTAAGCAGCTCGATATTTGGGTTAAATGCCAACTAGCAGATGCTAGCTTACGCTTATATCGCGCCTCGGCCTCCCGGAGGTATTTTTTTTGTCTGTTGATTTATGGAATACAAGTGTAGATTTACAAATGTGCATGATACGTCTCAATGACATAGAAAATTTACGCCCTTTTCGCTGGATTAAGAGATTGATACTACACTCTTATGCTAAATGAACAACTGCAGACCATCAGATCAGACATTAAAAAGCGCATTATTGAATGAGGAGCCTTCAAATGCATTTACCACTGTAAAAATGACAATTTAAATCGCTTGTATCTTGCCAACAAAGCATCATCTCGGCCTCGGAACAATTGCGATCGTGTTCTATGACCTGAAATTATGCTATGGATCCCTTTCCAGCGATTTTTTGGGGAAAGTTTTGATCATCGATTTTTGAGCATTTTGGCCTTGTACTAGTACAGGAAAATTTGATGATTTCAAAGAATGGAGGTTTTCGCCTCAAAAATGAGGTTTTCTACTATGGTGTTCCTAAGCTCAAAACAACCGTATGAACGCAAAGCATCGTGCGAAACTGTCTTTTGGTCGATTTACTATGCGTTTTGTAAACATTTATCCGAAAAACGTGTTTTGCATTTTTTGACATTTGCTCTGTACAGACTAAATACATCATTTTGAAATTAGTACCATTGGATTCCTTGTTCTTTTCTGCATGTATGAATGTTAAGAAATACCTGTTGCTTATATAGTAACATTTTGTGTAATTGCCCATAAAAGGTTTTGAGATGTCCAAATTCGCCGTTCAGAAGATCAAAGGAAGCTCTGAAATTCAATCCCAGCCCAAGCAGTGTTTTGCCCTAGCTTTAGCTAATAAAAGACACTGTACAAGTCTAAATGATTGAGTGTAGCGAGATCACTTCTAGTGTTATCCTACGAGTATTGTTCTATCATATATTCCTTTCTGAAACTTTCTTGTAAATCCAATTTGTTCAGCATAAAATTGCCAATTCTAATTGCTTTCTGCGTGCATTCCACGGGTATACTTTACTGAGAGCTTTTGAAAGTAGTTCATGCGGTAGTAGCGAGTTGATAGTATTAGACATTTGGTGAAAAGTAATGGAGCTTAACCGGGACTCCCATTATGCCTATCACTAGGCTTAATGCCCTCCATTTGGGCCATTAAAATTGGATTCAGTGGTGAATTCCATTGAGCGATCTGAATGGCTCAATCGAAACCGCATATATACCGCTGATCTACATTACTAGAGAGGCTTTGCTACATTCAGGGCAACACTAATTTTAGCGAATTCCAACATCCAAATGACCAAGCGCTCCCTTTACCCTCCTTTTTGGGAAGATCCATGTAATTTCAGTTGCTTTTCCTTTGCATAACATGATGGAACATCTACATGTACATATTTTCCAAAAAGTAAAATGAAAAGCGACTAAACAGACAAGGCATTGCACTTGCTTTTACTAAATTTATCCTTGAATACATGACCAAATGGATGCATTATCCTGCTTTTTGTACTAGTTTTGTGGAAAAAAAGGTCATTTTAAAAACAGGGCTCCATCATGTACACACTGACTCTCTCCTTTCATTATGCCCAGTGTAGTATTTCCCTGCTTCTTATTAATAATCTGTCTCTAATAGAAAGAGAGAGAAGAGATAAACACACTCAAGCATGGCTACAAATGGGAAGTTGCATGAAATGAAATCAATAGAGTTGGTGACTCGGCCTAAATGCATTTTTAGTAAAGCTCGCATTTCATGATGGCATATCTCATATACACAACATGTCGTACATGGTATCCATACAAATTGGAACACTGCTAGCTAATACTCTCCAAGAAACGAGAAGACATGTTGTTTTCCACTTCCATGTGTTGACGCCTGCTGGAGCTCTAATGAAATCATGTTTTCATCTGTTTTGTTTTATGCTGATTTGAATAGCATCTCCCTTTCTTGACCTCCCTTTTTTTCCAGTCTTGTGCGTGTGTGTGTGTGTCTGTACACTGTGTGTGTGCGTGTGCTCAAGAGTTCTCTTTCTCGCTGTGCCTGTGGGGCGTGTGAGAAGCGTTTAATGATTTTTTTTCCCTTAGTAAACATCAGGTTGTTTTTATTGTCCCTCCTCATTTTTTTTATTTTATAATTTAATCTCTCTCTTTCTTTCTTTCTTCTTTCCTTTTTCTTCTTTTATATATCTATATTCATACATTCATTGCACACCAGATCAAGGCAGTGTCTCATTCAACACCCATCAGACAGCACACACACATCCACCGTCAATCCACACTCACAATTCACATCGCTACCAAAATGTCAAAAGGTACGTCTTTGCAGGGCAGTCGCCATGTTAGCAGACATGTTAAAGCATGTTCCAATTAGGCTATTATGTCTGCCAGAGAGCAGCGCAAGCCATCATAGCCGAAATTGGGCCTCTTCGCGTATCCAGCGACGCCCTCCAAGCCATCAATGTCTTTTTGGACGAGTTCCTCGCGCTTCTTGTGATCACAGCCGCTTCGCTGGATCTCGTCCTGCTCAAGGCAGCCGTTGTGCAGTTACTGCCCTACTCACTGGGCAAGAATGCATTAGTTGAAGCCGAAATTGAATTGAAGAATCGGATTGCTGAATCAGAAGCGGCGGCGGACCAAGACGAGCATCAAAATCAACTGGATCTGTCCACCTATGAAAAGATGCGATTGCTCAACGCTGAATCTGTCAACCAAATTATACCCATCCTGCAGGCAGCATGTGCTGATTTTTGCACCTTGGCGGCAGAGACACACCACACGCAAGAAAGGCACCAGGACACGATTGCACCTGTTGTTGTCATTTATGTAACTGCGATTGTAGAGCATATTGCCGAGTATGTTCTTAATTCGGTAGCGATGACTGCAGATCAGACGGATGCAGAACATATTAGAGTTAAGGAGGTGCTGCTGTGTCTACTCGACGACCCTCAAGCAGGCGGCCTGTTTCGACGTATGAATTTAAAAGAGACACTAGAGGTAGGCAGCGTTGCTTAGGAGACATGTTTTGATATTGATCCAAGTCGTGGCTAGAAACGAGCTTCTACATATCCCAACTACCTGCCGTCGCCTGTGCCTAGTCCTGTTTCCATCAAAAGGGATCAACTCATCCAACGCCATTCTAATTGTAAGCTTATCAACCAATTTACATGGTCCATGTTGTGAATAGTGATTTAAATTGGTTAATATAGCAACGACACCCACAAGCGCAGATTTCACAATGGACTATCATAATGACCATCTTCAGGGTGAAGACAGTAATGACCTCGATCCTCGTGCTACGCCGTCCTCAACATACTCCATGCGCTCCAGCGAGAGCATCAATGATCGCCCTCTGTCCATCATGAGCAACGGCACTGTCAAGTCGTCGGGCAGCAGGAGTCGATTCAACTTTTTTGGCAGCAGCAATAAGAAGGAAAAGCGCTCCTCCACCATCTCGCTCAGCTTTTCGTCAAACAAGCGCTCGACATCCAACCCTCCTTCCATTGCTTCCCCAACCACACCCTCCTATACCACTGCAAGCATGGACTTTGAGGACTTGATGCGATCAGGCACCACCAAAAAAGTGACATTGACTCCCAACCGTTTAAGGTCCATCGAGGTCAAAGAGGACGACATTACGCCATGGGACAAGTTTAGCGACACCAAAACAGCCAAGAAACAGCACAGATCAAAAAAGAGAACTTCTGAGTCCTCTTCTTCCTCTTGCTCCTCTCCCATCTCGTCTCTTCCTCCACCTCCAATCCCACCACTGCCCAAGCTCAACCGCGAGCATCAAGCCGCCGTCGCCGTCGCCCTCACTTCCAGCCCGAGTGCCACTGCAGCATCCAACCTCGTGCTTGATACAAACACCAACAGTCCGCCATTGACGCCAGCATCCAGTGTGGCATCCCGTCCATCTCAACGATCACGACACTCGATTATTTACGAAGAGAAATCCACCCGCTCCTCCATGAGATCCTCCTACTCGACCAACGAAGACTTGCTTGTCGAGGAAACAACGCATTTGATGAGAAATCCGTCCAAAATGTCTACATCCAGCAGCGTGTACAGTCGGCGCAGTGGTGCGTCCGGCATTGAAAGACCTTCCAGCATGGTTGTCAAGAGAGCCTCCATGGGATCCAGACCGCCCTCATTCCACGAAAACGCTGCCCTGGAAATCATGGGCAACACGCTTGTAGCTGCTGCCAACAATATCTCATTGGAAGACAAAATATCGCAGGTCGATCATCCATCACACCATCATCACCAAGAGCCCAACATGATTTATGTTCTGCCGTCTTCCAACAACGCCATGTCAGGTCGCTTTACATCAAGCGCATCACTCAAGGCACGCACAGTAGACCGCGGCTGTCAAACGGAGCCAGTCAGTTTTCGCATGTTGCATGAAAACTCGGAGGTGTCAGCGGATGTCGAGGATGAGGATGAAGAATGGTTCCTTGATGAATCTGAACAAGACGAAGAGGACTGGAACGCAACACAGCAGCAAGAGGAGAAGGTCATGGTTGAATTCCTGCTTGGCAGTGTCTAGTTGTAGTTCATTTCACCTTTCTTTTCATGTAAAAACATTCTTATACATATATTGTTACAATATAAGGATCCCCCTCTCACTAGTATTCTTCCCCCTTTTTCTCTCTCCCCTTGATTTCAAATCATTCAACAACTATATCTATCTATCCATCTACTTATTTACACCCTCTCCAACTCCCAAATTCATAATATCATAATAGTAATAATACAATAAACCCCTTCCATTTATTTTCATGCAGTCAAAGAAGCCTTGACTTGGCTGAGCAATAACTTGGCATCAGCTTCACCCACTTGATCCACCAATGTCTTTTCCAAAGCTGACCAAAACTCGGGGCTTGACAACTTTTGCTCGGCTTGTGCAGAAATGCCAAAGCGGCCTGTCGTCGTAGTGGACGATGTTGTTGATGCGACATTAGGAGAAGAAGAAGAAGCAGGAGATGTCGAGCTGGAAGCTGTGGAAGCTGCTGTGACCATAAGGTGGATGACAGCATCTGGCTGAATAGAAAGTTCTGCCAAGGTCTTTTGATCAGCCAAAACTTTGCCCTTTATCAACAAGCGCTGGCGGTTGACTGCAAGTGAGCTTTGTTGCTGGTAGATACGTTGCTTTAATTGATGTACGGTATCGCTCAACGATAATCCGCCAATGGTGAACTGAGACGAAGGCTTCAGTACCTTGATGGTCACTTGAATCTTGTCGCTGTTGGTGCTGGTGTTGTGGGCAGGAGTAGTAGGTGCAGCGGGAGCTAATGATAAGATGGCTATCAATACAGTGCATGGACACGCGTCATGATGAGTTGAGATTTACCCTTTTCTTCAATATCAACGGGCGCAACGGGCACTCTCTATTCAAAAGCATGGTTTTAATAAAATGAACCATTCTGAAAGGTGGTGGACCAACAACAAAGAATAGCAACAAACCTTGATTCTTAAAGGAGAGGGAAGCGTACGCGACATGTAGTCCTCGCCATAACGAACAGATTTGGAAGAAAGACTTTCTAAATAGAGATTGATAAAGTCAAGTTCGGTTTGAGCAGATTGCATAACGAGAGAATGGGATACAGGAGAGAAAGAGAGAAAAAAAGAAAGGAGGCGGCGAGTTCCAATCATTAGGAAATCCACCCTACACACGCCAAAGCACCCTCAGTGGATTATTGATTCGCCTATGGAAAATTTAGGACAGAATAGGTAAATGATGAGGATCCAAAAAGGAGAAAACAAGTTGAAAAAGGGAATAACGCAAAGCTCTCGAGCATAATCTCTCTCTCTCTTTTGACTTTTTGCTTGAGGAGAGAGATCAGGGAGCTTGTAATGTCTTTGCATTGAATGGTAAGATTAGTATCCAGCATTTCTTTTGTTTATTGGGATCTTCAAGGAGATTGAAAAATGGCTTCAATGCTAAGGTCTATGATGGGTGCACTTGAGGGATGACTGGACACACTCTACACTATCCATGCGATTGTGTTGACTGTATGAATGAGAACATTTCCGTCTTCAAATGGCCATGATTCGTCCTTTATTGCGAGGTATTGCTGCTTGCTCCTTTGCAAGTGGCGTTTCCCTGATTCTCTTCTCCTGCAGTGGTTGCTATACTAGTGTTGCTATGTACTGCGGTCGTTAGTAACAGTTGTCGTCGTCGTCAATCTTTAATGTACTGTTGCTCCTATTGTTTTCATGCCACTATATGAATTATGTGTATGTTAGTAGTGATAGCACACAAAAGAGCAATATTGCGCTATATGGATAATCTTCTCCTTAAAATCTAGCATGAGTGCAACATCAACAAGCCAACAAAAGTTGATTTGGCGGCTACACATCTTGCCATGTATATATGTGGAAACACATAGATTGAATGTGATGGTTCCAATGGCAATTCATGGAATCAATGCTGGTTCTCAAGGGGAAAATTGCAATGACTATGGCTTGTACGGCATGATATATAGCCTTCTTCGATCTTCTTTTCAAGATGAAGAGAGAAAGTTGGTCAAAGAAATCAAGGGATTAGGCAACAATACCAAGAGCGCAAATCGATATACAAAAACTCGAAAAGCTGTTTATATACTAGATTCACTTTTATTCGCAAATCTATATAAACACTCATAAATCCATGTACACTGCACTTGAGTAGCCCCCTCCCCTCTTCTCTCTTTCTCTTCTCCTTTTTTCTCTTCTTCTCACTTTCTTTTTTTTTTTTTTTTTCAACAAGATCAAGTTGAAAATGAGCAATTCTACCGTATCAAGTGATGCCAATGTGATGCTTGATTTGGGTCTAGTCAATCCAGACGGGCTCGAGGTGGCATCCGAATTAACATCGCTGGCATGTATTACCGTGCTGGCATTGGCGTTAGGTGCCAAGACCTATGGTGAAAAACTGAAATCTTTAAATTATGGCCGTGTATTGGTCATTATGCTGTATACACTCTCCTGGGCATTTGCAGCGACATCTGTCATCGTGGTGTCTACTAATAATAGTACGTATATACATATATTACGATTTGCACGATGATCGCTTTATGTTTGCGGTTGATATATTGACAATCCACTGCGACAACAACAGATAATTTGGTGTCTTGTACACTGGGCATGTTGGCTTGCGATTTCTTTTATGCTGGCAGTAAAATTGCAATTTATGCATGGTTGGTTATGATTGAAAAAGCCTGTCAATAGATGTGTCATCTCATTGTATATATCATAGGCTGATTGAACGTGTGCATCTGGTTACTGCTGTAAAGACAACACGACTCAAGACTGCACAGTACAAATTTCATATCATCTTGCTGTGCCCCTATATCATTATCTTTGTGCTCATGGTACGCAATCAAAAAAAGCATAACAGCGATACTGTAGAGTTGAGATACTTATATACACATATCTTTCTAGTTGAGCTTTAGAAACATCTACTTGGAAGCAGACGGCACGTGTACCATTGGATTGCAAGATATTGCCAGTATTCCATTGTTGGTAAAGTTCATGTTTGTGGGCAGAATGGTATAAAACTTGACTAACGCCATGTGTTTGCCTCATAATTAGGTCTATGATTTTGTATGTTGCAACATGGTAATAGCAATTTGGCGTATTCAATCCTTCTAACTTGTCTTGTTTTCTTTGGTTAGATTTTCAACTTGTATTTAACATGGCTCTTCATGAAGCCGCTTACAAACATCGGGCGAAATACCCGTCAGGACTGGAAAGTAACCAGATTATACAAGCTAGCGAGAAGAACCCTCGTAGCATCTGTCGTGTGCCTGTCTGTCTCTTTCATTAATGTGCTGTTTGTGGTGCTCAGCCACGGCCATCAAAGAGGGCTGGTGTGTCTGACAATGTGTACCGTGGATGTCACGGTAAGCAAGGATTGACAATACATATCGATATCAAAGCTAACTATACTCCTTGAACCCCCCAATCTAGGTCAATGTTGTCACTGTTCATTGGGTAATTAGTCTATTTGGAAGCTAATTAGCAAGCTATCTGTTTTTTATTGACACTTTCTTATCATGTAAAAATAGGTTACAACAAGTGGTACCTCCAGTTCAGGTAATAACCGAACCAAGACTCACAATGACGAACATATGACAGCCGATATGACATTTGATGGTGATAATCATGAAAAATCCATGAAATTCGACATACAAATGGTTCAGCCACACATCTTGGACGATGATGATGACAGTATTACCTCTGTTCAAGCATCCAACACTAGCAAGAAACCAATTAATCACTATTACAACTAATTTACATATCCTATACGTGTCAATAAAAAGCAACTTCCTTGTTTGTACAAATCCGCGTTGTCAATTAAATTTCAATCTAATGTCTAGTATGGCATTATACTATGGTACAATCTCGTTTAAACTTGCATAAACGCCATCTTTTGTTATAGTGTAAAATCTCAAAAAAGGCATAATTGCGTGGAATGATAATTTTTTTATTTTTAAAATGCATACAAGAAACTAGTATAAGCGAGTACTAGCACTAGTACTAGTAGTAGTAGCAGTAGGAGGAGATGTATGAACAGTGTTGTGGTATTGCATTAATCTTTCGTATCTTGTCTTGATGTCAATTTCGCTCTTTTTAGTGATTGTAAGTTCCTCGCGAAGATTCATGACCTGTGTGGCAAGCTGCATAATTCTATCTTGCATTGCATGTGTCAAGGCTTGTTTCTTGGCTCGATATTTGGCTGAAGCAAGCTTATTTCGGGCTCTTCTTGTCGCTACGGCGTCAGACTTGTTACCCAACGATCTTGATCTACCAACACTGCTGCTGCTGCGGCTGCTGCTGCCAAATGTGGTGGATTCAAAGTTGGAGAACAAGGAGTCTTGTCTGCTGTGTTGATATGAATGATGATGTGGGTGATGAGAGAGATGGTGATGGTGATGGGCTTCGTCCTCATCATCGTGTTCGGATGCGTTGGACGATGATGAAGAGAATGAGGGGGATGGCATGGAAATAGAGGGAAATCTTGATCTGTTAGACAAAGAGGAAGATGATGGCGTGCGCATCATTGGGTATGTAGGGTATCGATCTGACGGAGCACTGCTGCTATTGTTGTGAACCCAATGGCCCACATATGTTTGTGTGTCCCGAGATGAGTCAACCGCAGCTGCTGCACTACTGTTAGTCATCTCACAAAGCGACGGTAGCTGGCAGCCCGTCTTTGCAGAGTCTGGAGATGTGATTGCGCCGATTGACATGACGCTGGTGGATTGTGTATTAGGAAACATTGTTTGAGATAAAGAAGATTAGGATGAAAAAGAAGCAGAGCAAGCAAAAGAAATGTGGTATTTATATGATTTTTACCCTTATGATGTAATAATAAGATTTGATGGATTTTCGCAATATTTTGTGTTCAAATGGTGAATGTATGCAAGCCTCTAAATAGAGACAAGAAGATCTCCTGAGTATCGCGGTAAAAGCTACCCGCTTTTTCAACACTGAAATGCTGTACCTGACTTGGCGTCATGGGGGGAGGAGGGGAGGGGAAGGATCAAGTTTGATTGTTTGCTACTAGTATAATGCTTATTTTTATCATGAACCGTAAGATGAGCCGATTCCATGTCTCAGTAGAACTGAATAACAGCAGCACTGTGAGCTCTAAAGCCTTCTATTTACAAAAATATCAAATCTATACTGTTGTTTGCCAATTACTTCAACATGACAGCATGGCTAATATTTCTCTCTTTGTTGATAGACCACCGGTGCGTGATTCGGTGGTGTGTTGGTGTATGCTCATAATTCGCTTTCGATCTAAAAAAGACAAGGCATTGGATCGAGTAATAAGTAAAGAAGCATGGGCCAAGTCGAAAAAGAAGCACAATGTGCCATGCTTTAGGTACAGTTCTGGTCACAAAGCAACATGTAACGAAAACTTTATCTGATTTAAAGTTGTACATGTTGTTTAATAACATGTGTAGGTACAGCATGATGTTTTAAAAATGCCAAATTTTCTTTTTCTAGTCAATTCCATTGTACACCTTTGTATGGATTTCAACTAAAAACCCCATTTCACGGCTACTGTATAGAATGAAATAGAACATTTTATGGTAGCTCCCTTGATTTATAGGAAAGAGAGATCGCTTTGATGTATACAAATGGATGCAAATGTCCACATCGAATGTAGACATTTGCAAATAAACGATCCATCAAACCACCATCATCATTCAGCAAGGTATACATATCGAGTACCTGTTGATCGAGCCCAAGGTGGAAAACTCTGATCTCCACTTTATCCGTCCCTGAGATTCTGACTAGCTACTCTTAAATTTATGCCAGATAACATCTGCATGGTATCACTTCTCTCACGTGCTACTTACTCGACTCACGTATCCATTCAAGGGTTTGGAGCTTTTGTACATGTATCTGCTACATACATCTGTATCATTCGGTGCTCGATGAAATCAATACTTTGTATATATCTTATCATTGCAGTCATTTTTCATATAAATTGTCTCTCAAAAACACACCATCATGTGCTATAACACAAGCAATTCTGAAGGAACAATAGGTTCCCAGATTAATTGCATGCATAGCCCCGCCTCCTATCTGACAAGTTTCCTATTACTTTAATGAGACCAAATAGGCTATTCTTTACATTGTTTCGAGGATCTGATAAAGGCTGGCTATTTTCTGATCTATTACTACCACCATGTAAAGTATTAAATCCAGGATCCTTCAACTCCTATAGTAAAAAAAAAAAAAAGACGATTCTAGTTTCCTCCTTTTTCATGTAGCTCGTACCCAATTCAACTAAAATCGCATAATTAATATGCACCACATCTATGGGCCTGCTGTATCGCCTCGTTGTGCTTTCATGTACAATGTACAATGCATCGCTACATCAAGAAGATTCATCATTTTCTTGGTCGTTTTGATCGAGAAATAGAATAGAAACGTTGATCGTCGTAGTAGCATCCGTTTTATTAAGACTCTCGTCAGCAGTTTGTACCGTAATCCGTCAAGTGCCATGTCCGTGTGCGTGTGCGTGTATATATGTATGTATAGATGTAGATTTTTTGGCTTTGTTTGATCAAAAGGACCCTTAGAAATCGGTCCATTCGTACCCCTCACATTCCCTTGCGCGTGGTAGCTCCTGAACCATCTTTCTAATTGTTGCAGATGATAGCCCGTAATATTCAGTTCCTGACACGGTGTTTTTGTAGACCTTCTTTCTCAGTATATTGGATCTTCTAAGGACCTCTGCCCATGCATCGGTAGGAGTGAGCTTTCTGATTTCAATTTCGGGCGCATCTTGACCTTGTATACAAAACTGCAGTCGTGTTGAGCATTTTCCTCGTCTTTTTCTTTCACTAGAGTAGACTTACCAATGGCTTGTTCAGTTTCTCATCCTTCTCAATCGTGCAAGTGTACAGCGTAAACACATCTTGCTGTACCATGCTTCGAAAAGTTCTAATGAAGCGTATCAGTATCCAAGAAAAAAAAAAGCGCCCTGTTTAGTCATTGGAAACCTACCGTTGTATCGCATAGCCAACAGGGAAAATGTGGGTTTGTGTATAAAAGTCTGGCTCAGGTATAATTTCGCCTAATGACAGCAACTTGACTCTTCCCAACTGCACTGGAAGAATGTAGTTGCCATGCTCATCCCTTTTCACTTCAATAGGCTTGTTGGATCGTTGTCGCTTTTGTGGCGGTGCGGATTTGTCTTGTGATGAAGGTGCGGATGATGCTGGCTTTTTGCGCTTTACAGCGGTGGGTGCATCCTCGTCCTTTACATGTCTCTTCTTGGCTACTGTTGCTGTGGATACTGTGTCTTCGTCAGATGAAAAGATGTCAGAGTGGATATCAGCAGCGGATAAATCACTGTCGTCGTCGTCATCGTCGTCTGCATAATCATTCTTGTTGGCCTTGACAATCACGTCCAGCAACACACTGCCATGGACACGCACGTTAAATTCTGTTGCTATGCTCACAATCTGGCGTATATTTTACCTCCTTTGTTTCCTTAATCTTGAGATTTTCAATAACGAACTCTCAAGCTGCTTTGTAAGATCAGAGTTTTTCTACAGGGTCATGTCAGGATGGGAGCATGAGCGCTGGCATTCTCTCTAATACCAAGTTACCAAACATACCTCTAACAAGCGTTGCATAGTTGCCTCAAGTGCCTCTGCTGTAGCATCACTGCTAGCATTATTGGGTGCGCGTTTCACAGGTGGCTGTTGCTGTTGTTGCTGCTGCTCCTTCAAGTCAGTCAAGGGCTTCTTTGCAAGTTGCGCCAAAGAATGTTGTGGAATTGATTGGTTTTCCATTGAAGAATACGATCGATTTCGCGCTGTCAAACGGTTTCTCTGGTGGATAATCAAAGGGAAGAAGAGAGGAAAAAAAGAAAGGAAGAAAAAAAGAGCTTAGAAGACCCGATTTATGATGCCTTCAACAAGTGCACTCAAGGATCAACATCATCAACACCACACACATCCATCATGATTGCGACGTCACATTACACAAGGTAGCAGCATCAAACATTGCCTGTCAAATACTACTACACAAATTCATTTTATTTCAGGAATAGTAAAATGGAGATGGTGTATGTGTGGGAGATACGTAGGCGCCTGGGAGAGCATTGCTGGCATTGGGTGGTGGATACTGACGAGAAAGCATTGAATAGCGGTCCACTTGAAGCCTGCTCAAGTTGTTGCTGTTGCGATGATCGTAGCTTCCCGGTAGCTCCAATTTCTCCCTATGCGGTGCGATCGGTGTAGCGTATTTCTTGGCTGTTGAGGCTCTTTTGTTGCTTGCTGATGAAATTTTCCATGTGCTTTTTTCGTGCTCGCTTGGTAGTATAGGCACAACGTGATCTGACATCCTTTTGCTTGGTTTTATCATGCAACTGCTCAGCACCAGGGCGATCCACAGAAGAGATACGGCTATGGAAACTACGTAGGTACTGTCGACCAGCAAACATCTATACCTAAGGGTTAGATGTACATTCATGTGCATTTGAGTGGCATTTGACGCACCTTTGCATGAGCAATGGGTAAGTCGCGTCATGATCTTGATCCAACATGGCACAATGTGTAATGAACCCTTTTGCTGGTTCCTTGAACTCTACAATACCATGTGTCCACGGCTCTTGGCCTCCCAAAAACGTATTTGCGATAATAATAATGATGGAAACTGCAATGTTGACTGATCCCAAGCATTTATCCCCACGTAAAATGTGTCCTCGTTTACAGCATGTTGCATGTGCACACACAGCCAATGCACTCGCTACTGACAGACTGAACAGGATATACCATGCTAAATACTATCAAACGTATCTTCAGTCAATAATGTGCATATCTCAAGTCGGTTGATGAGCGTTACCTGCCAGTGCCCTGCTGATATCCAGCTTGGTATGTTGGTCTATATTCTCGACATGTTCAGCCTACATTGACACTGATAATTCCACAAAAGATGAGGTTACTGCTTACTTTATTTTGATACACATTCAATAATGTACATTGAGCAAAATGACACCCTAATCCAATCAAGCTAAACAGCAGTGTAAAGAATCGCAGTGCATTGATGAATTTTATAGACTGCTTCATTCAATATAATAGAAAGATATGTATTCTGAGGAAAGAGAGAGTCTTTGAAATTCATCAATCCTCGCTATACCGAGATTATAATAACAAATTAAGGAGTTATATCCATTGGAAATGAGACAGAAGGAGCCATTAAATATATCTCATTTCAGGCATTAAATACAAAATCGTGGAAAAAGAGAAAACTCTCCTTCATTCATTTGCGAGGATCGGATATAATTGATCCAACAGCTTGAATCATCACACACAGTTGAAAGAGAGAGGGAGACTTAATTAGTAAACTAATGGCAAATGCAGTTGTCTCTCACGTTGATCATTACGAGCTTAATGATAAATTTCTCGTGTTGCCAATATACAATGATCAAATCAATTTCATAATCAACTATGCGAGGAATGTGCAGAGGCTGATCATTAAGGATTTCGAGAATCCAAATGCTATGGCTGATGTGCTGGTCAAACGCTATATGTGATGAAAGCCAAATGACTTCTCTATAGCATAGTGGCTTACTTGATGGCAATGTTAACTGGCTAAATAATTATGATTTGAACCACTTTTTCATTGAGGTATATCAGTTTTTCATTAGCGCTTCAAGATTGCAATGGATTAAATGTATTAATACTATATAGCTGCCAATGTTAGGCGTTCCAAAGGGTGGGCAATGTACTCGTTTAGAGGGCATCTTTCGTCAAACATGTTTACACCTAGACACATGCTGACCCTAACAGAAGCCGAGAAAGTGCACGGTTCTATCTTCACTTTGAGGGGAAAAGTAGTTTTCTCGTAGAGCTCATCATCAAGTGATCTATCGTTGAACCAAAAGTGGTTATTGAGCATCAGTCGTAATATTCTGCCTTCTTTGGGAAGGTCTTGCGTTTCTGGAACTTTCTGCATAGTTGATGAAGTCTCCATGATCTCTGTTAGGGCAGGGTTAACATGCTGCTGTACCATTGTATATCAGTTGCAAATCAATTACCAATGGAATACAGGATCCACTTTATACTATCACTGACTTGATATGAATTCAAATCGCTTTTTTTCAAGTGTATAAGAAATTCCTCTTCTAAGCAAATAGGGTGTAGTCCATTCCTTTGGTTGCTCGTCCATAGAGGAGTTCGCCAATGAGCAAATTCGCCTGTCCTGGTCATAGAAATTTTCGAGCACCTGTCATCTTGACAATGGTAGACTGTTACGGCTGGACCATGATGCTTTCGAATATTGAGTACGTAATCTTTGCTAGATATCTGGAGGTACTTTTGACGTTTGACTGGGCTACATCTTTGATCGCGATCACCGAGTATGATATCTTTTGTCAAGATAAAATTGGTCCGAATATCCCTGGCATAAAATTGACGCAACAATTCATCCGAGAGCTTTGTCCACATGTAATCAGCATATACAGTGTTGAAACGAGTTAACCACGATTGTAAGAGTTCTCCAGTGATCACCATGCATGAGACTTTGTAGTTTGCGAACATTGCTTTTGCCTTCAAGGAGAAAGCGAGAGCAATAGCAATTTCTTTAAGGTAAGGCAAGATTCCAATCTCCATAATGTTGCGATGTGTAATAGTTGCACCATGTTTACAATATACACCTTCTTCAAGAAAATTGATTTTCTCGTCAAGATCTACAATCTCTTTCTGTCGATCTGTCAACTACAAAATACAAAGATGTCATTAGGTTCGTTTGCTTCTTTGGTAAAAGTGCATTGCTCATATTTGTATGTATGTAATGTACCATGTCACCAATCAACACTTTCAATTGAATTTTGAATTCTGTATAGTGCTCCAGTTGTTCAGTACTGTAATCGCAATCGCTTGAAGAAAGGTAACCTTCTGTACCAAGTTCTGCCATGTTCCATATATTTACGCAAATAGTTTCATACATATCATCCAATTGTTGTATAAAATCAGAGACAGGTAGCGTCGACTTTTCTACTTCACGCCCTGCTTCATTTGTCTCTACAACTTGGTTTAATGAGAACTTGATTACTTGCGCAGTTATATCGGCCTCCACATAGAAGCCATACGCCTTAATTCCATCAATGAGAGCATCCTTTATTAGATTTTCTCGAACCCCAGATATGCTGCCAGTGCTTGTAGCTCTTGAATGATGCTTGATGATAGGTTGTTGTAATTTACTGGATATTTCAAGCATTTTGAATGCTTTGTAGACACATCCATCTTCCAACGAATCATGACCGAAAATGATTTGCAGCGAGTGATTGACACAATTTTCCTTTATATCGTGCAGCTGTCTGATCAGATCAACACTTACTTTTGAGAAATAGCACTGCACAAGCTCTTTGTAAATCCAATACTCGGTGTGTCTACTCAAACTATCCCAATACTCATGCTTCTTGCTGATAAGTGTGCTGCTAATAATTTCATCTGTGAAATTGTTTTGCAAATATTCTTTGACGGCAGCTGTGATTGAGATGGAGTTAGATCCAGGGTCAAAGTTCTTGAATATCTCTTCGTAGGTGATACTGGAAAGCTTTTCCTGTTGATCTTTGGTCAATTTCCCATAAATTGGGCTATCTTTGAAGTTCATATCAATTTGATGACTAGAATCAATCGTAATCTATTTTTGAATGATAAGCCATTAGCCTTCAAATTATTTGCACGACTCACCTTGCTGTCAATAAAAGAACGGATAAAACTGACTAGGTTTTGAAAAAGCTCTTTGCTGTAATGCTTGTTGTCGCCACAGTAGTCAGATAACCTATCATCTCCAATGATATCATCGCTCGAGTCTGCAAATACTCTTAAAAAGACAAATTTTGCCAGCCTTCTCAGATCTTCCAAGAAGGGAGCAACGGTGAACTTGTGTGTAACTGTTGGGCTAAGAGTCTTTGGTTCCAGAAGGGGACGATTACCTAGCGCCACGATGGATTGACCGGAAGCTGCCACAGTGTCCTTATCATACACCATTTGGACAGCATCTAGCTCTATTGCGATTTCATTTTTGCTCTTGATGTCTTGAATGTTGCATATTAAGTATTTTCCCTCTCTCTGCAATGTGATATTGTTTTCTTGATCAGGAGATTGAAGGGAATACACAAACGCTTGCATATCGCTGATGAATATCAGTTTATTCTTGGGATCGCAGGGTGACGACCAAGGAGTCTGCAGGAGCAGTGGTCGCAGGAATTCTTCTACAAAACGTGCCTCAAAGTTTTCCTTTGGTAGAAGAAACACAAACTGGGTGGTAGTTAAGTCGTACGTTTTCTTTAATCGGTTTCCAAGCCATAGTTTTGTCAGAAATGCGATAGTTGCTTCACACAAAATTGAGTCTTGGCTTTCAATTTGTAAGCGATCATCTGATGAATTATACATTTGCTGCAGTTTTTCTAAGAAGTTTGCAATGAATTCATAGCGCGTTGATGTATGGTATTGCTTATAGTGGATAGTTGCTCTTCTCCCACAAATTACTTCGCCGTTTGCTTTGTTGTAATAAAAGCCAAGCGGCCCCTATTGTTTTTTTCTTGTCAGCATCTCGATGAACTGTGTATAGTTTGTTAATTTCCAACCTGCTGGTAGTATGAACGCGCATTTGTAACTCCCAACGCTGCCAGTCGATTATTTGATCTTGATATAGTCAAAGTTCCATGAAAAGAAGCTTAGAGCGATAGTAAAAGACATTAGGCATCGTTAGTTGCTTATATTATGTATCATTACTTACAGATTTTAATTACACATACACTGGTGTATCTTGAAAAGTCAAAGTCGGAATGCATACTATCAGGTAGTATATTTCTGCAACTAGACGGAAGAAATATAGTTTGCCAGATAGAAAGTGAATAATTCTTTTTTAAGGTCATTCCCACAATCTACAACTCTTGTGTAAGCATACCGTTACAGTATGCTATTGGTAATAAAGAGTGAATGCATATACATAATTTCTCGATCAATATACAGCCGTCGACCTGCAGTAAGGCATCGGTAAAAAATTATGTCAGTAGCAAATGTGCGTATATGATCAAGCAACATCATCCCCTTTATTATACTAGATTTTACTTTTTCTCTAATAAATATAATAATCGATGCAACTAAAGGCAGTACTACAAGGAGTTGTTGTACTCCCTTATTCAGAGAAATTTGAGTTAAGCTTCCTCTAAAAAATGAAAATAGCTGTAATACTGAGTGAACTAATGGACTGAATGGTGGTGATAGCATTTTCTAGAAAACCACTTTGAAAGGTATGTAAAAGCGTGAATGAACTACATAAGGACTCAAACACACTAACAGAACAAAACAGCACCATTAATCCCCTATTCGCTACCATTTTGAGTTGTCCATGCCCTACATACAACTCAATCCACTCAATTTGATGAGCTTTATTTGTTCAACTTGTTTTAATGAATAAAATCGTACATTTATAAAAAAAAAACCATTAAATTTACTCCTATTACTGATCTAATGATTGAATTAATTTCCTCAAGCAAGATCCAATTCCTAATTATTAATAGACTTTCTCATTATTACAGCGTCCCTTTCCATGGCCAGTCTTTTGAATCCATAGTAATTACGTCGAGATTTGAAAAGCGGATTGAGTGGTATTACTTTCGATAAGGAATATATTACAATTTTTGTATTCAGAAAAGTCAAGCTTTCATGTAATATTTTAAGGCGGTTTGAAGAAAAGCCAATGTTAAAACTGTGCCTTTCAATTTCTAGCGCTACTGATTTTGTAGAGTCAAAGTATAGTTATCATTGGAGAAGGTCTGACTTAAATTTGGCTCATCAGTTTACATGGAGCCACAAGATCTTAACAGGCTTACATTTATTCAAAACGCCCTTTTTTTTTTACGATAGTGAATGCATTTGATTATGTCTGATACTTATGGTGAATGATATCGTGTGTAGTTACCTTAAACCATTTGTACCATCAATTTAGAATGTTGAATCTTGCTTGTCTTATTATTTATAATTACATTTTTAGTTTCAACATCAATGCTTTATTTTTCTGAGCTGTCTCCAAATTTGAGCCAATAAAATCGCTTAAAAAGCTATTTTAAGCGCCGCAGACTTTGAAAAATTTTGCCATAGTTCTCCCTTGTTTTTTTGTTAGGCGGAATTTTAAACACAGCCGAATACACTAGTATTAAGCTACGTTATCATCAAAAACCCCTAAAATGCCAGAATATGCCTTACTACACACCCCAGCTTATAGTGCAAGCGCTTGAGACTCTCAATTAGCACCAAGTAAGTGATACAAATCAAGTGAGGGCAGCCTATCTACCCCCAGCCTCTTAATCAAATCTAGTTGTGCTTCAACGATAGGCATATCCACACAACGAAAAAAGAGGGTTATGGCTCAAAGAACCATAAAAAGGAAGGGAAAGTAACAAAAGGGCATCACTAGAAAGTGATGAAGAACAGAAACATCGCAATACAGTTACATACAAAAAGGTAACATGCAATGTGTACCATCAAAATGACGAGTACAAGAAAGAAAAAAAAGTAGTAGAAAAAAGTATCGTGGTTGCCTCATACGAAGCACGAACACTAATACAACCAGTATTACAGAAGATGTAATACTTGAAGAAGAACAAAAAGAATGCAAGGCTACTCCACAATAGAGCAGCACTGCCAGCGATACAATGCATCAAAAGATACACCATAGCACTATGGCACAGCAACAGAAAAATAGTTGCGTACAGAAAAGGGGGAAAGATTAATTCGCAATAAAGCAAACAAACGAATGCGCAGTATCACGAGAAAGAAAATAGTAAAAGGTTGAATGAATGTAATCCATGACAACCAAACCGACAACACCCAAAGCCATGACAACCCAATCCACGGCAACCAAAAAAGGGGAATATACAAACCAAATACAAACCAAACACAATGAATAAATATATTGCAACGAACTGGTCTAAAATAAACTGTATAATTAGTATTACTGTATATTGTAACGCGAAAAGTGGCCCCGATCGGCTGATACCTACTGTAACAAACTTGAAAGATGTCGTCTTGGGTACTGGTGGTTGCAAAAGTATGCTTCTTTTGTCGAAAGTGGTGTTGTATTCAATCAAAAGTAATAAAAAGTATATGGTTTAATAGAAAAAGTGCAGTGCAAAAACAGGGTGGAAAGGGAGCGTAAAAAAAAAAAAAAAAAAAAAGACGCGTTGCTGAGGGTGACTGCAGTCAATAGGCTGCCGCAGCACAGAGCACACAGAATTTGAATGACGTGTACAACGAACATTTTGCACTGTGGTGACTGTACCCAAATGATTTTTTTGCGATGATTTTTTTGAATCAAAATCAATATAATTTGACATTTGTAAACATTTTTGTTAAAATTAGCTATAGAAAGTGTGCTCAGCGTATACTACTTTCTAATAAACTTAAGGGGAGAATTCGAAGGCGCATTCAATGGTGTCAATTTTAAACTACTTTTAGAATGAAGAGATGAAGAATTTTGAGAAAATATAAAAAGCAGTTTTTCCAAGAAAAGTCGAGATTTAGCATATACAACATTTACAATAGCAGCTGCACAGGTTACCCTACATTTGTGCGGTCATTTTGATCTAATATATATCATAGTAAAAAGTGTCGTTTTCGCCTTCAAAATTGCGATCGTTTGATTTTTAACAAAAACCATGAGGGGTACCTCATGAAAAAACGTGAATTTTGGACGATTTGGATTGATCCAAAAAAAATAAAAAAGAAGGTTCAGGGTGTAAATGGTGATTGATAGCAATCATTTGGCACTATTTCCAGCATCTAGAACGGCTTAGAAGACAAGGTATTGAGGATTGAATTCGGACAATTTGGCTGGGAAAAGTACCTTTAGTGCCATGCAGATCCACAACAACTGTTGTTACAGACGTCATCAAGATCTCAAATAGTTTGTATTTTTTGGTACTGCACCCTGAGTACCATCAGGTATAACGTAATGTCATCTTTGCATACTGTATAGCCTATATCAGGTAGCTCATTTATATGAAATAACGCTATAAAGGTAGCTCTTACATCTTGATGGTCCCTAAAGGTACCTCGAACCCCTTGGTGGTCCCTATTATAAAGTCCCGGCCGTCTTGGCGGTCCCAAGTTGGTGGTCCGTATTACACCCGATATTAGTGTAATCTTAGTATTGTCTGGTGATTACCAGGGAGTCGATAGGAGCAGTGACCGCAAGGATCTTTTTACAAAGCATGCATCAAAGTTTTTCTTTGGTAGAAGAAATACAAACTGGGTGATGGGCAAGTCGTGTATCTTCTCATATCGGGTTTCAAGCCATGGTTTACCAGAAATGCGATATTTGCTTCATACAGAAATGAGTTATAACTGTCAATCGATGAGCGATTACCCGACGAAGTGTACATTTGCTACCACTTTTCTTGCAAGTTTGTAATGAACTCGTAGCGCGTTGATATATATGGGGTATCACGCATAATAAAAAGTTTCTTTTCTTCCATAAATTAGGCCTTCCTGTGCCTCAACGCAAAATACCAAAACGCTTCCAAGAGTCTTTTCTGCAGAGGCAAGGTGGCTGCACTTGCGATTGGCCTTGCCGGTGTCGCCCAGCTGCACTTCGGCGCCATCTTCCCTTACCTTGATGAGAATACGAACATACGCAGTCAAACAGTTTTCAAAGAATTCGCTTTATCTTTTCTAAATGACAGGAAACAGCGATTCGACACGCTCTCGATGGGAGTTTCACATCAGGTAAGCGACGTACTAAGGAGATGCAGCGCTCTACTAAGCAGTTCGTTAAAAAATTACATCACACTATCCCTTTTGGTAGGTTTCCAATGGCATATCTCTGTTGTGAATCATACCATACTTTATAATCATATAAGGCGCATCAGCAGAAATGGTCTGTGTACATGGAGCATTGGGATTTATCATAAAAGTGCATTTAATCCTACAAAATCACTTTGAAAGATCTATAAAAATGTGAATGAACTACATAAAGGCTAGAAGCGTCTTGAGCCTGACATGCCATTTAGCGGTCTCATTAGGATATTGCTTAAGTCTGCTAATATACACCTTTTAACAGCCCACAATCATTAAAACTGGTTATAAAACAACCCGTAGCTGTGTATTTGAGTATTCTAGGATGCTTCTTACATGCATCGATGGCAGCAACTCGGGTATAATCATTCGGCATACCAAAGATATCTTTTACTACTCAAGGTTAGGCAAAATACACCTAAATTCAAATGTACCTGAGCCGTATTTTCTCGCCCTAGAAGCTGTTCTGAACTGCTAGAATGCCATCAAACAATTGCCTTCATTCAATCAGCAGAAACTTCCTAACACCTTTGCTCAACTTTTTTTTTGGATCATTGAAAAAATTGCTCTTGGAATCAATCAGGATGTATGGCATGCCCATCACATTTTACATGGTCAAGAGCAGCCAAATGTACCAAATTTTCAAAACAGCAGAGTTCGAAAAAAAAAGCTGAGAACAACGAGACACTTTTAGTTGGCAAGATTGACCTCATGCTTATTATAAGGTTAATTGATGCTATTGAAGGTTTAAAGAGGAAAGTTGTCGTATAAGAAGCATTGGCAGCTGTTATGTCTGTAAGATCAAAGCAATGTTACCATAACGAGTGATATGCTACTAAAAAGATGCATCGGCCATTAGATGTTGCTCGTTCGGAGGAGATTAATGTAATGGTAAATTGGAGCTTAGCATTCATTTCCATTGATTATCAATTGTTTTAAATATGATTAATGTGATTTTCGACAGTATGTGCTACAATGCCCCCAGAATGCTGGTGCAAAATAATGAGCCCAAGACCTAGATCAAACACATTGGGAATGAAATCAGAACTATCGGGAGTACAAACCTACATAGCAATCAGGAACCGAGAGCTGTCAGATCAGAAATCAGTTGCCATGATACACACTATCTTCTTTCAGATATAGGAGGTATATTTGTGCTGTATTTCTCATAGCATCTAGTTTGCAATGATAAAGAAACGACTTACCTATCAATGATCAAAGCAAACGCTATCTCTAATTCTCCAGCCTGTTTGGATTGAAAATCAATTGGTCATGATTGGTTTAATTGCAAACTTTCAGATGGGTGATCCGCAGCCGTAGACATGTATAGGAGTAAGACACAAAAACAGAAGCAACGAAAGAGTCATTAATGAGTCACATCACAGCTAAAAAATTTTCAAAGCCATATAAAAGAAGCGAGTTCTTTTCAGCATTTACAAGTTTTCGGTGGTTCTATATCACCCTTTCATTTTTTTAAAATAAAAAATCCTCATTTTTTCTTTTTCTAAACCAACATGTCTGTCGAACATATGAATGAAGCCTTTGATACCATCCTCATTTTGGATTTTGGATCTCAAACCTCTCACTTGATTGCTCGTCGTATCCGTGAGTTCGGCATCTACTGTGAGCTTTTGCCTTGTACTCAAAAGATGGCTGATCTCCACTTCAAGCCCAAGGGTATCATCTTGTCTGGTTCCCCTTACTCTGTCTATGACAAGGATGCTCCTCGTGTTGACCCTGCCGTCTTTGACAGCGGTGTCCCTGTCTTGGGTATCTGTTACGGTCTCCAAGAAATGACCAACCTTATGGGTGGTAAGGTCGAGGCCTGTGATCATCGTGAATATGGTTATGCCATGTTGGACATTCACAGATTCCCTGACCATCCTTTCGCTGACAAGCTCTTGGCAGGCATCGAGTCCCCTGTTCAGGTATGTAATTGTTGATTTGGAGGATGGAGAAAGCGAGAGCGAGAGAAAAATTTTTATTGACATGACAACGGACACATTAAGGTTTGGATGTCTCATGGTGATCAAGTCACCGGTGCTGCTGACAACTTCAACGTTATCGGTACAACCAAGACTGCTCCCTTTGCCGCTGTTGCTCACAGAGAGAAGCCCTTCTTCGGTATCCAACTTCACCCTGAACTCACTCACACTGCTTGCGGCAAGGAAATCCTTCGCAACTTTGTCTTGACCATCTGTGAAGCCAAGGCCTCTTGGACCATGGAGGAATTTGTCGAAAAGGAGATTGCTCGTATTCGCAAGATTGTTGGCCCTACTGGTCGTGTTATTGGTGCTGTCTCTGGTGGTGTTGACTCTACTGTTGCTGCCAAGTTGATGCACGAAGCCATTGGTGATCGTTTCCATGCTATTTTGGTCGACAACGGTGTCATGCGTTTGGATGAATGTGCCAATGTCAAGAAGATGTTGGTCGACAAGATGGGTATCAACCTCAAGATTGCTGATGCCTCTGACCTCTTCTTGGACCGCCTCAAGGGTGTCACTGATCCCGAGAAGAAGCGTAAGATTATCGGTAACACTTTCATCGAGGTGTTTGAAGATGAAGCTGCTATTGTCGACAAGGAATGTGGTGGTCAAATCGAATACTTGTTGCAAGGTACTTTATACCCTGATGTCATTGAATCCATCTCTTTCAAGGGTCCCTCTGCCACTATCAAGACTCATCACAACGTCGGTGGTCTTTTGGAAGACATGAAGCTCAAGTTGATTGAACCTCTCCGTGAGCTCTTCAAGGATGAAGTGCGTGAACTCGGTAAGATTTTGGGTCTCGATGATGAGTTGGTCTGGCGTCACCCCTTCCCTGGACCAGGTATCGCTATCCGTGTCTTGGGTGAAGTTACCCGCGAACAAGTTCAAATTGCTCGTTTAGCCGATCATATTTATATTGAGGAAATCAAGAAGGGTGGTTACTACCGTCAAATTTCTCAAGCTTATGCCGCTCTCTTGCCTATCAAGGCTGTTGGTGTTATGGGTGACAAGCGTACCTACGAGCAAGTCATTGCTTTAAGAGCTGTTGAAACCACTGATTTCATGTCTGCCGATGTCATGATTGGTGCCGAATGGTTCTTGACCTTGAAGCGTATCTCTTCAAGAATTATTAATGAGGTTAAGGGTGTTAACCGTGTTGTATATGATATTAGTTCCAAGCCTCCTGCTACCATTGAATGGGAGTAATTTATAAATTTTGTATAAAAAAAACCAAGCATAGAGAATAAAGATTTATTTCAAAAGAAACATCTTGTAGCAAACAGTTTATCAAAACTTTTCAAACGATTGAATAGTCTCTAATGACTCGTCGTTTTCAACTGTAAACAGCTTCAATGCCTTGCATTTAATCCAGATCAGAATATCGTCTTGTGTCCCACAATTGACGTCCTCAGGATCCACATCAAGCTCCATACTGCTCGTTTTGTCTCGCTTGTATACACAGGTTCTTTGGTTAGTCTCAATCTTGAGGGTATAAGCTCCACGGTGCACAGCTTCAATCAAATCGAGGTTTTCAAGCGAACAATTATCGATCATGCTGTCCATATCCTTCATATTTGTGGCTCTAAGCAAAGGAACGATATTCAAGACCAACTTGTTGAGTCTAGTCATGGGGAGAAAGATCTTCAAAGTATAAACATCCTCGACCAAGAAGCAAGTTGCGTTGAATGTGAGCAGGCCAACTGCTGGTAAACGACGAGACAGTTCAGGAAGCACCTGAGGATCTACAAGAGACTTGCTCATGTGCAATATTGGGAGGACCCCGTTTCTGCAATGAACGGGCAGATAGGGTGGAGGCGGGGCAGTGAGGATGAATCCAGTCAGATGACATTCGGAGACATGAGTAGCATAGAACAACCATCTCCAGGATTTGCTGTTATGGTGCTTTGTGAGGAAATATTGTATATCGCTTATATTGTTGATGTCAAAGAAGGGCATGAGCTCCATGGTTTCCTCGCTCTCAGTGAATTGGTTGTAAATCTGCGTCAATGAGGCAACCCCATCAATCGTAATGGTCTTGGGAGTGAATACTTTGAAAAGACTGGGAACGATGCTGTTGATCTGCAACATGTGATCTTTACGGGATAGCTCCAGATGGCAAATAGCCTTTTCTTGATACGAGAAGTGCTTGATGGAGATACCTGGTTGACTAGGTCTTTGGTCGTCTGCCGGATCATTGAAATTGATGGATAGCTCTTTTTTGTTGCACTTGAATTTTGATAGCAATGGAACGCATCTCTTTAATCGAGCTGGCAGGCTAGCAGCTTCAAATCCGACGCCAAATTCAAAGTTGGTGAGTATTGAGGCGAGGTGCGTTACATGTTTCCAATATTCGTCCTCAAATTTTTTCTGCTTATTGTCGTAGGTAACACGTTTGATGCACAGACTTTTTAGGTTTGGAAATTTATGTCGAATATAGGGGAACATGAGCTCATTGAGCGTCAAGTCATCGATGGTGATGGCGGTTATTTGTGTGTTTGGAGCGACATCTTTCAACAATCCGTGCCAGTTGTTTGAATCCAAAGCTGAAATTTTCAAATCGTGAATACGTCGAGGAATGCTATTCATGATCTCGCCGAAAATTGGGAATTTCAGCGTATCGGTTGTCAGCCTCTTCAATGCAGTAAAATCCTCTATACGGCTGAGCAGGATATGGTTGATATTCCTCAGCTTTGGTTTTTGATTTGCGATGGGCCTTAAACTGATTGCGATGCTGTGTAATGTATTTCTGTATTTGAGTTGGATCATAATATAGGTGTGATTGTCTAAGCAAAAACTGTCGTGCCAACCAGCATTTACGAGATTTCTTAAAGATATACTGTCCAGCAGCAATGTCGGCCAAACGATGTCGTTGAGTACTTTTAGTGAATCCGCATTTATGATGTTGATTTCTTGACATTTGATAAATAATCGCTTTACACTGTTTTTAGACTCTGCTGTTTTGAGTAATGTCGACGAGAAGGTCGCCTTTTTCACATGCTTTGCTATACGAGGCTTTGAGGCGATGGTTGCAATAAAGCTCTCCAAATTAGATCATAAAAGTACATCGGTGTATAGGATTCTCTGGGCTTCTCTTGACCAGCCTTTGCATACTAATTGGCATGCGGAAAACGTTTCATACAATCGAACGTATTTACGGGCGCTCTGTTTGCTACATTCGTTTTGTGTTTGTGCGTAAATGAGATGAAATATACGTCTAAGCACTTCGGAAGGGAGCTTGCTCCAAGAGTTTCGTGCCATTTTTTTCAGGAAAGAAAGGGGTAAAAAGATTAAACTTTTTCAAAGATCTGGGCAAACAATGTCATTAGATGGCGGACCTAGGTTACTTTTTGATGAAGCCCAGTAATAGGTATAGCTGTAAGAACGCTCACATCCTTCTTAACTAGAAAATTGAACGCATTGCTATTTCATTGCTAGTTTAAGCAGGCTTTTATTGGCAGGTATCACTACTCACAGTAAGCGATAGTGCTCTTGATGCGGAATCTCCCACTTGTAAGCCTTTATAAATTACTTATAAAGCATGCCACCAAGATTGCCAGCAGCCACCAGAAAATGATTTAATCGCCGCCTCGCATGGTGTCCCGATGTATTCAATTCTGAGATTTTTGAACACGATTCCACCTATTTTGCGATGCTCGGCTATATAAAGTGCAATGATCAGCCCATCTTTCCTAAGTGGTTTTTAAAGAGAATTTTAAGACATATCTAACCAAGGTAATTTCAATAGTTTTTCTGAATAAATTTTTTGAGCAATCTTGAAAAATATTAAATGCCTTTTTAGGCCCAAATGTCAAAATTCTACATATAAAGGTCTCACTCAAATGCTCCCGGGAGGTTGCGTTGGGTCAAGAGGAACAATTTGATCTGATATGTGCTATAGGAAAAGTCTTCGTTTTCATGCTCAAAAACGCAATCGTTTGTTTTTCGACAAAAACCATGAGGTACCCCTCATGCTTTTTCGAGGATTTTTGATGACCCAAAAAAAGCTGAGCAAAGGTGTCAGGAAGTTACTGCTGAACGAGAGCAATTGTTTGGTGGCATTCTGGCAATCTAGAACGACTTCCAGCAAGAGAAAATACGGCTCAAATACAACCAAATTTGGCTGTAATTTGCATATCTCTGGGTAGTAGAGCCTAGTGTCAGTATGTTTCCTGCCTGTTTACGTATTATTTTCATTGATACGGATGTGTAGTGTCTTAGAGGAGTTCGACCCACAGCGTTCAATGGCTTTTAAAGAGTATTGGAAATAGAAAAACTGCAAATTAATCAGATATTCAATAGTTGGCGGTATCCTGATAAGTTAAACGAAGGTCTTCTCTTAGTATCTTTGTAGGTGGCTCCTCAATGGTACCAAGAAAAGGTGTAGGACCACTGTACTAGTAGTGTCTAAAAGTTCTCATATACTGTAATGGCAGCTATTATCTTGACAACGAATACATATATAAAATTCTATTACCTTTGGTGAAAATGCATAGCTACTAACATTTGTATCATACGTCAAATGGCTGTGATCTAAAGCATCATGCGCATCCCTTGGCACTCTTGCTTATGAGCGATTTGAGCATGAAACGTTTGCGGCAGAGCTGAATCGTCTGTATCATCTTGCATCATCATTATAGTCAGCCCTTTGATGAAATGTGGGTACATACCATCATTTTTTGCTCATCGTAGCTTACGTTTCCACATGGCTTGCATGTATACAGCTAGAAACAGCCTATCGGAACAAGATTAACAGATAATCATCATCTGATACGATACTGATGCACGGCTGCGAGGGATTTATGCATTGCGCATCACTAAATGTTGTATGTATGCGTGGAGAGTACGTGGTACATACCGCTTTATGAGAAGAAAGGAAGACACAGCACACTATACCAGCAATTGTGTTGGTTTTAGAGAGATCCTCTTTTTCTTTATTGCATGCTATTACATTACATTGCTTTACATGTACTGTATGAAACGTGGTAAATACGCATAATGTGATGCAATGATGGTATATTGTGTTATATGTACATCTCTCGGATGCAAATGACCTCTTTGATACGGGTAGCAAAGTATATATGCTGCACATGTGTTTCAAAAGCCTGCCCATTCTATCGAGTAACATACCATCTGGCTGGGTTCCTGCTTCTCCTGCTCATCCTCCGTTTCTGCTTGTTCTTGATCTGCTGCTGCCGCTACAAGCACAAATGTCTTTTTCACGTTTGTTGCCGTTCTTCCCATCCCAATGATTTCCAACGGCAATACCTCTTGGTCTTTTGTCTGCTTGACGGAAACAATGTACTCGCTGTGCACACACATGGGATCATTGGGATACAGCAAAAACTGGCCGCCAAATTTGACACCACTGGTAATGTAAAAGCCTTGCGACCAAAAGAAATCAAAGACGTCTGCATTCAGTTTTCTCTGTTTGTGCGCTATTGCGGTAACGTGCGGTTCCCTGTGTTGCATCATTGTTGTGCTGGTAGTAGTTTTGGATGGTTTTTGAATAATATGGGCCCAACCTGTCATAAGGAATTAAGTTTCTGATTTGTTTGTTTATCAATGATTACAAGTCTAGAACCTTATTGGTAAACGGCTAGCTTACCTCTGTTTACTAATAATTCAACTTCTTCTGGTAACAAAATAAGCGGAAGGCCGTAAAATGTGTTTTGCAGAGGAAACTGTGGAAGAGTGCCATTCAATGCGCCCACGATACGGTGCTTGGTCCTGAGCTGCTCGACATCTTGCTTGGCTTTAGCCGTGCTGATACTGCTCACACACACACTTGGACACTTGCTTACCTTTTGCCTCAAACACAAAGTATTTATCGCCCAGTTTCTTGATGGCAATCTTAGCTGTCATGGTGAGCTGAAAACTGAAAAAGAGGAAAAAATATCCTAAACAAGACGCTGGTGGTCTAATCAACGTCCGAATGATGAGCCAAACAACAACAATTCCACGTGAGGAGGTACATTTGCATCTGTGTTGCATACAGAAAACGCTCAAGGTTCTTTTTCACCATGTGGCGCATCGATTGAAACATTTTCTACGGATTCTTTTCCTCTGCTCCCCTCCCTCAAGTCTGGATGATGATGAAAAATGTTGCTAAAAAACTAAAGCACTGCGGGATTTCAAGCATTTTGGCATAAATCATCATCACATCACAGCATATAGTCTCTTTCTTTTTTCCCGTTATTACTCGCAAACTATACAACTAGAGATGCCTGCAAGAATTCCTGATATCAAGCTCGTTAGACAGCTCATTCCGCCCTTATCCCATGAAATGCACAAGGGACAGGCAGGTAAATAGAAGAGCATATATGGATATAAAGACCACAAATTAAATGAAACACGAACTTTAGGAAGAGTTGGTGTAGTTGGTGGCTCAGAAGAGTAGGAAGCGTTATTTATTTTTTAGAACCTGCATATCTATTATTCCAAACATTCTCATCCGAATTTAGGTATACAGGTGCACCATACTACAGTGGGATTACTTCATTGAAAGTGGCAAGTATCACTCCTCGAGTTTTGCATGAATAGACGTGGTGTGGTAACAGCAGACTGCATAGGGCGTGGATTTATGCCACATCTTCTGCTCGCCTGGCGCTAGCACAGCCATCAAGGTAGACGTACAAAGCAAGCCCTTCAAATGAATACAGTGTGCCAACTATTTTATATAGAGTTATTCACCAGGTATACAAACAAACAAGAGCATTAGAAAAAGGAGAATATATACAAATATATACAAATAGATTTGATTGTACATCCATATCTCAGAACACAAGACTCTGTTCAATCAACACCTATCAAAGAGATTGTGGATAATGTTTCAAGTATTTTCTCAAGATTGCATGTGCTGGTGGTCGGTCCTGGCCTATCTAGAGACAAGATCATGCAAGATACAGCCAAAGAGCTCATCAAGAAGGCGCGTGAAAACGACATGGCCATAGTCATTGATGCAGACGGCTTGTTTCTCGTTCAGCAGCATCCTGAAACTGTGCAAGGCTACAAAAAAGCGGTGTTAACCCCTAATGTCGTGGAATTTAAGCGTTTATGCGAGAAAATGGTAAGATCGCTGTGTCTGATTTGAAAATGGGATAGATGTGTCTCATCTCCTTTTTTCCTTGATGTAGAATGTCCAGACAGACAAGGAGCAATCGGATCAAGCAGCCAAAGACCTCAGTCAGTCTCTTGGCGGTGTCACGGTTGTTCAGAAGGGTTCTGTTGATATTATCACTAATGGAGACCAAGGTAATATATTATAAATGCTGTGTTTGTTTGTTTGGAGCTAATAAATATCAACAATTATAGTTTTGCAATGTGATGCTGAGGGCGGTTTAAAACGTATGGGTGGTCAGGGGGATGTTCTCTCGGGTGCTATTGCGGCATTTTTAGCTTGGGGAAAAGCTTACCAAGATGGTGTTTGGAGGTAATCATACGCTGCTTGAGTATTTTCATTTAAACTAAAGCAATATCCCGTCTAGTCATTCAAATGAAATCCCTGCCAAGGATATTGCCATGTACGCAACATGGGGAGCTTGTCAGATTACTAGAACAAGTTCAAATTTGGCCTTCAAAAAGTATGGTAGATCCGTTTTAACCACTCACATGTTGGAGGAAATCGGTGCAAGCTATGATCAGTTTATGAAACACTAAAACATGACAAATAAATAAATATTTGACTATAAATACAAGGCATTCAATCTTGATGTTTTTTCACTCCTTTCTTCAACCACATCTCTCATTCTCTCTCTCTTCACATACAAAATGAAAGTATCCACTCTTCGACAAGAAACCACTATTGAAGAAGTCAAGGGTATCCCTGATTCCTTTTTGGAGATTGAAGTGAGAGCACCTCAAACTCATGGTAAGTTGATTGGCAATATAAACACCAACACCAGATCACTAAATCAGAAAAACCTAAATCAGGCACCGGATTTGGCATGTACACGGATTATGAAATTGTTTGCAGAACAAACATGCCCATGTTCAACTTTAAACAATCCACAGTGAGAAGACGATACAGCAAATTTGAATCACTGAAATTCAAGCTGGAGGAGAATGACTATGAGATCAAGGTCCCCAATTTACCTGGCAAGGTCTTTACAAGCAGATTTTCCGACAAGGTGATTGAGGAGAGAAGACAAAAGCTGGAACGATTTTTACAGATCCTCTGCAGCAACATCACTTTAATACAAGAGTATGAAGAGTCAAAAGCAAATCTAATCGTCAAATTCATCCAAGGCAAATACTAGTTGTCTCTTATCCTGTCAATATCATCTTTAGTCGCCTGAATTCTGTCCAGCAATCCCTCATATGCCACTGATAGCGTTCTGAATTCGGGCCCAATCTCTCTGTATTCTTCTATCTTCCGTGTGGTGTCCTCTAACATTGTTTCTGCATCATTATATCTTTTATCCAAAAGGTTTCTATATCATTATTACCATTTCTTATTAGTCATACATTTTTTTATCCTATACAAGTGAAATAAAGAATTTGTTATAAATCAACATACCTCAGTGTTTGTAACGCTATAATGAAATCCGGGTCATCGTAGGTGCCGATAAGGATGGATAGCTGAAGGATTCTACATGGATCTATAAGAATACGCATGTGTGGGATCAGAAGTAGCAATGCCTCTTACTTGGTTTTTAGCAGCATGGCGTCCACAAGGGCGGCATAGTGATCATCCAGCGCCATGTTCTTGTCTTTCTGTGCCTTGTACTTAAACTGCTCAATCACTGTCCATGTCACGTCCAGCATCTCCAGTATTGTCTTTACATAGTCGGCAACTCTTTTGCCAAGATTTGCCTGCCTGTCCCGTAGTTTGGATTTCATTCCGTTCATATGAATCATAGTCTGATGAATCGTGGTGATGTTGAGTGATGATGCGGTGATATATTCGGAAACTTGGTTATATTTTAATTTGATGGCTTCATCCAGGTTGCGTGATAATGATCCTTGCTGTAGGATGGATCATCATTAATATAAGCCATCTCGGGATTGTTTGAATATCAACTTGCCTGATTCTATGGAACATGCTCAGTACTCGATTCCCTGATTTCCAAACGAGTGCACTCACCTCCACTTTTTGTATCTCTTTCAGTAAGAGCTCGTTTCTAAAGCGAATGACATTATTCTTCTTGGCCTACGCGTGTATCTATGCGGGTCAGTCAGAAGGCTGCAAGACCAAGTCTCTATACATATTACTTGACTCAATTGCTGCTCGATTTCTAATGCTTGTTCTTGGCTAGTAGACATTATTCTTTTTTGTGTGTGTGTGGGTGTGATTAAGGAGGGAAAGATATGGCAAAACGCGGAACATCCAGTCATTCCATATCCTTAAATGGCTGGTGCTTAAAATAAAGACTCCTGTCAATCACTCCACAGTTACCGAAATGTCAAACTTTTACATGGCCGTGTGCCAAGAGATCCAGGATCATTCACTGTTTTAGAAATAGGAGACGGCATTCATTACTAGCAGCAAATTCCAACAGTGCAATCCCTTGCCGATACATGGTATAAGCATGCTATTTGTCAGTGCTGGTGTACATACACAATGCAGCAAATCATCAAATCAAAGTCTCAAGCGATCAGGGACCGAAATTTTATATATAGAGTGCTTGCCTGACTATAGGCGTGTGCATCAGCAAAGAAGCTTTCAGCACAGATACCATTCTCAGAGATAAGCATCCCCTTATTTTACTAAATCCAATCAAATCACAGACGTCCAAAGACTTTGACAGCCATAGATCATGGAATATAAACAAATGGCGAAACACAAAATAAGAGAGGAGAAATGGCATTCAAGTGTATTTGTTTGGCTGCATCAATAAAAAGATACGCTTAGCAAAAGAGCATCGATGATGACAATATTCCGGTGACTAAATGGTGCTCGGAAAAGTGCCATCAGAAGCAGTTGAAAAGTAAACATTGCTACTAACAAACAACTCTATCAACTGCATATAAAGAACTCGCTTTTTATTTCTGCGATGTAAACCCAAACTGTGCTCACATTGCGATTGCCATTCACTATGGACGATGAATTTATGGAAGAACCATGGGGCGAGTTTGGAGCAGAGGAAGAAATAGAGGTGGAAGAGGGGCACAACGCACCGCACTGGGAGGAAGAGTACGAAGAAGAGCCCATGATGGATCATGGACACCAAGAAGAGCACGAAGACAATGAGTGGATCGAAGTGGTGGAGACCGAAGATGGATTGGACACACAGCCGCGCAAAGAGTCGCCTTCACCAGCACCACCACACGATGATTTAGAAGAGCCGTCTTGGGACCAAGAAGAGGAGGATCAGAAAAGAGTGGATGATGTCAAAAAGATTGTGGACGAGCACTTGAATCCCTCCGAAGAAGATGAAGAGTCGTGGTCTCAACAGCCTGATTTACAAGCAGCAAAGAAGAAGAAGAAGGGAAAAGAAGATGACGATGAAGATGGAAAAAAGAAGCTCAAAGCACCTATGCCTGATACTTCAGCACATCCTCCTACTGCAACTGCTGCTACGCCAATGCCTGTGTCCTCTGCTCCAGTCGCAACGGTTACTGTTACCTCGCCTCCACCTCCTCCACCTCCTCCTGCAACGCAACAGCAGCAGAAATCTCAAGAAGAGCAGAAAAAACCACCACCACCACCGCCCCCTCCAGCACAGCAACAGCCGCCCCCTCCTCCTCCTCCACCCCCACCACAACAGCAGCCTCCTCCAGCGCAACCTCCAGCACAGCCTCCTCAGCAACCAGCCCCAGCACCAGCACCCGTCCAAGCAACTCAATCAACTGCTACAGGTTCAACCTCCATGCCCACAGTTGGTGTTGCAAGACCGCCTCTCGCTGGTCAGCCTAACGCTCCCATTGCATTACCTACCGCATCGCCCGTGCCTTCACCTGACATGGCAGCCAACATGCCTGCTCTGGGCTATTCACAAGATTTAGGTGGTCTAGGTCAAATCGGCGTCTTTTCTAGTGATGGTGCTGGATTCTCGCATTTAAATCATGGCATGGATTCATTTACTATTCTACTGACATTCATATTTGTAGTCTTTTATACTCGTACTTCATAGTTTCATTTAATAGCATCCCATAAGAATAAAGATCCTCAATTCTCTTCTACTTTCTGACAGCTTTTTGTACATTTCTTTTTTGTTTATTGTTCCAAAACGATTGCGATTGCAAGCTGACAAGCATGCAGATCCTACAATCTATCAATGACACCTTGTAATTCTTCCTCTGAGTAGATTCTAAAGTTATGCTCTGGTGTAACAGCTGCGATTTGGACATTGGTTTTGTTCAACTTTTCCTCCATGACAGACTTCAAGACGGTCAAGGCGAGAGTCTCTGCTTCCTTCAAGGTCATTGATTTGTGATATTCTTTTTGTAATTCAGTTTGAGCACCTTCAGAGCCTGATCCAATAGCCTTTGCTTGATACTTCATAAATGTACCTGAAGGATCAGCATGGAAACTACACAGAAGATGAATACACGAAAGATCAGATACGTATTCCATGTGCAACTTACAGTTGAGGTCCGTTTTCATCAACACCTGCAATGAGTAATGCAACACCGAATGGACGACTCTGCGTAGACATGTTATTACACATTGATTCTCAATCACCCGCTGCTCTCCCCTTGTATATCTCTGCATTTTCATCCACTCACCATGATTGATTCTTCACCGTCAGCACCCTCACCAAATCTCAATGCTAAATCGCATACACTTTGAGTGGCACTTTCGACTTTGAGTTTCTCGTCATATGTAAATCTGTGGTTCTATTATGCATCTGGATGAGCTCTCTTGATCACTTGCCGCACTCGACCCATACTTACTTGAGCAGCAACTCGTGCATGTTCAATCATGGTTCTGGCATCAGCGGTCATACCACTGACAGCACAGCCTAAATGTTCATCAATTTCCATAATCTTTTCAATGGAGCTAGGTTCCAATAAAGTGGAAGACACACGCTTCTCAACAGCCAAGACAACGCCTTCAGATGTTTGAACACCAATAGCAGTTGTACCAAGCTAGATGCATCATACAATTAGCTGGCATTTCTCAAGTACATTGGGCTTATAGTAGACTTTACCTTGATAGCTTCAATGGCGTATTCAACTTGGAAAAGACGACCTTCGGGAGAAAAGGTGTTGACACCACGGTCATACTCGGAACGTGTTAAAAACATGGTTTATAATCGAAATGTGTAATGTAGAAGGGATAAAGAGAAGAAAAAAATGAAATGAAAACGTAACTGCAATCCGTTTGTGTGATAATGTCTAATTCACTTTGGAATAGAAGGCGACGCGTACCTGCACTGCTCGGCAATGACGGCATCCAAGTAGTCACGAACTTTTGGTTGCAATAGCATCAAATCAACACCTCCAATGTTGGTTTTTTCCTGCAGGAACCGCACATCACAAGAGTAAAGCATCATGGTATGGTGCTTGGCATCTAATTTCTCTTTATTCTGTACAAATCTATGGACGAAAACAGGACTCTATTTCTTGTAGACTGTATGACATCTATCGACGAATGCCTGCAACATCATCTTTGATACCTGATCAAAGAACACAGTGGAGGCTTGAGCATGCAATGGCGAGGCAAAATCAAAGGAAATGTCGAAATCCACCCAGCATGTTGGATGATCTGCAGCAGAAGGCAGGCTTAGCTTGGATTGAGGCACATTGGGCGTAAATTTCCATGTCGTTGTCATGTCATTGAACAATTTGGCATCTGCAGCGACGGCCTACGCATCGAAAAAGACACAAATCAATGCTGGGTTGCCATGACAACATAGTATACTTGATGATTACCTGCACTAAGGATGGCTTTCGGCATGTTACTTTTGACATGTACTTTTCTTGAAACAGTTTGAAGCCTACACCAAGCTCTGCTTCCATAACATTGGTGCCATTGCTCATGGGTGTATTGGTATAGACTCGAGAATGATTGCAGAAAGGTATGAATTGGTAGTAATCATCTACATTGGATACGACGGCGTACAATTGGTTTTGAGAAAAGCTGTATCGGTTTGTTTTGATCAGCACATTTTGCACAGAAATCGATGCAGAAAGACAAGGACTCACCTGAGCAGTTTTCGTTCAGAATACTGCTTTCTAGAGCTTAGTATGTTTGGTATAGAAAAGAAATGACGACGTTGTGGTCTAAGGATCGTTGCCATGTTTAGTTACAGAAATTGAGTAAATATCCAGGGAAGGTGGCGAACTCGGATGGCCATTTCACAACATCGCAGCATCTATCTCCACTCAGCCAAACGACACACACAACACACGAGTCACCCTCTGGGGAAGCATTGGCTCAACTGATAATATTCTTTCTATATTTGGACCTGAGCATGTTCACTCTTCATTTGAAAAGGTTCGATACCTGTCAAAGTGTTGGTTGTTTAAATAAACTCGACAATTTGAAATATAGGCCATTTAAAATGGTGCAGATAGCAATCTTCGATGGTGCAAATAGTAATACTCAAAACAAAAACGACCTTTGGTGTCATGGGCAGTGTCACTGACATGTTTGATGGTTTGGCACCTGAAGCGGTGCTTGAACACAATGTCAATAAGCAACGCGTGTTCAAGCCTGCTATCCTGATCTGCAGACCATTTAGAAAGAGGTAGAGGCTCAATATGGTAGTAACTGAAGTCAGGGATAAGGAGTGAGGAGTACCCACTCACTATCTATGGGGATAAATAGTAACTTTGATTGAATTCAATAAACCCCATCTATACTCTACGGTATATCTATATACATTGTACACGACATTGGATACAACGAAAAAGGTACGCACTCGCTATCTGTTGTCGGTGAAGCCACACTGGTAAACATACTGCTGCTCTCCAAGTGTTGGTACATTCTTCGTGTCACCCCTCTTCCAAAGAAAGACCTTGAACGCATTCAATCCGTAGCTATCCAATACTTAAAGCAAGGCATTTTCCCGGCTATCCCGTGGACCACATGGACCCTACCTCGTTACCAAGGTGCATTAGGCATTCTAGATGTCAAGTTACAATCTGCCGCCCTGTACTTCCGGTGGGTTCAGCCTTTGCTCACAATGACCTCAACTACCAACCATAGCAACCCGCTTCTGGCTATGCTCTCATTGCACCTCAATAACCACAACAGAATTGAGTTTTATCAGCTTCCGCTATTGTTGCCTCCTGTCCTTCATCATATACTTCCTCGCATTCATCTGTCACCGCTTTGCATCGTCTGTACCTCCACTGTGGATTCTGTCGACCATTTCTGTTTATTTGTGCTCCTAAAGCCATAGCATGGCAGAACATCATCACAGAATTTTTTTTGGCCAACCGTCGACATTCGAGACATACAAAACTGTCTTATCTCCCTCGACTTTTACCCCATTCGATATAGTCAAAAGCCACAGGCTCCTTCACATGTAATAGTCATGCTCACACTGGCTAACATTTGGAAGGCTCACCATCGTTTGGTTTTCAATCAGCAACCCTTCCTTCCTTTCTCCATCACTAGTGCCATCTGACTCGACGTTCAAAAGACGATCGATGAGGATCAGGCACGCAGTGCCCTGTAAATCATTGTAGATTTGTTGCAAACTTTCAGCTTTAGTTCTTCTGCTTAAATTTCGACCCATAGTCTCTTGTGAATTGCGCCTGCCGCTTGATTGCAGTCCTCGGATTGCGATTTATGCGGAGCAAGTAATAAAAACCTCCAAGGTACGCACTGTATAAAATCAGGCTTCTTTCATGTTTTTTTGCTTTTCTTTTTCTTCTTTCTTCTTTCTTCCCTCTTTATCCATTTTATCCATTGCGATTGAAAGATGGCCGATTTATTCAAGAGCAAAGAAAACGAATTCTACATTGAGCTCTCTCAAGAGAGATATTACTTTCCTGGAGAGGATATATCGGGTAAATGGCATTTGCAAGATGGCAATATAAACAAAGCGCTCACACAGAGATACACAGGCGATGTCATCCTTGACTTGAAAAAGGCCACTAAAACAAACAACATTCGAGTGACATTAGAGGGCACTGTTGAGATTGGAGGCAGAAGCATGATCCTATTCACCAAGTCTGCTCATATAGCCGAGTCGCCTGAAGGAGATCAGAAATCGCATTACCTTGAACCACATACACACCGATTCCCATTTCGAATGACAATTCCTAGCTCAAAGGACTACAAGGTGCCAAGCACATTGGAGGTGAGTTTTAGCACATCATTCGGATGTCATGGCACACCTCAGGACCTAACACGTGAGGATATTACTGTTAGATTACTAAACTGTTAAAAGTGAGCTATCGCCTGGTAGCCATCTACAACAAGGCGTACACACTGGAGAAATTTTGTCCGACAGCGTCTGTATCTATCAACATTTTGGAGGATATCAATGTGGATAAAGCAGAATTTGCAGGCGAACAGCGCATTGAAAAGGAATTGCTCCTGAGTGGAGAAACAACCAGAAAGGTACGAGTTTCTACGGTAGTCGGAAAACGTGCTGCTGTGAAAGGTGAGATAATCACACCATCATGAGCATGGCATCCGAGGCTGACAGAGAGTGTAGGCGATGTGATACCCATTTCTGTGACCATAGAGCACATTGGTGTCATGGTGAGAGACAAGGCACTGTCAATCCAGTTACTGAGATCAGTCTATTACGGCAGAAACAAGTAAGTTGAGCTACAACATGTTGGTGTATATAAATAGTAACATTTGGTGCAACACGCATAGATCCGAATTATTTGGACCAAAAGTCATTCGTCAAATCACTTCAAATATTGAGATATCAGGTCCCATCAGTTTCACAAAGACATTTGCTATGCAACTACCGATTCCATCCAATATCTGCCCTACCGTCGATAAATCAGGCTCGACCTTCAAGATTGAGTACAGTTTGCGCGTGTCTATCAACCTAAACGAGGAAAACCCACACCGTCCTGAAACAGCGGGCGATATTGTCATCTTCAACGTGCCGTTTGTCATTGGCACCTATCCCAAGCTTGCTTTCAACATTGACGACGACGACGATAAGGAGGAGGAGGAACAGAAGGCGGACGAGGAGAGTACATCACAGAAAGACGACAGCAGCAATTATTTAGAGTACGAGCAAGTGGCCGAGAAAATGAAGGATATGGATTTGGGCTCGGAAGTCAATTCACCCACACTGCTGCAACAGTCACCATCCGTCAAGCATACCAATTCCATCACGCGCATTGATCCCACCATGGCATCGCCTCAGCCTTCGTTTGAGTCGATACACGAACCTGTGCCTGAACCTGCTGTGAACAAACCAAATGAGATTGCATATCAAGCGCAGATTGTTTCACCACCATTAGATAGAATTCCAAGTACGAACAGCACTGCCACGACACATTTTCCTACACCCAAATTAGAAAACGCCTTACAATCAGGAGAGCCTGTTGAACCATCCTCACCAAAACCGCTTTATTTATATGATCAGCCCACCAACAAATCGCCTTCATTTCACCACAAACAAAATTTAGCCACCAGCAGTAACACACCTCCTCCTGAACACTCCACGTTGGTACCATCGTCTCCTTCTTACAAGGCTAAGCTCAAGATTACTCCATCTGAAATCTACAATGACTATCAGCCGATGGTGTCTCCCACTACTGGTGACCCCACTTCAACACCGGTATCACGACATGACAGTGTTGCTTCGCTGCATCCCTCCACCAGCACAACAACGAGCAGCAGTGTTGGTGTTGGAAGACAGGAATCTGTTCGATGGATTGTGAGAAATCAAGATGCACCCACTCCCGCTGTCATATCGCCTCAGATTCCACCGCGACCAACACCTTCAGTGAGCAATCAAGGCGGTGCATTTATGATGCCTACACCTAGCTTCAGCGAATCCACATCAACACAGACAACACATCATTCGCCACCTTATCATCATAATCATTACCAGCATCATGATCAATCCCACCATAATAACTATGGCACTTCCCCTCCTCCACCACCCTTGCCACAGCAATTTTACAATCATAGCAATCACTCAATGCCAATGCCACAACAACAACCACAACCGCAGCCACAACACCATCAGTTCCCTCCCTACACAAGTAATCACTACCCATACCCAGATGCAAATGCATATAGCCCCTACACTTCTCCACCACCACCACCATCACATCCATCATATTCTGGCGCTACAGGCTTCCCTCAACCACAGCCGCAGCCGTTTTCTGGCGGTTTCATGGGCATGCCATCTCACCAAAACTATCAACCTCAACCTCAATATCCGTTCTACAACAATTAATCAATAAACAACATGTGTATTTTAGAGTGCGTTTATGATGACATAAAAACCAAATTAAATCAAGTTCAATACGAAAACTGTGACATTAAAAGCTTTGATTTAGCTTTCAGATTAAATGCAATCGTCATCAGAGAACATGACTAATAATGCATGGTATTTGTCATTTATTGAGATATACGGTACTACGGTGAGATAAACCTGAATTTAAGTGGTATAGCACCGTCTTTAATGTACAACGTCTTATAACAACATTAATCAGTTTTCAAAATTAATGCACCCTTCAATATACATTTTGGACTTATTCTTAAACTTTTTTTAAAGATAATGTATTTAAGCATGTCTAATACTTATGCTGTTGGTATCGCGTGTAATTACCTTAGGCCATTTATACCATGCATTTTGAATGTATAATCTTGCCTTTCTTATTTTTGATTACATTTTTAGTTTCAATACTAATGCTTTATTTCTCATAGCTGTCTCCAAATTTGAGCCAATAAAACCGCATAAAAGCTAGTTTTAAACGCCGCGGAGCTCGAAAATTTTTGCGAGGGTTTCCCTCTGTTTTGACGTTAGGCGGAGTTTTAAGTACTGCCAAATACAGTAATTTAGCAATTCTATCATCAAAATCCCCTAAAATGCCAGAATATGCCTTACTACACACCCCAGCTTATGATGCAAACGCTTGAGACTCTCAATTAGCACCAAGTAAGTGATACAAATCAAGTGAAGGCAGCCTATCTACCCCCTAGCCTCTGAATCAAATCTAGTTGTGCTTCAACGATAGGCTTATCCACACAACGGAAAAGGAGGGTTATGGTTCAAAGAACCGTGAAAAGTGGGAAAAGTAACAAGAGGGCATCACTAGAATGTGATGAATAACAGAAACATTGCAATACAGTTACATACAAAAAGGTAACATGCAATGTGTACCATCAAAATGACGAGTACAAGAAATCAAAGGTTTAGTAGAAAAAAGTATCGTGGTTGCCTCATAAGAAGCAGGAACACCAATACCACCAGTATTACTACAGAAGAAGTAACACTTGAAAAACAAAAAGAATGCAAAGCTACTCCAAGATAGAGCAGCACTGCCAGCGATACAATGCATCAGAAGATAATACACCATAGCACTATGGTACAGCAACAGAAAAATAGTTGCGTGCAAAAAAAGTGGGAAAGAATAAATCGCAATAGAGCAAGCTAATAAAGAATGCACACTGTTACGAGAAAGAAAGCAGTAGAAGGTTGAATGAATGTAATCCACGGCAACCAAATCCGTGGCAACAACCAAAAAAGGGGAATATACAAACCAAATACAAACCAAACACAACAATGATTAAATATATTGCAACGAACTGGCCTGAAATAAACTGCGTAATTAGTATTACTGTATATTGTACCACCAAAAATGGCTCTTATCGGCTAATACCTACTGTAACAAACTTGAAAGGTGTCGTCTTGAGTACTGGTGGTTGCAAAGACACGCTTCGTTTGGCAAAAGTGGTGTAGTATTCAATCAATAGTAATAAAAAGTATATGGTTTAATAGAAACAGTGCAGTGCAAAAACAGTGCGAGAAAAAATAAAATAAAATAAAAAAAACGCGCTACTGAGGGTGACTACAGTCAATAAGCTGCCGCAGCACAGAGCACACAGAATTTGAATGACGTGTACAACGAACATTTTGCACTGTGGTGACTGTACCCAAATGATTTTTTTGCGATGATTTTTTTGAATCAAAATAGATATAATTTGACATTCGTAAACATTTTTGTTAAAATTAGCTATTGAAAGTGTGCTCAGCGTATACTACTTTCTAATAAACTTAAGGGGATAATTTGGAGGCGCATTCAATGGTGTCAATTTTAAAGTACTTTTAGAATGAAAAGATAAAGAATTTTGCCAAAATATAAAAAGCAGTTTTTCCAAGAAAAGTCGAGATTTAGCATATACAACGTTCAAAATAGCAGTTGCACGGGTTACCCTACATCTGTGCGGTCATTTTGATTTAATATATATCATAGTAAAAAGTGTCGTTTTCGCCTTCAAAATTGCGATCGTTTGATTTTTAACAAAAACCATGAGGGGTACCTCATGAAAAAACGTGAATTTTCGACGATTTGGATTGATCCGAAAAAAATAAAAATGAATGTTCAGGATGTAAATGTTGATCGATAGTAATTATTTGGCACTATTCCAAGCATCTGGAACGGTTTATTAGAAGACAAGATATTGAGGGTTGAATTCGGACGATTTGGCTGGAAAAAGTACCTTTAGTGTCATGCAGATCTACAAAAACTGATGCTACCTGTCTGATCCAGGCTTCTAACAATTGGTGTTTTTTAGGGCTGCAGAAAATACTACTATCAGACAGAAAGTAATGTTAGCTTAGTGTAGGCTTCACATTAAAAATTCTCAGAAACTGATGAATTCGTGTTAATAAAGTCGAGTGGAACGATATGAGTAATCAGTTGTCAACTGTATCTAAAACGAAAGCAAAAGAGACCTCCTTATTACAGGGCATCTCTTGATTGAAATAGAGTAGATCCCTGGATATGACTACTGCACTGGAGATGAGTATATGGGTGGAACGCGAGATTATAAGTTCGGGTGTGGAATATCTGATGTAGAGTACACACATAAAGTGATGAGCGTGATGTATACGCATTGAGTGGATCTTGACAGTAAAGAGTTTGTAGCACGTTGAGTTGGGTTTTACCAGTGCACAGACGATGATCAACATGATGTTAACAAATCACATGTCGAGTGGCTAGAGCGAAAGTGAAAGTAACTTGTCTAGGCACACGCTGTGTGTTCACCTGTTTGTGTGTGTGGAGCCAGATGTGCATGTAGTCTTCAGGCACATGCTGGTGAACGTAGGCTTTGCATACAACAACTGCACTACTTTTTATAGGCATAGGCCATTAGTAGAAGCTGGATTAAAACACGATAAGCAGTGCTTTTGGTATTTCTGAGCGTTTTTAACGTAAAAAAATACACAAAATTTCCATTTTTTTCTAACTAATAGTAATCAGCATGTAGTCCTAAAAGATACCTATTGTTTAAAGTCTGGATCAGGTTTGTAGCAGTAGTTTTTGTAGATCTACATGGCACTAAAGGTACTTTTCCCAGCCAAACCATCCAAATTCAATCCTCAATATCTCGTCTTGTAAACCCTTCTAGGGGCTCGGAATAGTGCCGAATGATTGCTATCGATTACCATTTACATGCTGAGCCTTTATTTTTATTTTTTTCGGATCAATCCAAATCGTCGAAAATTCACGTTTTTTCATGAGGTACCCCTCATGGTTTTTGTTAAAAATCAAACGATCGCAATTTTGAAGGCGAAAACGACACTTTTTACTATGATATATATTAAATCAAAATGACCGCACAGATGTAGGGTAACCCGTGCAACTGCTATTTTGAACGTTGTATATGCTAAATCTCGACTTTTCTTGGAAAAACTGCTTTTTATATTTTGGCAAAATTCTTTATCTTTTCATTCTAAAAGTACTTTAAAATTGACACCATTGAATGCGCCTCCAAATTATCCCCTTAAGTTTATTAGAAAGTAGTATACGCTGAGCACACTTTCAATAGCTAATTTTAACAAAAATGTTTACGAATGTCAAATTATATCTATTTTGATTCAAAAAAATCATCGCAAAAAAATCATTTGGGTACAGTCACCACAGTGCAAAATGTTCGTTGTACACGTCATTCAAATTCTGTGTGCTCTGTGCTGCGGCAGCTTATTGACTGTAGTCACCCTCAGTAGCGCGTTTTTTTTATTTTATTTTATTTTTTCTCGCACTGTTTTTGCACTGCACTGTTTCTATTAAACCATATACTTTTTATTACTATTGATTGAATACTACACCACTTTTGCCAAACGAAGCGTGTCTTTGCAACCACCAGTACTCAAGACGACACCTTTCAAGTTTGTTACAGTAGGTATTAGCCGATAAGAGCCATTTTTGGTGGTACAATATACAGTAATACTAATTACGCAGTTTATTTCAGGCCAGTTCGTTGCAATATATTTAATCATTGTTGTGTTTGGTTTGTATTTGGTTTGTATATTCCCCTTTTTTGGTTGTTGCCACGGATTTGGTTGCCGTGGATTACATTCATTCAACCTTCTACTGCTTTCTTTCTCGTAACAGTGTGCATTCTTTATTAGCTTGCTCTATTGCGATTTATTCTTTCCCACTTTTTTTGCACGCAACTATTTTTCTGTTGCTGTACCATAGTGCTATGGTGTATTATCTTCTGATGCATTGTATCGCTGGCAGTGCTGCTCTATCTTGGAGTAGCTTTGCATTCTTTTTGTTTTTCAAGTGTTACTTCTTCTGTAGTAATACTGGTGGTATTGGTGTTCCTGCTTCTTATGAGGCAACCACGATACTTTTTTCTACTAAACCTTTGATTTCTTGTACTCGTCATTTTGATGGTACACATTGCATGTTACCTTTTTGTATGTAACTGTATTGCAATGTTTCTGTTATTCATCACATTCTAGTGATGCCCTCTTGTTACTTTTCCCACTTTTCACGGTTCTTTGAACCATAACCCTCCTTTTCCGTTGTGTGGATAAGCCTATCGTTGAAGCACAACTAGATTTGATTCAGAGGCTAGGGGGTAGATAGGCTGCCTTCACTTGATTTGTATCACTTACTTGGTGCTAATTGAGAGTCTCAAGCGTTTGCATCATAAGCTGGGGTGTGTAGTAAGGCATATTCTGGCATTTTAGGGGATTTTGATGATAGAATTGCTAAATTACTGTATTTGGCAATGTTTAAAAGTCCGCCTAACCAAAAAACATAGGGAAACCCTCGCAAAAATTTTCTAGGGTCAGCGGCGTTTAAAATAGCTTTTTAAGCGATTTTTTTGGCTCAAAATTTGGAGACAGCTCAGAGAAATAAAGCATTGATATTGAAACTAAAAATGTGATTATAATGAGAAAAGCAAGACTAAACATTCAAAATGCATGGTACAAATGGCTTAAAGTAACCACACACGATACCACCATAAGTGTTAGATGTGATCAAATACATTTCCTATCCTAGATAAAAACATTTTTGGATTAAATCTACGCCTATTCATGACATCTAAAAGTACAATTTTGCATTATATTGGTATCGAACCAATCAAAGTCTTCAAATGTCAATCATCTGGCTTATGAGATAAACATGCACCTATGCCAAATTTTGCGAGGAACATGATTGTGTGGTCAGACTTTAGTCATCTGGACGCGTTGCCGTTGATGGATGGACGATTTTCAAAATAATCAAATTTTGAGCACTGATTTCGACCGAAACTATGAGGATATCTGCTAATTACAAGCGTCTAGCTGCACCGGACTGATAGACTGGATGTTGCACAACACTGCAGTAGGTATTATGTATGCAATAGTTATTGTGCAAGGAGCAGCTTATAGTGGTTGTCTGGTGGGATGTAACATTGTCTGAAGAGCATCACATCGTTGCATGAGGAGTAGTAAAAGCTGTGCAAGTACGAAGTATTTATGCGTTGTGCAAATACCAATATCCTACCAAAAATAGCCAAGAGCATCTCATATTTGAAAACAGAGATAGAGAGATCCAAAGTAGATGGGACATTTAAACTTGGTTGTGAGCTAAATTTCATGCTGCAAAGACTTTTTGATGCCAATTTGAAGCAGCCACTAGTATTTAAAGCCACCTTGAAAGGTAAAGACTACAGAAAGTGTCAATGTTTGACGGCACACTTTCCATAAAATTTCAAGTATTCTCTGAATGCAGCGTGTTTAATATGATTGAACCTGCTGCAGGTTCGACAAGTAACTATGCATAAATAAAAGCTGCAATTTCTGGCCAATTTAAGCCCTAAATGCATCAAAAATACCTTTGAGTAATTGTGGGTAGCTATCTGTAGATTATATTCAGAGGAATTGTCTATTGAGATTGATGGGACTCTTACTGACATGTATGAGATACAGACAGAGCATGTGTAAGCAGTGCCGTATCAAGAGTGCATTTGATCCTGAGATGCAACCTTTAGAAGCGTCGTAACTCGAATTGCTCTAAGTGCCACCCCAGTTCATTTCCTATATTCTTTTTTCTTTCTTTCTTACAAGATCAGTATCCTACGACATGGAAACGGCAGCATCCTCTATACCTCACATATCGCAACATGATCAATTAGTATCGCTGATCAGCAACATTACATGTGCAAAAAGTAGTTCGCTCTCATTTATAAAAGGATTCATTCTCGGCCAACTCAGTGTAATTGTGGTGGTTGTCTTGGTATTGCGATATTTGTTTACAGAAGATGTCAAGCGCGTGAACAAGGTAATGGCATAAACAGCACTAAAAAAAGTATGGCTGCCTAACGTCTCTTATGATAGCGCTACATTCCATCGAGATTATCAACGACGACACCACCTTCACGAGCAGCCATTCCGTTACCGAATGACCACATTACATCGAAGACGTATTACGATATGATGCACCATCCACCCGAGAGCACAGATTGGCTCAATGTTTTGTTAGCACAAGCCATCTTGCAGTACAGAGAGGATGCTAAGATCAATGATCGTTTGATTTTAGCAGTGGATGACATTTTGAATGGCGGTGTCAAGCCAAACTTTCTGGGCCCTATTCATGTCACAGAGCTCAATTTGGGCGAAGAGTTCCCAATATTCAGTAATGCAAGGATCAGACGATCGGACGATGTGGGTTCCATGGTATGTGGAATCGTATGTGTAGAATCGCCAGCGTTATTGATATGTTGATTCTGGCAGAGAGCTGAAATAGACTTTGAGTATAATGATCAAGTAACATTGGGCATCGAGACACAGCTTATCCTCAATTGGCCCAAACAAGCATTCGCAGCACTTCCCATCTCGCTGGTGCTGTCCGTGGTGCGATTTTCTGGCACAGTAACGTATTTTCTTTTTGCACTGACATCTGTATGCCATACTGACACTGCACGCTCTTTAGTTGACCATTGAGCTCATCAGTCCGCCAGCAACCACGACACAACCCGAGATACCCCTTGAGCGATACATTGCCATTTCATCCCACTCAGACTTCGTCCTTGATCTCAAGGTGCAATCGCTGATAGGCTCTCGCACGAAACTCGAAGATATCCCAAAATTAAGAGATTTGATCCAGACAAAACTTCGAAATGTATATATTGATAAACTTGTGTATCCAACCTTTGTAAAGATCAAGGTACCCAACATGTGGAAGGATAAAATGGATGCCGACAGCACAGCGACGTCGGTTGACAACAGCAACACCATCACTGCCAATGCTACTCGCAACACAGCTGAATTAGAGCCTACTGCTGCCGAGAAACTGGAGGAATTTGTAGAGGACATCAAAGAAGCTTAATAGACAGAAAGGGGTGTGCGTGTAGACAGAGACCCGTTCAAATAAAGAAATTTTCACATCCTGAATTTTGATTACTTTCTCTTTTATACTTTTTTTTTTTTTCTTATTTATATAAATCATGTATAGACCACCACCAGGAAGTTATCCACCTGCTGCAGTAAGTGATAGCAAGACGTTATGATATGGAAATGCCTAACAGTGTCTAGTATGGCGGCTCACCCATACCACCACCACCAGCACAGGCTATGGCTCCCAATGGACAATGGCCAGCGCCAGGCGGTATGCCACCTATGCCACCTATGCCACCTGCTGTAAGCTACACGACAATAGCAACAACAGACCCAATGCAAATTCACTCACTGTTTACTGTAGGCAATTTGGAAAGAGCACACGACACCTGAAGGAAGAAAATACTGGTACAATAACGTTACGAGACAAAGTACCTGGGAGAAGCCTGATGATCTTCTTACACCCGAGGAGAAAGTATTCAAGGGCTCCAACTGGAAACAATACACAACACCAGAAGGCAAGAAATACTACAGCAATTCTGTTACCAAGCAAACAGTATGGGAAGTACCTGAAGAATTGAGAGGTAAGGCACAATGGCGACGCTCTTGAAGGTCAGTTACTCAAATGTGATATATTTCAGAGCCACTTGAGCAAGCAAGAAAAGCAGCCTCCATGACAAATGAAATGTAGGTGTGATTCAATACAGCCAGTGAATAATATACTTAAGTTTCATTCACCATAGGCCCCACCCTCCTCCACCTTCTCATACAATGCAAGCAGCTTTATCAACGCCATTGTCTGCTCAGTTTACGCAAGCTGCACCCGAATATGCCACCAAAGAAGAAGCAGAAAAGGCATTTTTTGGACTATTGAAGGAGACAGGCGTAAAGTCAGACTGGACGTGGGATCAAGCCATGCGAGCCATCATCACCAAACCACTGTATCGCGCACTCAAGACGATTGGTGAGCGTAAAGCAGCATTCCATCAATGGGCGGATGCCGAAGCAAAGAGAGAGCGCGAGGAAAGAGAGCAAAAGGAAGCACGTCTAAAGAACAACTTTTTCAACATGCTGAAGCAGAAAGACTTGAAGCCTTACACTCGATTCAGAACGGTGGCCAAGCTGTGCGGCCATTTAGCCGCCTTCAATGCGGTGCCAGACAGACAACGCGAGATTTACTTTGAAGAGTACATTCAAAACATGCAGCGCGAGGAAAAGGACAGAATGCGCGACTTGCGAAAGGAGAGCATGGACAAGTTTAGCAGACTGTTGCGGTCGATTCCTGAAATTACCTACAAGACATCGTGGAAAGAAGCACAGGATTTGTACAAGCAGTATCAACACAACACCGAGACGTTTGAGGGCATGGACATGCTGGATTTCTTGTCCGTGTTTGAAGAGTACAATCGCCAGCTGTGGGAGGAGCCTCTGCATGAGTTGAATAGCAAGATTCATGCCAGAAGAAGACGGGACAGAAAGGCAAGAGAAGGGTTCAGGGAACTGATGCATGAATTGGTGGCTCAACGTAAAATCAATGTGCGCACCTTGTGGAAGGAGATCTTCCCTGTGATCAAGGACGATCCTCGCTACTTGGCTGCTGTGGGAACGCCTGATTCTACGCCCTTGGACATGTTCTGGGACGTGATTGACGACTTGGACGAACAGCTCTACCACCAGAAAAAGACAGTGTACAATGCCCTCAAGAAGGCGGATTTGGAAGTGGAGCTCGACACACCCTTTGAAGCGTATTTGCAGGCAGTGCAGATGGATGCGCGTGTGAGGGAGCAAGTCAACCAAGACAACCTGCGCTTCATCTACGAACACTTGCTGGTCAAGGCAGAACAGCGAATCAAGGATGAAAAGCGTCGTCAAGAAAAGAAGCTGCGAAAGAAGCTAGACATCTTTCGACACGCGCTCAAGCATGCCCTGCAGCCACCTATCCAGCTGGAAGATACATGGGACACCATCAAGCCTCGCGTGGAGCATATGCCAGAATACCAAGATGTGCAAGATGAAGCATTGAGACAAGAAGTCTTTGATAAATACATGAAACGCCTTGCCGTAAGCTGTGTAATACGTGTTGGCATTGAATGCGGGTTGCTGATTCTTTGCTGCTTAGGAAAAGATGGAAAACGGCGATGAAGAGGAAGAAGAAGAAGGCATGATCAGAGAAGACGAAGAAGGTATGATTAGAGACGATGAGGACATGAGGGGTGGTAGTAGTAGTCGACGACACCGTAGAAAAGATCACGACGATGAGAGCGAAGAGTACCGAAACAAAAAGAGACGAAAGGTAAGCTCTTGTGTGTATTGCACATGAAATCGTCCACTCACACCACTTTGCCTTGCAGCGACATTCATCTAAAGGCTTTTCCAGCGCTGAAGAAGGTGAGGCTCTGGATGACTATCAAAACGACCCTCGAAGAATGAAATAGAGCCTGTAGATTTAGTAGCAATAAAAAAGTTTTAGTATATTTCAATGCCATTGCACATGTACCATCGAGTCTAGTTGCTAATACTTTCTCTCATCACTGCCATTTTAAAGTATTGCCTCCCCACACACGCGCGGGGCGTGCATAACCACACCTCAACATTTTAAAAACGTCTCCAAAATTGTGTGTGCCAGTGGAGTTTCTTCTTTCACCTCGAACATTTTACACTTTCTCCATGAATATTGTGTAAATCAACACCATGTCCTATTCCACTCAACAGCCACACCTGGACCGCGATCCACCTTTATCTGTCAATGACGCTGCCAGCAACATCACCAACAACAACAGCAAAGCAGGACAACATGCCACCAGCTTGACTTATGATACCCCGAGCCCACAACAACAACAGCAACTTAGCAACACACCCTCTACAACGACCTCGATTTCGAGCTCTGATTATGCCCTCAAAGTGATATTCAGCCAATTTGAACACATGGCAGATGCGAAAATGTCCATCATCTTGAATATGGGTGTCGTAAAGTGTATACTCTCCCAGCCGAGACGCTCCCAGTGGATGATCGTTAACGAGTCTTGTTATTACTAGGATGCTGATGTCGATTTAAAGAGGATATTGGGCCATGGCAGCGATCCAAACTTTGACAAGTTGATTTATTCGCTGTCTTCGTTGGCAGCGACACAGCAGAGTGGAGTGATTGACGCTGTCATGCGTTGGAGAAAGGTCAAGGTCGAGCCGCTGGATCCCTTATTGATCAAACGGGTCAGCGATTCAGCGCCATTGTCCCGAAGTCGTGAGATTCAATCTGTGCTGAAAGAGAGACAGTCTGTAAGTGTTGATTAGTATGTGTCTGTGTGTGTTTGCATTGTTGACTCAATGCCATGGTAGCTTGCGTCCGTCTTTATTCTCTGCAGAGCCTTGATAGAAATCATCAAACGACTGACACCAGGATCTTTGCCAGATGATCTCGGCGAGAATTTAGAGGAAATTGTGTTTAACCAGCTCAAAAAGGCAGACCCGTAAGTGTAGAAAGACATTCAGCAGTCGAGTCGACCCATCTCAATGCATCTGTATAGGGACGCCATCAAACGATCCAAAAACCGAACAGCCAGCATGGACCTCTTTGCTGAATTGATTGGCGAGCTTTCCAACATTCGATTTGCCTCTGTCAGCGATCGATTTATAGCTGAATTAGAGAAATACAACAGCCAAACCATCATGAAGGAACGCCAGGGACACATGGAGATGCTGATCAAAGGCATGCGCTATCTCAAGATCAAGATTTACCCTGTCGATGCACTGGAGGAAACGGCGGATTTCCTGTCCAGCTGTGCCAGCTTTTTCAAAAACGCACATGGCGCCAAAGTCAAGCACGCCTATGCCAAGCTGTTTATTCAGTTACTGCTGCCCATTGCCGGAGTGGCTGTAGCCGAAGTCAATTTCCCGTCGTGGGCCAAAGCCGTGGATCTGATGTATCCACGTGCCATCAAGATGACGCTTAAACCAAGGCACATTTTAGCCGGCTATCCGCTGGTGACCACACTGCTGTGTGTGAGCCGAAAAGAGTTCTTTGCAGCCAACTGGTCGCATGTGCTGGAGAGCTGCTACCAAAAGTTCAACAAGGACAAGTATACCCGCCTGGTGGCGCTGGGCTGTGTGTCTCGACTGACATGGACCTATCTGTTTCGATGCACGGAAAGCACAGCCATCACCTTTAAAAAGATGGATCTCGTCATCAAGACTCTGTTTCCGCCCTTTCGCCGTGCCGTGAATCCAGCAGACACGCCCTTGGACCACTTGATCCTGATTGTCTATTTTGCATTGATGCGCGATGTGGATTCAGGCACCAAAAAGATCCTGTTTTACCTGCTCAACACGGAGGCTTCGTCCGCAAGCAATTCGCACAACTGGGACCTGATCAATCCAGAACGCATGATTGTGGCACTGACCGCCTTTCGACTGATGCTGGCTGATCTGGAGCACAGCGTACAGCAGCCACCCTTCCCTGCGGATGTGGACATGGCCGGATGCGGTATTCCCATCTCGTGCACTGCAGATGTGTTTTCTGGGCCTATTCGTGCAGTCAAGCCTGACGTGACGGAAAGAGTGGAGGAAATCATCTCCAAGACACTATCCAGCCTGGATCAGACGTTTGGCCGCCTTCTGGTGCTGGATGAAAAGAACATTATCATGCGTGCAGCGCAAATGACAAGCAGCGTCAACAACAGCACCATTACCACCAATTACTCGGTGCCCATCTTTGCCAACACGGTAGGCTCGTCAGAAGGGCCCCAAATTCACCACCAATACGCCAGCTTCAGCGTGTCGTACACCAAGGACAAGCAGGCCTATTTCGACGTGATCAAGACCATCATTGACGGGATGCCGCGTATCATGCCTGCAGGGATCCAGCTGCGTACGCTGGTCGACATTCTGTCCAGATACACTGTGCACACAGACCCCGAAATCATCAAATCCGCCTCCAAGGCACTGTTGAGGATCGCAGCACAGATCGATAGCCAGACGGTGGTGGTGGGGTTTTCGCACTTTATCTGCAAGATTGAAGACAAGTTCTCCGAAGTAATTCAGTCGTTGGCGAGTGGGCCCTTGATCATGACATCGTCGGGTGGCAGTAGCTCCAGCCAAATGAATGGTGGTGTCATTAAGCTCTATGTGGATTTGCTGGCCATCTGGATTGACCAAGTGGATGTGACATGTGCGGACGACAAGAAGACCAGACTGGCTGATCTGGTGAGAGAGACGGAAGCCAATGGCCTCTTGTTCCTATGCAACCAGTCTGCCTCGATTCGCAAGTTTGCTGTGCAAATCATCAAGATGGCAGCCAAGTTGGCCGACAAGCTAGACAGGGAAAACGAGTATCTGAGCCAGCTGCTAGAGACCGTGGGCCAGGAGCTGATTCAATTCGACAAGGACACGCACGCATGGAGAGGCCACAAGCTGACATCGGACGTGCGTAATCGCGTGCTTCAGCACCAACGTCGCGGTTTAGAGCATGTGCTTGTCTTGATTGCTGAGAGCGATCATGCGGCTGATATCGCTCTATGGAACATGTGTCTGCCTCAGGTATTCAAGCTGTGCTTTGAGAGACTTCCCAAGGTGACAGCGGAGTGTCGTCAGGCGATTTGCACTCGATTATTGCAGATTCAGCCCTCCATTTTGGCCTGGGTCGAGACCATGAAGGCAGGCGCCACAGGGACACTGAGCATGGCCAAGAGCAGCACACACCACAACAAGACCGCCAGCCCCGAGACCATTGAACAGTGGCGCATTTACCTGGTGTTTGCGTGTGCCACTGCTGTGCGTGTGGACAGCCCCGCCGTCTCGATGCCCATCTGGTCCCACGTGGGCCGCAAAGGGTCGGCCAGCATAGAGCGCATCTCCAGCCCGCGCGACTTGTTTCGTCTGGTATCGCCCTATCTGACATGCGAGCATCGTCCAATTCGCGAAAGTGCCATTGAGGGTCTCGGCAACATCAACCGCAACGTGTACAAATCGCTCATGTCTGAGCTGGAGGGCTACGTCAAGATGATCCTGGATGACGGCAAGCAGCGTAACAACCAGAAGCCGTACCAAAATAAGCGCAGCAAAAAGAACGACCGTCTGCGTATCTCTGTCATGCACGTGCTGGAACTGACTGCCGGCTGCTTGGCAGATGGCGATGGGGAGGCTGTCAAGGACAAGGAGCTGATGCACATCATCATGAGCTACATCAAGGAGACCAAGGCGTTCTTGGGCGACACGGAGGTGCAGATGGAATGGGAGTACCAGCGTCTGCGGATTTATTTGTGTGGTTTGGTGGAGAAGCTGTACCAGAGTCTGATGCAACTGGAAGATGCCACCGCTTGGATGTCGTTTGAAACCAGGCTGAGCCTGTACAAGATGTTTGAGGAGTGGTGCGGTTATGGCGCTACAGCAAAGACGTCTCAGCAGCGTGAGGCTACCATGATGCGTGATGTGTTGGAACAGTGCAAGGATCCCAAAGAGCGAGCCAGTATGACGCAGCTGATGGAGGAAGAGAGAAAGGCGTTGGAGGCAGCGTCTCTGAGTGCTATGTCCACGTTGCTGGTAAGTTGATTCTTGTTGTGTGAATGACAGCCCAAGTAACCCTGCAACACCTTAGCGTGGCCCCTTGTATGCTTATCTGGGCCAAAAGAAGGCGAGACAGGCCATCATCCAGTTTGATACTCTGAATGTGCTTCGTTGGATCGACGCCATCTTTGAGAGCCGTGATCCAAAACACCATGCGATTGCTCGGTAAGTGTGTTGCCATGGAAACCTGTCCGTGGGTTGCTTCTGATGCACTTTTCTTTCTAGTCGCTCACTGGAAGCTGTCATGATATACAACCAAGATCAAACTGTCCTGCTGGACGACATTATCGAGCAATGCTACGCGGGCAACCCCAAACTGGAATTCACGCAGGGCTACTTTCAGGCACTGGCAGAGATTGTGACCCAAGTCGAGGATTACCCGTGCCACATCCATCAAATCATGAGTCTAGCATTGTTCAAGTCGGGCGACGCCAAAAAAGCCATTCGAAAGACGGCCATCCACTTGCTGCGTGTGATTGAAGAGCGCGTGTTTGCTGATTCCTGCGCCAAAGAGTACGAGATTGGCATCACCAGCAGTCTGCCTGCCATTTACAAGCACACGCAAGCACTGCTGTCTGCACGCTTGGCCCTAGATCATCCGGAACAAACCTATTCGATGCTGTCTGAAATCACTCAGCGCTTTGAACATATCAGCCCCAACTCGCAGCGTGAAGTCCTGACCTACATGCTGCCCTGGCATCGCAAAGTGGATCTCAGCGTGGGCCCGCACGACACGGAACTGAGCGCCTCTGCTTACATGGTGCTCTCCAACCTGTACTACATTACAGTCAAGTTTGGCGATATCTACGTCAAGGAAACAGCGGCTCTGTGGAGCCAGTTGGTGGACTATGGTCGCAATGTCCGAGCCATCATCATGTACCTGCTGGACATGGGCCAGGAAACGCGCAATCCGTGGTTCTTGATCCACGCCAAGCGTGTGTTTGTCTGTCTGGGCCGCACGCATGCTTTTGCTACAGTGACAGAGGAGGTTATTGCCGAGATCACGCCGAGATCCATGGTGCCTCAGCTCAAGGAAGCCAGTAACCGACATGCGCATGCGTTTCCTATGCTGTTTGTGGCAGACACGGAAAAGGTACTTCCCAGCTACCCCAAACGGCCCGTGTTTTCAAGAGGCCAGCTCGCCATGGTGTTTTTGGTGGATCTCGCTATCGAGGCGGGCGCTGATTTGGCACCGCATCTGCCACTGCTTTTGCACAGCATCTTTGTGCAGCTGGATCATCTTACCAGCATCGTGTGCGACCAGTCTCGCTGTTTCCTAATCAACCTGATTCACTCCATTGTGGTGCGACAGTCCATCGACTCGGAAGCGTCTCAAAAGGCATCTGAAATCATTCAATGGCTGGTCAGTAAAGAAGGCAAACGCCTGTGGGCTTACGAGAACATCACGCCAGTCAATCGACGCATCACCAGCGCGGATGAGATCAAGGCACTGCTGCAACAGGTCGTCGGTGTGTTTTCGTACCAAGACAGAGACCTGCGCCAAAAATGGGGCGAGACAGCGCTCAAGTGGGCCACCTGTTGCTCGGTCAGACACATTGCCTGTCGCTCGTTCCAATGCTTCCGTGCCTTGATGCCCGCTTTCAATCAGCACATGCTGGCAGACATGCTGGCTCGTCTCTCAAACACCATTGCTGACAAATCAGAGGAAATTCGTGGATTTGCCCTGGAAATTATACTGACATTGACAGAGGTGGCCAAGGCTATGGACAAGACGCAGATGGAGCAGTTTCCTCAGCTGTTCTGGGCTGCCGTGGCCTGTTTGTACAGCCCCTACGAATCAGAGCATTGTGAGGCATTGCTGTTACTGGACGTGGTGCTGCAAAAGAACGAATTCAACCCCAAGTTGGCCGAAAGCTTTCCCAAGAACTGGTCAAGTGAATTTGACGGATTACAACCGCTGCTACTGAAGGGCCTGCAATTCTCGTCTGCTGAAAAGGAGACTTTCACTATCCTGGACTATGTCTCGTTGCAAGATAATCTGCCCTTGATTGATCCTACAGAGACGCGACTCATGTATCTGCTGCTGGGCAGTATTCCTCGTCTGTTGCATGGCTTGGATGAGCCCGTGGTCGATCCAGAGGCTGTGGCGTGGTGCAACAAACTGGTCAAACTGTTTGAAGACTACGGCTTGCCTGGTATCCAGCGGATCCTGGCGACTTATCCCATCCAGAAATCCAAATTCCAGCAAGACTTCCTCAAGCAAATCCTGGGCAGCATGCGTGATGTCTTCTTTACACAGTATTGTCAGCAGGCCTTTATGTTTGCCATGATGATGGTCAAGAACAAGGACCCACACTATCGAGACAAGACGCTGCTGTTGATTGAGAATTTGGTGCCCTATGTCACGGGCCAGATGGTGCGAACACATACAGAAGTCTCCATCGATATCGCTGTGCTGGAACCACTGTTGCAGCTGGTGCCCACAGAATACGCGGATCGTGCTCTCTCCATACTCAACTCGGGCATTCATGCCTTTACTACCTCCAACGAAGAAACCAACAAGAACTTGACCAACGACACGGAATTGATTTGGGGATTCAACAATTTTGCAGCAGCTGCCAAAATCACACGGCACAACATCCATGCCGTTGTATTCGAGTGTTCGTCGATTACCAATGAAGCACCCATTGAACACAACATCCAGTTCTCGGTCGAGGACTTCTCCATGATGACGGGCGAAGCAGCTTCTGCGGCTGCTGCTGCTGCTGCTGCCAACATGGGCACAGAGCGCAGACAAGACATGCGCATGTCCACCATGACAGACGGTATTCCCATCATGAGCGCATTGCCTGCTGCTGCTGCTACTACTGCTGCTTATGGCGATGATTTGATGAACGCTCTCAAGGATCTAGATGACTTTTTCAATGAAGATGGTGAGCCCATCTCGCCCTCCAGCTCCAGTCATTTGTATATGGGTGTACCTCATGGTGGAGGTGGCGGTGATGATTTGAGTGGATCATCGGGTCCTACTACACCGAGTCATTTGAATGAATAGCAATAACAATAAAAATGGCTGTAGGTGGTCATCAGTCGAATAGTAGAGAGGATATCCATGGCATTTTCTTTTTTATTATTAAGAGTGTTGTTCTACAAGAGTATGTTTAGGTGTGTGTGTTGCTTATATCAGATCTTTCTGCCTTGTTGTGATTGAGCAGAAACTACTTTTCGATGGTTGAATGTGACAAATGAAGGTCGAGTATCAATCTTGTCAATGGTCCTATTAGACATTGTGTAAATGAGCGTGTTCTTTTTTTCTATGAAATCAAACCACCTACATCTTGGCTACTTCTGTTTCCACTGCAATAGGCTTGAACGCGTCTACTGAAAAGACGACACCCACAAGAGCTACAAGCGCAGATGCTAAGCATTCTGTCATGATCTATTTTGCGAGTTAGCATTTCATGGTCGACAAGGAGAGCAATCTTTGATATTTTACTTCTATGGGAAGGGTGGTATTGGCTTGGTCTACAGCTTTGATATATGCAAGATCTAGGATCCATCTGTGAGTTGTGAGTTAACATGAGGTGCACAGGCTACATACGTTCATAGGTTGAATAAGCAGAATGAGCGAGGAATAAGGCGCCTATTAAGGCTATCAGTTTTCCTATTTGTTGAGAGCTCATGAAAAATGTCAATGTAATAAAAAAGAGTGAGAGTAAAAAAGAGCAAAGGTAAATTTTATTGTGGATGTGTAGTGTATGTGGTGGTGTGTTGATTACTGCAATTAAGCTTCCGTTCAATTTAAGCTGAAGCCTCGACAGCAGAAGAAGATCCCTGTTGCTCTCTCAAAATACGTCTCTGCTTGACATCCCAGTTATATACACGAGCCGTGTTGACTTCCATGGTGGTGATTTGACTTCTCAAAAACTCGAGATCCTCTAATGTGTTCTTGAGTGAATTCTTGGCTGTATCCAGCTTGGAAGTCAATAAGTCCTTTGCCTCTTCACAGGTATATTCAAGCATGACATTAGCACCCAACCAAAGGTACACGGAACCCGTGGCCTCAATCTTTGCCTTTGCGTAAAGTGTGTCGTTCAGCTCGAAATCTGTGTACAAAGGTTCTTGACTATCTTGTTTCTCGGTCAATAAGTCTACCATGGCAATCGTCTTTTCAATCTCGGGGATCTTTTCTTCCAACACCTTTCTACGTTGCAATAAATTGACTTCCATGAATTTATACTTGCTACATGCAGTATGTGTGGTGAGTGCTTGTTGTTTCTCAGGGTGCGTGTGGCATCACTTGGAGGGTTTTCTTTTTACCTGATGGCTTCTTGGAATTTCTTTAACACAATTTCAACAGGCTCTGCTTCAGAGACATAATCTTCAACGCGTTCCTGATCATGTTGATATTAGCTCATCTACATGCTGGCATGTGCTTGTGTATTTGTATATCTTACCACAAAAGGAGAGCTTGGGATGCCGCGAGGATTAGACATTAACTTTTGTTCGCTCATCTTTGTATGTGTGTTGGTGTAAAGTCGAGTTGAAATTGGATTCGCTACAAACCATCAAATGAATGTGAAATTTTTTAAAGCCTTTCTCTGCTGGGATTTAATGGGACAGGTGCAAAGAACGAGATGTTGAAGCATTGGAAAGGTACAAAAGCTGGATTCAATCTACCAAGTGCAGAGCCTGACAGCAGATACGAATAAACACACCGAAATAAAAAGTTTTTGTATATTCACCGTTTGAAGTAAATCAGAGTTTTGCTATTGGATGATCTGGATATGCTTCCCATACTGCAGTAGTTCATCCTCGAGCAACACTTTGCATTCTACTATAGATGCTTCTGATAGATCGAATATAAGTTATGCAGCATGCAAAGAATTCAGAATTTACAAAGTGCTAATAAATCGTTTGTACATTCCTCTTAAGCAATAGCAAGGAGAGCCTCAATGACCACAATACAGTGCAGCATTTACCACCGCGCCATGCATTTCTAGCTATGCATCACATAATTCAAAAGGCTGAACTGTTTATCCTGCCATCGCACGATGAACGATAAAGTTCAGGGCTCATTACAACAAATTTTCATCATTGAAGTTTGAAAAGCGGCGCCCTGACATGTCAAACATTGCAAACAGACAGCTCACGATAGAATGAAACCAATGTCGTAATTCATGATATTCATCGCTTTGGCCCGAGGACACTTGCCTTTGGGACAAGTATAAAAAAGAGTGGCACCTCCATGTATCTCTTATTAATTGCACTATTTTATCCAATTTTATTTTATAATGAGTGAAGATTTAAACGAAATTATCGGCAAACACATTGTCTATAAGTATGGCAAATTAGGTGTCTATGAAGCCTACTTTCAATCAGATCAATTGATTGTGTACTCTATCCACGGTGGTCCTATGAAAGGTAGATCCAACTATCAAAAAGCTCACTATCAAAAGATCCGTGATCACATCTACAATGTTTCTTGGATCGAAGAAACTGGCACAATCGTTACCATTACGGTGGACCTGGAGTTCAAGAAGGTGCATTGCTTTATTGCCTTTAGTCAAGGTCATTGGGAAAAAAATGAAGAAGCACATGGCGATAAGAGAAATCCTGCAGATTTAGAGCGATGGAGAGCTTTGGCCAAAATTGGTGATCATACGACAAGAGTTGTGCATTTAGATGTTGCGCCAATCATTGATATATATGATGGGCCAGGAGAACTGAAGCCAGTGACAATGGATATGCCATTTTTCTAATTGAAGTCTTTAATAAAGCTCTTTTATATTTGTAAATTTGACATTTGCTTTAATTGTGCATATACTAGCAATGGGAGAATCTGTACCTATTGCAGTCAAAATGTCCGGTATCATATACTTACCAGTAGAAAAAGACTCGCCCAAGGGACAGCTCAATATAGAGTGATACCAATGCCATCTGTCTGATGGATACACACAACTAGTATTGCTTTGTTCAAGATTACTGCTCAATCCTGTTTTTCAGCTTCCTTGATCGCTTGACACCCCTCCATAAAAGACTTTCAACGGTTGACACTGCCTTTTAAAGATGTTCTTCACCTATACTATCGGAAAAGAGTCATGGGCGGGTAGATAGTGTCCGTCTATCGCCTCCTATCACTGAAATATATGTGAAATACAACAAAATTTGTATGTATTGAAGTCTTAAATCCTCGCGATAGAAGCCGTTTTAGACCGCCAGAATAGTAACGGATGATTGCTTTCATCCAGCAGTTACTTTCTGACACCTTTGCTCCACTTTTTTTGGATCGATCCAAATCGACGAAAATCGACGATTTTTCATGAGGTACCCCTCATGGTTTTGATCGAAAATTAAACGATCACGTTTTTGGAAGCAAAAATGAAGACTTTTGCTATGCTACATATCAGATCAAAAGTTTCTTCTCGACTCAAAGCAACCTTCTGAACCTTTTTTGTGAGACCTTAATATGCAAAATTTTGACACTCTCGCCTAAAAAGGCAATTCACATTTTTCTTGATTACTCAAAATTTTTATTCAATTCGTCCATTGAAACTAGCTCCACTAGATGCGCCTTAGAATTCACTTTTAAAATTACTTGGAATTTATACCATGATCAAGACATTTTACATAGTGGAGATCAAGAGAGAAGGTCGAATTCATGTCTAAAATGCTTGAAATCAACAAATCAAACAGAAACGATGGCGGCTTTTGAATGTATTTTTCATGCATGATTGGCTGGCAACGCTGTTGCCATGCCTATTGTAAGGGCATTCAATGCTGTTGTACGTTCATACGAAGAGAATCACAGTTCAAATAGGTATATAGACACTTATAAATCACTAATAAAGATTGGGTAAAAAGCCTGTAGTGTCAGGTAAAGCTCAAAAACTTAGGACTAAATAAGAATGTAAAGCTCTTCACTGCCATCAACATTATTTGTGCACCACGCGTGTTGGAGGATGTATCATATAAATCATGCCCTTGTAAAAGGTACGGATTAATTTCCATCTTCTCAAGGCTTAGCTTGCAAAATTTATATGAAAGCAACCAAGTGGGATCATTATTTAATTGACAAGTACAACGAAAGCTCTCGTATATAAAAAGCGTGCCTCTACACCTTAACATCAATTATCGTCTCAATCACACTTTTTATATTTGCCTTGAAAAGATCCATGTAAGGCGCCTCACTTTAGCACTATTACTCGCCTAGTAGAGCTTCCATGCCGTTTTACAACAAATAAGCATAATTGCGTGCATTCTAAACTGTGAAATAGTCGTCTTTGTAATGTGCCAGCATAACAGTAGCCAATTAATTGCTAAACTCTTCTAATAAAAACTGTTCATCGTGTTGATAAGGTTATCAAGTACTGCAGTACTGGTATCTAAAAACCTTTCCGGAAAAACCTCTGGTTCCAATGCTATCATTAAACTCAAGCTTTCATAAAGTGGCAAGTTACACCATGCGATACTCAATACAGGCGTACAAGAAGCTATTAATACACAAGATGGGTTAAAAATAGGATTCGACGGGAAACTTGCTGAAAATGACAATTTTACTCAAATCCATCATCATCACTGTAACATCGCCATTCAAATCGAGTATGGTGTAGCAGTAATATGAAGATGTGGAATGTAGCATGAATAAATAATCAATTAAACATGCAAATTGAGCTCAGGGTTGATGCAACATTAGAGATTCTGTTTCTGTTTATCAAAGTGCCACAGCGATAAACGCATTTTGCTATGCATATTTTTTTTAATTGAAAAATGAGTATACTAGTGTCTATAAGGGGGGAGTGTGCACTCATTTCATATCAAGAAGTAATGCATGATTGACAATGGAACATGAGTCGAAAAGGGTTTTTTTTGTTGGTTTTTTCATTGATTGATAAATAGAGAATACATATAAAAAGGAATATCAGGCGGTGGGTGGTGGAGGAGGGAAAGGATGTAATAGTTGTGTAATATATATTGATGGTGGCAGATGAAAGCAATAATAAGTATAGAGATATTCATGTAAATAAAAGTGGCAATGGTAACTAAAAGGACAGTGGTTTCTTCTTTTCAAGAATATATAAATAATTATTATTTTTTCACAGGTTGCATATTATATACTACTAAGGAGTGGAAGTTGTTGACAGAGAGCAAAAAGAAACTGGATGAATCTAATGAGACTTCTTGTAAACTCTGAGGCCATCATCAGCTTGACCCTTCTTGATGGCCAAACCAACGGCTTCAGTATCAGGATCAAAAGTGGTATAGAAAGCATTTGTCAAGGAAGTACCAAGGACCCAATCGCGATCAGAGTTACCACGGCTAATCTTGGTCTCACAACAATCACGATCAGCGTCAACGACAGCTGTCCAGTATTTAGCAGGCAACTCAACAATGTGGTCCTCGAGAGTCATCTTGAGCATAGGCAAGTTCTTGATTTCCGAGCACTTGATTTGATAGCTCTTGGAGCTAGCCTTGTATTCACCGCCAAACTTGTCGTGGAATTGATCAGCTTGATCAGGAGGCATGACAATCAAACTAGTGGAGGTACTGATGGAGGCAAGAGCGTTGGCTTGTTGCTTCAATCTCAAACCGCCAAAGCTGGCATGACGGATACAGACATCCCAGTTCTTGGCCTTGGCTCCGGGGTCATCAGCAAGACGAATGTACTCAACATCGCCCTTGATGATGGACTTGTCAACACCACCGAGGACCAAGTAACCAGCAGGCTCCTCCTCCTTGGGCTTGGTGTTGGAACGCTTGACGACACCGAAGCCGCCACCAGTAACGGAACCAGAGGTAGTGCCACCAGTAGTAGGGGCAGTAGTACCAACGGAAGGAACAGCAGAAGAGCCAGCAGGCAAAGCGCTGGAGGCGGTGCTGTTGGTGACAGTGTTGGTGGTGGTGGTGCTGCCAGATTGATCGAAACCAGAGCTGGTGGTGGTAGTGTACATACCAAACTGGGCACTAGCAAGACCAGAGCCAGATTGGAAGGCGTTGGGAACAAAAGCAGAGTCGGGAAGTGCAACATCACGCTTGCTCAAACCTAAAATGTTTGCGTTTTGTGGTCAATGATGCTGATGAATAATGATGATATAATCTCCTGTAGTTACCTGAGGCGGTAGAACCGATCTTTGTGTTGTTGAAATCGACACTGCGACCGAGACCGAGGTAGCCGTCAAAGCCATTACCAAAGCCAGACATACGGTAGGCACCACCAAATGGCATGTCCTTGACTTTGAGACCAGCAAATTCAAAAGTATCCATGTAGACGTGAGTATCGACGCAAGAATCACCGTACTCTACAGAGAACTTTCTGCCGACAGAGACGGCGTCTGAGGACTTGCGAGCGTAGTAGGTACAACGGCCACGGCAGTTGTCAGTCTTACACTATAGAATGAAGGACATGTTAGTAGATGTTTCAATGTTCCATTTAGCTACATGAATCAACTTACTCTAGAGCCACGAACCCAAGAATAACCGATCGCTAGTTGAAAAGTAATGAAATTAAGTACAACCTGAGAAAAATGGATAAATAAGGGGGGCAGTGCTACATACTGGTATCAAAGGCAAATGTGAACTCTTGAGGGGGGTTACCGATCTTGACTTTGCCGGCAAGCTATAGCTACAGGGTTAGTCAACTGGCAGAAAAAAGAGCGAGCGTCAAGAAGCAAGGGAACATGGTGTTTTGATGGAAACAAATTTTTACATCTGAGTGGTACAGTAGTAATTAAAGATGTTTCTGTAATCAAATGTGTAATAATAGTTCCCTTTTTCTTCGTTTTCTAGGTACTTACGACACCGTTATCGAGTGCTTTTCCGGCAGCTTTGTAGATGCCTCCGTCTTCTGAGCGTTTGTAGAGAGGGATGGTGATGGGTTCGGCTGCAGCGCTGAAGGCGAGTTGAACGACAGCGGCTAAACAAAGAAAGGCGGCACGCATAGTTGTGTAGGTTTATATGAGTGAGAAAAAAAGATTGGAAAGGGTTTTCTGCTTCGGTTCTAGAGAGATGTGTGGTTGTTGATGATTCGAAATAGATTCATTCCAAATGTCGAATGTAGTAGATCTAAGTGTGTTTCTTTCTTTCTTGTATTTCTTTGCCGTTGATCTAGATGTGGGTTAAAGAAATCTGTAGAATATGGAAAAAAAGAAGAAGTGAAAGAGAAAAAGAAGAGAGAAAAAGAGAGAAAGGGATGCAATAATGTTATAAATGAAATCAAAAGGAAGGCCCAAATATATATAAATATAGGTTTGGCAAGCGAAAAGGGCAATCGAGAGCGAGTGAGTTTCAAAGCAATATATTGTTGTGGTGACAAATAGCTGTGCGTGTGGTTCTTTCAAGGTGCCTGGAACTACATACAAGAGTAGCACTCTCCTAATTTCTGTGTAATGTCAGATTTGAAAATGCATTAGCTTCAATTAACCCAAGCTATTATTGTGATTCGTCTCCGCGACAGTATAGTGGTCCATGGGCTCAAAGAGACCCATATACTGCCCTGGCTGATTGGACAGTAGCACCAGAGCACCTACTATTAAACCGCTCTCGCTCTCTCTGCTTGCCTCCAGGATAATGATACCAAAACAATATTTAATAATTGCATATTACAAAAGAGCTGTAACATTACATTTTCATGATATTTAGGCCCAAAAAACCAAAAATAGATCATTTTCTCATTTCAAAAGGTAACTTTTATATACACAAAAGGCGAGTTCGGGTAACCTATATCTCCTTCTACTCCTCCCCTCCCCCCTCAATGTCTAAAAAAGTGTCTGCCCCCCCTCAAATCTCCTGGAGATTGTCCCTTGATTATGATGATATGATGGTGGTGGTGATGCTGATTTCATCTCCTACTGAATCAAATGTCTGTTACAAATGTCATTGATCATGGAAAATATATAATAATGCCACGGCACCTAATAAACACAAAATATTGCAGATCTTTATTTTGCATCATTTGATTGAAACTCACTTGTTGGAGTGAAAATGTGATTGAATGTAGAATAAGGGTAAACCACACACCCTTTCAGGCGAGAATACCATCATTTCGTAATAGCCATCTGTCATTCCTATCGCCAATTTATTCGCGGATTCTAGAAGACTTTTTTATAAAATGGCACTAAAAAGAAGAAATAGTGCTTCGTCTTGTCTAGACACTAAAAATACCTGGGTTACCTTGAGGCAAATCAAAGACGCCACTGATATCATGTTGGTTTTTATGCCAAGAAAACAAGAAAAAAGAGGCTTGCTTATTCGATTTATGCGTGGGTGGTGGGGAAAAAAGCAATCTTTGATTTAATCAGGGGTAGTTTCTCGGTGAGCTTTTTTTTTCATATAAGCTCGTAGTATGTGCTTCATTATTTATTTGTGGTGGCCCATTGTGTACTTTTTTGTTGATGTAATAATAATGAGATGGTCCACCACTTGGTGTCACCTTGGCTTAATTGCTTCAAGTAATTGCCTTTTATGCCTTTTTCGGAAATAGACGGCAGACAATCAGAAAATGGTTGCACGCTGATTCAGACGGGTGTGGTGCTCTACGTCGCCCTGTTTCATTTAAGCTTTGTCTACGCCGGCTTTTTTAAATGCTCGTGGACATCATAATATGCGAGAAGGCGATCTGCATGCTCTATTGCGAGCCGTACAGCAGGGCTCTTGCTATAGATCTGATGAATGGATTATAGAGAAAATCAAGGTTATTAATAACAGCCACTTTGAAAAGAAACTAATTAGATTTGGAGGGGGGGTCTGAGGCGAGGTAAGATGAAGGGCATTCCAGATGAAAGAGCGCTCCAGCCTTTTTGACAAGCATGATGCACCAAGGCCATATGCTCAAAGATGAATTCCAGGCATTCTATTTTGCAAACAAGTTTATTTTACATACTCGAGGTGTAACCATGGACTAGGTCACCATTTTTCATAAAGAACCAAACTTTCTTCTGCAAACATCACTGCCATATTCTAGATATTCTTTGCGCTGCACAAACGTTTTCTGTAATTCTTTTTCTGTACTTGAAGAGATCAGTCGATTTCCACCTTCCCAAGCAAACGTTACTGGACTGTTTACATGTGTCAGTGTGGGTTATTTTCAGTGCAAATGAGCCACTTACTTTTCTGGTTTGGCAATGCGAATCTCGTAGTCAATTGGCACAAGTTGTCGAAGGTCTTGCTGGCTAAACAAAATGTGAATAAAAAAGAAAGGTGCATTCAGCCCTGATGACCTGCTTACATTCTTTCCAAATAGCCTGGGATGTTGGTATTTCCGCCAACAAGCACAATGTTTGCATACAAAAGTCCGTGAATAGCTTGAATTCGCAAAAATGTTAGGGCCATCTTCTCTCTGAACCAAACGCTCGACAGCTACCTGGATCGCATGCATTGACGCTCTGTACAATGGCCTCTGGAATGCCTGCTTGCTCTAAGCCGATATCAGAAGGATGCATCAATATTTCGGGTATCATGAATCGTTCATTGTTCATTGCTAATATTTGTTGATCTGCTACTGCTGTGCCTGTTCCCTTGGTTCGAATGTGTCCAGTTTTGGTGTTGATGAAATCTGGCAGTACATATTCTTGTATGATTGTGTTTTTAGCGAGTGGTTTCCTAGTAACGATACTCGTGTTAGTACAGTCATTCAACATTGGCAGCAGGCCGACTTACTTGCAAATGTCCAGGTCTTGGTAGACGTCTTTGGAAACAAAGCAGCACTTTTCTTTTACATCGTTGATAATGTATGTTTCCTCCATCATGTCATAGGACCGGAATGATACCACCTCTTTCAATTGATTCGTCAATAGCTTTCCGCCCACGTTGATGCGTCGAACCCCCTCCGGTATCGCCTTGCCCTTTAAAAAGGGGACAATATGTGTAAATGAATACCCTGAATCCACTATCAATGCACAATCAGGGACTGATCCTGATTGACTATCGCCAAACAGTCGCCCCAGATCATTCAGCAAGCAAAGCTCTGGCCCTATGGCACGGAAGCAGGCTCCAAATTCGAATTCCTCAAATACAATTTGATCGTAGTTGTCCTGTATTGCTGGTAGGTTGAAGCAAGGCTCAGTGATCAGCAATCGACTGTCTTTTGGCTCTATTTTGGTGACATTTTTGAATAAACTATCCCATATCGTGCGCTCGATACCCCAGTTGACGAGAAGCCCCTATATTTTTTTTTTTTAAAAAAAAAGAGTTCAGTGGCAAACGATGCCGCATTTAATATATGTACAAACCTTTTCAAAGGGCAGTCGATAGTACAGTGATGAGAAATCAGTGCAATTGTCCATCTGATCGCCTACATAGTGTCGTTTGTCTGCTTTTCCACGAACAATGGCGTTGGGCACCAGTCTATAGAGATGAGGTTATTGATTGATTTTCTGGTCCTATTGCTTACCGCCTACCTAGGAGATGTGCTGTCAGAGGCAATGCCAACTTTCATACTGTGGGCGCCATTATCTAGAATAACGGTAGGAGGAGGTGCCATAATATAAAAAAATGCAAAGCGAAGAAAAGTGCAAAAGCTATTTGTCAAATTCCTTTTATTACATCCAACCCAGCACACGACGCTTGTATTTAAATTCAGGCACTCGGGCAAGCATGGTTGGCTTCAAAGTGGCATTTATATGAGCATTGCTTATGACGAGGTACTACTGTTTGAAAGCAATCGTCGCCAGTGAACATCCTTATATCAAGCCACTTTTACATTAAACGAGAAATCAAGTGAAGGATGGGTAAATAATTTAATGTTGTCAAAAATGGTGTGATCTATGGGGGGATTAATGCGTTTTCTTGTGGGATTCTGTATCACTCGCAGACGCTGAGGTGTTGGCAGCTGTCGTCTTATCTAAAAAGTACAATTGTTCGTCTGAATCCGACTCTTCCTCTTGCTTTGTCCAATTGAAAATATTGCTATCATTCAAAATGACATTGGCTGTATCTGTCAAAAATCCAGCAGCAATCTGCGAGAATGTGCGTCCACCTTCTGCCAGTTCATTGACGGATTCTTGGCTTGTGCTATCGTTTCTGAATACATTGTCTGAATCGAAATCACTGAAAACGTCAGGCCCGATCTCGTTGATCACTTCTGTAATGTCTTGCGATAGTTTCTCTCGAAGCTGGCGCAGATTAGCGGTGCTATCCGGATCTACCAATGCGACGTATAAAGGTCGAAGCGATCTGCGGTCCCTGTCAGTATGAAAAATTGCACTTTTTCGGTGAAAACGACTTACTTGAAGACATCCACGCCATTTTCTGCAAATCGCATGGATGCATAGCTAACAAAGGGGAGCATCGTCCATGTCAAAAGAGGGTACAGCATTGTCTGGAACCAGTCCAGTCCCGATTTCATGCAAATCCATAGCACAATAAGAGTATACAGTCCGTATAGTGTTGGGATCAGCACCATGCCAACCAGGAACTTCCATGTGGCTAGCACATCTCGACCAGCGACTTTGACGGATGAGCTGGCCAACGCGTCTTTTGCTTTCTTGGCACTAATGGCCTTTGCTGTTATCACAATCGGTAAATTCAGAATGGATCTATTAAACCAAACACATGAGCATGATATTGACTACCATTCTTTCGCACAACTGCTTACCCAGGGAACGACAACAAACCCCACACAATCAAGACGCCCACACGGTACCATAGCAGGAAGAATGTTCTCCATCCTCTCAAATTGATTTCGGGCACTTGGTGGTCTCTCAATCCATGATACTTGAGCAGCTGGTTATATGCTAGCACCTTTTGCTTTAGATTGATTACTCGAGGATCGTCCTTGTACAAGTTGTATCCAATCACAAATCGTCTGTTCAGATCCACTACTTGAGCAATATGCAAACGTCGATGCGCAGGCTTATAAAGTCGTCTTGCTGCTTGAATCACCATTAATGTCTGGTCGTTGGGCACATTGACAGTAACTGATTTCAGTGCGTAAAAGATGGTATCCAGCAAATTAGAGCATGCTTCCCGCTTTTGCTGTCCTCCCTGCTTGAATTGCTCGACCAAATCTGCGGATATCGTGATGGGGTTGCCAAACTCAATCACTGCTCTTGAACGGAATCGATGGGCATGAAAGTAGTTCAAACCGCAAGGCACAATTTTGACGTCAAGACCAGGATACTTGGCCATTGCGCCCAGAGCCATGATGGTGACACCTGCTTTGAATGGCAACATCTCTGCACGGTCATGACTACCGCCTTCAGGAAAGATGGTGATACAGCGACCATTGTTCAGCTCCTCGTAGACACGCTCGTACACCGAATCCTGATCAATATGAGGCAGGCATTTATAGGCTGTGCCCGATGATTTCGTCAAATGTTCCAGGGCCTTCTTGTCGATGATGGGGCTAGCAATCAAAAGCTCTGTGTCTGATATCACTCGAGTAATCTTGAATATGCCAGCATTGCGGGGAAGAATGATGGAGTCATGAGGTTGCAATTGAGCGGTGAATTTTGTGTCCATGCCTTGAATTTTGAGTGGATCTGTCTTGGGATTGAGAAGGTGGATGCGGCCACGGCCAGCCTCGGCTAAATCCTGAGGTCTCTTGACAGGAACTAGAGCATAGTACACTGGTTAATCCCGTCGTTCTGCGTCATGTGTGCAATGTATTTACTTGGGTGGAAAAAGCTGGCCAAGAAGCCAATGGCCCATTGCTGCATTGATTTAGCCGCAATCAGAAAAGAAACTCGACGGTTGCACTCTCTCATCACGATCAATGGGTCTACAAACTAGTTTGGTTCGTTAACGGCCAAGTCTGCTGGTTGAACTGCCCATACTTTACTTGGTTAGCGTGAGGAGCAGCCACAAAAATCAGTGGCCCTTCCAATGGAACTTTATGCGATCCTCTAGGCCTGATCTCTCGGAAGAATACATCCAGCATAATGTTGAATAGCCATAGAGCACCATCATAGAATATGTCGGCTTTCTGTCTAGTCATTTGCGATGATTACAAAGTGATGTGAAAGAAGAAAAAAAATGACATGTTGTGGAGAGCGAAAATTTTGTGCTTGTTGTTGTTGTAGATCACAATATTTCAGAAATGCAGATTTTGGTATTACGTGGCAGTCACTGGATGAGATCAAGGAAGCTGCGTCCACTGTGTACTGCAGCTCTATAAAAGACAAGCAACAACGGCTGGGAAGAAGCCATCGCCCCGTTAGACTGCACCAGCTTCGTGGCGATACTTATGCCATCACAAAAGATGCCAAATACTAGTTTTCAATGGTAAAACTTGCTCAATTCTTTCAGCATTTGTACGACACATCTAGTGATGAGGTACGCCTTCCGCCCAAAATAGGTTCAAGAGATTGCACAATAGTGTCATTTGTTTTACGATAGTGAAATGTGAGAGGTTCATTGCTCCAATAAGACTATATCATAGCCATCAATGATTCAAATGCCACAATGTATGCAGGGACTACCTGTAATGAAAATCAAAAGCAAACATTTACTGCTTCATATCAAATGTTGCGCATCCTCCCCCTTTACTGAAAGAGTTGCTGCTGATGGATACATGGATGATTTTCAAGAATAAGCCAATTTTGAGCACTAATCTTGACAAGAACCGTAAGAAAAGTGGTTAATTACGAGTATCTAATAATAATAGATTGATAGAGGGAATGTTGGGCAATACTGCCTTCAAAACCACTTGGCTTTACATTCTTTGTTCTACTAGTAGAATGGTACAGGCGTAACACTGTTTGTAGCACCGGAAGAAACAAGGGTGAAGTGTCTTTTCATGCCGTATACGAATTCTAAAGGGCCCGTATTGATACCGTTGTATATGTACTTGGAGGGGGCCTATAAGCATGCATAGCAGCAAATTTTCAATGGCCACATAAAGTAGATGTAAATCAATTGAACAACTGTTGCAATTTACTAGGCAGTAGTAAGGTGATAAATCTTATTGATTTCAATCTCAAGATTCATTTATTATATAGTCCTTCTATTTACGTATATATTACTTCAACTTTATATTCGATATACAAACAACTAAAATACACAGCAAATAGCATTACTTTTAAGAGGTAGCCTATCAGAAGGTGCATTGAGACATGACAAGTTGGGGGGTTTTATGATTTTTGAGGGGCTTTTAAGACAAAGCATAGACCAAGTTTTCATCGCTTTTTTCTGTCTGATGGTAATCAATGTGTTGCACCAAAAGATATCAATTGTTTGAAGTCTGGATCAGATTTATCGCATTAGTTTTTGTAGATCTACACGGCACCAAAGGCACTTTTCCCAGCCAAATCGTCCGAATTCAACCCTCAATATCTTGTCTTCTAAGCCGTTCTAGATGCTGGGAATAGTGCCAAATAATTGCTATCGATCACCATTTACATCCTGAACATTCATTTTTATTTTTTTTGGATCAATTCAAATCGTCGAAAATTCACGTTTTTTCATGAGGTACCCCTCATAATTTTTGTTAAAAATCAAACGATCGCAATTTTGAAGGCGAAAACGACACTTTTTACTATGATATATATTAAATCAAAATGACCGCACAGATGTAGGGTAACCTGTGCAGCTGCTATTTTGAACGTTGTATATACTAAATCTCGACTTTTCTTGGAAAAACTGCTTTTTATATTTTCTCAAAATTCTTTATCTTTTCATTCTAAAAGTACTTTAAAATTGACACCATTGAATGCGCCTTCAAATTCTCCCCCTAAGTTTATTAGAAAGTAGTATACGCTGAACACACTTTCTATAGCTAATTTTAACAAAAATGTTTACAAATGTCAAATTATATCGATTTTGATTCAAAAAAATCATCACAAAAAAATCATTTGGGTACAGTCACCACAGTGCAAAATGTTCAGTGTACACGTCACTCAAATTCTGTGTGCTCAGCTTATTGGCTGCAGTCACCCTCAGCAACGCGTCTTTTTTTTTTTTCAGGCTCCCTTTCCACCCTGTTTTTGCACTGCACTTTTTCTATTAAACCACATACTTTTTATTACTATTGATTGAATACAACACCACTTTTGCCAAAAGAAGCATTCCTTTGCAACCACCAGTATCCAAGACGACATCTTTCAAGTTTGTTGCAGTAAGTATCAGCCGATAGGGGCCACTTTTCGCGGTACAACATACAGTAATACTAATTATACAGTTTATTTCAGACCAGTTCGTTGCAATATACTTATTCATTGTGTTTGGTCAAAAGAAGCATACCTTTGCAACCACCAGTACTCAAGACGACATCTTTCAAGTTTGTTACAGTAGGTATCAGCCGATAGGCGCCACTTTTCGCGGTACAACATACAGTAATACTAATTATACAGTTTATTTCAGACCAGTTCGTTGCAATATACTTATTCATTGTGTTTGGTTTGTATTTGGTTTGTATATTCCCCTTTTTTGGTTGCCGTGGATTGGGTTGTCATGGCTTTGGGTGTTGTGGGTTTGGTTGTCATGAATTACATTCATTCAACCTTTTACTGCTTTCTTTCTCGTAATACTATGCATTCGTTAGTTTGCTCTGTTACGATTTATTCTTTCCCTCTTTTCTGCACGCAGCTATTTTTCTGTTGCTGTACTATAGTGCTATGGTGTATCTTTTGATGCATTGTATCGCTGCTGGAAGTGCTGCTCTATAGTAGAGTAGCTTTACATTCTTTTTGTTCTTCAAGTATTACTTTTTCTGTAATACTGGTGGCGGTATTTGTGTTCTTGCTTCGTATGAGGCAACCACGATGCCTTTTTTTTATTACTTTTCTTGAACTCGTCATTTTGATGATACACATTGCATGTTACCTTCTTGTATGTAGCTGCAGCAGTGGAGTGTTTTTGTTCATCATCACATTCTACTAGTGATGCCCAACTGTTACTTTTCCCACTTCTTATGGTTCTTTGAGCCATAACCCTCTTTCTTCGTTGTGTGGATAAGCCTATCGTTGAAGCACAACTAGATTTGATTCAGAGGCTGAGGGTAGATAGGCTGCCCTCACTTGATTTGTATCACTTACTTGGTGCTAATTGAGAGTCTCAAGCGTTTGCACTATAAGCTGGCGTGTGTAGTAAGGCATATTCTGGCATTTTAGGGGATTTTGATGATAAAATTGCTAAATTACTGTATTTGGCAATGTTTAAAAGTCCGCCTAACCAAAAAACATAGGGAAACCCTCGCAAAAATTTTCTAGGGTCATCGGCGCTTAAAATAGCTTTTTAAGCGATTTTATTGGCTCAAATTTGGAGACAGCTCAGAGAAATAAAGCATTGATATTGAAACTAAAAATGTAATTGAAATGAGAAAAGCACAATTAAACATTCAAAATGCACGGTACAAATGGCTTAAGATAACTACACACGATACCACCATAAGTATTAGACATGATCAAATACATCCACTATCCTAAAAAAAAGAGTTTTGAATCAATCTAAGCCTGTTCATAACATCCAAAAGTACAATTTTGCATTATATTGGTATCAAATCACTGAAAGTCTTCAAATCTCAATCATCTAGCTTATGAAATAGACATGTACCTATGTCAAGTTTTGCGAGGAACACGATTGTGCGGCCAGAAGACTTTAGTCATTTGGACGCGTTGCCGTTGAGGAATGGACGATTTTCAAAATAATCCAATTTTGAGCACTGGTCTAGACAAGATCTATGAGCGAGAAAGGCGGTCAATTACAAGTTTCTAGTGCTAACGGTAAGCTGCAATACTAAAACTGTGAAAAAATGTGATGTAAAGTGAGGAAAATCGTTCTCTAGTTCTGATTGCGCACCAGCATGATTTTACAACAGGAAGCTTTTATTGAAAACTGCTTATAGATTATTTACTATAGCAACGAATGTTTTAGTCCGAAAGAGCTCTACTAGGTATTATTTGTCGTTTGTTGTAGATATAAAAGGCATCTTCATATGGGCGAATGACAGCAGTGATGGATGGCTCATTGAGCATGCTCGAATCGTGCGTAACAGCAATACCACCTTCTTTAACAATAGCGTCTCTAGCTTTTCCATCTTGAACAAAAACGCACCAACCATCGTTCTCTGCAGTGTTGCATAAGGTACCTAGATCGACAGCGTCAATCTCTATCATTGTGTCAGCTTCAACCATGACTGTTGCTGGTACAAATTGATTAGTACTGCTAATGTCGTTTGCTAGTGGTACACCGTCAAAGTAGAGAACGCAGTATCGCTTATCCACATACAATGATAACTCGGCCAAGAAAGACTTGGATGCACCCTTCTCGCTTCTACATTCTGTAATGTAGTATTGAACTTTATCATAAAAGGCTCCAACCACATCAATTCGCACCATCTTGCGAGAAAACATGCCACCTGCATAATTTTCAGTGCTGAGTGATGTCTTGCACTCGACATTGCTGGTGCTTAGTGTTGTAGCCCACTGAGTATTATCAATCTTCATCATGCGATATAGAATAAGATGGAAAGAATAAGAGAAAGAAATGTTGTAAATTCGCAAGAACCTCAGTGATTGAATTTTATGATGTGCTTTTTGAAACTGGATTTAAGCTTGATTTATTACTATACTTGTTGTTCATCATAGCAATTAATAGATTTTTGATAAGCACCCACGTAATGCATGTTTAGTTGTTGATGGTAAATGCGCTTTGAAGGGCCCGCTTTGTCATGTCAATGACATGGTATGCTTCATCTGAAAAGAACACAGGCGATGATAGAAAGCCATGGATGACCCCATTCACCCGAAATGATGAAACTGGCACATTAGCCGCTACTAATTTGCGTCCATAGATCTCTCCTTCTGTATTATTATGAATGAGATTTTTATTGCAACAAGCCACGAGCGTGCGGATATATACATACCATCGCAAAGAACATCAGCTTCGCAAGTAATTAAGAGTGCTGGAGGCAATCCAACAAGATCATCAACCGATGCTTTGTTGGGAAGTAAAAGCATGTTCTCGAGTTCCTCAGCAGGAGCATAGCATTTCAGAAACTCGCTGGCCATTTTCCTGGTAAAGAAGAACCCCTCTCCGTATCTTTTGTAGGATTCAGTACTAAAGTCGTTGTCAACACAGGGATAATACAAGATCTGATGCTTGATAGAGTTTTGTAGCTGGTTGCGTTGCTTGGCTAGCACTATGTCATGCTGTCAGTGCCTAGAAAAAGGCGGCCTGCCTATACACTTACATGAGACAGCAGCAGAGAGGTTTCCGCCAGCTGAATCTCCTCCAACAGCTACACGAGTAGGATCGATCTGAAACTTGGATGCTGTTGTGGAGTTGGTGGCAAACTCGACGACAGAATGAGCCTCATTGAGTGCAACTGGGAATTGGACTTCAGGGCTCAATGAATAATTGACGAATATGACGATGCAACTGAGGTCTGTGGCGAACTGTAGTGCATACAAACGAAAGCGTCAAAAACCAGCCTTGTGGATACATACAACATGCCATGCTTACAGTGCTCATCAAGAATACGTAGAACGACTCTTCAATAAAACAGAATCCTCCTCCTGGGCTTCATGTATCAGGTGAATATACAATATCATGCTGGTATTTATTAGGCCCAACGGCGACTTACAAGAATATAAGGGCAGGCAGCTTCTCATCGGACGAAATGCCCTGAGGTTTATACAAAGTTACCTTAATAGCATGGCCATCAGTTTGATCAGGGATTTCAATCTTCTCGGTATCGACGGGGGGACCTTCAGTGTCTGGTTGCATAGTGTCATTGGAGGCAGCGCGTGCTTGCTGAACAGTAACCTTGTCAAAATCAACTGCTTCAGGACACTGAGCCACTAGGGCTTTAAAAATAGGGCTCAAAAAGCTGGTGTCTACTGTAGGCATATGTTGTGAGAAGACGATTGAAAGACAAAGGCGTATTTGTGCTATTTACTAGTACAGTTTTTTATATTTATGCATTCAACTAGTGGCGCAGTGACACAAACCACCAACAGATCATTTACAGCTTTTACACGGCGCGGTTGGCGGTATAAAGGTTGGAAAAGACTATCAGTTGCATTTTATCATGCCATCATTCAAAATGTCTACTTGAGCAAGGGCTCCAAACTGAGCAAAAGCATATTGGCCGGTTGCATAAAGAGGCGGTGCGTCTATAGTTACGAGGCGCTTATTGACAGCAATTATCAGGTGTATGTTGTTATGTCTTCCTCACTATATACATTGCTCCACATCATATCAGCATTGGATATATATTCCAGCTTACTTACATGTCATCTTTTTTTGCCCTGAAATGTTACACATCGAAATCGAATACCATTGTCATCCTGATTCCAGGCTGTCAAATGGTATTAGCATATCCAGCAGCCAATAGACACGATGGATCCAGTCGCATTGATGCCAATTACCACGGTGATCGACCTTGATTCAGCTCCAGGGATCTTGTGTATTTCATATAGTGTCATCTTGTATCATTCAGAATATGAAAGCCTCTCTGCTTTTTTGATGGTACGACAAATTTCATGCAATGGCTCTCGCTCTCTCGCTCTCGACACGCTGCTGTTGTGGGAATAAAAGATGAGTAATGCAAATACATGCTCTAATGCGGGGTAAGAAAAGAATTTCACTCAGGCTAAGAATAAGGTTATTTCAATAGAGTAAGCGGTATTACCAGGCTTGGATTTTTGTATATAAATACGGCTTGCTTTCTTTTGGCTTTTGTTGCTGCTGTTCATACACCTTATTCATCAAAATGGCTACTCAATCTCTCATTGACATCACTACTCTTTCTCCCAAGTTCCAAGATCTCTACGCCAAGGCCAAGGACTTTGTCGAGGTAAACCGCACACATGAAACGCTTGTTGGTGGGCTGCATTATACTAAGTCCCCACACTCTTGCTAGAACGAATGTATTCCTGCTGAAAAGACCTATGAGCTCCAAATGGGCCAAAACGAAAACAGATGGAAGGTAAGCGATCCTCTACGCAGTGTCTGCATTGTGGTTGCTAAAGACCCCACCGCGATCAGATTATCCCTCCCGTCTTGGAAGAACTCAAGACCAAGGCCAGAGCTCTTGGCCTCTGGAACCTCTTCTTGGGTCAAGACTACCCTGAAGGTGCTGGCTTGACCAACCTCGAATACTCTTTGATTGCTGAAGTCACTGGCCGCTGTCCCAAGCTGGCCCCTGAAGCCATGAACTGTGCCGCTCCTGATACCGGCAATATGGGTAAGTTCATCACATTACACCTGGATCAGGATCCAATGGATAGCTGACATGTCATTGCAGAGGTGTTTGCCAAGTATGGTACTCCCGCACAAAAGGAAAAGTGGCTCAAGCCTCTCTTGGACGGTAAGATCAGATCCGCTTTTGCCATGACAGAACCCCGCGTTGCCTCCTCTGATGCCACCAACATTGAGACCAACATCCGTCGTGTTGGCAACGAATACGTGATCAACGGCCTCAAGTGGTGGATCTCTGGCGCTGGTGATCCCCGCTGTGCCGTCTATCTCTTGATGGGTAAGACCGATGCCGACAACAAGGACAAGCACCGTCAGCAATCCATTGTCATTGTGCCTGCCGATGCTCCTGGTATCACCGTGGTGCGTCCCATGAAGGTCTTTGGTTTCGATGATGCTCCCGAGGGCCACTGCGAGATCATCTTCAAGGATGTCCGTGTTCCTGTCGAGAACATTATTTTGGGTGAGGGCCGTGGTTTTGAGGTCATCCAAGGCCGTCTTGGTCCTGGCCGTATTCACCACTGCATGCGTTGTATCGGTATGGCTGAACGTGGTTTGGATTTGATGCTGAACCGTGTCACTGATCCCACCCGTCGCACCTTTGGCAAGACCTTGGCCGAACACGGCACCATCGTTGCTGACATCGCCACCTCCCGTATCGAAATTGATCAAGCCCGTTTCTTGGTCCTGAGTGCTGCCCGCAAGATTGATCAAGTCAAGGCCAAGGGTGCCATGAAGGAGATTGGTATGGCCAAGATTGTGGCTCCCAACATGTTGCTCAAGGTCTTGGATCGCTCCATGCAGGCTCATGGTGCTGCTGGTATCTCTCAAGATACCCCCTTGGCTCACTTCTACGCCTCTGCTAGAACTTTGAGATATGCCGATGGTCCTGATGAGGTTCACCGTGCTCAAATCGGTAAGGTGGAGCTCCGTCGTGCTGCTGAGGTGTCTGCCAAGATCAAGGAGCAAAAGGAGAAGGCTGACCGTCTTGCTGCTCAATCCACCAGCAAGCTCTAATATCTGTATTTTATTCAATCGCATTAACACAACACCATCTATGAAGAAAATCAAATGTAATTAATGTATCAAAAAGGAGATGAATTCACTTTTGTTCTTTGTAAAACTATGTACCAATAAATATTCCACTATTTTTCGACATTTGAATGGGGATTGCATGTGTGTGTGCTTGCTTGCGAGATGTGAGTCTTGAGGAGAGGGAATTTAGTCTTACTAAACTGATCTACGCGAAACAGTGGTATTTGGTTAGCCTGATTGACACTTAATACTGCTAGTTGTAGATCCAGTTGATTGCCCACATAGTAGTAAATAGACTGAATTTCAAACGGTACCTGGAGGGCAATCATTAAATGAAAAAACGTGCCCCTTCTATGATGGCAAGGACACACGTGTGTAATAAACTTGTGAGTCAAACAATGAAGCACTTTTCTGATTCATCCAAGTCAAAGCGATGATCTCCACTACAATAGATAAACCATGGCCATTTCATGATTTGACCATGGCGTCTTGCAATGCCACCCGGCTGTTTGTATGCTGCTTGTAATTGCATCTGAAAAAATTTATCATCAAATATGTTGATTGTTACACTGCTAATATAGACTATTGCTATTTTAACATTGTAAATTCTACCTCTCTGTCCTCTCTTTTGCTCTTTTTCTTTTTCGCTCTTTTTATATACACTCAACAGCAGCAAGATGAGAAGAAAACCCTCGCTGCCCATCCCGCCCGCTCATTTACAACAAGATCGCATCAACAAGAAGTTTTACCTGGACAGAGACAGTGGCATCGTTACTGAAACTGATTCTGAAATCGAATACAGCAACAACAACACTGCTGCCAAAAGAAACTACATTTTCAGCGACGATGAGGAGATGCCCACTGCCACCAGCACACTGACTTCACAGCACAATTTTTACTCGCATCTGGCAGATCAGGCAGTGATGTCCGTGCGACACTACCTCAAAGACGACAGCTGGAAAAAGGTGCTGAAACATAAAAGTGGCACAACCGTGTACATGATGCAGCAAACAAATAAGAATGAGAAGGTTGCGCTGTTCCGTGGCGAGTCCATCATTCAGGGGTTCACGCCACAATCCATATTCTATGTCATTGGCATGAGGAAATTATGGGATGAACAGTGAGTTGCCATGGTTTCCCCCCTGACATTGGCATAGTACTGACTTTTATAGATTTGACGATGGCAAATTGATAGAAAATCTCAATGATACAAGTTCATTGACATACGAATCCTACAAATCCACAGCTACTTCCAAGTATGTTCTTCATGTGCCTGACGTTGCTCGAGTGGTTAATTAACAAGCAACATTAGAGCTTACGATTATACACTGGTAGAAAAGATTGAATGCTCTGCTGACGGCGAAATACTGTTTGCATGTACCAGTGTTGAGACTCCTCAGGTACCAAAATCACCGGGCAAAAACAGACATCAAATCAAGGTAAAAATCACAGTTTATTATATAACAGAAATCTGACAATGATGACACTAGCTGCAAGGTTGGGTCCTGAAACAGCTCAACACATTCCCAGTATCCACGCATGTCACCTATCTCACCCAGGAGAACATCAAGGGATGGATTCCAGGCCTGACCAAGAAATCACTGGCCAGAAAGCCCCTTATTATTGCATCCATTGACAGCTACTTGCAAAAGAAAGCAGAGAGGATCCGTGTACAACAGCAACAGCCCCAAAAAAAGAAATCGATACCCATTACCATTCCCACTACTACTACTACTACAACTAATTCCACTAATACAAATGCTTTCTCCTCTACTTCATTGCCACAGACAGCCACCACAAGTACATCCTCTTTTGCATCGCCACCAACGTAAGCCGTGTGTTTAGATTAGTTGTTCAGTATGTAGCTCATGTCTTGTCTGCATCTATAGTAGCATTCTCCTTCAAAGACCATCAGCTGTATCTGCACCCGACCTTTTTGAAGACCAAACATCGCCAACGCTAGGCCTGTTCAACACCACCAGCACCTCTTTATTGCTTGATCCCACTACAAACAGCAGCAAAAAGCCTAATAATATCATTCTCTCTAACCCACCTCCCAGAATATCATCCCTCTCAACACAGACCAATAGCACCATATCCACGCAACAGCAGAAGCGAATCACGTTTGCAGACCAAGTAGAGTCCTCTTCTAGATCGTCTTCACCCAGCAACACGTTTTCATCGTCCTCTGCCAGATCATCGTCCGCCAGCAGTAATAGCGGCTCTGGCACTAGTACACCGTACCAACAGCAAGCGCAGGATGACAGTTTATTTGATAACCACAGTCAGACACCAACACTGTTCCCATTACCCCCATCGACGGGTAGTATGAGCCATCAATTATCGCCCATCCAAGAAGCGCCCATGCCATTCTCATCCAAGGCCAAATCAAGCAACATTGCCATTGCAGGCACCAAGCTGTACCCAGCAAGTCGACATCGGACCGCACGCAAGCAATGCATAGAAAAGCTACAGGCGCATGCACACAGCGATTTGACGGAATGGAAGCATATTGGCGAAAAGAACAACACGCAGCTCTACACACAGGCTGTGGAAGGCAGTACGCTTCCCATCATGCGCAGTGAAACAGCGTTTGTGGGTTCATGGACGCCTGAGCAGATTTGCTCTGTGATCCAGTGCTTTGGTGCGCGCAAAGAATGTAAGTTGCCGGGCCAGTAGTGTGTTTTTTCTATGCCAATGTCAACTCACCTCTTGTTATCGGCAGGGGACGAGCATTTCGAAAAGGGTGAAATCGTCGAGCGCTTCTCTCAAAAGGAGTACTTGATCCACACGCAAATGAAGAGCCTGTTTCCAATCCAAAGCCGAGATTTCTGCGTCTTGACATGTATCGAGAGTGTGGTAGCAACAGGAGCCATCTACATTGGCTCCGTCAGCGTGGAAGACGAGCTGATTCCCGAAAGCACGCAGCACATCCGGGGCAGGCTGAATGCGTATGGATGGGCCTTGAAGCCAATGACACGCGGAAAAGACGGGCAGTGGATGGGCGTGCAAGTAACCTTCATTGCACACATCAACATGGGCGGCTCAGGCACCACACCGCTTCCCTTGCCCTCAGCCATTGTGCGGCTCTTGACCACACAGGCATGCGCAGACAGCATCCAAACGTACCTGGCAGTGCACGGATGTCCCCCTTACATTCGCAGAGTGGCAGGCAAAATCATATACGAGGAGTTCAATGTGAGGACCAACCAATACACCATTCGCTACATTGCCAAGCACGCACCTTCTCCACGCCGCCACCATCAGCAACAACAGCAGCAGCAGCAAAAGCAAAAGATGATTGGCTCCATGTGGTGTACAGACGTGCGCACCCACCAGAGCATGTATCCGCTCGGTTATTCGATCGAAACCCATCAGGATGTGCGGGTGGATGTGCGACCCAACATTGGCCTAAGGATATATACCGAAAAAGACGCCCTGGATGGAGAAACTGTTGAACTGGTGATTTCAAAACATACTACCGGAAGTGAGCCGCAGTTCTACTGCAATGGTGTCGAGGTCTGTGCGGTAAGAAAGGACGCTAAAAATCAAGGTATTGCCAAAAACGAGTTAGTGGATCACACACAATTCGTCGTCCCAAAGGCTGCTCTTCCTTTTCATAGCAAGCTGCCTTCTGCTGCTGCTGCTGCTGCTGCAAACACCCCATTTGAGGCTACTGCTTCCGTGGCAGAGCAGCGAGAAAAAGAGCCTCAAGAGGAAGAAACCAATGACAAGGTATGTGTGTGTATAAATAAACGGCTGTGGTACAGTCTTAAATTGACTCTCTTTTTTTTTCGTCTTTTCCATGGCAACAGGCCCTTTATCATCGTCGAAATAGCCATGTCGTTGTGTTTAGCGACGAGCTGTCATTTACAGCACATCAGTTTGCATTCATCTTGCTGCTGATGGGCATTTGCTATTATTTTGGCAAGTTTTCATGCCAATGTTCATGATAAAATTTAAGCTGATTTAAATGTTGCTTTTTATTTGTTTGTGTTGCCCTCTCTTTTTCTCCTCTTTTTCTTTCTTTATCGCCTCACCAGAATAAATCATGGAATCAAAGCCCAACAAGCATGAGTTGACAGTTACAAATTTACCAGACAAAGACCAACCACAGCAGGCCGAATGCTCAACAGTAGCAGCAGCAGCAGCAGCGAATAACACAGCGGTTCCATTTCCGTTTTTGCCATTGTATTCTCAGTACAGTTTTGCTCAACGACTCAGGAGCACCATACCCTTTTCAAAGCTGTTCTTTTCCAACAACATCAAGCCACTCCATCCAACAAAAATGGCGGCAAAACAGCCTGCCATCCTACATGACAAGGAACAGTGCATGTTTTCATTGAAATTAGACGATCAAGGCCGGACAGGTATAGTGTAGTAAAAAAGTAAGGCTACTCCAGGGGTTCATAACACTGAATGTATACATGTAGCGGCCATTTGCTATTTACCGACTCGAGTGAAGAATGTGATTGAAGTGTATCATACGGTAAGTTGTGCGTCTCTCTGCTTGGAGGCATGTCAATTGACACATGTACAGGAAATACCGCCTCATCACAGACACAAAGGCATTGGCGATCAGCTCGTCAAGGCATGCTTACTATGGGCAAAGGAGTCTGGAACTTTTGTAATTCCAACATGTAGTTTTGTGAGGCGGCACCTAGATTACAATGGGTTTCAAAATTACGATCCTGTCATTGTTAAAAACGAGCAGGAAGCTCAAAATAAAAAGCTGTAGAATATTTCTTTATGAGTTGCATGGGGAATAGGGGAGGCTCATTTAACGTTCTCTTTCCCTCCTAATACGGGCAGCATTTTTTTAAAAAAAAAAGCATGTGGTTCGACCCGGCTCTGTTCAAATTAGTAGCTCTACAATGCTGAAATCCATGAGGCAATAGATGCTCTAAAGCCATCAATGTCACTCAAATTCATGTCTACATGATATATATTGCAAAAATAAGATAGCTTCAACAAATTGAAACCTACAGAACGAAACCAGTGCAGTGAGATCAAGCCATTTACTACAAGAAAGGGTAGCTGGTAGGGGCAGACTACCAGTCTGAGCGGGAATTGAATTTCAGAACCTCCACTGACCTTTCCAGATTCTTCATTTGGACATCTGAAAACCTTCCAGGGGCAATTACTCAAAATGCTACTATACAAGCGACAGGTATTTCTTTAAACTTTTGAATGTAAAAATGACCGAGGAATCCAATGGTACCATTTTCAAAGCGGCTCTTTTAGTCTGTGCAGAGTAAATGTCAAAAAATGCAAAACACGTTTTTTGAGGAAATGTCTACAAAACGTATAGTAAACTGACCAAAAGACAGTTCCACACGATGCTCTGCAACCATACGATTGTTTTGAGCTTAAGAACACTATAGTAGAAAACCGCATATTCGAGGTGAAAACTCCCATTCTTTGAAATCATCAAATTTTCCCTTACAGGAGCAAGGGCAAAATGCTCAAAAATCAATGATCAAATTGTCCCCCAAAATATTGCTGAAAAGTGATCCGCAACGTAATGTCAGGTCGCAGAACACGATTGTACTTGTTCCGAGGTCGAATTCGTGCTTTGTTGGCGAGATACAAGCGATCAAAATCCTCATTTTTACAGCGTTGAGTACATTTGAAGGCTGGTCTCTCAGCAATGCGCTTATTAATCTCTGATTTGATGGTCTGTCGTTGTTCATCTAGTAAAACAATGCAGTATCGAATTTCAATCCGTCGAAAAAAGCATGGGTTTGCTATGATACAATGATAATCTAGCGGCATTTAGCGCCTAGTAGTCAATAGCATTAGCTAACCTACATGCAGGATATTGTTTGAAAGGGCCTGGTACTACGATTGTTAGCTAATCTATTGGTATCTTTGGAGATTCAGCCTGTCGCATCCTTTTCTTCTTGAAGGATACATATGTCTGACATGACAGGTTATGATGAATGCCATGATTGACATTTCTAAGCGATGTACACCAGTCTTAAAGACAGTTCGTTATACATCAAGCCCACGTTGTTGCTTGTCAGTGACATTTGCGGGAGTGCAATTGATAGGAGGTGCCCTTTATAATGAGGTGCCCTTTATAATGAGGTGCCCTTTATAATGAGGTGCCCTAGTGAGACGCCCCCTCACTTAACAGGAGGCGCCCGTAGTACGAGCCAATTTTTTTGCACGGCATTACACACAAAATCAGCGTTTCTGAAATAAATGTATGCTCCTTTATTTTTCTCTTTCCTTTTTCTCTTTCTTTCCTTTTTTCAATACAAAATGACCACTGCCACAATGACGTCTCATCAAGCACCACCGTCTATACAAGACAACCATCATAGCCATCACCATCAGCAGCAGCAGCAGCAGCAGCATCCTCATTTTCCACAGCAACAGCCACATCGCCATCATGTGCAGCACATTGGTAATTACGTTATTCACAGAAAGACCCTCGGTTCTGGTAGTATGGGCACAGTGAAATTGGCAGAGTGCTTATCAGACAAGGACCATCAGCAGGTACAATACGCTTCATGGTGAGCCATGTGTTGAACATCCTATTAAAGCCATTCGTCTCGTCGATAGTATGCAGTGAAAATCATGCCCAAAGTGAATCTAAATTCGATCGCAGCGACAAGTGAAGCAAAGAGCAAGGATCCAAAAGACACGCCCAGAGAACGAGAGCAGAGAACAATCCGAGAAATGGCCATCATGCACTTGCTGAGACACCCCAACATCTGTCAGCTGAAAGAGTGGGTGGTGCACGGCGACCATTACTATATGTTTTTGGAGTACATTGAGGGAGGCCAGCTATTGGACTACATCATCAGTCATGGCAAACTGCGAGAGAAGCTCGCAAGAAAGTTTGCAAGGCAAATTGTGAGTGCATTAGGTAATATTTGTGCGGATTGCATGAGCATGGCATGGGATTAACGTAAAAGAAACACCATCAGACTATTGCCATAGAAACTCCATCGTTCATCGAGACCTTAAAATCGAAAACATCCTAATCACCAATCACGAAGAAATCAAGATTATTGATTTTGGACTATCCAACATTTACTCGCCCAGTCGACTTTTGAACACCTTTTGCGGCTCTCTTTACTTTGCTGCCCCTGAATTACTGCAAGCTCGCAACTACACTGGTCCAGAAGTCGATGTGTGGAGTTTCGGCGTGGTGTTGTATGTGCTGGTGTGCGGAAGAGTGCCTTTTGATGACACGAGTTTGCCTGCATTGCATCAAAAGATAAAGTCAGGTCATGTAGAGTATCCAGATCATTTGAGCAAAGGTAAAGAGAGAGACATGATGTCGTTGTTGTAACTGCATTTTCACACACACACTAAATAGACTGCGTTGATTTGTTATCCAAAATCCTGGTTGTGGATCCCACCAAACGAGAGACTCTGTCCTTTGTGATTCATCATCCCTGGATCAACAAGGGCTATGACGAGCCCATCTTTAATCATTTGCCTCATCGACAGCCACTGACATCCGTGGATCCAAGCGTCATTCAGGGCATGCGAGGATTTGGACTTGGCACACCAGAGGAAATTGAAACAAAGCTACTGCATATCATTTGTTCGCCCGAGTACCAATATGCAGCTGCTCAAGTGGATCAGAACTACCAGTTGCAACAACAAAGACAGCAGCACGACCAGCAGCAGCAGCAGCATAACCAGCAGACCCAACCCGAGTCAGCATCGCATCGATGGCGTCGTACACTCTCCATCCGACGCACAGCGCCAAACACTGCCAACAGCATGAAAAAAGACGATCCTCAGCACCTGCCAGCCATGTACGATCCACTCATCTCCATCTACTGCTTGGTCAAGGAGCGCAGACAGTTTGATGAAAAGTGTCGCTTACTGGAGAGTGAAGGATATCAATCACCTGTCCAAATCGGTAGATCTGCTAGTACGTCATTGACCAAATCAGTTCGCCATGCAAATAGCCATAGCAGCCTTATGCGTCGCAAGACAGAACGTGTGCCACCCTCGCACACGCGAAACATGTTCAAGGATGACAAGACCGAGGACTGGGCTGCTCCTCCAACAACGTCAGGTACCACCACGGGCAACGCACCCAAACGATCCAACAGTGTCAAAACCAATGCCACGATACTGCAGAGAAGCAAGAGTGCTGCCAAACGTCTGGGGGCCATGCTGCCCAATCGTCAGCAAGCATCAACGACGACTGCACCAGTGCTACAGGATGAAAATACAGCACCTCGCAAAGCCCACTCGAGTGCAGCAGTCCACATCATTGACCCTCCAGAGCCCGCGTATTCACTCAAGAAGAAGACAATGAATATACTTCGATCCAACTCGCTTACCGATAGAAGATACCGCCATCAGCAGCAGCAGCAGCAACAGAAAAGGGCTTCTCCATCATCCTCTTCCACTTCATCTCACACAGAAGACGAATCCAATATCATCTCAAGCTCGGCACCTTCATCAAATTACAGTGGTAGTGGAGGGAGATTCATTGAAGAAGGTAAGATACATATATACATGATGGTATATCCTGTTGTCTAACCTGTGGATCAGGTATTCATCAGCAACGAAGAGAGATCCAGCAGGCACAGCAACAAACACCAAAAATGAGCACCCATCCCAAGAGTTTGTTCAATTTTAGCAGACGCCATTTATTCAAAGTGACCACCGTCGACATGATGAAATACATTCAACAAGTGCTACTCAAACTTGGCATTCGATACATTCCCTCGCCACAAGAATCGTTTACATTGAAATGTGAGTTGAATGATTGGGCAAGGTACCAAGAATTTGAACTGGATGATGAGGGGCTCGACAGAACAGAGGACCCAGTGCATTTTACAGTCATGGTCTATCAAGCAAGATGGGCAGGCGGTCGATTGGGTATCAAGGTGTTGGAGGCAGAAGAAGACGAGAAGTTTAGACATATTTATCATACGATATTGAATGAGCTTGACTTGTTGGTCAAAACACAGTGATTCCCCCCTTTTAACAACATGTAATCTATAAAATATCTTATATCCTTTTATGATAGAAAATAAAAATGTGCTACTATACCACACTCAAGGACACATCCTATGACGATTGGGAGTTCAAATGAGGCTTCTTGAGGTTGAGCTATGCTACCCACTTGTAAGGACATCTAGCAAACAAGCAAGGATGGAGCAGAGCCATGGCCCACATGTAATCATGTGCCGCAGACATGTGGATCCACCACCAATTGCAAGCTTACCTGCAACATCCCATATACATACCACACATTTACGTTATCAAATGCACAATGTAGCTCACAGCAGCTCTTCCAGATGCATTTGAGCTATCAATGCAAAGCATCACCATGGAAACCAAACATTCCTGTGACCGTGGTCCGGGTTTTCGTTCTTTGGGCAAATGCTACTACTGCTACACTACACTACACACACAAATGTACTAGCCGCAGCGTTTTGGTGTGGTTTCAAAAAAAAATTTACATCAAGCTCTACACCTTTTTTTCTTCGACACATATACACCTTGAACATTCAGAGCTGTTTGTGATCATTTCTTTATGACGGAATCACAAGAAAACACAGGTGAACTCGGATGGCCAGAGTTCATAAAGACAAGAGTAGTGACGACCATCACTTACTCGGGTGTCTCTGACAGACTCGACTTTTTGAATCATTCCTTATTGATCAGACTTCGTAGAAAGGGTAACCGCCCACTTGAGCCGAGTAAACACAGCAGCGCACGGTACTAACTGCATCAACTAGATCTTCCTGTCGAATCACTCGCCCCCTTATTGCAATTGATCTTTCTCACTATTTCGCGTTACAATGACAGAGCATCTCGCATGGCTATTATTGAGGTCATCAAGGAGCTCAACAACTGGAACGCTCCTGTATTTCAAAAGATGATTGTGCCTGTCATTGCCAGAGAAGCCGAGAAATTTGGCAAACGCAAGCCTACAGGGTAAGATGCCATGGCACCTGCTGCCCCTGAGTGTCGACAGTGGCGCAGTTTCCACCTTGGAAAAGATGGACTAATCCCTCCTTGAGTAGTGAATGCGTTTCACCCGCATCCGATCGCTTGGTCTTGTTGAATTGGGTCAATGTGTTGATCACATGTGTATTGAAGCAAGTGACAGTGGAAGCAGCCAAAAGCAACGCTATGTTTGCCACCATCTTGAACGCACAAGCAGTGCTGATTGATTCCTTGGTCGATGACAGCAGAAAGAGCATTGGAAAGAGCGCTGTTGCAGACGTCAGACGCACCATTCGACTCAACGCCGAAGCCATCCCCACCATGATGGATGTCGCTCTCGCCAATGCCACCACTTGCACGCCTTCTTACAAAAATGCCGTCTTGATTGGCACCATCATCGACGTCAGCCTGCGTCTCAAGACTCGCTCAGATGGAAAGTCCATGGTAGAGGATGCTGAAGCTCGTTTGACCGACTACTACCTCAAGAACATTGTGTCTTCCAGAACGGCTGTCCACACAGCTGCCTTGGATTCATTCAACGATTTCATCAAGCACATTGTCACCAAGCCAAAGTTTGAAGCTGAATACTTGCCCGTGCTCGACAAGATGATGCTTCGATCTCCCGAGATTGTGTTGCTGGGTAAGGTTTCTTTTTGTTGTTGATGATGATGATGATCGTTCATGGCTCATACTTTGCAACAGCTTTGGCTCGCATTACACCTGCATTTTCGTTTGATCCTTCGTCCATCTTTGCTGCCAAATGGCTGGAACCTTTGCTCAACCACCTTAGATCCACTTCACCTACTACTGTCAAGGGCGCCAAGGCATTATGGGAAGCATTAGCACACGTGTGCCGTGAAGCCGATGCCTTGATCAAGGTCGCTGAGGGCGTGTCCAAGCTCTTGACCAGCGGCAAGGTCAATTCATGGGAGCACCGTGTCATCATGTACAATGCATTGTCTTCCCTTGCTCAAGCCACTGAGCCCGCTGTCAGTCAAAAGGCCTTGGAGGGCTATTTCACCATGATTGCCAAAGAAGCACACGAACAAGCCATGGCTGCTGCTGTGGACGGTGTCGGCAGACATTTGACTGTATTGATTTACAATGATGAGTTCTGCTCTGCCAACAAGGAATTTGTCGACAAAGTGGTCAAGACATCCACTGACGGTTTGAATGCTGCTAAACCTTTGGCCAGAAAGAGCTGGGCCAATGCTGTTGGTGCCACCGTTTGGGACCATAAGGATGCTACAAGTGCTACATTGAGTGCCACTATTGTCAAGTACTTGCAAGCTCTGTTCAAGACCTTCAACAAGATTGTCGACAAGCCTTTGATGTGGAAGGATGGACCCGTGGAAGCCTATGTCATGATTGCTATTATTTCCGGCCGCATTCAACACTGGCCTTCTGTGCCTGAGGCTGTGGTGGACCTCTTGAAGACGCAAAAGTACCCCTCTCAAGTATTGATCTCTCAACCCAAGCCCAGTTATCTGTTATGGGATCGCATTTACACAAAGGCATTGACTGCCGAAGAGGGTCTCTGGCTTGTGAGAGCATTGACCAGCGTCTTTATGGAAGAAACACAAGCATCGCTGGAAAAGACCGGTGCTGGCCATTTGGCTGCTCAAGCGCTTGTTTGGATCATCACCAGCCATCCTGATCATACGGTGCGCCGATCTGCCTACCAAGAAGTGTCCAGCATGGCTGCCTCTGAGCCCATCAAGCTTGATCATTTTATGAAGCAGGCTATCAAGCAATGGCTGCTGGATATCGAGAACAATGTCAAGGACTCCACGGCTGTTGCTGCTGTCAATGCCGATACTTACAACAAGGAAACGGCCACCTTCCGCCTCGCTGCCGTGCTGAATGCCATCACCTCCTACGACAAGGATTTGCAAGAGTCTACCAAGGGTGTTGAGTTGATTGACATGATGATCTTGGCTCACCACGAGTACATTGCTTCTCCTACCAACAGATACAACTGGATCACCCTGGTGCAACGTGCCAATGTGGATCCTGGTAAGCTGGTCAGAGAAAAGAGCAGCAAGATCTATGAGATGCTCAAGAGCACCCTGGAGGCTCGCAGCGAGTCTGAGCTCTTTTACAAGGCTGCACTTTCCACCATCTCTACTCTGGCCTTCATTTCGCCCGACACCATTCCTGAATTCATTGAATTGGCCAACGAAAACCTCGCTCCCGAGCTCATGAAGGACATTGGTGAATTAGAAAGCAACATTTGGAAGTGTCCTGCCGACATTGCTTTTGTCGACGTGCTCAAAAAGGACAAAAAGACAGAGAGTCGTGGCAACAGAAAGGGCAACAACAACGACGATCAGTGGGAAGAAGAGCTTCGCGCTGAATTGGCTAAAAAGAAGGGCCTGGCTCAAAAGCTGACCAAGGAAGAGCAATTTGCTGTCAATACCCAACTAAAGAAGGAAGCTGCTATCCGTGCCAAGGTGCAATCCGTCTTTGAAAAGGTGACCCTGGGTCTCGACATTACACGTGCTCTTGTCGCTGGTACTGCTGAAGGTGTCGAGGAATACTTGGTGGACCTCATTCGCATGCTGCTGGAAGCTGCCAAGCACCATGTCGGTCTCTTGGTGGGCAACGTCTTGGTGGACACGTACCTTCAGCTGGGCGATTGTGTGGTGCAAGACATCCAGCCTATTCGCGATGCTATTGCTTTGGCTGCCTTGCGTTCCAACAAGATTCATCCCATCCCCTCTCGCTGGTTGGACGAGCCTCTCGGTGCACTTGTGTCTCGTGTGCTGTACCGCCTGCGCTTCATTACAGAATCCCGTGCCTTGCCCCCTGCTTCCTTTGGCTACGTCTTCCCTGTGCTCTACCAAGTCATTGAACAAGGCGCTATTGAATGCGACAAGAACGATGAAGCTGCCCAGGAGCAAATTGTGATGGCCATTGATGTCATTGGTTTCCACTGCACGCTGGGCGATTCTCTCATGATGCCCCGCCAAGAAATGATTGCCATTTTGTTGCGCAGTATCAAGGAATACCCTGCCAGCAGCAAAGCAGCCAAGACGTCGCTTGTCACTCTCTGTGAAGCCATGGCCGACAGTGTATCTCGCGAGGAAATCAATACCCTGCTCGAGGGGCTCTTGTCTTCTGAAGTGCTTGTGCGTACGGCTGCTCTTCAAGGTCTGGAACTCTTGGATCTCACCGACATTGACTACTCGCCTCAACTCTGGGTGGCTTGCCACGACGAGAATGAATCCAACGCTGAACTCGCCAACCAGCAGTGGGAAGACAACGCCATGGAGGTGGAGGAAGACTTCCGCGACCAATTGTTGACCTACATTGTCTCTGACAGCCACTATGTGCGCCAAGCTGCAAGTAAGGCGCTTGCCGATGCTGTGGAAGAGTATCCTGAGGCCGTTTACGACACATTGCAAGCCATTTATGCCAGATACAAAAAGCTCGCTGCTCCATTGGACCCCGAATACGATGAATACGGCATGGTGATTCCTGAAACTTTGGACCGCGCTGATCCTTGGGAGGCACGTGTGGGTCTCGCTTTGACGCTCAAGGCAGTAGCTCCCTTTATGCAACTTGAGAATGCCTCTGGTTTCTGCAAGTTCTTGATCAATGATCATGCCCTGGGCGATCGTCATGAGCATGTGCGCAAGGAAATGCTGGAAGCTGGTTTGGCTGTCATCAATGCCTATGGCAAGGTTGATGTGGAAGAATTCCTCGCTACTTTTGAAAACTACCTGAACGCGGAAACCGACAACAGTGATGTCCAAGACCATATCCGTCAAGCGGTTGTCATTCTGTACGGTGGTGCCGCTGGTTACTTGTCTCCTGGCGATGAAAAGGTCAGCACTGCTGTGGAAAAGTTGATTGAGACCTTGGATACGCCCTCAGAGACCGTGCAAAGTGCTGTCGCTGATTGTCTCCCTCCTTTGATCAAGATGTGCAAGGATGAAGTGCCTCGTCTTATCAAGGCGCTTTTGAACAAGCTCTTCAAGGGCGAAAAGTATGCCCATCGCCGTGGTGCTGCTTACGGTCTTGCTGGTGTCGTCAAGGGCCGTGGTATTACTGCTTTGAAGGAGTGCAATGTCATGAACAGCTTGAAGGATGCCATTGATAATAAGCGCGCTTACGAATACAGACAAGGCGCTCTCTTTGCTTTCGAGACACTGTCTGCTACCCTGGGTCGTCTGTTCGAGCCTTACATTATCCAAATCATCCCTCTCTTGCTGGTCTGCTCCAGTGATGCCAACATGGATGTGCGTGAAGCCTCCTCTGATGCTGCTCGTGTCATTATGAGTAAGATCAGTGGTCACTGTGTCAAGCTCATCTTGCCCTCCATCTTGGAAGGTTTGGATGAACGTCAATGGCGTACCAAGAAGGCCTCTGTCGAGCTGTTGGGTTCCATGGCTTACTGTGCTCCCAAGCAACTGTCTGTCTCTCTCCCCAACATCATTCCTCGTATTTCTGAAGTCTTGGCTGATACCCATTCTCAAGTGCAAGCTGCTGCCAACCGCTCTTTGCAACTCTTTGGTGAAGTCATCAGCAATCCCGAGATTCAAGAGCTTGTACCCGTCCTACTCAAGGCTCTCTGTGATCCCAACGGAAAGACAGCACCTGCTTTGACCGCTCTCTTGCAGACGTCGTTTGTCCATTACATTGATCCTCCTTCGCTTGCTCTGGTCATGCCCATCTTGGAGCGCGGTCTTCGCGAACGTGCTACTGAGATCAAGACCAAGTCAGCTCAAATTGTCGGCAACATGGCCTCCTTGACAGATCAAAAGGATCTCGTCCCTTACCTCAACATCATCTTGCCCGGTCTCCACGAAGTCTTGGTGGATCCTGTCCCTGCTGCCCGTGGTACTGCTGCCAAGGCTTTGGGTGCTCTTGTGGAAAAGCTGGGTGAAGAGAACTTCCCCGGCCTTGTGCTCGACTTGCTCGATACCCTCAAGACAGACTCTGGCGGTGTGGACAGACAAGGTGCTGCCCAAGGTCTTTCTGAAGTCCTTGCCGGCCTTGGTTTGGAGCGTCTGGACGGTCTCTTGCCCGAGATTATCTCCAATGCCGATTCACCTCGCGCCTATGTTCGTGAAGGTTTCATCTCTCTCTTGATCTACTTGCCTGCTACATTCGGTCCTCGCTTCCAGCCTTATCTTGGCCGTATCATTCCTCCTATCTTGATGGGTCTTGCTGATGAGTCCGAGTACGTGCGCGATGCCTCTCTCCGTGCAGGTCGTATGATTGTCACCAACTATGCCATCAAGGCTGTGGATCTGTTGTTGCCTGAATTGGAGAAGGGTCTGTTTGATCCCAAGTGGCGTATTCGTCAAAGTTCCGTCCAATTGGTGGGTGAATTGCTCTTCCGTATCACGGGTATTACCAACAAGAACAACGACATGGCGCTTGGTAACGTGGAGGAATTGGGTGACGAAGACGCTGATGCTGTGCACGAAGACTATGGCACTGAAACCAAGAAGAAACAACTGGTGGAAGTCTTGGGTAAGGAGAGAAGAGACCGTATTTTGGCTGCCTTGTACATTGTCAGACAAGATGCTTCTGGTGTGGTCAGACAAGCCTCGCTCCAAGTCTGGAAGGTGCTTGTTTCCAACACACCTCGTACGCTCAAGGATATTTTGGCTGTCATGATGTCCATGATCATCAAGACCTTGTCCAGTGAAGACTTTGAACAGCGTGCTGTTGCTGGCCGTACATTGAGCGAAATCGTGCAAAAGCTGGGTGAAGGTGTGTTGCCTGAAATCCTGCCCATCTTGGAAGAAGGCATGGCCTCAGACGACGATGATATCAGATTGGGTGTCACTGTGGCTTTCAGTGAGATCATGACCTCTGCTGGTAAGCTTCAAGTCTTGGACTTTGCTGACCAAATCACACCCGTCATCAGAAAGGCCCTGTGTGATCCCTCGGATGAAGTGCGTGAAGCTGCTGCTCAAGCCTTTGATACCCTCCACCAAAACGTGGGTGCCAGAGCCATTGATGATATCCTTCCTTCCTTGCTCAACAAGCTGCAATCCTCGGACGAATCCTCTGCTTATGCCCTGTCTGCCCTCAAGGAGATCATGTCTGTGCGCTCCAACGTGGTGTTCCCTGTCCTTATCCCCACGCTTATCACAGTGCCTATCAGTGCTTTCAATGCGCGTGCATTGGCCTCCTTGGTTACTGTGGCTGGACCTGCTCTCAACAAGCGTTTGACTGCCATCCTTGAAGCCTTGGTGGAGACGCTGATGGTGGAGCAAGATGAAGAGACAATCGAAGCACTCAAGGCCACCACAGAAGCTTTCCTGTTGTCTGTCGATGATGAGGATGGTTTGCACACCTTGACTGTCACCTTGATGGAATACGCACGTGATGACGATCCTGCCAAGCGTGCCATTGCTTGTGATATCACTGCTCAGTTCTTTAACGAGTCTGAATTGGATGCCACTTACTATGTCGCTGACTGGATCCACTTGTTGATGCTGCTCTTGGACGATCCCTCTGAAAAGGTCATCCAATCTGCTTGGAACGCGTTGACAGCCGTGACCAAATCCTTGCCCAAGGAAGAGTACGAAGAGTTGGTCATTCCTACACGTCGTGCCTTGACTACCATTGGCATTGCTGGTGTCGACATTCCAGGCTTCTGCTTGCCCAAGGGTATCAGCTGTATTTTGCCCATTTTCTTGCAAGGTTTAATGTATGGCTCTACTGATGTGCGCGAACAAGCAGCATTGGCTGTGGGTGATTTGATTGATCGCACTTCTGCAGTGGCACTCAAGCCATTTGTCACTCAAATCACAGGTCCTCTCATTCGTATCCTGGGTGATCGTTACCCTGCTGAGGTCAAGGCAGCCATCTTGCAAACATTGAGCTTGATGTTGAACAAGGTGCCTATGCATCTCAAGCTTTTCTTGCCTCAACTGCAACGTACATTTGTCAAGTCTTACTCTGATTCTACCAGTGACGTTGTGCGTGAACGCGCTGCTGCTGCATTGAAGGTCCTTAGCACATTGCAACCTCGTGTGGATCCTACTGTTGCTGAAATTCTCCAGAATGAAAACCTTTAAAAACAATCTCTCCTTTTTCACCTCACACACACACACATACACTTGTAATTTAAGTCTCTTTTTCGCTTTTTATCCTCTCTAAAATACACAGACACACATAATTTGGTTGATCATTTCATAGAAAGTTAATAAAAACATTGCTAATATCAACATTTAACTTCTTGTGATTGAATCTATTCATTGCTGGACGAGCTAAGCATGAGCTCATGGCAAGAATTCAAGTCGTGGAGGCATGCATGCTGTTTGAAAGGTCAAATACTTTGAGCCAAGGGGTGTGTGTATCTAATTATCTGAATACTAGTACTGTATTCATGTATACACAGACAATTGACTAAATGCTCATTAAGGACCTTTCAAGAAGATTGAAGCAGAGTCTATCAATCTCAAAAAAGAAGCTGGATGTCGAAGATGATGGCTCTAGAGATCAAGAGGGTAATTAGAGTAAAAGTACAATATCAAATTGTTATTTTTTATTAAATGGATACAAATGAATGCTTTGTCTATATAATGCGTGATGGCGATATCGATGAACCATTATAATTATCAAAATGATAATGATTTGTGTGATAGAATTTAGTTGAAAGACCACTTGACGTCGAGTTCACCCTTGCTCTTCTTACCGAGCTTCTCAAAAGCGGCAGGAGAGAGATCGATATCGTGCTTACCACAACCCTCGCAAGTATCAATGACCTTGACAGTGATGGACTTGTGACCAGACTTGACCTTGATCTTCTCACCACAGTACTTGTTCTTCATGAACTTCTCGCTCAAAGCAGCGACCATGTCGTCGTTGTCAGCGTGGTTACCACAAGAGGGCTTGCCAGACTTCTTGACAGAGTAGAAAGTGGCAGTACCAGAGTAAGAGTCGCTACGAGACTCAATGACAGCGGCTTGAGAGACAACAGCGAAAGCGGCCAACAAGGCAGTGGCGATCAAAACGAGAGTGTTGGAGTGGAACATGTTTAGAATGAGTATAGTAATACGGCCAGCGTTAGATGGAGAGATGAAGGATTAGATGATTGTAATAATGAAGAAAAAAACTGATTTGATGTGGAATTCAGGCCTCTATTTATACGTAAATCAAGCATGGCTCGTTTCTGTCAAAATCGGAGATGTCCTTCCATGTGAGGGTACCCGTGTTTTTTTGCTTGCGTTTTAGCTCAACAACACGTTTTCGGATCATTAAAACGTAAAGAAACTGGAAAATATGCAATGGATGAATTGCTCTACCAGATGTAGATTACAATGGGATGAGGCTACGTTCAATTCTCCAAGCATTGGGCTCAAGACAGGTAGTTTATTAGCGATGAATGATGCACATTTCTAGTGAACATGCATGTTGAATGAATGCTATATTTGCGGGAAGCAGAAAAAGTTTTCTTTCTCCTTACGCCCGGGCCATTGATCACAACAGGAATTGGTTGTATTCACGGTGCTAAGGATTGACTTTGTGAGACCATGGTCCACTATCAGCATCACTTTGAATGATGGGCCCCAGCTTTTTTTGAGAATTGTGATGCGATTTGTAATCTACACAATGTTGTTTGAGGATACGGACGAGAGGATTATTGAAACATTCATTTCAATCAATTCTCACTAAACAAACCTTAAGGACATGCCTCGCATTACCTAAAGTTGCTTGCCTGTAAACAGCATTGCTCTCATCTACAGAATCTATTTCTCGGTAAAATATTTGAAACCTTCGCTCCGATCAAATCTTTGTTATTATACCTGTACACAACAAGCCTATTAAGGATCTGCAGTTATCCTGAAGCATGTTGTATACGGATTGGCTTCAAAGCAGACATATTCTGTTTGACAGTTGTATGCCTCAAGCTGATCTGTATCACAAGTGCATTGTCCTGTACATAGGTAACTTGCTAATGTATACAAATACAAATAATTTGCCCAAATGCGTACAAGTGTTTACCATTTCTTGATTTCTGACAGCCAAGCTAGTCCACTTAAGGCAAGTTGTTTAATTCTGTGCGATGATCTATTTCGAATCGGTAACTGAACAATGCTGCATCTCAGTGAAGCTAAATGTGGCCCCACGCTTGATGTCAACGATTGGGTACCTGGGGCCAACATATTAGTTTGAAACAATTTTTTTTTGTGGTTTTGGGCCAATCTGTCATCTTGACACTCGAGAGATGCATTTATGACAACGCTATTTCTCAAAAAACATTGAGAGTTTTACTAACATTACTATAGCATCGTGGCATTCTGTCAAGTCATTTGCGCTTATGCCATTTCTACTTTCTACGTTTTACATGCACATGAGTTCCTGAAAGAGATTCATTTTCTAGATGCATATTGTTGTGGCAGATGGAAAAGCATTCTAGTACAGAAAATCACAATCTAGACTTGTCCTTTTCCCTTTCGACATTCCATGAGATGGTAAAAACCGCGGCAGCTGGCTGAGGGTCTAGTTTGTATGATGATTTTGAACTTTTTCTCTGCGTGTTAACCCAAAATATACAGCGTACTGCGAAAAAGTGATACGCTCCCATACCTGGACACCTCGCCGGGTATACAAGAAGCAATTGCATGTTATAATGCGGGAGAGAGCTTTAACAAATCAGGGATGCACGTGTAAAATAGAACATTCATCGTATACAACTGAATAATACGGGCTTCTGCAACGCATAAGACACGTAAAACTGCTTTATCCATTAGTAAACACGATGAAAACAAAGGTCCAAAAATAAGGTGAATGTTTCAAATGTGCCTTGCCTGAATTGACACCACACAGAATCCAACGACACCAAGTCCGGTTTCGTTATGCGACACACCTTTGCTGTGTTTTATGTAATCGTTGGGCATTTGTATAGCGAGATTTATTCGAACCCATTTAGAACATGTGTGGCAAATAGGATCACCAATGATCATCGTATCGACATGCTGTCGAAAAATTTGCAACACAACAGCCACGGATGGCGTACCGACATCACCTTCTCCGAAGAAACTCGTGATGCCGAATGCATTGTTAGATTGACTCAACAATTTTACATGATTCATAGCTCCCAAATGTATGTACAACATACATTCTACACTCACCTCAATGTTTTGTGTGTAAAGGCTGATTCACTCAAGGCCAAAGCCTAGCCGCGGTGTGTGTACTCTCAAATAATCCCATTGATTTGAAGAAGCTTGGCTATCTTCAATCTCTGTAAATCAAGTGCAATGCCAAACCTCATGTTTGTAGCAGCAACAATCAGGAGGCGTCTATTACTACACTTCTCATCTCAGATACGGATCATTGTCATTCCAATTTCTCCAATGCAATCATCCGTTAAACCAAGACGTTCATGCTAGTGATTCCTGGCTTCGTTTCAAATATAAGCCTGGAAGAGCCTTCCACAACAATCACCCGTGACATTGAACAGCACCAAATGGGCAATAGCACATCGTATCCATCAAATGCTACTAGGAAATGCAATGCAAACTAGTCACATCATTTAGTGTTCTAATTTTCGCTTCCTTACTCAAGCATGGAAACGGCATATTTTCTGTCTTTTCTTTCCAGAATCAAACACATTTTGACATGATGAATTTCTTGGGCTTTAGGTAAGAGCAATAGTAGTGGATGGTGCTCGACAATAGATCTAATACATACAAAGCTTCGGTAAAAAAGGCAACAAGGCGTCCAAGCATAAGTCTGCGACCTCTTCAGCTTCGTCTCTGGCAACAAATAGTAGTGGAACCCATGGCCACTCAAGCCAGCAATACCAACAGCATCAGCAGCAAAAGCCATTGTACTTGTCCAGCCCTCAGGTGAACAACATGCTGGTGAGGGGAAATTTCAAAACAATCACAGAGCTACCAAAGTATGTTGACATCAATGAGTGGTTGGCGTTCAACAGTAAGTGCTCTTATGTCTCGCTTGATGATTCTGGATTGACATGCAAAACAACCATAGCATTCGAGTTTTTCAATCACATCAACCTATTCTATGGAACAATCACAAACTTTTGCACATCACAAACATGTCCAACCATGTCTGCTGGCCCAGGGTAAGCAAGGTCATAAGAGCGCACATTCATGTCAATTAACTCTTTTACAGCGTTGAATATACTTGGTCAGATTCGCTCTCAAAAAAAGTGAAATTGCCAGCACCTCAATATATAGATTACATGACGAGCAGCTTAGAAAACACACTGAACGACGAGTCAATATTCCCAACCAAAGCAGGTAAATGTGATGTGCTGCAAAGGGAGATGGACGAGGGAGAAGGATCTGACATTTGCTGCTACAAAAGGGCCTGATTTTCCACGCGAACTGCCATCCGTTGTCAAGAAGATGTTTGCGCAAATGTTTAGACTGTTTGCTCACATTTATCATGTTCACTACGACAAAGTGCTGTGCCTGAACGAGGAGCCTCATTTCAACTCTCTATTCGCCCATTTTATATCGTTTGCACGGGAGTTTGATTTGCTCGATAGAAAGGAAATTCAGCCCTTGAACGAATTGATTGATGTGATGTCGAGGAATGGTGTTATTTGCTGAATTAAATAAACTGTTTGCTTTGTATTCATGTTAAATGTTGGACAAGGAAAAAAGGGATCTCACATGCGCAGCTTGTCATTGGCGCCAGCACATTCATTGCATCCAGATCATCACCTTTCACATGTTTAGCCTTACTTTATTAGTCTGATTTGCAAATGATAAGGCCAATGTTATTACTGTAAATGAGATCACTAAGAACCCCGTGAAGCATTGTCAAAGGAGGCATACATTTGCATTGTTTCTACACAGAGAGAGAAAGCGAGAGAGAGTATTTATTTGAGCTATGTTACAGAAAAAAAGAGATTATTACGTTTATGAGAAAAGAAACAAGTGGTTGGGGGGGGTAAATTAAGAAGAAATGTCTATAAAAAGTATTTAACGTTACAAGCGTACTGTATACACTAAAGAAGATATACTGGATGGTTTGGTATAAAAAAGAAAATAGGAGCAGGAGAGGCGAAAGATGTGGTGATACATTCATGATTGTGTGTTTGTGTGTAAAGTGATACAGCAATTTAGCTAGTTATCTTGCTCACCAGGGCCAAACCCAAGAAGTTCTAGTCTTTTGTGCTGATTGTGGCGAGCATGGTGTGCTGTTGCTGCTGCTGCTTGTAGAAGCAGAGAAGGACGATGTAGGTCTTTGTGCTGGCCGCTGCTGCTGACCAAATTTCTTGTTGGCAGTTGATGTATTTGCTGGAGTATCAATTGGTTCAGATCGATGGCGAGCATGCTTGGTGTTGTTGTTACTAGCAATTGTCTGTTCACTGCCAGAAGCAGTGTTCCCGGTATAGCGTGGGGTCTCATTGAATGCAACAGCTGCTTTTAAGCCTGCAGCTATCAACATGTATAGCCCTTCTGACAGGAATTCATGCAAACGATAGCGCTCGTCGGCTTGTAAACCAAATTTGATGCATTGAATGCCGAAATCTTGGGCTTTTTGCATGACATGATATTGTGAGTCGAACCAGAGAAACAATTGAATCAAGTAGCTGAACAAAAACGATACCAAATCTACAACAAATTCAATTAAGTAAGCTGGCTCTGCAATTTTTAAAGATGTAGCATATACGAACCTGGAAGCGGTGATTGCTTGACCAACACGGCACATGTTACAGTAATGTCAATCATGTATTGACCCAATCGTTTGAAGCGAGTCATAGGGTCACCTCCGCCTTCAATGTAGATGGTTGGCATTGTAGAGGTAGCACTTGTGGTCTGAATATCCGAGTTGGCAGTAGACGAGGTATCCAGTGTAATCTCAACAATGGGTGCAGAAGTCGTTGCAGTCTGATAAGCCTTGCTGCTAATCGTGCTTATCGTAGAAGCAATTCTTGATAGGATGAAGGAGTTGATGACTGAGCTCTTGATTTCTTCGCCCTGAAGCAGCTCCTCTTGCTGGATTTTCTTTTGAGATGTTGCGAGATTGAGTATACCCACCCGCTCTTCGACGCTTTGGAGTTTTTCTCGGATAGCTAATTTTGTGCTTTGATCAGTTTTATCTACAGCTCAGGTTAGGAACAGCGCCGGTAGCAGATAAGGCGTGTTGCACTTACTGGGTAAAGCCATCAAAATCTTATCGACACCAGTCAAATAGATGTCCAATGCAACAGACTCGTTTCCTTCTTCGTATTCATCAGCAGCGATGGAAACAAGCTTCATTCCTTGAGAGATGCTATGGCGGTCAATGTTGCTAGGCAGATTGGCCACCTGCTTGCTGTTGTTTGTGTTGCCCTTGAAGGTGTTTGTAACGTCGTCCTTGATCTTTTCGGCAAGAGCGCTCATTTCTGATGTCCATGAGGTGCTTGGAGTAGGCGTAGGACTATGCATTTGGTGCTGCTGCTGCTGCTGCTGTTGCTGTTGCTGCATGGTGTCATATGGTGGAGGAGCGGGTATGTATTCGGCACTGTAACTCATCTGAGGATGATGATAGTACTGATTTGCGGGCAGAACGGGGGTGGAAGCGTGCATAGCGAGCCTTGATCCCAAGTTTGGCTGAGCACTGCTGCTTCGCCCATTGGACCTGTTCTTTGATTTGTGGTTGTGCTTTGATCCCATTGAGGACATGGATTCAATCTTGTTTGCAGAATTGTGCAAGATGGAGGAGACAAAAGATGCCATATTTGTTTGTTTGTTTGTTTTGCGAAAAGAAAAAGGGAAAGAAGGAAAGAAAAAGGAAAAAAAGAGCCATTTACTATACAAATTTATAAAGTATAATGAAAATCAAATTGAAATTCAATCATTCGCATGTGATTATTGCTTTTTAGCTCTCCATTAGTCGAAAGAAAACGTCTATTTTCGGTTGTCTTTTTTGACAATAGTCGCTTTCGATTTAGAAACCTCTCGGTGGGACATAGATAGCGGGTTCGGATGCAGAGAATCAGGCACCTTTTGAGGCATACGCCAAGCTTAGCAAGCCGCTGGGCCATTATCGATCTACTACAGTGGGCTGATTGGGCGATTCCTGCTTCGTTTTCAGCGAGCATTCACCCAACGATGACAGAGAAATGGGCGTTGTAGTATTAGAAGCCGTTCGGTAAGGTCGGAACCCTAAACAACCACTGTGAAATAATGTGTGCTACCCGACGGTGGAAGCCCCAGATCAACATACAACTTGAAATTGTGGTCCATTCCCCTTTTATTATACATGAGGAAATCCGCCCTCCCCCTGAAAAATGATAATGCAAAGCTGTCATGGGAGTTGTCATGTAAAGAAAGATACTGATATGGTGCCAACAACTATACATTGATACGCGCGGGTTGAGCTGTGCGTTGCTGACGAGCATTGCATTTCATGCCACCAGTTCAGGTGCACGGTCCTATTTAGCTCTGTTGAGAACATTTCATGTCTTGGATAGCGTAAAGATACACAAAGTATAACCATCTCGGAAGACACAAGAAAAAACTTTAACTGAACTTACACGCACATCACAACTAATGGGGAGATGCAATCATCGAGTAATCTGATGGGCTGCGTCAATTAAGCATTTCATATGAAAAACGTTATAAATAGGCTAAGCGTTGATTTGGGCGGATATCACATTCTTTTTAATCATTGACATGATTTAGGTTATCGGCATCACCTATCTGCCTTGATGTATCATATTGGTAATAAGCAAAGAGTCATGTCTTGAACCCGCGTTTATAGTATAGCCACAACAAGGAACGAACCTCTGTCTAAATTAAGCATATTGGTATCTTAATCATCATAAATAAATACAAATGGTTATTTTGGGGTTCTTGTGCAACTTGTGGAGCAATCAATTTCTTGGATAGTTGAGTTATTTGATAGCCTGCTTAATGCCGCTCATTCTCTTTCTTTTTACAAGTGAGCTGAATTATGCTTTCTTTTGAAAGCCCATTGAATGTATCTGCTGCTTTATCTACACGCTCTCCTGAAATCGAGTATTCAATATGTTCTCCAATTTTTCAATTTGAATATTTGATGTATGCTTGTTTGTTGATTCTGTCAGAGAGTCTTGTATGCCGAGAAACAGGCTCTTGTTGATGCTGCCCTGGCCATCAAATTTTATCTTAAACTGACGTTTGCATTTGATATGATAAGAATCATGAAAGAGTTCCGTAAACGCATATCTCAGTGTCTCTGTATGTGGTTTAGGCGCTAGCCCTGCCAACAAATAACGTGTAGATTTACCAATAAGTAGCTCTATCAGGCCGTTTCTTTGTGATCCTAGCTATAGCGTCTTTCTCCAGTGGCACCATAGAGTTGAGTTGATCTTTAGACACGCCAGTGCAGCAACAGTACTGTGAGCTCTATGGTTAATTCCTGCCACCCAAGTACACTGTATGTTGCAAGTAAAAGGTACCTCAGTTGTGGCGCAGAAGATATTACCGTTGAAACATTCGCAGCCAAAATATACCGGTACTTAAGTCTAAGCTCCATACTGTGCGTGTATGGTAAGAAAATGTTATGATATCCATAATGATTACATCCTAAAATTTGCTCAAAAGAGCTATATAACAGTCATTTGAAAGCCGTTTCCTTCATCATAAGCATGAATCAAACTACACACTCACCAACATCTTGTCAAAGAGCCAAGAGTATGCTGTGATACAGTGCTGCTGTAATCTATACACACAGAAAACGTAATAGCATTGAATATCGCGCAACATTCTGTGTATATGAGAATGCTTTTTTATCCACTTGATTGTATACAACTTATTTGTAGTTAAGCATCATATCATATGTAATAGCACATTCCGAGAAAGACAATGATGTAGTAGGATTTTAGATTGTATGCGTTGTCATGGATATATAAATGATTTTCAAGAATAAGCCCGTTTTGAGCACTGATCTTGACAAGATCCATAAGGAAAGTTGTTAATTACGAGTGTCTAGTAGTAGCAGGCTGATAGAGGGGATATTGCGCAACACTTTATTTAAAACCGCTTGGATCTAGCATGCTTTGTTCAAGAGTGGCACAGGTTGAACACTGATTTGGGCGGTGTTGGACAAAATACAGTAAAGCGTGGTTTCATCATACCGTATATGATGACTGTTGGAGAGTTTGTATTAACATTGTTGTATACTTATTCTGAGGCGGTTATAAGCATATAAACAAACTACTTTCATTAGCTACGTTAAGTGCACATAAATTAAACGATTCTTATAGTCAAACAGTGGAGTGTTAATTATACCCGATTCCAACCTCTAGATCCATCCTTTCTATCATATGGAGAGCACCTTCACTGTACGCAGCGACTGCCCAAACTGTGTATTTGATATACAAAGAATTGAAATGCATAGCAGCTTGTTGCACTACTTTCTATAGACATATGCTATTGTAGAATCTGCATTGAGACACAATAAGCGGTGCTTTTGGTATTTCTGAGCGTTTTTAAAGTAAAACATACACAAAATTTATGTTGTTCTTTGTCTGGTGGTAATCAGCGTGTAGTAGTCCCAAAAGATATCAATTGTTTGATGTTTGGATCAGATTTGTAGCATTAGTTTTGGTGGATCTACATGGCACTAAAGGTACTTTTCACAGCCAAATTGTCCAAATTCAATCCTCAATATCTCGTCTTCCAAGCCGTTCTAGATGCTGGGAATAGTGCCAAATGATTGCTATCGATCACCATTTACATCCTAAACCTTCATTTTTATTTTTTTGGATCGATGCAAATCGTCGAAAAATCACAATTTTTCATGAGGTACCCCTCATGGTTTTTATTAAAAATCAAATGATAGCAATTTTCGAGGCAAAAACAGCACTTTTTACTATGATGTATATTAAATCGAAATGACCGCACAGATGTAGGGTAACCTGCGCAACTGCTATTTTGAACGTTGTATATGCTAAATCTCGACTTTTCTTGGAAAAACTGCTTTTTATATTTTCGCAAAATTCTTTATCTTTTCATTCTGAAAGTACTTTAAAATTGACACCATTGAATGCGCCTTCAAATTCTCCCCTTAGGTTTACTAGAAAGTAGTATACGCTGAGCACACTTTATATAGCTAATCTCAACAAAAATGTTTTCAATTGTCAAATTATGTCGATATTGATTCAAAAAATCATCGCAAAAAAATCATTTGGGTACAGTCACCACAGTGCAAAATATTTATTGTACACGTCATTCAAATTCCGCGTGCTCTGTGCTGCGGCAGCCTATTGACTGCAGTCACCCTCAGTAGCGCGTTTTTATTTTATTTTATTTTTTCTCGCACTATTTTTGCACTGCACTGTTTCTATTAAACCATATACTTTTTATTACTATTCATTGAATACAACGACACTTTTGCCAAAAGAAGCTTGCTTTTACAACCACCAGTACCCAAGACGACACCTTTCAAGTTTGTTACAGTAGGTATCAGCTGAAAAAAGCCACTTTTCGCGGTATATTATACAGTAATACTAATTACACAGTTTATTTCAGGCCAGTTGTTCGTTGCAATATTATATTGATTGTGTTTGGTTTGTATTTGGTTTGTATATTCCCCTTTTTTGGTTGCCATGGGTTTGGTTGTCATGGATTACATTCATTCAACCTTTTACTACTTTCTTTCTCGTAATACTGTGCATTCGTTAGTTTGCTCTATTGCGATTTATTCTTCCCCGTTTTCTGCACGCAACTATTTTTCTGTTGCTGTACCTAGTGCTATGGTGTATCTTTTGATGCATTGTATCGCTGGCAGTGCTGCTCTATTGTTGTGGAGTAGCCTTGCATTCTTTTTGTTCGTCAAGTATTAGTACTTCCTCTGTAATACTGGTAGTATTGGTGCTCTTGCTTCGTATGAGGCAACCACGATACTTTTTTTTTTACTACTTTTGTTTTCTTGTACTCATCATTTTGATGATACACATTGCATGTTACCTTTTTGTATGTAACTGTATTGCAATGCTTCTGTTCTTCATCGAATTCTAGTGATGCCCTCTTGCTACTTTTCCCACTTTTAATGGTTCTTTGAGCCATAACCCTTTTTTTCGTTATGTGGATAGGCCTATCGTTGAAGCACAACTAGATTTGATTCAGAGGCTTGGGGGTAGATAGGCTGCCCTCACTTGATTGGTATCACTTACTTGGTGCTAACTGAGAGTCTCAAGCATTTGCGTTATCAGCTGGGGTGTGTAGTAAGGCATATTCTGGCATTTTAGGGGATTTTGATGATGGAATTGCTAAATTACTGTATTTAGTAATACTTAAAACTCCGCCTAACGTCAAAACAAGGGGAAACCCTCGCAATTTTTTTCCAGGATTTGTGGTGTATGTAGTTCTTTTAGAGCAATTTGATTGGCTGAACTTCGGAGACAGCTCAGAGAAATAAAGCATTGATATTGAAACTAAAAATGTGATTAAAATGTGGAAAGCAAGACTAAACATTCAAAATGCATGGTACAAATGGATTAAGGTAGTAATGACACACGATACCACCATAGGTAGCAAACATCATCAAATAGCTTCATTATCATAACAGAAAAGCTTTTGAGGTTAAGTTTAAAATTAACCTAAGAAGCTAAGGTGTACCCTGAAAAGTTGATTGAGATGCATTACAAATGTGAACGGTAAGCGTTGGATTTTTGGGGCGGATGTCAATTGAATAATCAGCATGTAATTCATAAGGATAAAGCAGATTTGATGCTGTATCGTCCCATGAGCTTATCTGAAAGACGAAAGCTGGGTAAAAACGAATTCGAACGGTGAATGTGATATTATTGAAACGAGCAGCATCTACAAGGTATATTTAGGGTTGTAGTAGCTTTGCTTTCTACCAGGTCTTTATAGAAAATCCTATTAAATTTTCATAATTTCTTCATCGTTGAATACTCAACACATTTGCACCTCTCTTGTTTTCAGACCTGAACGCCTGCTATGTATTTATCATAATCTTGACACGTTTGACCTTGACAATTGAAACAATAACCCTCTAGTGTTTTTTTAAATGCACATGTACCTTTAATTTTCATTGTCATTTGCATGATGCAAAATAAGAAATAAAAAACGTACATTTGAGCTCTTCAGGTGTATGTCCTAATTGAACAACCCAGCATCTTTGTATCCACGGTAGTGTAAAATAGCAAAATGCTGCCATATGAATTATGTAAACCAATCACACAATATCATTTTGTATATTACTGGCTCAATATCCAACTACAAGGTTGCTCTCTTCATTTCTCTTTCATAACAAATGTAAATCAAGACATCAGACTGATATGTTTAATACAAGTTGCATATTTTGCATTTTGGGAAACGCAGTATGTACCTGGGGTATTGCGCAATGTTTACTGTGTTATTTAGTAATGAGTACTACTCGAAGATAAAGCCCTGCTTACAAAGAAACTGAGTTGCTAATGCAAGCATATTCGATTCATGCACCAGCTGTATCCAAAGTGAGGCAATGGCATTTCAGTTACACCACTAGCTAATTAAAAAACACGTGTTGCGTCAAACGGATAGCACTCAATTAAGGTAACAGGGCATAAATTCATTGCTATGCCCAAAAAGACTGTTACCAAACTGTATTAAATCAAGCTAATGTGTTCAATATACCATCATGAACTCATTGGCAGTTGGCTCATGAGTATGTTTCTCGGCCTAGAGCGTGCAACATGATACAAAACGGTACGGATTTAAGACACCTATTCCTCTAGCTGTACATTGTTTGTATGCCTGATAGTCAACTATTGTAGCTCAAGTTTCATTTGACTTAAAAGCGAGAATGCCTTCAGAACCAAAAAATGACATGTCTCACAAAATCGTGAATATTCTGGATGCCGTGTCCTGATGCTGTACATAAGCAGCTGATAGCAATCGGAACGCTTGTATCCGAAGAGTCAAAGATACTTGATGGTGTAGATAGAACCGCCTGTACTGTTTGTAGTCCAAAAGATAAGGGTGTTGGTCAAAAAGTGCCATTTTTTACCTTGGTTGGAACAAATTGCCCATTTATTAAATACGGAATGTATCACAACAGCAATATATTTATATAGTCAAATTTTGACGTTATTAATGAAAGTCGAAGGTTGCACGAATTTCTTTTGTTGCAAATGATAATAAGCTTTTTTCCCATTCAGCTTTGTTAATCACCATCTACTGGCGATAACAAACAAAACCCTCAGTGGTGATCTGGAACCATGGTACACTCTGAACACTAATGCATGCATCTACAATGGTACCACTTTCACATATCATAATAAGAAATTGCTGCTTCATTTGTACAATGTGATTATACAAGCTGAATGTTGTATTTTATCGTCATAGCATATAAAAAAAAAGCTTATTTACAATAGATAGAAAAGAGTTCTTGTACCCGTGTGAGTTCTCTTACAAGAAGTAACCTGCACTTTTCCCGAATGAATTTCTAAATGACGACCTTTCTCCCTTTTCCGTCTTAATGTGGGATGTACAAGCTAAAATGCAAAAGTGTGTTTTCGGTAAAAACTACTAAAGAGGTTCCTCCCTGCATTTTACAAGATTTATAATAGTAGAATACAGTGGGTGCAATTAGAACTACATATTCATCATCTATAGAAATTGCAGATCAGGCCAATGTTTTGTTAAGTTTGAAATGTTATGTGGCTTTCTAAACGTCATTTTCGCACTAAAAGGCAAGAATGGGTCATATGTAGAAGTTAAACATTTTTGAATAAAAACTGCTGCCTTTCTTCTGATAAAGAAAAGACTACACATGTGATTGAATTCATTCTGATTTTACCATTTTGAGGCAAGCGCATTCGCTTGCCCTGTCTTTTTCTTTTGCTCCCTAATCAATGTCCCCCCACAACCACCACTTCACCCCCCTTCTCTCTTCCTCATTTTCCCCTTGATTAGCACCCCGATTTGATTAGGAAAACCCTATATAAAGGGCTCATTGAACGAAAAGAGCATTCTCTTTTTCTAGTGCTTTCATTATATCTTCATATACCAACGAATCATGATTGCATTAGTAAACCCCAACGAAAATACCCCCAAACCCCTCATTAAAGGCATGCCCATCACACCCTACGGCACAATACCCAAACGCAGCAAGAGCAAAGCCAACAAAAAGCGAAATGTAAGTTACCGATGCTCAATGAAGAAAGTAATTTTTGTTTCTTTGATAGTTGATTTATCCTCAAATTATTGAATTAATAAAAATTAAATTTCTTCATCCATGTCATGTCAACACAGTGTATTCATCGTAATATTTGGCTTGATTTATGTAGTCCATCAGCAAAAAGAGCTCCTCCGCTGCCACTGTCAATAGCGCACCTTATCCATTCTTCTCTTCATTAAAATCGCCTTCGTCCACATCGTTCCTCTCGTTCATCAACAACCTATTTGGCAGCGATCAGCAATGCAAAGAGGTGGGCACTCCCGTAGGCTTCATGCCTTGTAATACGCATCACGCCAGCAAGACACAAATGTCCCAATTAGACATAATCGTACCCGTGCCGGTCAGCAACCCCATTGATTGCTACTATAGTGACAGAGGGAATGATACCACATGTCACGACAATTGTAGCTCCTTTAGTACTAGCAGCAGCAGCAGTAATTCGGACAGCTCGCTGTTTTCAATGTACATGGATGACGATGTCAGAGATCAAGTTAGAAACGGCTTAACGAATGACAGTTGCATGAGCACCACCGCTTTATCCGACATTTTATGCGACCACTACGTTCAGACACAAATGAATACACCATCCAGCAGTGATGACTTTATCGATGTGCCGTTAGAAACATTCCGCATCTTCGAGGCACCTCCCCAATCTTCTTGCGCTTCCTACTCCTCTTCCGCTGATGGCAATCAAAACTGGATGATTGGTTCCCTGCTGCTGGATGAACCGCCAAGAGAATGGACACTGGTAGAAACATTATCAAAGCAACCAAAACGATTGCAACCAAGATTACAATCACAACAATCACAAAAGCAGCAGGAAAAAGAACAGCCAGGGGAAGAACAAAAGCCTGAGGAGCAGGTCAAGGTGGAGGAACAACAGAAAGACATTGTTATTATGAACCGATACTACCATGACCGCGATACCCGAGCCAATGCAGCTTATTTGAGAATGATTGTGGCCGAAGTGAATATGATGCGTTCCCAGAAGATTGTTGGCCCCCTGAGACCTCGCAGAGTGCTTCCGAAGAGATTAGACAGATTTATGCACCGACCCAGCCCTCTACAGTTAATCTTGGTCTAATGGCATCGGTCTCCCGTAGAACCCGCTTATTCTTTTTCACTGTGATTTGGGTTACCTATAACCGAATTTGGTGAAATCTAATCGTTATCATTGATAATTGATTCGTTCCTTTCCATCCCTCATCTTTCTTGGTGATAAGATTTTATCAATAATCCTAAATAGCAGGATTAAAGTGTAACCTACTACTACCTGAACATCTTTAATAAGGGTATATTTTTCATTCCACATCTTGTACATAGCCACACCAGACACAGACATACTTATGCATACCCTTTCTTAATAATAAACATGATACTATATGAAATAGCTAGCATTACTGTACTTGATTGTTTGTAATGTAAAATTCGAAATTGCAAAGGCTTGATTCAAGGGAATCACACGTGTCTACTTTAGATAATCAAGTACGCTGCACACTGCAGCATCACCATTGCACAAAGTTCAAGGCATATTTTAAGTGCTCGTCTAGTGAAGTACAGAAGGTACAAACACTGTTTATATTGAACGATATATAGTATAATTTAAGCAAGAAAAGATAATCTATATTTGATCTTGACGATCCAAATGAATTATAGCTTAGCTGCTTTGTATTTGCTTTTGACATGCCTTGAAAATAGAAGATACTATAAATGTTACTCCAATTTTATTATTATGATTACGAGATGTATGATAGAGCAACTCGTAACCGCATCTCTCCTAATGCTGTAGATAATTCGACCATTCACATGCACGTGCCTTTGACGGATCTCTACCGGTATAGTACAAGAACATTCTATTCTGAATACTTCTTCCGGTGACTCATTCGTAGAGCATAGTCGTTAGTGGGTGCTTGCATCTTGTCAAACTTCTGCTGAATCTATAGCACCTTAAAGTCGCCACAGACCACCATCAGAAAATTATGCGCAATGTTAAATAGAGTGCCCGCCAGCCCTTTGCAGTGGATTTTGCATTTGGGTTGGCAATACGCATCAATTAAACCAATTAAACTCGAAAAAAAATAAACTCGGTAAGAGCGAAAAGAAATTCAGACTAATTGGCAATACCCTTCAATGTGCAAAGCTCCTTTGGTGAGCCCCCAGAAGCATCAGATGGCCTCACAATAGGCTTGGCAATGCTATTCCAAGCAGATACTCCAGCCAAAATCAATTCAATATCCGCTCAGCATTCTGGTCTGATTTCTGGACTGATTTCTGGACTTCCTGGATACAATTTGACATATTTTCCCCTGTTTGATTATATAAAATGCAATGAATATATAAGAACCATTAAGCTTTCTAAGAGATCTTTTTAAGGCGCATCTAGTGGTATAATTTAAAAAAAGTACTTTAAATCACATTATTGAGCAATTTTAGAAAATCTGAAATAAGCTTTTCGGCAAAAATGGCAAAATTTTACATACAAAGGTCTCACGAACAAAGTTTTAGCGGGTACCTTGGACCAAGAGGAACAGTTTGAATTAATATGTACCATAGTAAAAGTGTTCATTTTCGAGGTCAAAAACGCGATCGTTTGTTTTTCGATGAAAACCATGAGGGGTACCTCATGCTTTTTCGTCAATTTTCGATGATCCCAAAAAGGTTGAGCAAAGGTGCCAGGAAGTTAGTGCTGGATGAGAGCGATTATTCGGTGCTGCTCCTGTGGTCTGGAGCGGCTTCTATCACGAGAAATCACGGCTCAAATGCATCCAGATTGCACTGAGATTTCCACACTTTGTGGGTTTAGAGGCGATCAACGTATACTGCCAGCCTCTATATGGGTTGTGTGCATTGGTACAGACGTGGAGCATTTCAGAAGAGTAGATTCACAGCTAGTAAGCTGTTTGGGGAGAGTCTTCACTTGGCATGTAGTGAAAAGCTAAAATTCATTAGTTGGATGCTCTCTCTGCTACAATAAAATTGGATTTGCTCCCTCAGCCATGAACCTATTGCATTTGCATCCGCCATTAAGCAGAGAATCAGGTACGCCAGAGGTCCGAAGTTTGATATTACTGCAAACCAAGGGCTCTACTCATAATATTCTGGCAACTAAACTAATTGACTGAATGAATAGCCCAACTAGTGCTCACTATCTAAATAGGATTTGACCAGCAAACGCTCTATCTCAACTACATACGGTAGATGATGTAGTAGTAAGCAGTATTCCAACAGCCATCCCGACTCAAAAACGCAATGATCCTCAGCAATGCTGGATGCACCCTAGTTTTCCTTCAATCGTTATATCTACCGAGCCATTTCAAATCCAAGCATTTATTGAATCAACAAGGCACTCTTTTCTTTTCGATTTCATATATTATATTACACAGCGCATGAAAAGTCAATTTACAACTTTTGATACTTTCTTAAACCAGATTCAACAGCAGCGGCAGCCCATTCCTCAGCATGATGGAAACCATCCTCGGTAGTAGATCTAGCGATGGCTTGTTCATCGTTGTAACAAGTCAAGACACCAAACATGACGGGCACGCCAGTATCCAATTGAACCTTCATGATACCATGAGTGACAGCATCACAAATGTATTCAAAATGAGCGGTTCCACCCTTGATAACCAAACCGATACAAATGACAGCATCGAAAGGACCAGTCTTGCGGTCAGCCTTTTGGGCAGCGCCACCTAAAGCAGGAGAGCCCAATAAATCACTAGCAGTAGCAGATGCTTGAGCTTGAGAGAGCTCGATGAGTTGCTTGGCAGCCATAGGTAACTCGTAAGCACCAGAGACAGTATCCTAGCAACTAACGAGTTAATTGACAGGTTCTCCGCACTATCGCGTGATGGGCATCACCCAGATCTCACGCACGCACGCACACACACTCTCTCTCTTTCTCCTTAAAATCACTTACGGTATAAACGTTCTCGGGCTTGACATTATACTTTTCAATCAAAGTATCATAGACCTTCTTGTAGAGTTGATCGACCAGAGCAAAGTTCCAACGTGTGTGAACAATGGCGATACGAAGACCAGTACCATCCAACTTGACCTTGGGTGCAGCGACACCCTTTTGAAATGTTTGTTGCTCGCTCATTTTTTTTCTTGATATCAATAAACGTAAAGAAGAAGAAGAACAAGAAAAAGAAAACGCGGGCTAATTTTAATCCACACAAGCACAGATGGATATTACTAAACATCAATAATGCTTGATAACAAACACGGCATTTTAATTAATTAGGACGTCATCTTGTTTGATCATGATCTCGTTCAACACTGCCAGCTTCTTCTTCTCCAAGTAGAGTTGGCTTTTGGCATATTCCTTGATGGTGCGCAACATGTCTTGAGTGGTATTTGGCTTGTAGTGGTGCTCGATATCTTGTCTCAAGTTGGTATCAATACGCTCAAATCGTTGCAAATTGTTTCGTTCATGGATGCGTGCGTCTTCTAATATGGCGATCGCTTCGCTGGCTTGATCTCGGTCAATGCTGATGGATGATTTTAACCTCTCCACGCCTCTCAAACTGGATTCCGTGTGCTTTCTGCTTGACAAGTAGTCAGACAGTGCATCCAGTCTTCTTTGCATGGCATTCTAACAAGAACGCTGACATTGAGACCCCCCGTTTCTCTCAATTTGCCTTTTTACTCTATTTGTACCTGTGTTGATTCGCAATTCTTCAGTTCATACGAGATTTCGTCCGAGAGTGTTTCATTCACTGCAGATGCTCGGGATCTCTCCAGATCAGCCAACTGCTGGTGTCCCTTGGCAATCGTCTTGTAGAGACTGTAAGCATGGTCAGTAATGGAAGGATTGCCTGTGCAGCCGGAAACAGAAAAGGTCTTACATGAATAAGTTGGGGTTTCTCTCGATGCCGCCATAAGACACCCACGAAGAAGACATGTTTATCCAGGAACGAGCCATTGCTATATGTGTGTGTGCAGTGTGAGCGTCTGTGCCATGCTGTCATGATGCATGAAGGATAGTTACAGTGTTGTTCTTGTACGAGCTTGTCTAGTCTCGCTGACGCATGGTGCAGATGCTGCGAGAATGTATCCAACTCTTGCAGGCAGTGTCCAAATTCTGGCTCCATATCATCCGGCGATACATGGACAATGATGTATTTTGGCGGCTTGATTCTCTGCTGTGAATGCGGCTGGGGCACAATAGAGGGTCGAAACTACAGAGTCGCTCATATGAATTGCCATCCCAGCTCTCTTGCGTGCTCGCCTCCGTGTCTTCTTACCTACCCCGACTTCACTTTCGACAAAGGCTCGCAGCCCTTCGCTTGTTTTCGTTCTATCGTGTTCCACTATTCTATCAAACCACAGCTGTATCTTGTTCTCCACCGAGCCTGTATCACCTACAATGACCGGCTTTTCTCCAGGCAACCGAATCGTAAACCACCATTGTCGACCCACCAGCTGGCCTTCTTTGTCGAATCTGGGCGACGGACAAGGCGGTAAGGCAGGTATCAAGACATCGTCGCATGTGCTGCTCAGAAAGTCGTGGAGCTTGACCAGCTCGCTGTAATATCTGGGAAACCGCTTTTGTTTTTGTTTGTATTTCGTAATGTTGGTCTACATACATGTTGCTTAGAAGGGATTGTCACTAGGATAGAGACAAAAAAAAGGGTCGCTTGCTATACCTGAACTTCGATCCAGAAAACGGGATCTTTTCGCTTGTAGTCCACATTCGTCACTGTAAACTGTATTCGAGGTGCTGCTGCCATCTTGGAGGAGACGAAAAAAAGTAGAAGAGAAACAAAGGGAGACATCCCAAATAAGTGGGTCATTTTTCTTGATATATAGCCATATTGCTCATTCAAGTTCAGATCATCCTCAAATTGCTTTGTGTGTGCAGAGGAAATAACTGGCCAAGTTTTGGTGCTTCATCAACTATTTGCCAATAGTAGGGTTGTTCAAGTCATCATCGCAGCACCTGCTGATGACCTGTTGTACGAGCCCTTTTCTTGTATTACTCACTATTCCATACTCAACATTTCACGCTGCTTCGCCAATGACACTTGTAGCAAAAGAAATGCGCTGGATAAGGCGTTGGCTGGGCTCGATATTGTATCTACTAGGAATGCTATCATGGCATTTAAAATCTCACCGACTGCATTGATGCAGCAGGCAAAGGAATTCCTTGTAATCTATCCATGCAGACGGCCTCCATCATTGGCCCCAGCTCCGAGAACTGACAGCGTTGGATAGTAGAGCTGCTATTCATTTATGATCCAGCCGGCCATCCTGAGTGTAACCGCAGTCTGTATATATATCAAATGCGATTTATATACAATATATATATATGGTAGATTGTTGATGATAGCAGACATGAAACAAGGCATTATCCTCTTGACATTCACGTCTAGAAATGTATAGTCTACTCTAGGGCCATTTGATTGCTTGCTTGCTAAAGTCAATAGATTGCGATTTTCATTCATGAGATCAACAGATGACTTGGTTACTGCACTTCTTGCTATTAAAGCCTATTAGCCAAAAGCTTTATCTAACGCTGATTATAGTTTCTTTATACAAGTCATTGCACCTTCTATGGCATTTGCTAATGGACAAAAACTAGCTTGAATCAAAGTATGTAGAAGTTGATGAAATGCATACTGGGCATGAGCCCATGATTGCAAAGGTAATTTCGTCAGGCACAAGCCCTGTGCTGCATCTGGAGTACCTGCAATCATAATCATTGAAGCACTACCTTGAGCTTTTCACAGATAGCGTTGTCCCAAGCTGGCTCTGTTTCTTTGGTATGCTTTCGACTTTAGGAGCGAAATGGTAAACTTGCATAATCCAAACTTGGATTCTTCTTGGGGACACGCTTATGATACAATGCCGCTGCCGAGATTCAAAATCTAGAGTCTCACAACAATTAAGCAAGGCTTTGTAATGAGTGGGTCCCTTCTTGTTGGACACGAGAATTTTCCCCCTTTATTTCAATTAATTTCGAGATAATCATGTTTAAATTGATTATCAAGATCTCGAGTCTGCTGGTGGCATTTTATATTGTAAGTTTAACGGCATGATTAGTGATGTAGTAGAGACGTATGCTGATAGTGTGGCCATATACAGGCCATCATTGGCATTTTGAGCATCGACACTCCTCAACGATGGTATGTATGCGACTGTTGATAAATCATGTACATGTTGCTAATTACTGTCTCTGTAGTCTCATGTTTCTGCATTGGGTCAAGTTTCCTTTTCATCCTAGATTTGATGTGCTAGAATACTATGGCTTTGCACGTAGGTCCTTATTCGCCGTTGAGACGGGAGCAACAACAACTGACCCAGACGAAAAAAAACTAGATAACCAAGGAAGAAACATCAAGATAACAACGTCTGATAATGTCACTATTGGTATAAAGACTGTTCAAACACCCTCAAACACGAGCTTCTGACACAATTTAAAATAGGTGCATGGCACTTTTTACCAACTGAATACTATAAACAGCAACAACAATTGCGTCTTGCCCAGGATTCAGCACGAGATGATGAAATGGTGTTTGATGCCGCTCTTGCTGATCCACAGTATGAAACCATTGTCTATTTCCATGGCAACGCATTGCATCGTGCTGCTCCCTGGAGAGTAGATCTCTACAAGGTAATCTGCTGCGTCTCTCAGCTTGAACTATTTCGCTTACAAATTTCAACAGCAATTACTGCTTCGATTTGGCAACGTCAACCTCATTGCCATTGATTATCGTGGATTTGGAGACTCGGGTATAATTGCATAACTAGCCATTATTAGCAGGGAGTTTTTATTGACTAGTATATTCCATACATAGAGTCAACACCTTCCGAGTTTGGACTTCGTATAGATGCTCAATCCACCCTGGATTGGCTTAATGAGAAAGGAGGTATACATGGCACAATAGCAACAATCAAAGCCGGCATAATTAACCAAACAGTTTCCAAAAAGCACCCAATCACCGTATCTCTCTTATTGGCCACTCTCTCGGTAATAAGTTGATTAAATGCTTTACAAAAAAGACAAACAATACTCAAATAAGCATTGTGTATATAGGCACGGGTGTAGCGACGACATTGGCACATGACATGTCTGCATCAGGCAGCCCACCCAAAAGCTTGATACTGAAGGCTGGCTACAGTTCCATGACTACCCTTATTTTCGAATACAATGTCATTCCTAAATTGCCTATCCTATCACCCATCAAGCGAATTCCAGCACTGGAGAGTAAGTATAGCAGCATGGACACACAATGAAATGATTGTTATTTATAGTGCTTATTAGAGTGGTTACTATCAAAATTAAACCACAAATTCAACTCTCTATCAAGGATTCAGGTATGTGCGTGTACACTTTGCGACTACTACTACTACTACTACTAGTAGCTAGTGGATCACAAAAAGAGAAAAAAGTGACATTGACAGCAGCATTGGCAGGACGTCAACTGCCCCATCTTGATCATCTACGGCAAGCATGACGTAGAGATCCCCATCTCCAACTCGCAGGCACTGTTCAGACATGCGCTCAACAGCACAGAGAGCGTCGATGCCTTGGTGGCAGCAAAGCGTGTCGTGCACACGGCAATTCCAAACGAGGCCAATGTCTACTATGCTGCAGCCATCGATCGCAGCAGCAAGCCACGTTTCATGCTGGTGGAGCTGATTCATGCAAACCACAATAACGGTATGATGATAGAGCTTAGCAGTGGTTGAGTGCATGTTCGGCTAATTACTATATTTATACATGTAGTTGGCTATTTTGACTACACGTACGAGTCCATTGCTGCTATCCTTCGCTAATAAGAAGGAGGAGTTTTTTCTGATTTGCACACCAACATTATAGTTTGAATCACACCCAATTGCAAATGTGGTTAAATATAAATCAAGTAAATCCTTTTTCTTTTTCCTTCTTCTTCTTTTTTTCTTTCTTTTCCTCGCTCTTTTCTCCACTCTCAACGATGGGCAATGCAAACTCGAGACCTTCAGAAGAAGTGCTAGCAACGCTGTCCAGCAAAAGCCGGAAAAAATACAACCAATCCTACCCCAATTTCTTCGAGTCCAAATCAACCGCATCCGACAGACACTCGCCCAGAGGCTCCATCATCAGCATCAGAAAGGACAAGCGCAAGCACTCGTCCGCCTCAGAAGACTCCTCGCTGCTGAATGCGGCCGTCTCACTGCTGTCATCGTCGCCTCCCTCCCCGCTAAACACCACGCCGGAATATACGATCCCCATTGAATACGAGATCAGGAATGGCAGACGCTACATGATCTCCCCCGCGCATCGATTCTATTTGCCATGCGATGACGAGGAGGCCGATCGCATTGTGATTCTTGTGAGTATATTCCATGACAGCCAGCAGCAGAGGCTATACTCACCCCCCTTTGGCTCTAGCATTTCTGCATCAAATACGCCTTCAATGGCAATGTTGTGGCTCCAGTGATTCAATCGCTTCGTGTAAAGCCAAATCACAAAGACAAATACTCGACCCGAGTACTTGATGTGGGTTGCGGTCCAGGCACCTGGTAAATATATATATATAGATTTACGCTTTTTGATGGAGAAAAAAACTTACGATTTTCCCTGACAACAGGATTCTGGAAATGGCAAGCGAATTTCCATTTACAGAATTTCATGGCATTGACATTCGCACCATGTTTCCAACCACCATCAAGCCCTCCAATGCCAAATTCATCCAGCACGACTTTCTGCAGTCCAGCCTGCCTTACGAGGACAATTCGTTCGAGTTTGTGCGCATGCGGCTCATGCTGGTCTTCATTACAGAGCAGCAGTTCTTTCATCTCTTGTCAGAAATCCGCAGAATACTGAAGCCAGACGGCTATTTTGAAATTTTGGATTGTGAATATCAGATTCAACGGCCTGGCATTCTATGCGACAAGATTCTCAATCGCCAAATTCCACAGAGTCTGCACAAGAAGCTGGGCACCATCGACCACATGCCTAGCCACCATGTGTCCACAGCACTGACGTTGCATGGCGGGTTTGTCAATGTGCACCAACGTCGCATACATATACCTATTGGATGGGGCGGTCAACTGGGCGAAGTCCATGCTCAAAACCTGCAGAGCTACCTGCTCTCGATGCATCCAGACATCAAACAAGAGCTCTCCGTGGCCAATGAAGACAGCAATGCCAATATCGACAATCTACTAGTAGAAGCTGTCAAGGAATGCACAGTGCGACAATCCCATGCGTATTGGTTTGCCTGCTACGGCCAGAAGCCTGCTGCCGTCAACAACCTGATTCCAACCACACTCAATACCCCCATGGCGACTGCTGCCATCACCACGGTGGCTGCTGCAACTATGCTTACACCTATATCATCACCCAACTCATCATGTATTGATTTAAAGGAACCATCAGACATCTCAAGGGATGCTGTTGCTGCTGCTGCTACTACTACGGCTGCTGTTGCTACCGCGCCTACCTGTTGGGATTCCATTTATGATTTCGTAGATGGTTACATTGACTAACACCAGCAACTCTCTATATGTAAATACCATGTACATGTATACTATGCCCTCCTCCTCCTCCTCCTCATTGCACTCATTCCCCCTCTTCATTCTATGCCTTGTATGTTTCTCTTATTTATTAAATTATCATTTATATCCAACGCTTCTTGAGCAATCACGCTTGCCTCTTTTTGATAAAATGTGGCATGTCAATCATGAGTGTTTGTATCACCCACATCAGAAATGAAACCAGCCCATTTTTCATGTCAAGTAGCATGTGCACAACCAGCATAAAGACATGCCTTAATGGTAGTAGTGGTATGATATCTGAAACGGACGCAGACCATTCACAATGGATGGGATACCAAGTATAGATGCCCTGGAAATAGTTTAAACGGCCAACATTTGACCCCCCGTTAAAACGTGTTTTTTTTGTTTACGAGCTATAAAGAAGGCACATTTTATTGATATTTTGATAACTGATAATGATAATAATGATAACTAGACTTTGGTCAAGGCGCGATGTGCTTCAGCTAATTGAGCTTCCAAGACTCGAATTCTTTCTTCAAGAGAAACATCCTTTACTTGCAAACCTGATTTTTCAGATTCCAACACAGCAACACGGGTGGTAAGATGATGGTTATCTGCTTCCAAATCAGACACCTTTTGCTCCAACTGCTCCATCTTTACCAACTTTTTGAGTCTTGAGCGACGCGCAGCATCCGTGTTCTTTTGTCTCTTGAGTGCGATTTCATCTTGATCCGCGGTCGACCCTCCACTAATGGAATCAGAGCGGCGCTTCTGTTGACTCATCATGACAGGGCTTGCAGCAACCAATGGCTTCACAGGAGCGATGGCCACTGTGGGACATGGGCGCGGGGCAATGCGAGGCAGATTGACCTTGGGTAAGATGGGCTTTTGCTTGGCAATCTCGGGAAAGAGAGGCACATTGGGAGACGCAGGTTCATGCTTGACACTGGTAGGAGGACTGATGGGAGGCGTATGAGGGAGTAAAGCAAGGATCTTTTCAGGACTAAAGTCCATGGCATTGGCCAAGAGACCTTCTTTACATAGTTCATCGGCTAACCAGTCGTCAATGGAGGCGCAATCATTGGGAAAGAAGCTTTCTGGAGATGACGCGGCGATGGAGGGTGGTTGGAGCAGATTAGATGGATCAATGGTGTCCAAATAAAAGTTGTTGGTGGTGGTGGTGTTTCTTGAGGTGTTCATTTTCTGGGTTCTGTGATATGTAGTGTAATTGTAATCGAGATATTAATTTTCTGGTGGATTCTGTTTCTTGCGTGAAGTGCTAGCTGAAGAGTCTGTAGTATAAGAGAAGAATGGTTTACGTGACATGGTGTAACTGATAATAGATGATGATTTTAACATTAATTTTGACAAATTAGATAATGATATTATATTCCAAACAATGATGATTTTAGACAATATAACGGATAATGATACGGGGTTCAGGATTAAAAGACTTAAATAATAATTACGGCAACCATCTTGGGCAAACAAAGTGACAAAATATAAAGGTTAGGGTAATTAAAAGGTGAAAGGGTTTAAGAGCTTCTTTCTGGCAGAATTCAGTGCCTTTTTATACAAATTTTTGACGCCTAAACGAACCGGGATCATCGCCAAAAATAGGCCTTTCCCCTTGCCCCTTATCTAAGACATCCCATCCCTATTGGACATGATAATCTTGCGCACATGATCATAATCAAAACATCGACATCTCCGTCTCAATCAAGAAGCCTGTCTGTATCTCTCTTGCAGACGAAGCGATTAACTATAAATATATACGGTGCATTAGACGCAACGTAAGCGACATGTAGTACGACATGATGGACATGATAAAAAATTGACGTTGCCATGGCAACAAACACACAAACCAGCTTCAATGTTGGTCTGATAAAAACAACATTGCAAGGGCGTGTCCCCGAAATTTCGGGAATAAGGCTCATTGGTATGACATTCTCATACTACATTTCGCTTATCTCCTTATTACAAACAAGCAGATTACAGATTAGGTTTTCACATCAAATTGGAATATACGATTTACGTAGCTTTTCGTTTAAAAAAAAGCATGGAATGTATCAAATGATTCACATTGGCTTTCCATCGCCAATGCAACTACTACTAGCATTATTATCTCGTCTATTTCAAGAATGCATGGAACGAATATAGAGAACAACTTTAACGTTAAATGTGCCAGGTACTTTCACATGTTTTTTTTTGTGTGAGATGAAAATATACCCTTTGATATCCCTTATCAAGACTGAAAAAAACGTCTTGATCCATTTACATGATTGGCTCCTTTGATTGATGGTGAATAAGCAATGAACATAAAATCAAAGCCCTTGTGTGAGTTTATTCCAGCTGCAGATCTCATTTGTGCTAATTGTTACAAGCTGTATAACCTTGATTTAGCTTTCCGTGCATTATAACGACGTATTTCGCATCAAGTCGCGATATACTTCAGCTGTTGTTCGTAGTGATATGACATGGCGTAATCAATGTACCAATCTATCATGAACCGACTAGTAGAGATCAACAGCTTGAATCACCGAATATCTGATATTTCAATACGATACATGATGTAAATTAGACCCACAATGTGTTCAACAAGCGCTAATGTTAAATAGTTTAATATGTACAAATACGTAAGGCACCTTGCACCACTTACATTCTTTTGACAACTAGGCTATGTGAGGTAAAAAGCTGCTCAGATGTCTTGGACTACCTCGCTCATCGTTGATGCCTTATCCATATCCGGAAGGAGATTTGAAGCTCATGCTATTGAATGGCTCAGCCGGTATTGATCAACATTTGATTTATCATTTCAGGATAAGGTATTGCTAAACTCAGCCAACAAAAACCCTCAAAATCAAGTAGATTGAGGCACACTTCTTTACCTCCTTTAAATAAAACTGCTTTAATTGCTTATTAATTCTAAATTAGCAACATTGAGTTATCAAGTCCAGCAAAGACTCGGTATGGAAAACGCGATGAAAAGAAACACTGAGGTGTTTAATGGTTAAACAAGGCGAAATTCTCCATGAGTCGCATTGGAACACTTGTTGGCATCAGCAAGTCTACGGTGCAATCTGTCATTCAACGGATCAACGAGAGAAAAACACTACTAATTGAACATAGCACTGGAGCGGGTAAGAAGCTAGATGAGAGAGACGAGAGATGTCTGGAGCGAATCGTTCGCAAGAATCCATTCATGCCATCTTTATCATGCAATTATCTTGATTCAAAAACATTCCTTGCTTACTATTGAACGGTATTCTCATAAATGCTATAGGTCGAGAGAGACTTGATAATAAACGAGGTAGCAGAGAGAAATGTTAAAAAACAGAAGGTAAGCTTGTGGTGAATGGCACTCTTTAGCTGCTACAAACGTATCACTTCAATTAGATCAACCATGACGAGAATCAAGAGGCTGAAGAAATTGACTTTAAACAAAAATGGATCGAGTTCTTGGCTGATGCCGAGAATAACAAGAACTTCCATCGCTACAGGTAAAATAAAATGATGATTTGTTCGATAGACCGTTACTGATCTTCATTGTAGTCCTGAGAAGAATGGAGTAACCCGTTTGGGTGATAAATTATCACCACATCCTCATGCCAATAAGGACGCTTACAGAAAAATGAGGATGTAGCTGAAGTCAAGTAATGGAGGCGATACTTGGGTAGATGTGGAAGGCTACATTCGTAGTCTAGCTACTGCGGTAAGTAATATTTGATATTCGCTTCTTGAGTTAACTTGAATTAGCTAATATTATTCGTACTAGTCTGACATTGATGAGTTTGAGCAGAAGATTGAGGGCAAGGCACTTGTCCAAGATCAAGAAAAGGCATGCAAATGCATCAAGACGATCTGTGAAGTCATGTGTGTACAATACAATCAAAGACATTTAATGACGATATAAACTAATTTTTTTGCAAATTTAGGGCCAAGGTATTCAAGAAAAGACCCTCAATAACTCGCTCAGAGGTGGTTTATAACACTAACATGGTCTTTCCTTGCTTCGAGGCCATGCTCGCTATGATGAAAAAAAAGCAAGCATGCACCATATTTTGTTCCTGGAGAAGATGAGCTGGAATCGATGACTATCCAGCTGAAGAAAATGGGACAGAAGATGGACAAGCGAAAGATATACAAAGCTGATGGGATCATTCGCTTGGCAGCATACAAGGACCTAGAAGTTCTTGTTCTAGAAACAGCTGGCGCTTTTGGCGTTGATGAAAACGAAAAGTCGACATTCGATAACTCCAAAGGCATGTTTGCTCTACTTGCAATGCTCAAGACCATTGCCGACCAATACAAGCATGCATCAATCGAGGAGTTTGGCAAGCTCAAGCCGTACTTTGTTCAACCAAGCGGTAAGTGGTATTAATAAACAACGTTTCTTTCGTGTGTAATAATAATATTATTATTATTTGCCTCCAACCAGGCCGCCACATTCGACTGTGGTCAATGCAGTATGCTAAGAATAGGCTTTACAATTTCGTTCGAGAGAAGAAAATCTTGCTGAGTGAAGATTTTGAAGAAAGTGAAGAGCAGCTGGTATCTTTGGCCACATTTTTCTTGAGCCTGCAGGTATGATTCTAACTCTAGCAAGCAAATGAGAAGAAGAGCGATCATAACATGTTTAATTTGATTATTTCGAGCCTTATTGAAGAGACGGCAAATTTGATTACAGCCTTGAAAGACCAACATGAAGAGAATGAGAAGAACTATGACAGCGAGAACAATAGTCAAGTAATCTCTTTTTCTGACATACACGGACTAGTTGAAGAAAGGATAATGCTATTTTCACAACGCAAATTACTTCCTACACAACTTTAAAATAATTTTGATAGTTCCTATAAACTTGCAATATGTCTTCTGTGATAGATGGCGACAGATACAAGTTGGGTTTATGTATTTACCAAGCGTATATAACGGATTATACCAATAACGTCTAACGAAATAAAAATTGACGAAAATGTGAATTCAGATGAAGTTTTACACCATTCTTCGATACAGGAACTATAGCAATAGCGTTCACATTAAAGAAAGAGTGTTTTGTTTAAGGAATTGATCATAATTGAGATTTTAAAACACTTAAGAGACGAAAATCCGAATTTAAAGTTGTGTAGGAAGTAATTTTGCGTTGTGCAAATAGCAATACCCATTTTTTTACGCGGAAAGGTTCTTCCTAGTGTAGTCCTGGTGGATCTAGATCCTGCCATCCTCCTCTGAGGTTCAATCGATGGCTGCTTGTACTTCGCGATAGCAAGTACTACTGTGATGGTTATACAAATGTTAGGGAGAAGCGCGATTTGGTGTTACAATGTCAAGTGCACGACAAATGTGCTTAAATCCAATCAACCGAACATGCTGGCATCGTAAGCATGAATGTAGCATGTTCAGAAGAATGCGAGTAATTATGGTCAGTAGCTCTACTCGATTAACAATCAACAGGGCTTCTGTAAATTGGCCAAATATTGGTCACTCAGTTTGACACTGGTGCAACTAATTTACTTTTATTTCAAGAGTAAAGTGATAAGAGCAGCTACAAAAAGCAAATCTCCACAGCCATAGCAAACATAGTACTATAAACACAGCAAACAGCATGTTTAAGTGTTGATGCTCTAATTGTTGTAGCTCTAGCTGTTGCTGCTCTGGCTGTTGTTGCTCTGGCTGTTGTTGCTCTGGCTGTTGTTGCTCTGGCTGCTGTAGCTCTAGTTGCTGTTCTCTTGCTTGTTGTTGCTCTGGTTGATGTTGCTGTTGAGGTGGTGGTGATAGTACGGATGAAGGCGATGGCGATAACAACGGTGATGAATGCTGTCGTTGTTGTTGTGCTGGGGATTCAGAGTCTAAGATGCAAATTAAATGAGCATAGCTACACCAGTGGATACTATCTGCCATTCGCCTATACATACCGCTAAATTTGACATCCTCGGCCAAAGTGCAGAACCTTCGTACATGTTGCCTTAGTCCCTGTTTCGTATCCAGTTCTCTACCACAAGCGCAAACGAATGCGTGCCCTAAATTCCTTCTAATGAGTTTGATGCTCCCTATCAAAGCAATGGTTAGTCAATCGATAGAGGATGCTTAAATATGCCGAGTATTATTACCATCATTTAACACAAGTGTCGCTGTCAAAACATGATAATTTGTACAATGTGCTGCTCGAGCTCCCTGCCGGCGGATACAGTAAGTAACATTGCACTCAGCACAATGAGTAATTAATGCCATGATTGCTAATGAGGAGAAAAAGGAGGAGGTTATTTTTTAATACTCTAGGTCTTTATATACTCTGAAAAGTTTCTAAAGGGTACGCCACATATAGTACTATATTATATTGGTGGTGCATGAATTACCTTTGCAAAAGTGGCTATGTATGTCATAATGCAAATATATATCTTCTTTACGCCAAGGCTACTATACTTATTCCGCCATCTCATCGTAGTATTTCAAGTAAATGGCGATAAAACTATGCTCTCAATTCGCACAGACGGTGCATTTAGATGGAACAGCTGCAAGACATCATCATCGTATCTCACCACAGTACAAACTGACATTTGGAGAGTCATGTAGATCATAAATTCTCGGTCAATCACATGTTACATATATTTCTAGCTTCTTTACAAGGCATATCCTGTGTATCTGATGCAAAGGAGGTTCTGTATAGTCTCTCACAAGGTTCGCTGAAGCCCTTTTAACGTAAAGCTTCCGCGTTGTAGATTACTGGAACGAATATAAACCATTTATTACTTTAAGTGATATGCGGCAAGGCTTGCTTTCAAGAGTGAATGATGCGCCAAAGAAGAACCCAAACGGACACTAGTAGAGCAATGAAAACCAACATGATGATTTCCATCATTCTTTTTATGTATACAATTTGCTTTAGCTTCAAAGTCTGATCCAAGTTTGAGCTCTGGTTCAATGCCAAAGTTCGATCTTGCTTTGAGGCCTGATTTTGCTCTGGAGCTTGTTTCCAAGTTGATTCTTGATATGGACTATTCTGCTCCAGTCCTTGCCTTGGCCGAGTCAAATAGTAATAGAATTTGACAGACTTGACCAGTTTGCAGTTCTTGGAGCAATGCCTCCGAAGACTGTCTCTTGTTCCATACAATGATCCACACACACAGATAAAGCTATTCCCTAGCACTCTACTTATATGTACTAACTTTCCTAGGATTACTATGGTCAGCAAAGCAGCTTGTCGTCCAATTGATCATGAATACCATTCTTTAAAGTTAAATCTGCTTCCAGGGTGTGATATGCAAATAGATGACTGCGGTATGAGCCTGATGATTTATATTGTTTATTGCAATCGTAGCAATAATGTGGTGGCATTTCTGAAGGAAGATGGGAAAAAGACATTTGTGAGTAACCTGCCATTCATCTATTGATAAAGGGTAAGCCACACAAATAGCAATCAACAGCGATGATGTAAGGATCATCCCTCTTGAAACATGAACTCATGGGTAAAAGCAAGCATTCTTCACACCAAAAGTGGTTACATACTGATGAAAGCTCAAGCTGCTTGCTACCAATCGCGTAAGGAGACTGAGGCAGTTGATACTTTGTACATGTAAACGCTATGCTATACTATAGCACACTCTGGCTTGAGGTTGAATACACCAAATCATTATAAACAGGCTTTACTACTATTACTGTTCACCGACACACCTCTTGAGAGAGTAATAATACATACATTCAGCTGTTCTTTATTTATTCTACTATAATACATGGGAAGTGGGCTCCTTAAAACTCCCACCACTTTTTACGCGCTTGACGTTCATTGTATTCTTTGACAGCTTTCAAGAAATCACCGGAAGCAGCATTCATGTCTTGAAACTTTTGGTCTAGCTGATTCAGTTTCTCGCCACGCTCATTCACCTTATCTCCCAGCTGGGAAAAGACACCACCAGGGCCTTTACTGCTGCTGTTGCTACCACTGGCTTCTTTCTCCATCTTGGCCTTGTAAGCATCGATCTTTTGACGCCTGAGTTCATTGGGATCTTCCATTGGCACTCTTCCCACTATTAACAACATTAAGTACTAAAACACATAATGAACGCGTGCACAATGACAACTTACTGAGTAGATCCAGGTCTTGTAATGTCAATGGCTCCTTTTGGAATGCACCGGCTACTGTATCCAGCCACGTCTTTTTTGTCTTTTGTTGCTGTTGTTGGGTTATCAATGAAGGATGCGAGGGTATTGCTCTTGACGAATCAAACAAGATGACAGATTCTCCAAAATGCCTGTGTAGTACACATGCTTGTCAGCTTAATGCGCGTCCCGTTAGTTGCTACGTTACTTACATGTCAGGCTTTGGAATGAACGAGAACTGCTCCATTTCATATCTTCCAGACCAAAAGACAACGCGGCCATCTTCACTCAATGATGCCTCTTGTAATCTATCCAGCAGGCAATGATTTGGCAGACTCATCTCCAGCATCAGTTCCAGCGCTGGCAAGGAGTAGAAGGCCAATTTGCCATTGTCTGTCAATAAGACCAGACACACGCCTTGATGTGAATGCACGACTTGGCCTCGAATAATCTTGGCAGCACTAGTAGCATTGAATTCACGTGCAAACAGCTTGACATTGAAGCCAGACAAAAAGATGTGGACACTGTGGGTAGAGATACATACGTGGAGATGAGGGTGTTCTTGCTGACGGTATTCACCCTTTCCAATAGCAGCCATGCGCTTTGATGGCATGTCCTTGGAAGAGCCAGTAGTTGTGCTAGTAGCGACACTGCTGCTGTTGCTGACAATGCTCGATGGCTTGGGCGATGTTTCTTCGTCCGAGGCGTTGGAAGAGTGATGGCTGGGCTGCTTGGAGAGCTTTTGCTGCTCTTCCTCACTATGCTGAGATAGGGCAACCTGAGAAGCACCCTGTAAATCAATCATGTGCATGTCCAACACTGGCCCCCCTGGAATCACACGCATAGAGAGATGCTCGTTCAGAGTCTCTGGTGTAACTTTGTCAAGCGTAGCCAGGTTGAATTGGTATATGTGGCCATTGCTGAGACCCGCATACAGCTGGGTTGAGATGGCCATCACTAGATGGGCATGTCAATACACGACGTCTTTCTGGAAGCATTCCATCTTACCTTTGGAGGGTGAATAGGTATTGAAAAAGTGGATCGATGTGATGGATGCGGGCTTCTTTTGCTCCGTTTTAGAAGGATCTGCCTCTTCTAGTTCAGCGGCTACATCAGATTTCGGTTGAACGGCAGGGACAACCACTGTATTTTGAAAATCGATCACTAGTGGAGAGAATACGGCTTAACAAGGACACTGGCCAAACAAGGGGGACATGGTACTTACGAGCAATGTTGCATGAAAAGAGAACCAGTTGTCGGTGTATATCCAAGACATGGACTGTGCCGTCTTCTGACGCAGCAGCAATACTGTACAGAAGGAAGAGTGCGTTAGTTGGCATCTTTATAAATGAGGTTGTCCATAATACTCACATGGTATCTCCCACACTGACCACACTCTTGACAGGCAATTTACCGAGCGAGATTCTGACCAGAGGGTAGAATCCAGCGTGGTCGCCGTGCTTGTTGATGGAATGAAAGATGGAAGGAGGCTTGGATGCATTGCGGGGAGGAAGCGGAGGAGTGGATGCCTCGGAGGGTATGTCTGGCTGTTGAGGTTGGGGTTGTTGTTGATGTGTGGGTGAAGGACTGAGGAAAGGGTTTGTCGCTGCAGTAGAAGCTGCTTGCTCGGATAAGAATGGGTTGGTATTTGCTGTTACCGTCTGTGCTGCTTCTTCGTCTTGTGTATCAGACACACTGCCCATATCCTCCAAAAGATCAGAAATCTCCTTGAGCGTATCATCGCAGCTGTTGATGAACTCTTCGTTTCTCTTTCTAAGTCTGGGATCAACGTCTGTGGGTATCTGTGCGTCAGGCTGGTATTCGTAAATCAAGATGGAGCCATCGCTAAAGCCAACCGTCAGTGTGCCGTTGATCTTGTTGACATCGAGACAGCACAAGAAGGCGTCTTGATCTGCCAGGTCGTCCAAGCAATGAATGGTCAAATAAGACAGAGGTCGCAGCGCCGTATACGAGGCGTCCCAGAACTTGAGCACTTCGCCCTGATGAATGGTCACTAGCAAATCGTTGGTATCGATATGGTAAACGTGTTCAGGGCCTGCCACACCGCCTGTAATGGGCAGATAGCGAGTTTGTCTGTCACTGGTAGTCATGCCAGCCAGCCTCTTGAAGGCAGCTGAAGGCAGTTGAGGGATATGGCAAGCATTGAGGATATTGGGACCGAGAAATTCGAGAGCAGGAGGCAATTTGAACAGAGGGAAACCATGCTCCAGACTGAGGACGCGCAAGCAGTGGTCAGCACCCACGACAGCAATACCCAGGGGATTGTGCATGCCCAGATAGTAAGGGTCTGTGCTTAGGATCAGGAAATGAGACAGATCCGTGGGGAGCGGCATGATGGATTGCTTCTTGGCTTCTCTCGAGTCGCTATCCAAATCAAACTCCAGCACATTGAGGCCCTGAATATCCAGTGCATTGGAGCCGCCTGCCACCACAACGTAGGACTTGTGGGCTGCAGTGTTGGCATACCACGCCATTTGGTAGATTGGCTCAGACACAGCAGCGCCCTCCTCCCCACCTGGCATCGCTGCAAATGCCTCTGATATTCTTCGAGATGTGATGGGCTTTTGCTCGTTCTTGACGTCCCACAAATGCGTGCATCCGTCATCGTAGCCAGCAATGAATCGACTACCATTGGGGCTCCAGGCAAAGCACGTCAGGTTGGCGTTTCTGTAGATGCTGGATTTATCCAACTTGCGCAAACTGTAGGAGCGTCGAATGGTGCTCTCTCTGATGTTCCAGACAAACACAATGGCTTCGTATCCGATCAGGAGCGTGTTGAGTTCGGTGGGGTGCATCTGCAGATCAACGACAATATGCTGGTGCGCAATCTCTGCGGGATCAATGACCTCCTGGTTCTCGAGCAGATCTGGAATCTGGTAGGGTGTCATGGTGCCCTGCATAATGTCAAACACATCGATAAACCCGTTGGCGTATCCAATAAACAGCCAATCGGTGCCTGTGCAGTACGTTTGACTGGTGATGATCTCGGGTGCTGGAAGGACATGGCGGACGGATTTGGTGCGCAGATCAATGGTGATGATGGTGTTGGCTTTGTCAATCACAACCAAGATGGGAAAGCCGGTCTTGAATTGCAAGTGTTTGATGCCGGTGGACTTGGGCAGACTGATGGTCGTTGAAATGCCCTTGCCAAACACTTTGATATACGCATGTGTTGAATCGCCGGCTGATAGGAGCACATGTCAGTATCCGTTCCAACGAGTACGCCCAGCACGCACACAGGGACTTACCAACAGCTAATAAGCCAGCAATGCAATCATACGCAATGGCATTGATGGTGGAGGGCAGGCCATAGGTAGATATCTACACACCCAATTTGACGTTAGGGACTTGCAACCTTATTCAGCAACTCCCCCTTAAAATCAGACTTACCTTTTCAAAGTAAATGTCGTTGACTTTGATGTGCTCAGAGAGCGAGTGTTCTAGTCGCTTGTCTTTTGATATGAACGTCTTGGATACAACGTTTTCCTTGGCCTTTTGAGCCAAACCGGATATCTTGTCTAGCAGAGACATGATGCTGGAAAGAAGAAAAAGGAGGGGGTATACAAATGCAGAGAAAGAAAGAGAGAAAAGAGAAGAAAAAGAAGCACTAACCTTATTCTGTCCTGCCTGCCATTTTGTCTGCTTTATTATTAGTCTGGACTGTGGAAATAGCGAATGGGTGGATCTCAAACCAATTTGATTTCAATGTTACACGTTTTTTCAGTCAATACAAAACATGGTAAAAACTATACAAGCATCCTAGACTCGAGCATTTGACTCACCCATCAGATCATCGTCTTAGGCCAACGCTTCCAGTAAAAAGATTGCTGCTACCAACAAGCAGACCCTCAAGAATCTGACCAACGGATTCCGCTTTGTCAATGCCGTCTACTTTTTATGGCGCGTTGTCTACCACTGGCAATCCTTCACCTTGTCTCAATTCTTCTTGTACTTGACCACAGGCGGCTTGACCTTTTTGTTTTACCGTACACTCGTGTCTTCGGGCACGCCATCCTATGCAGCAGATGGCAACTTGATTAGCAGTGGCGATGATCTCAATGCAGAGGGCTTGACAGCGTAAGTTGTGTGTATGTGTGTATTGAAGTATGTCTCTCAACTGTTGCATAGTTACATGTTTGATATCATCTATGTCACTTGGTTTGTTCATATCACCACTGCCTTCATTTCCAACAAATTCTGGATGGTTTACTTGGTGGTAGGATCAGCGTGTGCACAATTTGAAGTGTTTTTTAATAATGCTGTTTTATTTACTGCTTTTAGATTCCTGGATACGCTGCTTATAAATTAGTGCCCATGGCAATGTCTTATTTTGGTAAAGGAAAGGGCCCATCAAGCGAGCAACCAGGCGAAGTCAAGTCCAAGAGACAGGCCAAATTAGAAAAGAGAGCAAACAAGGGTGGGCAACAAGTCAAATATTCACGATAAATACAGTGCTTTATTGTTGCATTGTCAATTGGTTTTTCTACACACACACACGCATTGTCAGTCAAACCATGATCCATCGTGTCCCCAATAAACACCACTACTTACCAATGTTCTAATCTGATCTCTTGTTTGAGGAGGAAGTGCATTGATCTGCTCGTCGGTGAGTTGCAACACCTTCATCAATAGCGCCTTTTGTTGTTCCGTCTCATCTTCCATGGGTGGCTGCATGCCAGGCACGCCCATCATGGGCTGCTGTTGTAATACTGGTGGAGGAGTTGCTACTGCAATAGGTGCAACAATAGGCTGTGGTTGAGGAGGGACAGCAACAGCAGCATTAGCAGCAACAGGAGGTACAATAGCAGCTGTCATCATGCGGGTGATTATGTTGGGATCCACAATGTTCATCATCACCATGGCTTGAAATAGCGCATAAGCTACCTGAGGATTTGATGTAAGAAACTCTCTGGTAAAGTCTGCTCTCTCAAACGACATTTGCTTCATCTGGCTCATGAGTGTGAATAAATCTTGCGAGTTCATGGAGGCAAGTACTTTGGAGATTTCGTCGACGGATGACATGTTGACAGGAGGGGCTTGTTGTTGGGGTGGTAATTGAGGTGGTGGTACTTGTTGTTGTTGTTGTTGCTGCTGTGGTGGTGGTGGCATATGTTGTTGTGGCATGGGTGGAGGAGGTGCGTTATGATGTCTATTCTGGTTCTGATTACCTCCTCCTCCTCCTCCTCCGCCGCCGCCGCCGCCTCCCCCGCCTTGATGGCCTGGTCTACCTTGATTATCGTCCATGGCAGCGTAATCAACTCGTAATTGACGTCCTCCAATCTCATAATCGTTCAAGTTTCTCACTGCACTGGCTGCTGTCTCGGCGTCTATGCAAACGGGTCAGCGTGCTGTTGAGTTTGCCGTCTCCTCTGTGTCTTACCAAAGAATTCGCAAAAGCCGTACCCCTTGGGTCTGCCTGTTTCACGATCAAACAACAGACTATCGCCTCCATGTGTGAATCTCTTAGTTGCACCAGCACATATCATATCACCTACCGGAATGATGCAACAGGTCCAACTTCTTTAAACACTTCAATCAGCTGTTCTTCTGAGAGTTCAAATGGGATGTTGCCAACTAAGCGATAACATGTTAGTCCGTCTGTAGCATGCTCGTCAATCTCGCGATGTTACCAAATACAACGCGTGAGCCTCTTGACGCTTGGTTCATAATTGTGTGGTATTTTTATGTAATGAAAAGAAAGAGGAAAAAAGAAAAAAAAAAGAGTATGGCAGAAAAATTTTAAATTCAATCCTTTGGGTGCATTTGGCCAACATGTGTCAAGGACTGCTGGAAAGTGCATCCAGCGTTCATGCTCCTCTGTATACAGTGGGTTACTACAAGCATGGCTCTATTTTATCACTAGATTTGCATTGAATAAAACTCGGCTAGAGCTAGTCTGATTCCAGTTAAGGCATCAGGATTTAAGTCATAGTAGGATCAGATGGCTGAAACATCATGATGAGATTGAATACCAAAGGTGTCCCGTCAAGGAGGATACAGCCATCATTGGATCTACCCTACTCTTTCAAATCTTGACCCATACAGACTATTGTACCAATGATTTAAACTGGGCAAATCATGCATTCAAGATCAATATCCATATGATTCTACATTTGAAACATAGGCAGCATTCCAATTCTCCAAGCTATATACTCACTTCAATTCCACGCCACCCGGCTGCATTGCTTCAACAGTTGAGATAAACAGATCTGCATGATTACAAGATGGTGTGCTCTATATGTTTATCCCACTATGGGTGGCTTATGGGAGATGAATTAAAAAAACGCTGCTTCATCAAATCGACATCCCTTTTTCACTCTATTAACAAACATGAAGACACGCCTTAAAGCAAAGCAAGAGGATACAGCTATGGATGCTTGTTTGCTTAAGCGAGAAATGGACACAAGCAGCACTGCACCTCATCTCAAACCAGAACCACATGTCAGACATCATGCAATTGCCATTGACACTGTAAAAGGAGAACTAGAACCAGGCGTTATCCAGGTGAAGACGGAGCCAAGCTGTCAAGATGTCAAAATGGCAGATGACTCAGACAGTGACATGAGCGATGGCATTGTAAAGCAAGAAACCATAGAAATGAGTCCGTCTTTGGCATTAGACACCAAATCACATCAGGACGAAATTGGAAGCGCGTCCCTCCGCATTGTGGCCAAACAAGAATCAGCAACTGCCTCGCCAAAGCCTAGATTAAAAACCTCAAAAGAATTAGGTATGTGCATCCAAAACTACGCATTACCGGCAAACTGAAACCGACCGCTTGTCCTGCTACAGCCAAGGCATTCGAGAAAAGCGGCCGCGATTACTTTTACCAGTGCCATCTTTGCACAGCGTTGAAGACCAAGTTGCTGGATCTGCTCAAACACCAGAGCAGCGTACACAAATTCAAGTACCGTAGCAGGACCTTCAAGCACCTTGAGCTGGAACCAGATCCAAAAGACCCCAATTTCTACTGCAGAGTCTGCGAAACGACATACCCAAACATCAAGATGTTCAAGAAGCATTTCCGACTGGTTCACTACATGATCACCAGGACAACACGATCACCGCCCTCCATCACACCGCTTCAGGCCATCAAGGCAGAGAAAGAGTATCTTTTTCCTGACCGCGACGATCCCAACAACCACTGCAGGACGTGCAACAAGTCCTACGTGAGCCGGCTTCGATACCTTTCGCATCTCGCCAAGTTTCATGACATGCCAAAGTTTAAAAGCAAACAAGGCGTGCTGCCAGACATTTTTGACCCCCATTTTTACTGCAAATCATGCGACCGTGGTTTCGGCAGCAAACCTGATTTTCGAAAGCACTGCTTACGATGGCACAATCTGATTGTGCCCGCTGACAAGGACCTGCCCAGTGTCCATGATCCCACATTTCATTGCAAGCCATGCGACAGTCGATTTGAGGACAAAGACGCGTTCTGGCAGCACTGCCGTCAAGTGCATCACATCACCAATTTCAAAGAAAAGCGGACCAGGCCATTCTGCGACAGTTGCAAGACATCGTACATTAACGAATTCCATTACAAGCAACACAGACGGGTGGTACATGGCGACGTAGTTCCCTTCATCCTCACACGCACACCCAAGCTCGTCAGCGACCTACCGCCCGATGTGAACGACCCCAATCACTACTGCCGTGCCTGCGACAAGAAACTCGCTGGCAGGGCCGGCTACCGTACACATTTATCCCTTTTTCACGACATGGTCTTGCCCCTGATCCGCAAAACTTCCGCAGATCCAACAGCAAAAAGATACATATTTCACAAAAGCGACACGAAATACCATTGCCGCACTTGCGATAAAGGCTATCCCACCACCATCAAGTACCGCGAGCATCTGGAACACATACACCATATCCAAGGTGCAGCGTCCGAGACCAGAGCACACATCCCTTCTTACCTGCCGGATCCTGATGATCCCAATTTTTATTGCCGCACCTGTGGTAAAACAAAGCAATCACTGGAACACTTTCGTAAACATCTGAGAAACATTCACCACATGGCATTACCGAAACTCGAGCGAAAGAAGAAACTGCACTATGTGCATTCATCGGATGACGAGGCTGCTGCATCACCGCGCAAGAAGACGTCCTTTTCCTTTTATAAATGTCCAGAATGTAACAAAAAAATGAAGTCTGAACGAAGATTTGCGTATCATACAAGAACGGCACACAAAGCCGTTGTGAAGGAGGATCCAGATGCACCCAACAAGGTAGATCCTCTAAGGTCTGGTGTCAATGGCAATAATGCATGCGGCGCTCATGTCGAGAATGACGCAACTGGCCTTGAACATCATCATGTCCAGCAAGTACACACGATGGGAGAAGAAAATCAAGTAGCAGTAGCAGAGGATCAAGGCACTGCCATGACTGATTTTTTGTTTGAAGAAGGTGGAGGCAGCTGTTTTGATTCCGTGCATTCAAATCACACCCCAGAACCTATGGATGAAGATGAAAAGTTTAAAGCAGTAATGATGAATGATGATTTATCAGAAACAGTGGACGATATCGATCAAGCGCTGGAAACCCATCACAAGAACTCTGATTTATTGTAGTTTAGTTAACATACTCATCCATCTGTTGAGTACGTTTGCCTACTATGCCCTGCTCAAGGCGTTGCCATCTAGTATAGGACATTTGTTACATGTTCTATGAATATATTACACTGTTGCATCTATGTATCAATCACTCTTTTTAATCATTTCTTTTGTACTACTGGCTTTCTGCTAATTCAAATGATAGATGGATGCCTGTTAAGACTCAATGGCAGTAACTTGCATTGTTCACTTCCTGCGAGCATTCCAATGAATGTTATCCACCATGTCTTTCCAGTTACATAATGTCATTCCTCGCATAGGTTTGTACAAGCGATTGCTGCTGGCTTGCTTGGCCATGACGATGATACCATGCTCTAGTCTGGGTGATATAGTATTCGTGCTGCTGAAGCTTGTAATAATTTGAAGAGAGTAGCAAACGTTCTACAGACATACCGGGCAGCATCGTGATTGGGCACTACAGTGTGCCAAAGCGACACCCGCTAACAGAAGGTGTGGGCTTCATTTTATTGAAATCAAGCAACAATTTCCAAGATAAAGCATCCTACTAAGAATAATTGTCTACAAGTCAATCTTTTCGCACACAAGATAACAAAGATAAGAATGGTATTATCATGTGTTGCTTTCTGAAGCTATTCCCACTGCAAATCATCATCTTTAATTACATTTTTAGTTTCAATACGAATGCTTTATTTCTCTGAGCTGTCTCCAAATTTGAGCCAATAAAATCGCTTAAAAAGCTAGTTTAAACGCCGCTGACCCTAGAAATTTTTTGCGAGGGTTTCCCTATGTTTTTTGGTTAGGCGGACTTTTAAACATTGCCAAATACAGTAATTTAGCAATTTCATCATCAAAATCCCCTAAAATGCCAGAATGTGCCTTACTACACACCCCAGCTTATAGTGCAAACGCTTAAGGCTCTCAATTAGCACCAAGTAAGTGATACAAATCAAGTGAGGGCAGCCTATCTACCCTCAGCCTCTGAATCAAATCTAGTTGTGCTTCAACGATAGGCTTATCCACACAACGAAGAAAGAGGGTTATGGCCCAAAGAACCATAAAAAGTGGGAAAAGTAACAGGTGGGCATCACTAGAATGTGATGATGAACAAAAACACTGCACTGCAGTTACATACGAGAAGGTAACATGCAATGTGTATCATCAAAGTGACGAGTTCCAGAAAAGTAATAAAAAAAGGCGTCGTGGTTGCCTCCTCATACGAAGCAAGAACACAAATACCGCCACAAGTATTACAGAAGAAGTAATACTTGAAGAACAAAAAGAATGCAAGGCTACTCTACTATAGAGCAGCACTTCCAGCAGTGATACAATGCATCAAAAGATATACCATAGCACTATGGTACAGCAACAAAAAAATAGTTGCGTGCAGAAAAGGGGGAAAGAATAAATCGCAATAGAGCAAACTAACGAATGCATAGTATCACGAGAAAGAAAGTAGTAAAAGGTTGAATGAATGTAATCCATGACAACCAAACCCATGGCAACCAAAAAAGGGGAATATACAAACCAAATACAAACCAAACACAATCAATATAATATTGCAACGAACAACTGGCCTGAAATAAACTGTGTGATTAGTATTACTGTATAATATACCGCGAAAAGTGGCTTTTTTCAGCTGATACCTACTGTAACAAACTTGAAAGGTGTCGTCTTGGGTACTGGTGGTTGTAAAAGCAAGCTTCTTTTGGCAAAAGTGTCGTTGTATTCAATGAATAGTAATAAAAAGTATATGGTTTAATAGAAACAGTGCAGTGCAAAAATAGTGCGAGAAAAAATAAAATAAAATAAAAACGCGCTACTGAGGGTGACTGCAGTCAATAGGCTGCCGCAGCACAGAGCACGCGGAATCTGAATGACGTGTACAATGAACATTTTGCACTGTGGTGACTGTACCCAAATGATTTTTTTGCAATGATTTTTTTAAATCAAAATCGATATAATTTGATATTTGTAAACATTTTTGTTAAAATTAGCTATATAAAGTGTGCTCAGCGTATACTACTTTCTAATAAACTTAAGAGGAGAATCTAAAGGCGCATTCAGTGGTGCCAATTTTAAACTACTTTTAGAATCAAAAGATAAAGAATTTTGAAAAAATATAAAAAACAGTTTTTCTAGGAAAAGTCGAGATTTAGCATATACAACGTTCAAAATAGCAGTTGCACAGGTTACCCTACATCTGTGCAGTCACTTTGATCTAATATACATCATAGTAAAAAGTGCCGTTTTTGCCTCCAAAATTGCGATCGTTTGATTTTCAACAAAAACCATGAGGGGTACCTCATGAAAAAACGTGAAATTTCGACGATTTGGATCGATCCAAAAAAAAATATAAATGAAGGCTCAGGATGTAAATGGTGATCGATAGTAATCATTTGGCACTATTCCCTGCATCCAGAACGGCTTAGAAGACAAGATATTGAGGGTTGAATTCGGACGATTTGGCTGGGAAAAGTACCTTTAGTGCCATGTAGATCTACAAAAACTAATGCTACAAATCTGATCCAGACTTTAAACAATTGGTATCTTTTTGGACTGCACGCTGATTACTATTAGAAGTAGATAAGTGCAGTTTGGGCATCTGTTTTCCCTTGAAAACCTGAAAATACATGAAAACATGAGTTGTCTGAATGCAAATTGTACCGTACCGCCTAGCACAAATGGTGCCATTCAATGCACCTTTCAATACTGTAATAATTTACTAGCAAAGTAAAACAACGGTTATCATTGAAAAGAATGCGTTTGAGCAATCAAAAGGTTGGATTACCACGAATAATGTTGGGTCAAAAATACAGTAAAAATGAATCTGCCAGCGAATAATTACACTTTTTATTCGGCTTGCATGCAAATAATGCATTTATATTATACTTTCAATTATTCTAGTGTCTATAGCTTAATGATGGAATATAATGTAGGCACATACTATACTTTTGTACCCAACAAGAAAATGTAAATCATAATGATTTGGCATCATTTATTCACAGCACGTAAGAACAACTTCAGAGGCATGATGTGAGGCAGTATAAGAACATTTAATGATATATAACCATCAGAGTACTACAACCAAACGAAAAAGACCGTTAAGAAATCATATCTGTTTTGAATGACAAACAATTATCATTCCTATGCAATTACAGAAAAGAATTGCATACAATATACAATTTGTTACAATGCCTTCAGTAGCATAAAACCTACCCTCTTGAATGTATATATTACAGAGCATTGCCGTCATTGTTGTTGTATCATACCTGCGCATGAAATAGAATCGTACGTACACATCACAGGCTATCCCACATTCTTTCATAATCCTACACAAATCACAATAAACTAGCCACAAACTTCCAATATCTTGATCTGATCTGCAACGAGATTTACAGTCCTTGTACCATATTAAGCAACGAGATGTGGATTGCCTTTTCGATGTGGTAGTGCTACGACTTCTATCTGTCAATGGAATCATTGGTATGGGTACAAAATCAGTCAAGAAGTGGTAAAATTTGTAAAATTCAAGTTTTTAGGGCCTTTGGTTTACTTGCAGTCTTACTATAACACCAAGAGAGCATAATATAATAGCATGCATTTAGCCTTCTTGATGCAAAATTTACATAACAGTTTTGACCACCAAGAAAGACATACATCGCAATCACTATAATTCTTCATCTCATCCGTCCGATCGCTTAGTATACGTTGCCGTACATCAATAGATGGACGCATGCTCAATGTGGCTCTCCTGAAAGACGTCAGTCTTGATCTGTATATTGCATTTAGTCCTCTCCGCTATATCCAAAAAGTCACATTTCTTTCATCTTTTGCATAAAGAATCCTCATATTCGTTGTTAACTATCGATTTTACACATGTCAAGCACAAGACCAGAATACCGTGATCCCAAAGTACCGAAAGCAGTTTGTGTTTATACTATAGCACAAGAGTCGCGGTATCTGATAATTGAAAATGTGCCTAATTTGGGCGTAAGCCATGAATTTGTGGAGAGATTTCAGCAGTTTGGAGTCATTGAGGAGCATCGCATATTGGACGAGCATGCCTCGAGCACAGAATATGCCAATGTTCACTGGATCAAATACGACACAATCAAAGCATCTCGAATGGCCAAGCGCAAACTGGATGATAAACCATTCTTCACAAGTCTATTACGTGTGAGTTATGCACCTGAATACGAAACATTTGATGATACAAGAGCCAAGTTTCAAGATCGACTCGCATCAGTACACTCCAAGTTAGCGTCCGGTCATTCCTCATCTGGTAAGAAGAGAAAACCGACATCAGCAGCATCATCCCCTCGCTACAAACAAGAAGCGGTGTACATTGGCCCTATTCAGCAAAGTAACAAGAAGCAATCCGAGCAAAGGCAATCCACCAATCAAACAGCCGTGATTAATAAGAAACGCAGAAGGATTTAACCACAACGTTCCAGAATAAACGAAAAAAAAAGCCACTTTGATTTATGGTTAAACCACAGAAAAAAATTGTTTGTGTCCTGGGCCAAATTCAATATAAATTTGAACCTACTACCTTGCCATGTTTATGTTGTAGGAAGAAAAAAAACTCCTTTTTCATTAAAAACTTCTCTTTTGCTCTTTTTTTTTTGCCTCTCTTTTTCTTTTTTTCTTTTTTTCTCTCTTAATACACAACAATCTTTTAGCTGGGCCCTGGCTCATTGAACATAGATTTGATTATTTATATATATTTAACAATGGTATTCAACAACGCAACAAGCACAAGATGGAAGGAGGATGATAGCAATAAATGGACCGAAGTAGTTTCTAAAAAGAAGCAGTATCAGCAGCAGCAACAACAGCTTCAACAGCAACTACAGCAACAACAGCAACAGCAACAGCAGCAGCAGCATGGTGTTGATGATCCATTTGCTGGTATGAAATCCTGTGTAGACTACGAGCAAGAGATTGAACGATTGAAGCAGCTTGTGCCCAAGGTGCCTGCTGATAGTCAGCACAAGAAGCGACCATCGTTAGAGAAGAAATTTAATACCAATACCAATACAAGCACACCATCTAATACAGCCACATCACCCACCACACCATCTAATCATACCAGCAATAACCATCATCTCTTGAACAATGAATTTATTAATACCAACAGCACGACCTCTACTATTCCTACTACCACTACTACCGCCACAAACAACCCCACATCCACTGGCTCCACCATCTCTCGCTCCAACTCACCCGACACCACGCACTCGTCAGACTCTGATGTCTCTTCCGTGCTCTCTGATCATCAAATTGTTACAGAGGAAGAGAAATTACGTTTCTTGGCATTCGTCCGCAGCTGGACAGGTGACTGGCGTAAGGGTGCCATGATGGATGATTTGACTTCATCATCCACCTCACTATGGGCAGATCAATCGCCGTGGAGCCGTCGCCACAATGTACAATCGCAGCAATATTATTCATATCAACAGCCCACGATGCTCAACAAGCATGGCCAACAGCCAATTGGCATGGGTAGAAAAACTCATCATCATCAGCAGCAATCATTTGGTTATGCATTGTAAAACTACTACCTCCTGCTCTCTCTCTCTCTTTTTGAACATAATAACAGTATATCCTTCCCTTTAATGCAAATACACTTAAACTCTTCCATCCTGCACTTTATTCTTTTTTTTCCCTCTCAAAAACTCACATTTTATATACACAAAAATCTGCCCATTTTTATTATTCTTCTTTCTCCTTCTATTAGCAACTCTTTATTTCTTTTGTAACTGCCCTCAACATACAACATATCTTTTTTTTATTATATACTATATATATTCACCAAACAAGAACAAAAAAATTAAATAAAATTTTACTATTCCAATTCATCTGTGTAGTTTGCTGGAAAGAAGCCCCGGCGATCGCCAATCTCGCCCTCCCACCAGCTCTGTCTATCATCCAGCCTCTTTGTCACAATGATGTGGTCGCCTGCTTGGAAGGATAAATCAGTTGGCTGATCACCTGTGTAATCATACTTGGCTACAACAACAGTAAGGCTGTTGGTTCGTGGCTCATCCATGATTGGCTTCTTGACGTCCGTTGAGGATTGTGGTGGTCCAGACAATGACATTGTATTAGCGTTGTCATTGATAGGTGGTGGTGGTTGTTGTTGTGTTGACGAAAAAGAGGGCCCGGCAAAACTATGACTAGAACCCGCAGCGGCAAAACTGTTATGGGTAGGGCTCAAAGGGCCTGTGTTGTAACTACTGCTACTGCCTCCAGGCCCTAAACCTTGAGCATTACCTGTGTTGTGAATGTTGACGGCGGCTTGATTGATGTTTTGTCTGCTAAACTGGCTTGAATCACCATTGTTGAAACTCGATTTTCCATTGTTCATGACGGGTCGTTTACTGTCATTGATGGGAGGCGGCATGATGGCATTGTGATGTTGTTGTTGAGGAGCAGGAGGGGGAGTAGGAGAGGTAAAAGGAGTACTTGGGCTGCCATTCTTCATAGATGATGCTGATGACGATGGAGGAGGAAGAGGCTTGGATGAATCATAGGCTTGATAAGGGGGTGGAGGATCTTCGTATTCCTCGTTATTGTTGGGACGCTGATGATTTGATGTGCGAGGAGGTGCTTGCTGTTGCAATGGCGGTAATGGTCGTTGGAAACTGGATTGAGGAGACGCCATTGAAGTAGTAGGAGACAGTGGCTGTCCTTTGGCATTCTTGGGTGCAAATGGCAATCCAGGTCGAGGGCCAGCGCCCATTGCAGTCAGCATGTCGTATAACTGCGCAGCGTCTTGGGTCGGTGGGACAGCGCCTGTCAGAATTTCGCGAGCTGTAATGGGTCTGCCGTAATAGGCCTGATTTGTGTTGACTCTCTCCGAAATCTTGGATCCCTCAAAGGAATAGCCAAGGTACAAACCTTTGGAGGCACTGTAAGCGTAGGTAGCAGCGATATGCGTTGTATTTGAAGCAGAGGCAGACACATCAGCTGCTCTGCCATACGGGCCAGCAGCTAACGAGGCACCCACACCCAATTGCAACTGTCCTCCGCCATCAAAAAAGGCCTTCACAGCTGCTCTGTAATTCATCACAATGATGGAATCAATCACCTCTCCTCCAGCTTGATGACCAAAGCCCTACATGTATATATGCTTAGCGTCTTTGCTCTCTTTTGCCAAGTCTCGTTACACTTACCAGTGAGGACATGGAAACACCAGATGGGGCTGACCAACCTATAAAAAGACACGCACACAGTTCAGAAAAATCACACATTTCATGCAGAAAATGATACTTACTGCCATCTGGCAATCTAAAAGATAAAAGCGACATGAATAAGCAATTCTTGTATCGACAATTGCATCGGATAGAGACCACTCACCTTGCAATGATGATGCCTGTTCCGCTCTTTGCAGACAGCATAAAGCCAATTCTGTACAGACGGATAAAGACGATACCGTGCGCATCTCGCAGGACGCTTGGAGGAATCAGCATTTTCACATCTCGGCCTTTGCTGGGATCTGGAGACGGAGAGTGGTTAGAACAGGCGTAATGCGTATGTCATGTCTATATATACCGGTAAACAGTTGAAGGATTTGTACAGCACGTTGAGTATCACCTAATCAAGTATTGCCTGGAGTTTTAATAAACATGTCATCTATTTAGTGTCCATTTCATTACCTTGCAATTCTTTTGGACTTCTCTTGGACATTGAATGGGTGGAATAGAAAGTTGGAACAAAAGCAAGAAGAAAGAGAAAAGAGAGAAAAATACTTATGAAACGTCATAAATAGTGTTGGGTAACATTTTCTTGAGTGCATGGAAAAAGAGATGCTTGGCGGCGGCGGCGGCGGCTTGCTGGCTGCTGCTGGGTCGAGAATTGGCACCCGACCAATTCCAATGTTTATAGTTCTTTTGGCAAAGAGTAGTATTAGACAGCGAGCACCACGGGTGCCTTATTTATTTAATTTTAGTGTGGTATCCTTGCTGTCCCTTTTTTCTCTCTCTTTCTTAACTTTGTATAAATATCCCCTTTTAAGCCTTTTCTCATCTCTTTCTCCTATAATCTCTTTTTTTCTCTCTTCTTTGCCCTCTTTCCCTTGATATCCAGATTAGCACGCAATGTCCAAAAATCAACACAAGGAAAAGTCCTCGTTCTGGAAGAAGCTAGGTCTAGGAAAGAACAAGAGCTCAGTAACCTCGTTGAAATCAGAGATGCAGAAGCAGCAAGGTATGGCAGAGTGTGTTGAGCCAACAAGTCCAAGCTAATGACGGTAAGAGTACAGATGATGCGCATTCAATTAAGAGCAAAAGAGCGAGGTAAATGCATTTGAATCTGATGCTGCTGTGTGTGCCATGAAACTCAAACATCTCCATCCACAGTACCATTTACTCCTCACCACCTCCGAACCAGCAATCTCCACCGCCCACTCCTAAACCAATGCCTTCCATGCAACACCACCAAGTCGACAATAAAAAGACGATGCTGTTGCAGAAAGCAAAAAAGATACCAACATCTACACAATCAGATCTGAAAGCAGCAGCAGCAGTTGACATGTCTTATGGACCCGTTACTACTCCGACTGCAGATCTACTAGTACACAATGAACAGCTTCAAGCGCAAGAGGAATCCGCAGCTGCTGGTATTGTATTACAAATATACACTCTATTGTCCACACGGCGATATTAAATCTAATGTCCTGACAATCAAAATTAGATGCAGCAGCAACAACAAAGGGTATCGAGCAAAAGGATATGACAACAACCATGATTGCAACCGAACAACCGAATGTTACACCTAAACACTATGAAGAATCAGATGACAATAATCCTGAACAAGATGAGGAAGACGACACAAATAAAAGCATTTCATCCTTTGTTGTCCTCGACAAGACGAGCTCAAACGAAGAGCTATTGACTGCCATTTCGACGCTGAAGCAAGAGTTGGAAAAGGAAAAGGCCACCGTTCTCGCACTACAAAAACAGAAGGAAGGTGAGTCGTCGGGTTTCGTTTTTATAATCAAGATGACATTGATTGAACTCAAAATGGACTCAATCTATAGCTGTAACCAAAGATTTGGACTATTTCGAGTTGACCGTTGATGAATTATTCACTGAAAAGACTGATCTGCTACAACAGCTAGAGGATGAAAAGGTGAGGAATTGTATACATATATTAAATGCATAGCTCGTATTTATGTTTACTTTGCCATCATTCTCTCTCAGATAAAGAGTCAGCATCATTTGGATGATTTGAACCTGCTATTGGAAAAGATGAAGTCAACTGCCGACAATGCCAGAGATCAATCCTTTGCAGTTGACCAGACGAAATCAGAGTTCGAGGTATATAGCACACACACAGTCTGTAACCCGAGAGCATAGGAGCTTATTATTATACTATACTTGCTTTTAGGCATACCAAGCTCAAGCTGAACAAGAAAAGAGAGCATTGTTGTCAGAAATTGACGAAAAAGATAATGCTATCCGTGAACTCAAGGTACTACACCATCCATGTCTATAGTGTAAAAGTACTGCAAACTAAAAAGATATCATCTACTACTAGTTCAAATTAAGCAAATCACAAGAGCAATCAGAGACATTGAAAGAGACGATAGACCAGCTTGTAAAAGCCCATGCTCTCGAGTTGAGTCGTACAACAGCTCAGCTCCAACAACAACAACAGCAACAGCAGCAGCAGCAGCAGCAGCAGGACAAAGAAAACCAAAAGTAATGTGTAAAAAAAACAGGTCATTTATTTGTCCAAATGTCTAATATTTGTGTATGACAACATGTAGTAATTCTTGGTCATTGCATACTCCCAATGGATCTCCACGTATACAACCTGACTCTCAACAAGAAGAGCCCCATGTGTACGATAACCAAAGCGTGTATGGCAGCACTCCACAGTCCATGTCTAGAATGGACTCTTCCGATCGCTATAGAACACCAAAGGAGTCTATTGAATACATTGATGATGTTGATCTCGATGATCAGTTGATGAGACTTACCAAAGAAAAGGAAAAGGTATGAATGAAAAGGGGAGAGGCGAGTCTATTATACATATCAGGTACTCATCATCCTTAATAGCTTCAATCTCACTACTCCAAAATCCCATTGACCGGTGGTGGACCCCAATCTCGCCGTCGCAAGGAAGAATTGGAGGCCATGTTGGATCATGTCGACTCTCAGCTTAGTAAAGTAAAGCAAAAGATTAGAAGATCGTAAATTGTCGACGTACTAGGTGTGCTGTGGCTCTATGTCAAGGCAACTACATCTCCTCGTCAAAGAAACCCCCCCTCACTCTCCTTGCTTGTTCATTATTTTCTGCTCCTCGGTCGCTCCTTTCCATCCTCATTTCATATCTTTATTCAACAAGAAAGCCTACAAAAAAATTATTACTACATCCATCTACATATGATATACTATATACATTTATACCTTTTTTTCTATTATTTTAATTAAACATTTGATTTGCCCAATCTATACTACTACCCTGAAAGAGTCAGCCAGCAAGGAGATGTATATGAATTTACTCTAGCCAGTGCTTCGAACTTCAGTGGCACACTCTCCCATAACGCTGGTTCTGAATCACATTGATGCCCCTAGAACCCCCTCATAATTACAGTAATCGAGATGAAGCGGTGCATTGGCGCATTTTGCTGGTTGCTATACATGTATACAAATCTGACGAATTCATCTATTGACCGAATCAGAAGAAAGCAGCATGATTTGAATTGCATTTCCTCAGTTGTTGGCCATCATTTTCATTTCAAATTGTATAGTATTATACATTTGGAACATCCAGAGGTATTAGCACTCGAATGGTGGATCCATGAAATGCTGCGTCTGCAATCACAGTCCTGTAGCATATCTCAGTACACTGGCCTGGATAACTTGAAGCTTGCAGGCATGGTTGATCCAAGATCTGATTATCAGATCTTGGATCCAGGTACATGTGATTGCTCAGTGATCTCTTGATATTAGTCGGGCTGAACCCCACTCTTACATGTCATATCAATTCCAGCGATGGATCGAGCAGCATCTGATGGTGGAAGGGTATGATGCGGCCCCTCCTTTGTCTACATGACCTGATCTGCCAAGGTGTGATGGTGGCAGCCATCCCAATGATGCACATCGGGAGCGCAATTCGAGTGACTATTGTAAACGATATAATTTTTTATTTTAGTGGCTTGGCTAAATAATCAAAAACAACCTCCAATTCTGTAAAATTTTTGCTCCCTCTCTTTATTTCATACAACTTCAACTATGAGTACCTTCGAAAAGGTAAAAAAAAAAAGAAATTATCAGCCACAACAATTTTATTAACATAGAGTCGAAACCATAGACATTGGTCATTGATTCTAAGGGTCATTTGCTTGGTCGTCTTGCTTCCATCATCGCTAAGCAAGCCCTTAACGGTCAAAAGGTTGTTGTCGTCAGATGTGAAGCCTTGAACGTTTCTGGTGAATTCTTCCGTAACAAGTGTATGTAATCCCTCTTTTTGTTCCATCATTCGAAATGTGAAATCACGCAAAAGAAAAGCATACGCACGCAAGCGCAATCACACAAGCACACATACCAAATAGACACACTTACACACACACATGTAAAGGAGAGCGAGAGAGACACGAGAAATTTGATGTTTTGTCATTGCCTGGGCTCGAGACATTTGCCAACACTGAACGACGATATTGCATCCTGGTACTAGTAGATGATGTGGAATACGGTCATTACGAATACTGTGTGTGTGTGTGCGTGTGTGTGTATGATTTTGTGTGTTTTCAACAAGTTCCATGTTGCAGTGTACTAACGTCGTGTTGGTCTCTTATAGTGAAGTACCACGCTTACCTCAACAAGCGTTGTCTCGTCAACCCCACCCGTGGTCCTTTCCATTTCCGTGCTCCTTCTCGTATCTTGTACAAGGCCATCCGTGGTATGATCCCCCACAAGACTGCTCGTGGTGCCGCTGCTTTGGACCGTATCAAGCTCTTCGAAGGTGTCCCTGCTCCCTATGACCGTATGAAGCGCATGGTTATCCCTGCCGCTCTCCGTGTTCTCCGTCTCAAGCCCGGACGCAAGTACACCACCATCGGTCGTATCTCTCACGAGGTCGGTTGGAAGTACCAAGACGTTGTCGCCAAGCTCGAAGAGAAGCGTAAGGCCAAGTCTGCTGCTTACTATCAACGCAAGACCGCTCTCGCTGCCATCCAAAAGAAGGCTGTCGAGTCCAAGGCTGATGCCATCAAGGATGTCAACGCTTCCATTGCCGCTCTCGGTTACTAAATTTGCCTTTTCCCAACTGTTTGTCTTTTAAACATGAGAAAATAAAATTTTGATTTATACATTTAAGCAGAGAGGGAGGGATTTATTTGTGTAAAAAGGATAGACAATGGCCCAGCATGTCAAATAGCCATTGAAGTATGTTTCTATGCTGTTGGTGGTGGGGTGCGGTTCTGGGTATATCTGTCACGGTATAGTCTTCAAATGTCGATGTCTGTGCTTGCTTGGGCATGCACTTTAGGACGTCTTGCAACAGGTGCATGTCAATGTCAGGACTCATTCGCCATACCAGCTCGGGATCTGTTGCGTTGTTGTTGCTCTGCATGTCAATGGCAACAGCGTCATTGTCATTGTCATTGTCGTCGTCCTGGTACACCAATTGCATGCCCAAAACACCGCGAAGCAGGCGAACGTAAGACTCCATGGGTTCCTCACCGTTTTGCGTCAGGATGAACTCGCTCATTCGCCACTCCACCACATGGTGCTTGTGCTGTATCTGGTACTGAAGAAAGCCTGCTAGTCGCTTCAAGAATGGCACGGATCCCAAATCAGTAGCATGGATACTCACAAACTCTTTCACCAGGGCCATCTTTTGATCCGCATTCAAGTCGAGAGGGGAGGTGCTCACATTTTTCAGCGTCTGTTGCAGATGCTGTCTCAGTTCCATTTGACGCTCCTCATGCCACTTTGAGCGTGTCTTTCTCTTTTCGTTGATAAACATATTGACTGTCTCAGCGGGTAATACAAACGTGTTGTCCTGGTCGACCTGACGAGCACAGCCCAACTGCTCAAGATTGTACTGATAGTCTGGGCTGGATGTCTTCCAAGAGTATGCACTGCCATCAGGCGTCGGCGTCTTGCAGCCGTCAAAGAAGAGGATGAAATCGTTGGCAAGTGTGTTGTCTCTGAAAGCATTCATACATAGATTGCACCAGAATTCTTGCACTGTGGGTGTTGTTGTTGTAGAGGCCATTTTGTTGTGAAGGGTTTAATGCTGAAAAGAAAGCAGGAATCTCAACCTCAATGGCTCGCGCATGTTCAATTTATTGGTGGGATACAAACAATGAATCACATGAAATTCAACACATTTGGTACAGTAGACGACTATAAAGACCCTTTATACGAGGGACAATGTGCCATCTGCTTCAAGCTGTATAGATAATATAGCCATGGTATTTATGGCCTCATTGAGGTTCTGCTTTATCCTGTACTAGCTTAATTCTTTTGGGGCAATCACTTGAATAATGAAGCATCGTAGATGGCTGGCTCAGGTTTGTTGTTTGATGAAATGCATGGTTTATATGGTATATAACCTCTTTATATCAAGTAGTTTTGGACACAAAATCGACTAAAAAAAGTCATGATAAAAGTTATGATAGTATATTATACCGTATGATTTAACCCACAACAACATTCTCTGCATCAGGTGCACAGTGCTTGAAATGGAAACTCTAATGATCTTCTGTTTGTCATACAGCCTTTTTCATTTGGATTTGACATGTTCTGATCTAGGCAAGTTGAAAAGACTACTGCAACATCTACATGTATCAATAGCATATGCCATGTCACTATACCACTTGACTAAAACAGAGTGGCTTGTATTAGTAGCACACTTGGTTTCAATTGAGAATAAGCTTCCATGGAGAGTAGAATAGCTACAAGAAGATTTGTGCGTGGCTTATACACACGATGTCACAGAGACCAAGTTGGTTGGTAGCATTGCTAGAAAAAAAAAAGACTCAAATGTCAAACTAAGGTTTTTTTTTCTTTTTCTTTCTTACAACAAATCTTTTATACATATATAAAGAAAAAATGACCAAGTATATCGTTGTCTCTGGTGGTGTCATTTCTGGTATCGGTAAGGGTGTCATTGCCTCCAGCACAGGTACTCTTTTGAAGAGTTTGGGTCTTCGTGTGACAGCCATCAAGATTGATCCCTACCTCAACATTGATGCTGGTCTGATGAGTCCTTTGGATCACGGTAAGTCCTTGTAGGGGGGAATGCAGCTCGCCACGCAAAGACTGATGACTTCATGACTAGGCGAGGTCTTTGTCTTGAACGACGGTGGTGAGGTTGATTTGGATTTGGGCAACTACGAGCGTTTCCTCGATGTCGAATTGAGCCGTATCAACAACATTACAACTGGTAAAATCTACAGCGAAGTGATTGAGAAGGAGCGTAAGGGTGACTACCTCGGCAAGACTGTGCAAGTTGTCCCCCATGTCACCGATGCCATCCAAAGCTGGGTTGAGCGTGTCGCTGACTTGCCCATCGATGACTCTGGCGAGAAGCCTGATGTGTGTATCATTGAATTGGGTGGTACTGTGGGTGATATTGAATCTGCCCCTTTTGTCGAAGCCATGCGCCAGTTCCAATTCCGTGTGGGCCATGACAACTTCTGCTTGATCCACGTCTCCCTTGTGCCTGTTGTTGGCTCTGTGGGCGAGCAAAAGACCAAGCCTACGCAGATGAGCGTGCGTGATCTCCGTGGTGCTGGTCTCACGCCTGATCTCATTGCTTGTCGTTCCTCCAAGATCCTGGATCCCTCTGTCGCCTCCAAGATCTCCATGTTCTGTCACGTTGCTCCCGAGCAAGTCTTGGCTGTGCACGATGTCTCCTCTGTCTACCACGTCCCCATCTTGATGCGCGAGCACGGCGTCATTGACTTCTTCCGCCGCCGTCTCAACCTCGACGCTCTCAAGATTAGCGACGAAAGCCGTCTGGCTGGCGAGGAATTGTGGACCAAGTGGACCACCTTGGCTGGCAGTTACGAGCACATTCACGAGACTGTCACCATTGCACTTGTCGGCAAGTATACCAATCTCCACGATTCTTACATCTCTGTCTACAAGGCCCTTGAGCATGCTGCTCTTGCCTGCAAGCGCAAGCTTGAAATCAAGTGGATCGAAGCCACTGATTTGGAGTCTGAGGCTCTCAAGACCGACCCCATCAAGTTCCACGAATCATGGCAAGACTTGTGTGCCGCTGACGGTATTTTGGTGCCTGGTGGCTTCGGTGGCCGTGGTATTGAAGGTATGATTATGGCCGCCAAGTGGGCTCGTGAAAACAAGATCCCCTACTTGGGTATCTGTCTCGGTATGCAAATTGCTGTCATTGAGTTTGCTCGCAATGTCTGCGGCATGGCTGATGCTGATTCCGCTGAAATGAACCCTGACACTCCCTCTCCTGTCGTTGTATACATGCCTGAAATCTCCAAGACCCACATGGGCGGTACCATGCGTCTCGGTCTCCGCGCTACTGTCTTCCAAGACGGCACTGAGGAATCTCGCGTTCGCAAGCTGTATGGCGGCAAGCCCTCTGTGGATGAGCGTCATCGTCACCGTTACGAAGTCAACCCTGAACACGTTGACAAGTTTGAGTCCAAGGGCCTCAAGTTTGTTGGTAAGGATGAGACTGGCCAGCGTATGGAGATTGTTGAAATGGAAGAGCATCCCTACTTTGTTGGCTGTCAATACCATCCTGAATACCTCACTCGTCCTTTGAACCCATGTCCTCTTTTCAAGGGTCTCATTTTGGCTGCCGTTGGTGAGCTCGATGCTTCCTTGTAAATAATAACGCTTTAGAGATACTTCCACACCCTTTCACATCATGTACTAGAACACTACCGCCACTTTTTTGTCTTTTCCTTTAGATATTTTCATTTTATATTAATAAACACACATGTATAGTTTACAATTCAAATCACTCTTCTTCTTCTTGCATGGCGTCTTGGTGGTCTGGTGGTATAATCGATGGCTTGACAAAAGTCAATGCGAGCTCAATGCTGGCCTGGTCAATCTCGAACAGCTGCTTTTTGAGCGATAAAAGGCCTGCCTTTCGAATGACAGCCTGCAGATCTGCGCCAGTGTAACCTTCTGTTTTCGATGCAATCGCCTCCAAATCAACACTGGCGCCCAGTTTTGTCTTGTGCTTCAATACTTGCAAGATTTGAAATCGCTCATCTTGATTTGGTGCACCCACATACACCAGTCGATCCAGTCTTCCCGGTCGTAAGATGGAGCTATCGATGGATTCTGGATGATTGGTAGCTCCCAGCAGAATAACACTCTGGTCAATCTTGTCCAAATGATCGATTTCAATCAAGAATTGAGATATCAGCTATGGAAGCCATGTTTAGTTTTTTTCTGCAGATGCACTAAACTTGTTTACATGAATGGCACTCACCTTTCTCCCCACATCGCCAGCGCTTTCACGGGAGGCGAAAATAGCTTCCAATTCATCCAGAAAAATGACACACGGACTGCATCGAATGGCAGTTTGAAATATCCGGGACACAGCCTTTTCTGATTCACCCACTTCGCCCTTGATCAAATCAGGTATACTCACAGGCAAGAAATTGGCAGAGGATTCAGTCGCCACTGCCTTGGCCAGCAGCGTTTTGCCTGTACCAGGCGGGCCAAACAGCAGCACACCTTTGGAGGGGCGAATGCCCAGTCTTTTGTAGGCATCGGCATGCTTGTACACCCAGACAGCAGATTCCTCCAGTGCATTTTTAGCAGCGACCAGACCGCCAATGTCATGCCAATAGACTGGATCTGGCTTTTCTGCCATGGCTGCGCTCTGGAAGCCGCTGACTCGTATCTGATCAAATGTCTTTTCAAAGTGCTCCATGCAAACTATCAAACGGTTGCTAAGTGATCCAAATGTTGTTGATTGACAGCGCCAACTTACCCTGTGCACGTTTGCTCTTGATGGCCTCCTGCTCTGCCAATGCGACCCACAAGGCCAGATCAGCAGCGACAAATGCATGTGCTCTGGAAGACAGTTGCTCCACGTCGTGCGCTGTAATGTCTGAATGTGTTGGAAAATGCGTAGCCAACGTATGTTGCAGCATGTGCCTTCTCTCCATGGGCGTAGGTATTTGCAGGCTGATCTCGTCCTGGAACAGTGTTCTGACATCGATGGCAATGTGATCTGGTCGCCGTGTGGTGGCTACAAGCATGGTCTTTTCCTGTTGCATAAATGACTGCACCATGGCTGCCAAAGATGGATCCTGAGTGCTCTGACCGTGGCGAGGAAAGAACAGGTCGAGATCCTCAATCAACAAGAGACTTTTCGGTGTCGCTGAAGCTTTCCACACAAGTCGCTTGAATCCTTGACTGAGCTGTCCACGCTGGGTGGCCGCCAAGTCGCCGAGCAGAGCTGTATAGACTGTCGCATGATGTGCGTGTGCGAGATGATGGATAATGTACGATTTGCCGGTGCCTGAGTCTCCCTTGAGTAGTATGGTCGAGGGAGATGCATTGTTGTCGTCAAATGCCAGCTCAAATGCTTGGGTCAATCTATGGGCAACAAGTTGGTTTCTAGTACAGATAAAATAGCATCCAATGCGTTGATCTACCTGGCACCTTCTTCTCCATAGCAAAGCGAAGGATACGACATGATTGTATATTGACAAGGAGAAAAGCGTGTAACTCTCAAAATTTTTGCTTGGAACATTTGGCCTGTCATTTGAAAGCCAGGCGGTATAGACATGATGCTTCTTTTCCTCGCAACAACAACACAAAGCTCATCATGGATCTCAACAGCTTGCTCAACAACCAAAAGGACACTCGCCTCTCGCTGAACGATCTACAGCAGCTACTGGCCCAAGGAGACAGTGCCGTCATATTCGAGAGGATCCAGAGCAGCACCGCGTATGACTTTCCTACCAGCCGAGCCGATACCTTTGTGTTTTTCGATACGTTTATCCAAGTGATTCTCTCCATCATCCACGACGACGACCCTTACAGCGCACAACTGTCCAAGTCGATTGTGATTGACTCGCTTCGAAGCTGCATCAATGGCCTCTTGCGACAGAATGGCATTGAATGGCTGATTGAGTTTCCCAGCTACTTTTCGACCAAGACCTGGGTGGTGTTGCGCGCCAATATCACCATTCTTGTGTATCTGTATGGACTCGTACTGGCTATTTGGAACAAGCCAGATCTGATTCGACACCGAGACGCATGGATGAGAGGCATCTTGCAGTTTGTGCACTCCAATTCGCCCATTGTCATGCTGCATTTATGGCTGAATTGCTGCTGTATGCTGAATCAGGACATCAACACCACATCAGACGCTGAGGAGCTGTATTTGCTCAAAGTAGAAGCAACGTACAATAGTGGTAAACTAGCACAAGATCCAATCGTACAGATGATTCGCATGCTCCAGGCGCTTCAGGTGGATGTGTTGGCCGAGCAAGTGAATCAGCAATTGGGCAGCGCTCTAGCAAGACCGCCCTTTACCAAGGATGAGTTTATCGTGGGCAAGTTATGCTTGGATAATGCGTGCAAGAGTACATCCAATCGATACACCTCTATCCGTAAAATATACCAGCAACTACAAGCCAAGACAGGTAGGCTCCCTTATGTCCACACTCACTCACTCAAGTGCTGCTCTTGACCCGTATCTTTTTAGTCACATCGAATGTAGCCTCCAATCCACTTGTCAGCACAGACTTACTCACCAGCACACCCGCCGACAAATACCTTCAGACAGAAGCCATCAGGAAAGCAGCCCTGTTCTGGATCCAGAAAATGAGTGCTCTTGATCCGCATGAATTTGATTTGCACCTAAAAGAAGCCATTCAGTCGCACTATCCAACCGACCGAAAGACCATTCTCGATCTTGCACTGGCAGACTGGACGGCAAGAGACAGATTCCACCGACATTTGGGCTGCGTGATGGATGTCATTATAGCACAATTACAAAAGTCGCGGTACAATCGTCGCACATCACCCTACTATGCCTTTGTTCAACTGTTTAATATACCCGACGACCATCAACAACAGCAGCAGCAACAGCAGCAGCAGCAAACATCAGACATCTCGTTGAGTGACAACAGCACTTCTTATCAGACAAAATCAGGCGCCTACATTGATCTCTCTCAATTCAGCAACTGTTCAGACGTGGTGCTGATGGACGGATGTTGTACCATACTACAAAAGCTGACACTGAGTGGCAATGGCAACAGCGTGGAAGACTGGGTGGCAGACTGCTTACAGTCAGCCAGTGCAGACATTGTGAAGCGATATGCAGAATGGCTTGCACAAGGATTAGAAAAGGAGCTGATTACAAAGCAGACACCGCTCAGGTTTGCTCAGTATATGAAGGTGCTGCTCAAGACGTGTGTATCTCAGTCAGCGCATGTGGTGCCTACCTTGCTACACACATTTTCAGACCATGGGTTGGAATGGCTACTGAAAAAGAACGCGTCGTTTGCGACTATTCTGCTGCACTATTTTGACGATGGCCCCCAAGTCTCCAAAGATATCGTGGTGCGTGCATTATTCACATCCAAAAGCAAGGTCTACATGGATCAACTCTTTGCGTACCTAAGACAGCACATGTCAGGCACAGATCCCAAGCTACCGCGATCAAGAGCATGGTTTAGGAACCATTTTCTGAGCAACTTGCTGCTACTGGTGGGAGAAGATGCTAAAGGAAAGAGTGTGGCCTCGGGCGTGTTTCGACAGCTGCTCAAGACGCGCAGTGATTTCGAGTGGTATTTCGCCACGCCACTGGTGTCTGCACAGCAAATGACATTCAATACGCTGGATTTGTGCAGCACGCATGATGTGTATGCCATCAAAAACACCGGATTAGCAGCCCTGCTACAAGAAATGGTGCGTCTGGGAGATGGCGCTAAAAAGGAGCGTCTGATTCAAGTCTGGTTTGATTTATGGACCTTGCCCATAGCCAACAACGATTACAAGTTTACAGTGCCAGTGAGTTGGGTACTGCAATGCGCAGGACTCTACGATCAAGCCCCGGTGCTGGTCAAGCAAATGATCAAGAGATTCCTCACCATCGGTATCCATCAGGACACGCTAACAGCAGCAGCAGCAGCAGATCAAGAACAAGGCATCTTGCCAACAGCAACAGAGAGAAGGTTTTTGGAGCGCGTCATGGACCTCATCTTGCTATCCGATTCGCCAGAACCAGACAGCTTATTTGAACTTGTGTTGAGCGTCTGTTACAGCCAAGAGGGAAGCCGCACCTTTGAAGACATCAATTGGACCATCATCCCCATCTTGGTCGAACTGGCAGAGGAGCTGGAAGTAGAGATGCTTGTATTAGCATCCGCCAGCAATCTGCCACCACCACGACCCAACCCCAAAAAGATCTACAAGCGACGCAACAAGAAATTCAACAAGAAGCAGCACATGAGTCGACTCAAACTAGGCGCTACCATGAAGAAGCACGAAGAAGAGCTAGAAAAGTACTTTCAGGAACTGAGCGACAACACATCCAAGATCAACCATGCCATCAAAGCACTCACGACACTGGTGCAAAGGGTGTTTAACTTTTTATTGCGTTTACTGAACGATGCATCGACCTTGTCTGCGGTAGACTCCAACAATGACTGCCTCACCATCAAGCAAGATATCCAACGAGAGCTTGTGGATATACCATTGTTCTATGAGCCGCTGGCCAAGTTGGATAAACTCATCAGCGAGCCTGAAGATCTGCACGAAGATATACAAACTGTGATCGAATTGAGTGTTGAGTGTTTGAAAAAGAAGGCGGATCAGACATTGTATGAAGCATCGCAGAAAATCTTACTAGCAACGACATCTTGATTTTGTAAATAAAAAGTTGTATCAAGTATGGATCAAATCAGGGAAGCAGCTGCCGAACTTATCAATTCTATCATGAAAACCATGTATCATAGTCCAGCAGTGCTTTCTTATTTACGCAACAATAAAGGTGAAGTCGCTCATCCTATATCTTGTCATTCATGGGAAATTGGCGTTCAATGCCACTAATAAATCACAAGCCATAGCCAACTCATGTAGAAATTTACATGAAATCTCGCTCTTTTCGATGAATGAAAAGTTTGATAATTACACTACTCTGCTAGATGAACAACGACAAACAATCAAATCAGATATTAATAATGGCATTGTTGAGTGAGCAGCCTTCAAATGTATTTACCACTGTAAAAATAGCAATTTGAATCGCTTGTATCTTGCCAACAAAGCGCGATCTCGGCCTCGGATTAAGTGCAATCGTGTTCTACGACCTCACATTAGACTATGAACCACTTTCCAGCGATCTTTTGGGGAAAAGTTTGATCATCGATTTTTGAGTATTTTGCCCTTGCTCCTGTAAGGGAAAATTGGAAGATTTTAAAGAATGGAAGTTTTCACCTCCAAAATGAGGTTTTCTACTATAGTGTTCCTAAGCTCAAAACAACCGGATAAGTGCAGAGCATCATGCGAAACTGTTTTTTGGTCAGTTTACTATACGTTTTGTAAACATTTTCTCAAAAAACGTGTTTTGCATTTTTTGTAAATTAATCCGGTCAGGCTAAAAGGATTGCTTAGAGAACGGTACCATCAGATTCCTCGTTCAAATCTGCATTTATAAATGTTAAGAAACACCTGTCGTTGATGTAGTAGCATTTTGAGTAATTGCCCCTGGAAGGATTTTGGATGTCCAAAACAGGTTTCCAGAAGATTGGTGGAGGCTCTGAAATTTAGTCCCAGCTCAGACTGTAAATCCGGTAGCCGTTGCCTTTCGTATAGTATAAAAAGCACTGTAGACGTCTAATTGATCTCGCTATGCTCAATCTCTGCTGGCTTTGTCATGTAAGTTCCATTCTATTATAATTCTCTTTTTTTGAAACATAAATTACAATATAAATCAGCCAATTCATGCAATATATTGTAAGCGAAGTCCACCAACGACGGCAGCTCATCAATCATATAATCTCAAAGAAGCTAACCAAAAATCACCACGAGCGAGCACTAAAGAGAGCAAAATGCAATGAATCAATCAAGTACTGAATTTGTTTTTTTTTTATTGAATATTGAATGAATGGCAAACTGAACGATATAATATGTACAAAGTATTAGGGTGGTATATTTGAGTGGAAGAGGGGGCAAGTGATTAATACACGCTTTCAGGATCATGTAAACCCAAGAGAGCGGCATTCTTTTCAACATTTGGGCTAGGCACCATCTTTTCACCATACACAACATCAGAAGCTAAACCAGATGCAGTCATCAGATTGGCAGCGACACCCTCCAAGCCCTTGTTTTCATGCTTCAGGACATTGATGGCATGACCAATGATCAATAATCCAGGAGGACGACTACCACCACAGCTCTCCAAGACTTGCACAATATTGGATAGTTGGCTCCAAATCACACGTTGATCCTTACAGCTTGCTCTTTCTACAATAGCACAGGGAATGTCGGCCGGGTATTGCTGATGTGTCATCAAGTCTTGCGTCAGAGCATCCAAGCGATGGATAGCCATCAAGAATACATCCGTGCGATGCTTGTCAAATGTAGGCAAAGGAGCAGACGAGTTACGAGCACCAGTGCCTGTAGTCACCAGGAATTGCGAGGCAACAGAGCGATGTGTGAGAGGAATACCAGCCAGCAAACCAGCAGCGACTGTCGATGAGATACCAGGAATGACGCGAGGCACGATATTGTGCTTGCGGAAGAACAAAACCTCTTCACCACCACGGCCAAACAGATAGGGATCACCCTGCTTGAGACGGACCACCTTTTTACCTTGCTTGATGGCTTTCAGGGCCATTTCGTTGAACTCTTCTTGAGCAGCATCTGCATTTCCAGGGAATTTACGAGCAATCTTCAAATCACACTTGACCAGGGCAACCACTTCAGCAGGCACAATTTTATCAGCCAGCACGAGATCAGCCTCTTCAATGGCTCTATGAGCAGCCAATGTCAGTAATTCAGGGTCGCCAGTGCCAGATCCGACCAATACAATGCTTCCAGTAGGAACAGAAGTCTTGACAAGGCCAAACTTATCAGATGAAGCCACAGGTGAGTTTGCCACTGAATTGGCTTCCAAACTTTCGTATCCTTCATCATTGTGGTATGAATCCAACAACTCCTCCATATCCTGATCCGACAGCTGAGCCAAACGATCCATGCTCCAATATTCACAGATTTGAGCCAGCCATTTCATACGTCTGATACTAGCAGCGGAACTGGGATCAGAAGCACGGACCTTTTTGCGCAATACACCCACTCGGTTGATAGCATCACCCAATTGAGGAGGCAGGCTGGATGTGATATGACGACGGATGCGGCTGGATAGTTTGGATGCTTGTCCATTGGTGGACACTGCAATTTGAAGTGATTGATCTCGGTAGTTGGAGGTCATGAAAAAGTCGCAGAGATCGCTATGATCCGCCATGTTGATTGGGATGCGCTGCTGGCGGAATTGCTGCACAATGGATTCGGCTGTTGTGTCAGATGGAATGCTGCAAATGAAGCCCAAATCAAAGCGGTGTGTGTCCAGCAGACGAGCATTGTATTCATGAGCGAGCAGGATCACTTGCTGGTGTTCAACTCTGTATTGCAGCTCTGGGCACATGAGTTCTGGATTGGCAACGAGGTACACAATGGCATCTGCTTCGAGGCATGATAAAACTCTACTGGCAGCAACGGCGCTGTCACCAATGACAATGACATTCTTCTGCTTGCTTTGAAATGCTAGCATGAGCGATGCGCCTCCTTGAGGTATAGGAACTCTTGGTTGAATAGACATTGGAGTCAGAGTAGGGGTGGATTGCAACAAAGAGAAAGGGGTAATGTAACTAGTAAAGAAAAACGCTAGATTTGATGGGTTATATGATTGAATTATAAGGAATTGTGCAAGCAGAAACTCAGTTCCCTTTTATACAAATGCGCAAATCAAATCAGCAGGTGATGAGGCGACTTTTTCACCCAATCACTCGAGTTGCGTATGATTGGTTGCTCATGGCGTTTATCTATGGCGTGCCCAGATGAGCAATTCATCTTGATGTTGGTAATCCATCTGGATCAAACTCTTATTGGACTATACAGTAAATGCGAAAAGCTTATTTGCATTGCTTGCTACTTTGCCATTTTCCTTCATCTCGGCTCGAGTACTCTAGTAGAGGTTCCTTATCATGATATCAAAGTGGAACGATTTGTTTGTTAGACCAATTAGGAAATAATCGATAGTCTGGGGTCCGAGATTCAAAGATGTTTGTATACATGAAACATTGATTGTAAATTTTCAGCAACGGGAAAGCACTGTTTTTGACAGGCGAGAATCAGTTACTCACCATGAGCATTGATTTATTTCGACCAGCGCCCTGAAACTCTTGATCCAGCTAATTTCGGGTGCCTTTTGAATGAATAAATAGCTTATGGTTGCTTCAATAATATCTACATCAATGGAAGTGTGATCTACAATTTGTGGATACTAATAGTGGAATGGGCTTATCAGTACACAAGAAGATATGTAGCATTTATTATCATTTGTTTGTTATCCAGATTAAGTAATCCAGGTTTATCTGCAATCACTTGCAATACGCTACGTTGATAGAAAATTTGATAATTATGCAGAGGTATTCTTTTACAGTAAAAATTTCTTTAGGATCAGGAGATAAGGTACTATAAAGACCCAAATCCGAGCTAAATCAAATACCGAGTTATTCAATCGGATGGGCACATCAACGACTCGACTGTCATCCATGCCAGCAGCTGTTGAAGAATGGTTGCTTGGAAACACACCATGCTTGTAGAAATAATCCATCAGGTCGTCCTTTTCTTTCCATCTCTCCAGGTTCCACTGATTGAATTCTGCCTCATTGGAAATAGGGATTGAATCGACTTTGAAGCGACGAACGTAAACATGTACTTGCTTTGGATAAAAGTTGAAGAAAAAGACGCTCTGGATAGTGTACACTTGTTCAGGGATATCATTGGGCTTGATGCCAGAGTATCCAATGGTAAAATCGTAAATGTAATCAATGCTATCAGCCAGAGTTGTTGTACAAAGCCGTAAGCCTGTTGATCTCGGTAGTAATGTGTATCTGTTATCATGCTTTACAAGATTGAATATCAGTTTATCGTCAGGCATCTTTTGAAGCATGCGGATTTACCATATCGTTCTGTTCAGCAAAATCCTTTGATCGCTTGCGAGTGCTGGGTGATACAACTAAATATAACACAGTTTGTTATCTAACAAACAAATGATGATAACAACCAGCATTTACCTGTGCCTTCAGGAAACAACACTAGCCATAATGGCTGATCTCCCTTCTTTGATCTTTCCAAATTTGTAATGATGTTGTCTTTATCCATGGCTAGTTTTCGCTGCAAAAATATGAAATCAAAGAATCGCATTCCCTGTTGATTTCTGTCGTTATTTCAAGTACCATTGATTATTTCTGTTGTCATTAATTACCCTACATTATCGCATGAATTTACGTAAATACACTGGAGCATGATATTGACTTACTGCCCGTAAACTGGTAAATTCTTCAAACTTGACTTGAGTATAATTTTCAGCGCACCATGTGCCTTGGCAAGATAAGCGAGACACCAAATGTAGACCCAATCTGCATAAATCTGATGGCGAAAACATAGCCTACAGGTGAGCATACGAGCGCAGGAAAAGTGTCGTCTATTTATATTTACCTGATGATTTGAAGTGACAATAATTCTTTCGGGAAATACAAGGCCGTTTACATCGCCCGTCTTGACATCCTTTTGAACAATATCTTGCATCGAGCCACAACTCTCATCAAATGTCATAATGCACTTGGTTGGAGCAAACCATTGAATAAGGAGAACCAGGTTCTCAGACCAAGTGCGCATCATAAAAGCAATATACTGTCTGTATAGCTTGAACGAAAATGGGTATATGAAGAGAGAGAATAGTTGTCCTAGTACACAGCAGGTAGATTGGAAAAACAAACCAAAATTTACAAATAAGATTTGCATGATTGTCTTTGGTGACCACCAAGCTGCTATTGCTTCTTGCTCCATTGTATTTGTTGCCATGCGTGAGCAATAGATAAATATATATCGATGATAGGCAACAAACGGCTATTACTACGAAAAAGAGAGAGCCAAGCGTGCGTAATGAAAGAGAAATGCGCTTTCAGATAAAGGGGGAGCCCACCAGCCAATTACAGCAGCTCTTGCTAATTCAATTTCCGGGGGTTTTCCGCGATTCAAATCGACCTGATTTGACATCGTTCGCTCGTTTTTGCGAAATTCGACTACACAAGTCTTAGTTAAGGTATCCTACTGCAATAAGGTTTCTGGGAGATGTTTTAAAGGCGCATCTCATGGTACCATTTTCATCACACTTTTCCATCAAAAATTTTGAGCAGTTTCCAATTGTTTGAAATCAGGTTTTTGGAGAAAATGTCAAAATTTTGTATATGAAAGTTCCAAATAAACTGTTTGGGGTGATGCGCTGGACCGACAGAAACATTTTGGTATTAGGAACACCATATACAAATGTTTCGCTTTTAGCTCCAAAATGCAATCGATTGAAATTTTTAAGAAAAAGCCTTGCTACCCCTCGTCCAAAATCGATGAAATCCGTCAATTTTTCATGACCCAAAAAAAAATGGAGATAAGGGATCAGCAAGTAACTGCTAGTTGAGAGAAAACGTTTGGTGACATTGTGAGCGTCTAAAACATCCTGTACAACGAGAAATCACTATTTGAAAATAGCCAGATTTTGCAGTGTTTTGGTATAAAATGAAGTAGTGAGAGGATGTGCTGCCATTTGATGTAACTGAAAGCATATTGTATTGATTGATTTCGATGTCGAGAATCATACAAACGTCTATAATCCAACAGAAAATTTACTTTTATGGGAATTTTCTCTCATCCGAGTCGGTGGATGTATGACTATAAAGCATATCGCTGCCTCTCTGTTGTGATGGTGCTCGTAATATTCCACGCCCAAAGGTGCCAAAGTGCGATGCAAATTCTGCGGCACCAGGAGTCGATATAATAGCCATGGATGTGTCTCTACTATCCAGTTTTGGAGCTCTCATCGACGTCCAAATGTCCAACATAGCGTAAATAATTGGCATTTGTCGCAAATGTCTCTCTTTCAGATGACGCTGATCTGCCAGATAGTTGACAAGATACAATCTAGCTACTGATGGTCGTTGGCAAGCAAGAGGCTATGCACAGATCGCTAAATAGCATTCGGATCTCCATGTACAAGGCATTGGCACATTACATTGGGTAGATGTATCGCATTCTTGATGGGAAATTGTGGCTCGATTTACCTGATTTTGCCTCCTACAGTCTGGCGAGCACATGTGAGATTCATTGACTAGTACCAAGGGTCCTTTGCTAGATGAATGTGCTCTACAAAGGAGCAGCATTGACAATGGAGTCGACCATCAAATGCTTATAAAACCAGTCGCTTGAACGTGACGTAATAAGCACTGGAAAGAAGGATGCGGACTTGCCCTCGCGACACGTAAGTTACTTTGCAGTGTACATATATACGAAGGTCTGCCTGATATTCTTCTTCTTTTTTTCTTTCATAACCAAACTTGTCAACAGACACAACTGTTAATTACAAATAATATCAAATATGCCACCTAAAGCCGATTGGGAAAAGTGTAAGTTGACATGATTTGAGTGAAATGAACCTGGACTTACATTCAGTTACATGAAAAATAGACGACAAGAACGTCGAGGATAAGGAAGAGGAGAAGATTGTTGGTAATGTCTTGATAACACAAGGCTGTATTACTTGTCTTGGCCTGTACTAACCATTTGCAATAGCTTTGGATGAAGGAGATATCAAACTTTTGACCACCTACGTAACTATAAACGCAACATGACATTGAAGCATATCATTCGGGCTTTACTCATTCGACATGTGTGATTGCAATGTATAGGGTCAAGGTCCATATACCAAAGAGCTAAAGTCTTTAGAGCAAGACTTGAAGGATATTCAAAAGCGTGTCAATGAGCATATTGGTAAAAAAGCATAGCAGTGGATTGGACTACGCATCAACGGCATAAAAACTGACAGTACTCTGTGGATTCATGTAGGCGTCAAGGAATCCGATACAGGTCTTGCTGCACCTAATTTGTGGGATATTCCTGCTGATAAACAGAGAATGTCAGAAGAGCAGCCTTTGCAAGTTGCCCGTTGTACAAAGATCATTCAAGGAGAAAACAACGAAGATCCAAAATATGTCATCAATGTCAAGCAAATCGCAAAGTTTGTTGTGGAATTAGTCAGACATGTTTCTCCTACAGATATCGAAGAGGGCATGCGTGTTGGGTAAGTGATGAGCGAGAGTGGAAGGGTCTGGCAAGTGTCTTGCGCTGCTAACACGCATCTCTTGATAGTGTCGATCGTACAAAGTATCAGATTCAAATTCCCTTACCACCCAAGATTGATCCTTCTGTTACCATGATGCAAGTGGAGGAGAAGCCTGATGTCACTTACAGCGATATTGGTGGTTGTAAAGAGCAGATTGAACGTCTTTGTGAAGTAGTTGAATTACCACTTCTTCAGCCAGAGAGATTCGTTAACCTTGGTATTGATCCTCCCAAGGGTGTTTTATTATACGGTCCTCCTGGTACTGGTAAGACGCTCTGTGCTCGTGCTGTAGCCAACAGAACCGACGCTACTTTCATCCGTGTCATTGGTTCTGAGCTCGTTCAAAAGTATGTCGGTGAAGGTGCTCGTATGGTCCGTGAATTGTTTGAAATGGCTCGTACAAAGAAGGCTTGTATTATCTTTTTCGATGAAGTAGATGCCATTGGTGGTGCTAGATTCGATGATGGTGCTGGTGGAGATAACGAAGTGCAACGTACCATGTTGGAACTGATCAATCAATTGGATGGTTTCGATCCCAGAGGTAATATCAAGGTGCTGATGGCTACAAACAGACCCGATACTTTGGATCCTGCTCTTTTGAGACCTGGCCGTTTGGATCGTCGTGTTGAATTCGGTTTGCCTGACTTGGAGGGTCGTGCTCATATCATGAGAATCCATGCAAAGAGTATGAGTGTAGAGCGTGATATTCGTTATGAGCTGATTGCTAGATTGTGTCCCAATGCAACTGGTGCTGAATTGAGAAGTGTGTGTACTGAAGCTGGTATGTTTGCTATCCGTGCAAGAAGAAAGGTTGCCACCGAGAAAGATTTCTTGGAATCTGTCAATAAGGTTATCAAGGGTTATCAAAAGTTCTCCAGTACTCCCAAGGTAAATTACATGAGCATTTTCGTTGATCGTGCCTATACTAATGCCTTTTGTAGTATCTCATGTGGAATTAAGTTGTTTTTCTCTCTTTTTTTTTATATACATATACACTCTCCTCTTTTCTCTCACTCAAATTCAAATAATATCAATAAAAACATTGGAAAACAAGATGTATCGGCTAATATTGAATGCTCTGCGGCTATGATAAGGATGTGGCTATTCTGTGTGTATCCAATTAGCTTTGATTACTGCTTGCTAGTATGATTATCGCACTGGAGTCGTAATCTACTTTGACAGGATGAGTGATTTTGACGCAATGGATCATGATTGCTCCTCTTTGACCTGAGGCTGCAATGATTTGCTATTCAAACACAGAACTGCTTGCATGAATTTCAGCTCATGGCACTACTACATACAAAGAAGACCTACTTGATGCCTGTTGAATGGAGACCGTCTCCAGTGCAGAATCAGAAAAAAGATCAATCTCATTTGTGATGTTTACTAGAAAGAATAGGGTAAAGAAACAAGGTGTTATACAACATTTCTTCGAAACTTCGTATCATCATAGAATGTGATGATTTATACAAGAATCTAATGATCATAGCTTTGCTTGCCGTGTAGTAATCTTGAATACAAGCTAAAATTAAGAGATTTGGTAGACTATAGCTTTTCATAGCTGACTCTCACATACAACTGTTTGTTTGCAAACATAGGTAAACGATACAAGGCTCCATGACATTCGATCAACTACCCTACCGAACAGTATCTCATCCATCATCACCTCTTCTAGCCCCAGATGTCTGCTATACTGCCGGAAGGCCCATTTTAGATTATTCAAACTATACTAGAGCCTGGTCAAATAAACACGTCGGCTCAAAGAGATAAACAAAGTAAATGGATCGTTGTGTGTAACAAACGCAAGTGGTCCCTGCTTGAAACAAACCTGCCTGTAACACGACATGAAACTCTAACAGATAGCGCATAACCTTATACAGTATACTATACACTGAAAACGCGGTGTCGCACATGAGGTTTGCTCCATGCGTTGAAGCTTATATGCACGCGTTCATTCATACATTCAACTTTAAACCTGTTTGGCGGATGAGATCATATCATTAATGGTAGGAACAAGGCACTTTTGTTGCCATCCATTTGTGTACGCCTCTAATGTGGCTTTTATAGCAGGATAAAGACGACAATTGAGTTCTAGATCATGCCATTTACCACGTTTCGAATTGCCTAAAAGAGCAGCTCCAAACTGTCACTTTGTATCTCTTTAATTGATCCTATCGGTCCGAGATGTTTAGTCATTGAATGGAACACAAATTTCCAACTAGAACTTGTTGGTTTTCAATGACAGAGATATCAGAAAGGTAATATATGATCATTTACAAAACGAAATGAGAGGTAATTGAAAGCAAGGATAGCAAGAGAAACTTACAACATGCAAACCTGAAATGCTACGTTTAGCTTCCAATTGTGCTTTCCATGTGCTTCAATCATGGACCTGAATATTGGCTCATATCATACAAGTAAATGATATATTACTATTAGGTCAATAAAAGACAACAGCAATCAAGGTAGCTTTTAAGCCAATGTAGCACATGCAATACACCATCGGGTATTTGATCAGACACGTAAGTGATGAATGAGTTGAGGTATAGTATAGTTTATTGAGTGGATATAATATATAGCAGGAATAAGAGATAGATATTTTACATTTTCATATTGGCATACTTGTATGTAAGGGAAAGATATTTAGACAAATAATGTACAGTTTCTGTACATATATTTAAAGAGCTGATTATGTAGATGGTGGTGGTGGTGAAATACTATAGACAGATTACGAAGAAACCGCGGACAAGAGGATGTACAGAAAGAAGTTCAAGATAAAAGAGTTATACCGGAAGGAGGGGGAGGATTGCATCTAAATTGACTGTACCAGACAGGCTCACCCGTAGTAGCTGAAGAAGCAGACGAGGCATTTTGACGAGACTTTTTTACAAAAGAGGAGGTAGATGAAGGTCGAAAGAACTTCCAGAGTTTCTCGAACCAAGAGGGATTGCTGTTGCTAGTAGTAGTAGCTGTTTGATGTTGCTGTGCGGAAGGGCGATCATTCAATGTCGCTGTCCAGACGGCTGAAGTAGAGGGAGCATAGTAGCTGCTGTTTTGGCAGCTGGCGGTCTCCATGATGGTGCTGCTGCTCGACTTGAAACGAAGCAAATTCTTCTTAAACTTTGATGCGAATCTGTTATTGCTACGGCGCTTCTTTTGTGGCACCATGATATCCTCGCGCAATGTTGAAGGCGATGATGGTGTAACACTGGTGGCTCTACGTTTCTGACTGATGGAACTCGTCATATCATCATCATTGTAACTAGGTGCATTATAGTAGTTTTCGTGTTGCCCGCGAGGAGAGGTTATCAATTGACGATGGTACACACGGCTGGGAAACGTGAGGCTACTAGGTGGGCTTGCCAAATGCTGACGGGATGTTACTGTGTGTACAGACAGACTCACCAAGGAGGACGACGCATCGGTTGCTGAGCAGCAGCCTCCGGGATAATCATGCTCTGCTGTAGGCAAAAAGTGCGAATCGTTATGGTAGGGAAAAGGCAGTAATCTGGGCGACTCTATCACTTTGTCTTGCTGCTGCACTCGGCGCTGTGGGCTTCTTCTTTGTGAGGAGATGTTGGACTCTGGATAGGCAGAGATGTGAGAGGAGGCAGACCTTATTTCGTTGCAGTAGCGGGCAAGCGGCATGCTGGATGGCTCGGCCAATTCAACTTTTGACAGGTTTTCCAACGTCAAGGGGTAGATCTTGCTTTCTACGCTGCTGCTGCTGATGCTGCTACCATCCCCTCTGTTTGAGCGCTTTCGTGAGTAATACGATGATGTCTCGTTGACGGTGGAGGGTGTCGAGTAGTAAATGTCATGGCAAACATGAGGATCCATATGCTTCTCGAATGATTTGATTCTGTTCATTGGATATGTATAGAAGAATGCAAACTGAAAGAGAAAGTATATATAGTGGAAAAGAAGAATGTCCTCGCTTTCATGAGTCAATTCGTGGGTCCTTTATATAGGATTTGATGTGCGTTACTAAATCAAGAAGATGGTCTCATAGCAAAGTGTAACTATCAATAGAACATCTTCTCGGTCGCATTTGTATCGGGGGCCTGTGTATATGTGCAAGCGTGCATACATGAACTTCTGGGCCTAAATACCCTGCACTTAAGAGTACTTTAGTAAGATTCTGTACCACTGTGCACGTTACTCACAACTAGCGCTTGGTAGCTTTAATCAGTACAAAAGGAAAACTTTATACTATTGACGCAATCATATGTCGAACAATCGGTATTGACACATGTTCGAGACGCTGTATAATCCGAATGGCTTCCGAGTCATGATATCTCCATGCTTGAGAGAGGAAATCAAGAGACACAGGCTCGTGGAGAAAATAACCAGGACCTGCTTCTCATCAATGTACAGTGAGGAGCAGATCTCGGGGAGAGAGCGAGAGTCTGGACTTGAGATATAGTACGCACATCAGTCTACTACATCAATTTGAATGCACGTGGGGAGGGATGGGGGGCAATCCAAGAGGTGTTGCAACAGAACCAAGTAACCAGGGTTTCACCAAGCAAGAAGGCTGAAGATTTGGCTATCTTGCACCATCTCCCAAGGGCATTTCTGGACATCTTTAGGTATTCTGTTCCTATCGTCTGTATACTTGTGATACAGTGCGCTCATCTGTGTCCTGCTCGTAGACCAGACCCTTCCCTTCAAGGCTTCCCCAGTCTTTATCTTGTCTGCTTTTGAGGCGGTCTGTGCACATTCAGCCATCTATGTTTGTTGGCTTGGCCATCAAAAATGATGGATTTTTGTTTGTTTTTTGCAGCGTTCATCTCTATCAAAGTACACACACTTTCAAGACTTGCAAAATCTAATGTTGCTACAATAAATAGTATGTGGATTTGTCAGAATGACGTTGTATATTCCTTTGGCTAGGTTGATGATACATGTCTAATGCTGCGTTCTGGTATTTGCGAGTGTAATATCGACAGAGTTGCCCTGAAAATAGCTTCATTATTGGATAGACAGTGGTAGTTGGTAAGTTTATTGCATGTCAATTGTGCCATCTCAATCAATTAGCAACAAATGGCCATCTATTTGAAATCTGGTTGATGGTCATTGCAGTGATAATCCACCAAGAGCTCATTGACCACTGAGGCGGCATTAGGCATACTTTTTGTGCCTTGGGATTCCATAGATAAACGACATGGCGAATCTAATTCTCTAATACAAAATATGGTTGCTTGTATGTCTATATCATAACCTTTGTGTGTCTTTTCAATGGTATCAATCGAATATGCGAGAGCTTATCAAGAGCATTAACCCATTCAACCTATTTTACCGTATATAGTTTGGGCAATTTGTTAGCTACCAACCAGCAGCTATTGAGCTACTCCAAATCTTACTTACTACAGACACCTGTAATGAAACCCTGACATCAGAATGTAGATTATGTACTATTGATTAAGATCTAATCCATGAGCACACCTATGGTTGATCCTGAGCAATACTGGTGGTATAGGTAGATGAATGCCATGTCCAATGTGAACTTGTTTTTGGACAGTCATCCACAGCCTCATCAAAGCGGGACATTTGGTACCTACATGGCCTCATTATGTAGGTTGACCTTGACTAATAATGACTCAAAACACACAACAATGAATCACTCAAACAGGCACACACAAAGAGCAATTAAACAGTTGACGAAGCTACTTTTTTTTATTGATAGTATGTAAGTATATGAAGGGATTATGTACAGAGTGCGTATGTTACAAAAAATTTAGATTGATTTATCCAATGTGGTACATGAAAGGATAGTCAGTGATACAAGATTGCTGCTGCTGATGGTACTTTTCCAACATCAAACGCTGCTCATGCTTTAACTGGGCTTCTTTTTCTCTAATTGCATGCATGAGTAGCTGATCTCCATACTGCTGCAGCTCTTCCAATGGTATAAAGATGTTGTAGTTGTTGATGCGAAGGAATTCCAGCTCTAAAACGTTCAGCTCCTTCACAGGCAATCCTCCCACCTTGGAGAAAAGAAAAAAGAGTCAATAAACGGCGTGGATGGACAATCATCACTGCAACTCACTTTGGCATATCTCGTGTTGGTGTAGAATATGTCCGAGAAGAATTTGCTGGATACCATGATGCCGGCAATGACCAGTCTGTGGATGTTGTATGAGTCGATGCGCAATGGATCCAGCTTGTTTTGAGACATGCGATCAAAGTAGACCAGCAGACTGAGAAAGCATTCGTTGGCACAGGGGCAGTATTTGAGGATCCTCAAGAGATAGGCATCGATGTCGATGCTGGGTAAGGAGCGAGCGTGGAAGCATGTATAGTTGCTCTGCTTTTGCTGGATAGAGTCGTTTGCAGCTGTGATTTTCTTTAACAAACAGGTCAGCATGCTGATGGTCTCGGTTACTGGAAAGCTTGCCAGGTCGAATTTGGGCGATGAAGGAGGAGGTTGCCGCGAGAGCAGCGATTTGCTAACCATGTTGTAGTGTTAAAAAAGAAAGAAAGGCTAAGGAACAAGGGGATATACAGGAAAAAAATTCAATTAAATGTAGTCCATTGAAACCTGTTGGTCCTTCACTAGCCATCCCTGCGTTGCCCAATCATCTGCGAGACATTGTTGGGATACAACTGTCTTCTTTACCAATGATTGGAAATGGGCCATTCTATCATGTATATAAATCGAACTCAACAAGGCAAAATCCCTTGTCATGTTCAAGCTGATGAAATGCTCAAAGTTTGACCCAAATCCACTTGCCCAATCATCAAGGCTTGCAATCCTTCAATATGGCCCAAAAGTAGGGTTACATGTTTAAGGTTATCCCAGCCGCCGCCCTCTGTGAATATATTATATGATGCTCAAGTTTAATTTTTCTGTCTTTCTCTCTCTGTTGCTTTTTTTCACACACACACCTACCCTTTTTTTCTTTCCATTGCAGTCAAATGAGCTTGTTAGACGATGATGATACTTGTAATGATATACCCTCAACAGAGCCTATTAGACCTGTTTCTCTGATAGAGGCAGCAAGAAGCAAGTCGGGACGGCCCATTCCACCCAGTGTGCTGATTCGCATCTTTCAATATCTACCTGTGCCATCGCTGGCAAACGTGGCGCTGGCCTCGAGACGATTCAAAGTGCTTGCTTACGACGACGAAATTTGGGATGAAAAGCTGCGCATCATGCTGGAAAACGACACTGGCGCACTTGCCGCCATGCTTGGTAAGAGACTGTCTGTCTTGGCGTTTGGGGACCTTGGCGTGCTTATACCTAAGTGTAGATGGAGACAATGCCAAAGGATCCCTGATAGACTCAGAGAATACGATTTACATCAACAACAAACCCCTCAACACTTTGATACCCGGCATGTCGACAGATCCATACAGCGCACGAGCAAGAGCGAAATCCACAGGACAATCCAAAGAATACTTTAAACAACTCTACTCGCAATTGCTGCCTTATTACGTGGATTTGAGGGATGGCAACAAGGAGACGACAAAGGTGCTGCGTGATTTCGGTAATAGCCCAGAGGAGTGTGGTAAAGTGATCAACTTGCTGCTGGGCATTGGGCAGTGTCACATTGTGGATGATTGGAAACAGGTAGCGAGTCGGCACATGGGGAGATGCTGCACGATACTGACACAATGGCATTGTTTCTGTGTAGATCAACGAAGGCGTCAATGCGCTGTCTCAGTACTTTGAGAGCGCATCTCTTCACGAGTTTGAAGTAGCTTACGACGTACACAACACGACTGAGATGAAGGTAGGCTTGCTGGATGCTGGGACGGGATGGTTTGTTTACCTTTTTGTGCATCTAGTCATATGCAAATGCGCTGATTGCATTGAACGGTGGCTCGACATGTATGCAGACCTATGTTCAGAAGCACCCTATATTTTACGATAATCCATTCAAGCCAGAGGACAATTTTGTGTAAGCTTTTTGACTGGCAGACAGACGAATTGAGGAACTAACGCCTCTCTAGCACAACGCACGATGATTTGACGCCTTTCAAAAAGCTCATGGCGCTTGTCACTGACGAACTCAAACAGCAATCGTCGCTTGTGATTGAGGTGTTTCCCGAGAAAATGGATGCCTTTTATATGTTTGCAGATCGAGTATTTGAGGATGTGGTAATTTGCTACAGCAGCCGAGATGGATGGAGGATGTGTACTCAACGCTCTCGATAGATTGCAGAGTTTGTCGCACAACTATTGGGAAGAGCCATGTCGATCAGCACGCATCTTTATTTACACACCATGTCTGTGGTTTTAACGTCAACCAAGAAGGTCATCAATGTGCTTACGAGTGATGAACTGCCAAAGAGCATTGAAAAGGATCGGGGCATCAATCTATTGTTCAAACTGTTTTTGCCATTCCTGGACGATTATCTGTATGAAGAGAGCACCTACGCCGAAAATATCACCAAACAATACATAGAAGAATGGGTAACCCGCCACTCAGCAAGCACATCTATATCGTATTTACCCTGTCATGTAGAACAATCGCTCGGCTGCCCACACAGACGTTTCTGCTCGTCTCACCAACCAATCTCGTGAAACGTTCAAAAGGCAAGCTATATCATGATATAGGTGGTGTTTTCTTGAATTCTAACGTGCAGAGCTGCAGAAATTACCTTGCTGCATTTAAAAAAGTGTTGACACTGCCTGTCGATCTTGTTTCAACAGCTGCTACCACCATTGCATCGCCATTTCAGCGAGCCAGCACAATTTCAGGCACATCCAATAAGAGAGCGTCTACCATGTCGACGGATTCCATAGCAACGCCTCAGTCAACACCGCCCTCGACGCCCAAAGTATCCACACAAATGGCTCGGTCCTCCTCCTCTTCGATAATGGATCAGCCACCTCGATCACCTACGACTTACGGCAAAGACGTCACTGGACAGTTGGAATTCGCTAGACAAGAGCTGGACATGCTGCAAAATTATCTGTCGTTAGAGACGTCGCTCCAGCTGATTCACATCAACAAGGAGTCCGAGCGCCGTGTGCAGCAGTTCATCGACATTGGATTTCCAGGCAGAATGAAGGCGGATCTGCATCACACATACGAACAAATCTTTATCCAGCTACTGAAAACACTGGGACACACCCATATCCAGCCTGGGTTTGACAGTGCCGCAAGTCGATTGTCGTCCTACAAACCAAATGCAGACGCCTCCAATGAAGATGTGCCACCATTGACAGAGTTTTTCGAGCTTGTCCATGTAGCCGATGTCATTCAGCAAATGATTCAGCTGTATTACGACGAGGAAATTGTAAGAAAAAAAGACGACAGACAGCCCCCTATCAGAGCAGATGACTCATCTTCATTACTAGACAAAGAATGTGGATAAGCTGGATTTCATGAACGAAGTCAACAAGGAAAAGAAATCCTTCGAGCGATTGCTGGATGATTGTGTTGCGCAGGGAATGGATCGCGGTATTCAAGTGCTGCTGTCGCAAGTCGAGTTTATTCTGGCGCATGAACAACGAAAGGAAGATTACAATCCACCCAGCGACGCTATGCCAGACCTCAAACCAACCAAAGCATGCCGAGATACAATCCAGTGTCTAAAGACGAATACATCCATGCTGGTGGGTGCAGCAGAAAAGGGCACCATGGATCTGTTCTTTAGTGAGATTGGGCGACGATTCTTTGAGTGAGTATACATATACAACCAGGGGCACGCATCCAACAAGCACGCACGCACTCACTCACCCATTTGATTTGCCCAGGATTCTTTGTAAGCATTTGAAATTACAAACTGTGAATGAAATGGGAGGATTCCGATATATCAGGTACACACACACAGCATGAAAAAGTCTTAAAAAACACAAGTGGTGTGAATATGTTGAACTCATACTCTAGTTAGTGACATGAATGCCTACTATGATTTCATACAGTCGCTTCGACAAAAGACGATTACACCCTATTTTTTGGCACTGAAATCACTGGCTAATCTTTACATCATTGAATCTGCAACTGATATTAAATCATTGATTCATGATTTAGAGCGATACCACGGATTAATGAGGGTTGAAGATTTGTTCGAATTTGCTGCATGCAGAAGTGATTGGCCAGTCATCAAGAGAGTCGTTCAGAAAGACATGACTGATTGCTCCATCATGTAGCCGTAATAAAACGTTGTTTGTATCTGTTCTTCTTTTATTTGTGTGTGTGTATATATATAAATGAGAAATCATGAAACATACAGTATTAAATTGGTATCATAAGAAAGCTACCGTCGTCACCAAGTATACTTTACTAGTATACTTGTCGTGAAAATGCGGGTTGTCGGGTTTGGATTTTTAAACGGGAAAAAAAAAGTATAGATTGTTGGGGGATGTGTAATGATGGGGAGGTAACGTACATCTGGTCTATTCTATTTCGCTTTTTTAGTTGGTGCCAAAGAAGGCACGGAAGTAATCGCCTAGACACGAAATGTTAGTGTTTGTTGTCATGCGTCGTCCAACAAGGAGGCCCGAAAGCAAAAACTTACCAAGTGCAACCATACAGAGAGTCTGCCACATACCCAAACCAATACGGGGTAAAGCACCACGATAGAATCCCTTCATACCATTCTGTTGATAAATGTACTTGGTTGCTGTGGCGATGGTCATATTTTCAGGGCGACCAGCTGCTTTCACTTGACTCTGCATCTCCACACGGATCACTTCGATGGGTTGATTCCAGCATGATAATGCACCACCAATGATCGACGCAAGGGCTTTATCGAGGGCAGTTGCACGAAGATGAGCATCAGGTGCGTCTCCGTAACGACTCTTTATAATGGACTCTTGTGCGAAACGTGTAATACCGAATCTAGACGCCCAATTGGTACATTGACGAAGTGCAACAGCATTCACACCCTTATTGATACCGGCTATACCCTCCTTCTTGAATATATCACCAGCAATCTTGAAGGTAGATTCTTTGGTGGCTACAGTGTTGTTTGTTGTTGTTAGATCTACTTGTATCGACTCCCTAATTATCGAGAAATTACCTGATTTATGGCGCGTGACCTCAACGGTCTTCATAAACGTACAAAAACCCATAGTTGTATAAGCTTGAGCAATACCGCCACCCATACCACCAACGATACCTCCCTGATGAGCATCATATGAAACACATGGTTAGATCCGGACTGCCTGGAACATCAAGATGGCACTAAAACAATGACTTACGAGGAATGGAGAGGCACCAGCAGCTCTAGCATGATATTCAAACTCGGAGGCAGTAAACAGCAAAACAGCACCTTTGGTCGAAGCTTCAATCCATGCCCATGGGATCAAACCTTGGTAAAAGCCCAAGACACCACCTCTGCTGTAGATATTGGAGAGTGCCGTCTTCAGTGATTGTCCTCGGTTAGCAGCAAGTTGTGTTTTAATGACCTCGAAAGGTTGTCCAAGCGTGGATACTTCAAACAGGTTGAGAGCTATTGTTCTCGAGGAGGTGAGTCAATGAAATCCCGCCTCGATACGTAACATCAACTTACATGCACCCAATAACAAGTTTTTGTACGAGATGGGCTTCTTCTTTAAAGGAGCATTGGGATCAACGGGTGTGTTATCAATAGGAGCCATTTTGTTATCAGGAAAAGATGAAAGAGAAGAGAATAAAAGCCAAGGTAGGCACCATAACGCTATATATAGGCTCTTCTATTCATGCCTGATGTGACCGTATCTACCACTGTGGCCGCGGTGAAGCTTCCAAACTGGGAAAACGATCCGCATAATGGCACTGTGTTAATTTCACTGTCAATCATTTTCCTCCCCCATTCTACCCAAAAAACATTTAAAGCTCTCCCGTATAGATATTAAAGACCTTTTGTGTCCATTGTTTTTCACACGTTTAAGATAAATATATGTATTTATATATTTTTGCTTCCCCAAATTACTCGAGGTAGCTTATCAGAACATTCAGATTTGTCATAAATTTGTTCTGCCTCTCTCTCCCTTTTCTTGTTCTGTATCTGTCCCCCCCCCTTTCCTCCGAAACCCAGAAATCGGGCTATGATAGCACAGGATTTAGCACTTTTTCTTAATCCCATCCATGTAGCGATGAATCAAGTTCAGGACGATCAGCAAGTTGATTAGAAGCGTAAACGAGCATATTTCAGATTGGCAGCACATTTTTTATTTTCTGATCTGGAGCCTAAAATGGTAAATGCGTGCCTGAATTGCCATGGGAGCAGCATTGATTGGGTTTGATTGATTTTGATTGTTCATTCGTAATAGAAAAAATCCTGTGGATGATAATGTTGTTGTTGTTGAGAAGGCCATGACTGATGTCGCTGTTGGTGCTGCTGTTGTTGGGGATAATAATGATAGTCGTAATATCTTCTTTTATCATAATACTGGTATAGATGCTGATTATTCAATGGGTATAAGGGACGGTGATGGTGGTGTTGGTACACATCGTAATGCAGTCTCTCTTCGTCTGCTTCTAGATTCTCTTCTTCCTCTGGATCTTCCTCCTCCTCTTCTAATTCCTCCTCTTCGGGCTCGGTAGGCCAAGAAGAAGAATGAGTGGATATGGTACGATATGAATCATGTCGTGACGGTGTGGTAGCTGAAGAGTAATACCCATACTTTAGTTGGTTGATTTGTAATTGGCTTTCCTTTATAATTTTCCTCATTTGCTCTTCACGTTCAATGTAACCTCTCAGCTTTTGAAGCCATGCCTCTCTTTCATTTTCAAATTCCAACAGCTTTTGTTGTAGGCGGTAGACTTCCAATGTGTGATCTAGAGCCTCCTTTTCAACCAACGTTTTATCCTCCCGACTCGTCTCCAATAGTAATTGATCTCTGGTCAAATCAGGGGAAGATGTTGATGTTGACAGCGGTGTAGTCATGTTGCGTATAGTGAGACGATACGTAGGTTCGCTGACTGTTGGTGTCTTCGTATCTCCTCCTGCAGCTGTGGCTGCCGTGATAGCATTGGGCGATGTTATTGTTTTACTATTTTCATCCTGTTCGTTCAACGGAGTTGATAAATCTGGCGATGATTGACTGAATTTGTGGTAGTGTGCAGTGTTAGCCGCAAGAGGATAGCCAACGATATCAAGCAAATCAGAAGGAGATTTGGCTCTAGAAGACAATGGAGAGAAATGGCGTGAGAGGATTGCCGCAGATGCTGGATCCAGTGTGATTTTGTTGGTGTTATGACGCCCTGGTTCCTGACGTTTTCTTTTAGGATTAAAAATCTTCTTCAGCATTGTTTGCAATAGTGGGATGGAGGAGGGAAAGGAAGAGAGGAAAAAGTTTTTTTTATCATCAGAAAACTACCAAATTTGAAAGAACAACAAAACAATCATCTACCATATAACATGACGTCGATTTAGTACAATTGTTTATTGAATGAAAAGATGCTGTTGATAGAAAATCATGTGATAATGATTGTGGAGGAAAGCCATTTTATCCGAGATGTGCTTGTCTTTTGCGCATCTCCTTTACATCAAAATGACACTTCTCATTCATGTGCCATTTTCAGATCAGTAGCACCAGTGATTGACTTGTGAAATGCCTGAATTCAGCTGTGTTTGATGACCCCAAAATAACGCATTGGACAAGTATTACAAGTGAGTATTTTTCTTATTCTGTCAGTTGACTAAAAAAAATAGAGATGTGATCTTGTACTTAGCACATTCTCAATTGCTATTATTGCTTATTTGAATCTGCATCTATACACCTCTTGCTCCTCAATGCTGGAGATGCGGAAAAAGCGGTATATTCCTATGAGTTGAGACCCACAGAGAGTCATTGCTTGACCTGTTGTCCTTGTGCTCACATATCGCATGATGGTAGCACATCTCAGCAAAAGCATGCTGATGAACGAATGTATACCACACTCAATTGACTGATTGAGTGGACAAAAACTTTCTCATGACTTGCCATTGGCCGATACCTTATTATAGCCAAGTTAGACTTAGTGATCTGCACGAAACAATGTTGAATCAGAAAATAATGATCCCTACTGCTTCCCAAAATAAGTAGCAATGGCCCTTTATTGTATTTCAAGCAATAAAAAAAATCAGTATTCAACCTGTGCCACTCTAGAACAAAACATGATATAGCTAAGCGATTTTGAATGCAATGTTCACTCGTAATTAACAGCTTCTTTCCTCATGTTTCTTGCTCAAAATCAGTGTTCAAAATTGGCTTGTTTCGAAAATCGCGCAGCCATTAAAAGCAACACGCTCAATTTAGAATCTGATTACACCATCGTGTTTGCCGCAAAGTTTGATTTAGGTACACTTTTATTTCATAAGCAAGATGATTGACATTTGAAGACTTTCATTGACTTGATTGATACTAATACTATAATACAAAATTGTACATTTGTACGCTTAGATGTACTCAAAACACTACTTTTCAGGGTAGTGAATGTATTTGATCATGTCTCATACTTATGCTGGTATCGTGTGTCGCTACCTTGAGTCATTTGTACCATGCATTTTGAATGTTTAATGCTGCTTTTCTCATTTTAATTACATTTTTAGTTTTCATATAAAAGCTTTATTTCTCTGAGCTGTCTCCAAATTTGAGCCAATAAAATCGCTTAAAAAGCTATTTTAAGCGCCGCGGACTTTGAAGATTTTTGCCATAGTTCTCCCTTGTTTTTTTGTTAGGCGGAATTTTAAACACAGCCGAATACACTAGTATTAAGCTACGTTATCATCAAAAACCCCTAAAATGCCAGAATATGCCTTACTACAGATCCCAGCTTATAATGCAAACACTTGAGACTCTCAATTAGCACCAAGTAAGTGATACCAATCAAGTGAGGGCAGCCTATCTACCCCCAGCCTCTTAATCAAATCCAGTTGTGCTTCAACGATAGGCGTATCCACACAACGAAAAAGGAGGGTTATGGCTCAAAGAACCACAAAAAGGAAGGGAAAGTAACAAAAGGGCATCACTAGAATGTGATGAAGAACAGAAACATCGCAATACAGTTACATGCAGAAAGGTAACATGCAAAGTGTATCATCAAAATGATGAGTACAAGAAAGAAAAAAAAGTAGTAGAAAGAAGTATGAGCGTGGTTGCCTCATACAAAGCAAAAACACCAATACCACCAGTATTACAGAAGAAGTAATACTTGAAGAACAAAAAAAATGCAAGGCTACTCCACAACAATAGAGCAGCACTGCCAGCAATACAATGCATCAAGAGATACACCATAGTACTATGGTACAGCAACAGAAAAATAGTTGCGTGCAGAAAAGGGAAAAAGAATAAATCGCAATAGAGCAAACTAACGAATGCACAGTATTACGAGAACGAAAGCAGTAAAAGGTTGAATGAATGTAACCCATGGCAACCAAATACATGACAACCACACCCATGCCAACCAAAGAAGGGGGATATACAAACCAAATACAAACCAAACACAAACAACAATATATTATTGTAACAAACTGGCCTAAAATAAACTGTGTAATTAGTATTACCGTATATTGTAACGCGAAAAATGGCTCTTATAGGCTGATACCTACTGTAACAAACTTGAAAGGTGTTGTCTCGGGTACTGGTAGCTTCAAAAGCATGCTTCTTTTGTCGAAAGTGGTGTTGTATTCAATTGATAGTAATAAAAAGTATATGGTTTAATAGAAAAAGTGCAGTGCAAAAACAGTGCGAGAAAAAAAAAAAAAAAAAAAAACGCGTTGCTGAGGGTGACTGCAGTCAATAGGCTGCCGCAGCACAGAGCACACAGAATTTGAATGACGTGTACAATGAACATTTTGCACTGTAGTGACTGTACCCAAATGATTTTTTTGCGATGATTTTTTTGCGATGATTTTTTTGAATCAAAATCGATATAATTTGACATTTGTAAACATTTTTGTTAAAATTAGCTATAGAAAGTGTCCTCAGCGTATACTACTTTCTAATAAACTTAAGGGGAGAATTTGAAGGCACATTCAATGGTGTCAGTTTTAAAATACTTTTAGAATGAAAAGCTAAAGAATTTTGCGAAAATATAAAAATCAGTTTTTCCAGAAAAAGTCGAGATTTAGCATATACAACGTTCAAAATAGCAGTTGCACAGGTTACCCTACATCTGTGCGGTCATTTTGATTCTATACATATCATAGTAAAAAGTGTCGTTTTCGCCTTCAAAATTGCGATCGTTTGATTTTTAACAAAAACCATGAGGGGTACCTCATGAAAAAACGAGAATTTTCGACGATTTGGATCGATCCGAAAAAAATAAAAATGAAGGTCTAGAATGTAAATGGTGATCGATAGCAATCATTTGGCACTATTTCCAGCATCTAAAATACCTTAGGAGACAAGATATTGAGGGTTGAATTCGGACGATTTGGCTGGGAAAAGTACCTTTAGTGCCATGTAGATCTACAAAAACTAATGCTACAAATCTGATCCAGACTTCAAACAATTGGTATCTGTTAGGACTACACGCTGATTACCATCAGACAAAGAACGATAGAAATTTTGTGTATGTTTTACTTTAAAAACGCTCAGAAATACCAAAAGCATCGCTTATCGTGTTTCAATGCAGCTTCTACTAATGACCTATGCCTATGGAAAGTAGTGCAATCTGCTATGCATTTCAATTCTTTGTATATCAAATACACAATTTTTTGGGCAGTCGTTGCGTACAATCAAAGTGCTCTTTACATGACAGAAAGAATGGATTTAGAGGTTGGAATCGGGTATAATTAACAATCCACCACTGTTGAACTACTACAAGAGTCGTTTAACTTATGTACACTTAACGTGGCCACTGAAAGTTTGTTTATAATATGCTTATAACAGCCTCAGAACAAGTATTATACAACAATGTTAGTCTGAACTCTCCAACAGTCATATACGGCATGATGAAGACACGCTTTGCCATATTTTGTCTACTGCCCAATACAATGATAGTCAACCTGTGCCATTCTACATCAAAGCATGCTATAGCCAAGCGATTTTGAGTACAATGTTGCGCAACATCTCCTCTATCATTTTGTTATTACCGAACACCCGTAATGAACGGCTTTTACTATGGATCTTGTCAAGATCAGTCCTCAAAATTAGCAAATTTCCAAAACAATCCCCTACGTCAACGGTAGCTCATCTAATCTGAAACGGTGCATTTAATGGGTTAACTTATGCACTAATCAAGCTTCATTTCGCACAGATGCAAAAGCAAAACTGTTTTCTCATCCTTCTCATCAGAAGCTTCCGAATGAGTTTGCAGCTGTTACAGCTATAGTAGCACGTTGGAGGGATACACTTGGCAATATTGACACGATAGATGTATCATATTCTCAGTTGTAATACAGGGTTTGGCATAAAAACTGTACCACCAGGAACAGCGTACAGAAGACCTCAGAGAAGGCTCAACTACCATTGATGATGCCACCAATATGGTCTCTATTAGGGTCCCTTATAGAGATTTTATTATATTCGCGACACTTTGTCCCTGATCTAAACCTCGGCTGACAAGCTATAAATCGCAGTTAGATCGACTCTTTTCACTCACGTATAATGCAACTTGATTTGATATTTTCCAGAATGCACACCTTGTTGTGTCACACACTCTAGAACTGATTGGCATTGTAAGTTACATATTATACATTTCAAATTAAACAGATGTTTCATTATATTTAGCCACAGGCACATAGTTAGTTAGCATTCATAGATGTTACGTTAGTACATTGAACATGTCATTACAATGTACTTTACAGTGTCTATTTGAGATATGCCAAGCAAGACGGGCGAGTGCCATTCATTTTTTTTTTTTTATAGTGAGAGCGCTCGACATGTGCTGTATCGAATTACTCAGTATTTGCTTTGATTTAGGAACCGAAGCAACTGCATGCTTCTTTTTTACAGAGAAGGTAAATGTTGGTTGTGTATATATGGAAACTTCTTCGTATATAGTATGCTCCTCTGAAGTTTCTCAGACACAACATATGTTACGGCATTGACATAAATTCGGTAATCTCTATTGCAATTATGCGAAATCCATACACTCTGACTAATTGCAAATTCCTTTAATAGACCGCTATTGTGATGTCCCAACGCAATTACTGCTATAAACTTCCAGCTGGATCGACATTTACTCAAAACAAATCCATCATTACATTAGATGCTTGCCAGCGAAAGGAGTTCCTAAAGCGATGATGAGTCGCATCATTCTAAATTGCTATGTGTGCTCTACAAAGACTTTGTTGTATATTCTATACGTCAGCAAGGTGATATTCATTGGTAAAATGTACGTTTGATCATGGTGAAATAGATGCATGTATCAGCTGAAACCATTTGTTCTTAACCTTGTACCTCTCCTCATCTTTAAAAATTCAAGACAGAATTATACGCGTGTTTTTCAAAAAACTACAGATAGATGATGAAGCGGGCCATTGGATATATAGCACGACTCGTTGCATTTGATATGGAATACTCAATTGGAATCGAAAAGTAGCTTTGTACGCTGGAGACTATCAAAAGAATTTAGTGAGAATCCGTCTACGAGGCGATAGTATATTGATCAAGGGTTTGAATCAGAGGAGTTGTTAAGCTAAAATTTGAAGGGAACTTCGCCATTCCCTCGTTTAATGGATCATCAAAAGACGGATACTATACTGCTTAATGGATCCAAATTGATTTCTTGATCCTCATGCACAAAATAGTCTCCACTTTCAGAAAAAAAGACATTAGCAAAAGGCGAAAAAGATGCCATAAATACAAGAGGGCAAGCAAGTGAATCCAAGCATTGGTGTTGTACCGTATATGCTAATCAATGCTGTGATCTAGATTCCGACACGGTCAATAAAACACATCATACTCATGCCATCCCCTATTCTGTCATTGTGAAGAAGAACACAACATTCAAAGTAGCACATTAATGATATTCATTTCAACTGTTGTGCCAGCAATATTCTGATCAAGAAGACTGCAATTGGTTACATGTGGTTGAAGTAGCATTTGGCATAGCTACACAGGAACACCATCAACAGTAACAGGGATCAGGGTCTTGTGCTGGCAGGCTGCCAATTATTTCTATTCCTGGTTCCCGGAAGATTAATAATAGATTTCAATGACAAACATAAAACAGTTTATCCGACCTTTCTTTTATTATTGATGGGCAAGACAATCTCGGAATTGGAACAGAAAAAGACAAAGAAGGGAAATGAGAGAAATCAAGGAAACATTGCTCAAGCTGGTAAAGGATTCTCCATCTTTCCACAATATATATTTGTACTAATTGTACAAAAAAGGGATCTTAATTCTGGTTTAGGACAAGAATTCATAGTCTCTATGGTGATACCATGTTGAGCAAGAAACCTCATCCTCATGCTGATCTGGTAGTCATGGCAACAGGCCATAATGAGAACCTGCTTTCAAATCAAATCGATCATTATCGCAAATCGATCATCCAGCTTGCTCAGAATACCACGTATCAATTGGCAGTGAAGGGCATGCTGATCATCGGGACAAGGGATTCTCGCTATCAAGTCAGTGGTAATCTAGGAATAGCAGCAATGCTTGTGTTGGAAGGCATTGAACAGACCAGATATCGATCGAGGCTATCAGAGGACATGATGATCACTGTGACAAGAAGATATTCCATGGAGAAAGATGCATTCAACGCTGAGTAATCTATTACAGATAGCAACTAAAGCATCTACCAATCGTCCATGCGATATATATTTAATTTTCCAGAAACTAAAAACCCGAAACTGTGATTCTTCTATTATTAAAACAATCTATTTTGGTTGGTAGCATTTTATATAGACACATTTGGCACCATGATGACCACTGTGTGAGAGTGTATTTTATGGTTCAAACAAGGGTTATATTTCCATCCCTCTTCTCTTTTTTTTCCATCAACCTAGCATGTCTTTTCTATCAGAATTTAGCCAAAGCATATTTGAACCTTGGAGGGTTGAATACGTTGCTTATGAAGCCATTTCCAACGGACTGAACGAGATTTGTAACAGCGGACATTGGACAAAGCAAGACGAAGAGGATTTTGAATCTGCCATTCGACTTGAAGCGGGAAAAGTCGACTTATTCATCATTCGTAAACAGCGAGAGATCGAGTCTAGAGTGCAATACTGTCAACGCATCTTATCACAACAGAAACTCATGAATGAAGGGACTCGCCAGTCAACAGACGATACGCTGACAGATATCCTGGCTGACATTAGTGATTTGACCAAATTCACTCGACTCAATTTCAAGGCATTGGAGAAGCTCATTGAGCAACATGATCAACTCACGGGCACAAACAGACGCCCTCTTTTGGTCGAAGTGTGCAGAACAAGGCCCTTGGATAGTCAGCGATTTGATGGCATTCTGGTGCAAGTGTCCTCCCTGCTGGATACATGTCGGGGTAGACTAGATCAAGATAACAACAGCATGGCAACAAAACCCAATCGAAAAGACTATATCAATGCCCGATATTGGATTCATCAAGATAATGTCACAGAGGTCAAGGCCATTCTATTATTCAATTTGCCCATTTTCGGCAATGATTCATATGAACAGAGTGAACGGGCCATGTCCTACGTTTATTTGGACAACGATTCATTCGACGAATACACAGCGCAATTGCAATCTGACGATGGAGCCGAGTTGATTACGTGCAGATGGAGTGGCGATATACAGTCTGCAAGCCAAGTCTTTGTTGAGCGGCATGTGTTTGTAAAAGGCGGCTTTTCTACGCAAGAGGGGATAGCCATAGATAAGCAGCGACTGGATGATTTCATACTCACTCGCAACTATTCTGCCGAGGCATACGCGCAAGACTTGAATAATGTGGGATTCGATCAGAATTACGTTGATTCGAGTTACACAGTGGCAAAGAGCATCCAAAGTGCCATCATTGACAAGCGATTACGGCCCAAGCTACGGATTCATTTTAACCGGCTCTTGTTTGAGGCTCCCCATGACAAGACGCTGTCTGTATCACTCGACAATAATGTAACGTTGAATGTAACATCGGACGAGCCTAGCAAGGAATGGCTCCATGGCAATGATGCCATCACGGACAAGCGCCATGTATTTCCTCACGCTGTACTCGAGACTCGCATGCTGGACAAGGCCCCTCCTGAATGGCTCTCTCGCCTGCTTGAGTCCAAGCTGGTCTATGAAGTCCCCCGCTTTTCCATCTGTCTGCATGGCGTCGCTCTCTTTTGGAGCCCGCAATTGCCTTTGCTTCCGTGGTGGCTATCTCAAATCGACATTGACATCCGAACCGCAAAGCACAGCGACAAGCTGCTCGTCGAGGGAGCAAGCGAATACACGGGGCTGACGCGGTCCAACAGCCTGAGGCCCTCGATTGACGGTCAGTATCGTGTAGGCTATCTGGAGGCACAATTGCAGAAAGGCTATCCTCAGCGACGGCATGCCAACAGTCGACACAACTCGTACAGCAGCAGTGTCCGCCATGAGAGCATTGTCATTACAGACGAGAGCCTAAGCCGGACCGTCTCCAATGCCAAGGATAAGCAAGACTATGTTGTGCAACTCGAGGATGCAAGTGCCAGCAAACTCACCTTGTACAATTCTACTACTTCACCTGGAAATGACGATGAAAAGCAAGGCCTCCGATCTCGCAGCAGCACCAGCTCTCAGCAGCGTCAGAAGCAGCGCTTCCATGACTTCTATCGGCCTGAGGAAGGAGGATCACAGGCGTACATGTTGCAGGATCCACACACGATCAAGGAGAACGACGACATGCGGAAAGCAGTGCTTGCAGAACTAGGGCAGGAAAAGGAAGAAAAGAAGAAGAAAAAGAAGAAGAACAAGCCGCCACAGCATACCATGGAGCCCAAGCTCTTCTTTGCCAACGAACGCACCTTCATCAACTGGCTGCAGTTCTCTGCATTGATCATGACAGCTGCCTTGACGTTGCTCAACTTTGGAGACCATGTGAGCACAATCGCCGGCGCCACTTTTTTTGGCATTTCAATGGTGATTGCGTTGTATGCCTTCTTTAGATATCGACTGCGTGCACATCAAATGAGCACTCGACCCGACATACGATATGATGATCTCTACGGCCCTGTCGGGCTTTGCTGCCTGTTGCTAGGAGCCATGGCGGTAAGGAACAGCAGACATTGGAACAAAAGGCCATTGACTGACGGATTGTTTGCAGCTCAACTTTGCGCTTCGTTGGCAGCATCCCTCCTCTTCGGACACGTACCTGGGCATCAGCAACAAGACGGATGTGCAGAATGGCACCAGCAACGCTGCTTGATTTCGGGAAACCAATCCTAGCATAGATTTATATATATATATAAACATGTACAAAAACGTAATCCCTATGTATACACAACCCCACACATTTATACTGCATGCCCCTTCCTGCGTATTGCAATGCGACATGACAAGCGGCATTTGGCCCTTGATTTGAGAGGAAAAGAGGCTGATGGACTCCAAAACTATTTACCCAAAATCAATGCGCAAATCGCACGTTAATCTTGGGTTCAATTAAATGTGTGAATAAGCAAAACGGAGAATCGACACGTTTCATTCTATACCAGTGTTTAACCGCAAAAATTCGAAAACCCAACCACGGCTAAGCGAGCACGGAGTTTTACATGGTTTCAAAAAAAGAACAAAATCAACCAGAATACCAACCTCAACAGCACTTTATAAATAGGTTTTTGCTCGTATTTTTAAATCACCTCATCTCCAAGACCAAAAAAGAACGAATAAATAAATCTCTCCTTCTTTCTTCTTCTTCTCTTCTCTTCTTCTTCTACTAGTCCACCACAACTAAGCCCACCATGAAATTCGCTGACCAACTCCAGAAAGGTATCTTTGCTCCCTGGCGCCTGTCGTACATCAACTACGACGTCTTGAAGACGGAGCTCAAGGCCAGACAGCTTGATCACGGCTGGACCGACCAAGACGAGAAGGATTTCATCCACTTGCTGGAAAACGAGCTGGAGAAGGTGTATGATTTCATCTCTGCAAAGCTGGGCGAGGTCGAGGCCAGAATCAGCTACTGCGAAAGAACGCTGCAGACCTTCATGAACAACCCCTCCTGGTCCTCTGAGCAAAACTGGAACATCATGGACGATGCGCTCACCGAGGTCTTGTTTGACGTCAACGATCTCGCAAAGTTCACCCGTCTCAACTACATTGGCTTCCAGAAGATCCTCAAGAAGCACGACAAATGGACCGGCCTGCGTCTCCAGCAGAACTTCATCCCGCAATTGCGTGCCAAACCTCTCGACAAGCAGCGCTTCGATGTCGCCATTGTCTACATTTCTGCCCTCCACGATCTCTGCCGCCTGCAAGGAAAGCCGCGCACTGGCAACGCTGCTGCTGGTGGCGACCAGAACGCCTTTGAACGTGCTACTGCCAAGTACTGGATCCACCCTGACAATGTCACGGAAGTCAAGTCCATCATCATGTTGCATTTGCCCGTCCTGATCTTCAACAAGGACAAGAAGTTCGAGGTCTCTGATTCCGCCATCTCCAGTATCTACTATGACAACGAGGACTTTGATCTCTATACCGGCCGTCTTCAACGTGATGAGGGTGCTGAGGCCATCCGTTTCCGCTGGTACGGCCCCATGGAGTCCAAGAGCGTCTTTATCGAGCGCAAGACCCATCACGCTTCTTGGTTGGACGGTGCCTCCGTCAAGGATCGCTTCAGACTGGATGTCGACGACGTTGAAAAGTATGTAGAGTATGAGCTGACTCCTGAGGAGATCACAGAGCGTTTGCGTGCCAAGAACGTCGATGAGCAAATCTGCAAGGACACGGAATTCATCGCCACTGGTGTCCAAAAGTCGCTCAAGGAGAAGAACCTCAACCCTGTTCTCCGTGCCTTCTACAACCGTACTGCCTTCCAGCTGCCTGGTGATCAGCGTGTCAGAGTAAGTTTGGATACGGACTTGTCCTTCATTCGTGAGGACAATATGGATGATAAGGTGCGCAGAGCAAAGAACGAGTGGCGTCGTCCCGATGTGGCCATCGACTATCCCTTCCCTCAACTGGACGAAACCGAGATTTGTCGCTTCCCCTATGCTGTTTTGGAGACCAAATTACAGACCCACCTGGGTCAGGAGCCCCCAGAGTGGTTGACCAAGCTGGTAGACTCTCACTTGGTACACGAAGTGCCCCGTTTCTCAAAGTATCTCCATGGTGCTTGCTACTTTTTCCGTGATCGCATGCCCTTGTTGCCTTGGTGGTTGCCTGAAATGGATATCGATATTCGCAAGCCTCGTGCTACTAACTTTGGTTTAACCCGTTCCAAGTCATTCAAACCTCTTATTGATGGTCAATACCGCCGTGCCATGGAAGCCGAGGAACGCCGTCTCAACAATGTTGCTAAAACCGAGTCTGTCCCTGGCGTCAAGGTGAACAGCCTGGATGATGACAACAAGGAAGTCAACAAAACCACCAAGCCCACACCAAACACTGATCTCAAGCGTCGCACACCAGCATCATCAGCATCAGCATCTTTACAGCAACCTCAACAAAGCAAATAAACCAACTTCATTAGATCCATGATAGAAACAACATTATTACATCTCCTCTACTTATATACATTTCCCTTTTCTTTTCTCTCCCTCCCTTGATTCTTTTTTCAAACACTATATCTCTGAATGTATATAATCGTTTTAATCACTCAAACCACTTTTTTTTATTATTTTTACGTCTATACAATAAAAAATCATATATAAAACAGCCCTCTTGACGTGTATACTTCCCGAGACATTTGGTTGTGAGACATGAGATTGAAAAAAAAACGAATGAGGATACCTCGTGATATCACGAGTGTACCTTGTGTCGCCCTATCTGAACAATCATTGCATTGTTGCCAAACAAGCCGATCCTGCGCTTTTTGCATGGCTCAAGATCCGTTCTACGCAAAAATTCATGGTTTTTGTTCCTTCTTGGCAAAGCGGCTATGTGCTATGCAAAGTAGTCATTCTGTGATTAACCTCCCTAAAGGATCACTGCTGCACATCAACGGAGCATAAACCAATTTGATAACACGGAATGATTCCATTATCATTTAAAACGAGCTTGAATTAAAGTGTATTGTCAATATGCATGCAAATCTTCACATGTCAATCGAGTACTCCAGTAAATTGAATGAGCTCAAATGCTGTTAAATGAATAGCCACATTATACAAGAAACTAGTGCGGATCACACAAGTTTAAACTTGTTGCCAGAGGTGTCTGTCTCTTCCAAACATGGTCGTATTGGTGCAGTCGGTTCTATAACAATATCTACTCGTTGTGATCTTGTAAGCAACTATAAGGGAATCACGCCTGATGACAAATTATAATCGACTCACTATCCTGAAATTGTTTAACTTTTGGGCTGTCTGTCATCACATGAAAACTGATTTAAAAGGTGGATCTGACTTAACTACAGTGCCCCAGATCTATGTCAATGAAAACGAATCATATACGAGTTAATACAGCACTTGCATTACCGCTTGCCACACAATTATATATGTAAATCAGGTTTAATACGGACCACCTAAATATTTCCTTAGGGACCACCAAGTCCTGGGCAACTTTTCACGTGCGGACCGCCTGAAGAATGAGCTACCTGCTTAGAGTCTACTATTTAATCAGCTAAAATCACTGATTCATGATATAGACGCCTTTCTTTCTTGAACAAAGAAACACAGATAGGTATAGTATAACACCTCAATTCAATGATCTTTTGAGTATTCAATATGACAAGTGGTTCTAACGTCTGGGTAGCTTACATTAGGCGGTCCCTAAGGTGGTAGCTTGTTGTCTTGCCCAGGGCTTGGTGGTCCCTAAGGAGATGTTTAGGTGGACCATATTAAACCTATATGTAAATCACAGCAAAAATTGGATACATTGGAGTCGTGTTTTCTCGCGTTAGAAGCCCTTTTAGGCCGCTAAACTAGCATCAAACAATCTATCTCGACCAGCAGTTAACCACTGACACCTTTGTTTGACTCTTTGGGGGTCGAGAAAACATTATCAGAATTTGCCTCAAGAGCATGAGCTACCCCTTGCAGATTTTATCAAAAACATGCATTCTCTCAAGCTATACACGAACGCAGAATTCTCTCCACTGCCACAATATTTAGTAATGGGCGCTGACATAATTGGGTTACATGGCTTCTTCTACAGATTGGTTCAGCATGATGGTGTCGTTTTTGCTCTCAAATTGACCAATGAAGACATGTTTCTCCCCGAAGATGAAGATGACATGCTCAACTTTCTCTCTGGCAGTACGATTGACCAGCTTCTCTCTTATGTGGAGCAATTGCTGATGGCTAGAGACCAGCTGAAGCAAGGGGTCAAGCGACAAAGAAGAAGAGCCCACAATGTCAAGACCACCACCAGCGCAAGAGTAACTTTCTCACCACCAACACCTATTGCAGGCTTCCCTCAGGCCACCTTTTATACCCCCAAACGTTCAGATCTGTTGAAACCCCTTAATAAAACACATTCAATATCATCACATGTACAGCATCTTGTTCAACGGCAACAGCTCAATAAACTATCATTGCAATGAGAGGGAGTGCCATAATTTGTTTTGCTCATAATAAGGAACACATCCAAGATGGCCAAGATGGCAATATCGTATTATGGCCAAGAATGTAGTGAGGATTAAATCAAGATAAAATGCAAGTTTTAGTAATTTGAACCATCAAGTAATTACATTTGTTACTGTTAGGAAGAAAGTGTACAATGAGTTACTCGGAAAGGTAACAAACAGCTGTGCTTGATTGATCATTTGATCTTAGTCAAAACTATTCTACATATGCACATCCTGGGACAATTTCTCAAGTCTGATGAGTCCATTATGTCTATCTATGACACAGCGATGCTAGGCAAGCAAGTGTTTCCTTTTCATCACCAACGATACAAAATATCTTGTATTCAAAAGCACCTACAGATTATCTATTAAGAAAGGTTTAGCTCTGAATGGGGTTGATAATAGGCTGGAAATATCTGTCTACGGGCCATCTTGGAAAGGAAACGACATGATTGTCACCTCCATAACCATGAAATTTGTCGCGGCAAGGATAGCCGCCAAGCCTCAGTAGAGCAGAGCCAGACAGTACCCTGGAATGCCTTCTTCAATCCTTCAGCAAACCAATACGTGTCGCCTTTTTATCAGCCAAGTCCTTCGTCCAGCCGGCGTCTTTGAGAAGGAAGCATTATCTGTCTACGGGCCATCTTAGAAAGAAAACGACATGATTGTCACCTCCATAACTATGAAATTTGTCGCGGCAAGGATAGCCGCCAAGCCTCAGTAGAGCAGAGCCAGACAGTACCCTGGAATGCCTTCTTCAATCCTTCAGCAAACCAATACGTGTCGCCTTTTTACCAGCCAAGTCCTTCGGCTTCCAAGACGATCAACCATGTTTAATTTTCTTCTAGGCTCTAATGTCTTACCTTAGTTTCTAAGAGATAAAGAAAAAGCAATTTTTTTATTGAGGTAACGCGCGTAAATAGCCCGACTTTAACTATTAAGTAGGTCTCTTTAATTCAAGTTGCTATCATGCGTCTTCCAAATAACGATACTCAAATCTAAATTCGGTTTTTTTACGCTGACACCAAGCACCTTCGTAGTCAAAATAAATATAGGTGCCTTGCTCATAATCGTCTGTGATCGTCTTTGGCTCCTCATGTCGCTGGAACCATGTCAGATACTTCTTGTGGAAACGCCATGATTGCTTTTTCAGCTCTTTGGCAGCTAAATACTGTTGGTAGGTGCCTTGCTGGTAGTAGAAAATGAAGAACAGCGCATCCATATCAAACTTCTCAAAAAGGCTGGGATTATCAAAAATAGCGAGAGGTTGCTGAGGATAGTAAGCTGGTGTCAATTGAGGCGTTTGTGCTTGATACACCTTGGGTCTACAGGGATTGTGCGACATGAGCTACTACCATGATCATGCTGCATGAATCCATAACAATTACCTCTCAGAGTCTATCAGATCAGGAACATACTGTAAACTGGCATCCAGCATACGGTTTGTGTATTGAGTATTATCGTCATTGGCAGAAGCTGCTTTGGTTTTGATGGCTTCGAATGAGGCTGCAAGATCCATCAGTGACGATGGCAGACGAGAATCCAATTCTGCTCCAGGTTGCTGAGTCAGGGAAGCGTCCATTGGTAACTAGGATAAAAGTTAATTGATGATCTGATAGTGCAGTTTAGTAGGTTGATATATTACTGATTTTGCAACGCCATTGGACGCACTATTGTTCACCTGCGCACCAGGCGCAGAAGATGACATGGGCTTTGATTTCTCAGAAGGTGGTGTTGCTGCCGACTTGTCGTCTGATGTTGGCGCAACATTGGATTTGATCTGATCCGCAATCTTGATGGGTTCTGCCCATGCTGATGGCACCACCACTTTGGGTGATTGCACTGCGCACAATGGATGAGTTGTCATGACTACAAATCAGCATGTGTATCGTGCATTCATTACCTTTAGCAGGGGAAGTTGGGCTTCCTTCTGCTGCTCCTGCTGCTTGAGCATACTTGAGATTGTTCGTTGTTGCAGTATTGCTTTCTGGAGACTTGATCGGCGGCACGCTTGTTGGTGCTTTTGGACTACTTGTCGTTGTCGATTTCGCTACAAGAGAAGACGTGTTAAACTATGAGATACAGTGAGGTATCCGCGTTCACATTTACAGCTGATTGGACTACTGGATGCTGCTGTTTTTCGAGTGGATGAACCGAGTGAAGATGTTTCGTCGTCGTGGTCTTTGTCTTTGGACTTTTTGCTCGGTGTCTTTTCTTCCACATCTACGCAATGGCATATATGAGTATAAAAAACGGCCAAAGACAATGCAAAAAAAAAGAGGTACCTTCTGACACAAAATGCTCTTCTGTACCCACATTGTACATCTCCTCCTCTTCTTCAAGGTTCAAGTCGTCGTACACAAGCTCATCTTCTTCAAAATCAGGTTCCTAGGAGGCTCATATTAGCAACAAACAGATAAACAATGCAGTATGCATGACATTTTACCTGGTTACACTCGAGGTAGTACTGCACATCATCTTGGATAGCCAGCACCTACGCAACGTAATGAGTTGAATGCACTCGGACAATCAATGCGTAATATACGTTACTCTGTCGGGAGATAGCTGGTCGTTCTCCAGTAATCTCAAAATCAACTCCAATCGATTGATATGCCATCGATCACGCTCGATAAAGTGCTCCAACTCGTTTGTTCGCTCGACCTTGGCATGATCTTTCTTGCCTTTTCTCGATGTGCCTTGAAGCGTCTCTTGCTCGGCCTCTGCCATTTCAATCTGTCGAGATAGTTCATCGACTGTCGTCGAGATCCAATCGCACGCGTCGGCCTTTTCCTTTTCTTTGGGATCCATTCTCTCTCGTTGCAGTAATCCTTCTTTTGAAAAGGCTTTTGTCTTCATTTCACGCTCTACATTTTTGAATCTCTCCATCTCTGATTCTATCAGTTTTCGATTGTCCATCAACGCTGACTTGTCTTTGATGTCGTTGGATGATAGCCATGTCTTGATTTGATCACGCAAACGCTGCAATTTCTTTATTTCCTTCTTGAGATCTTGCTCGTACTTTTCCTTTTGATTCGAGTTGCTGGTGGACTGTATCTTGTCGTAAATGTTGTCAAATGTCTCTACCCCTTCGCTCACTTTCTTCAAGACCCGGTCAATTTCGGCTGTTGTACATCATGTTGTGTTAATTGAGCACATTATTAAAAAATTTTACATGAATGGTTTTACCCTGCAATTTCTTCATCGACATTTTTCACAGTCTGCTTCTTGTTTGTAGTCTTTTTTTAGATGTAGCTTATTCAAAATTGAAATGCAAGAATATACAATAGATTCTTTATCTCTTGAAGCTTATTACTAGAAGAAAAAAAAAAGATATTTTCCGTTTAAAACAAACAACAAAAGACAGCATCGTTGTTGGCAAGTTTCGTTGTTTAGGTAGCCCACGTTTGCAGTGACTGGTTTGCTTGTATTGGTGTTTGTGCCAATTGCAAATGATGCTCTGGCTGTCGATCCATTGACATACATGGCTAATAAGAGTGGACATTGCTATGATCCAAAGTATTCCAATCATACAAGCTTACTTTATGCCTCATACGTGAGAGATTTAGGCATCGTTTGCCCGAGAATCTAGCCGTTTAGTAAGGTGTAGGAGGATGTAGCAATCATGCATTAATGTCACATCCGTCAATGCCGCAACAGCATGTAGATCAGTGAAATTCCGTTGCCATGGCAACCAGGTACTCTCATCTTTTGACAGCTTTGTATCTGAGGTAAGATTCAAGAGATGACAATGCCAAGGAATCCCGTCAATTGCATTGATCCGCCGAGTACAACATCCAACATATGTAATGATGCATTGCATGTTGAGTTTCAATGCCCAACAAACACCTTTGATTCTGTAATTTGGATGAGCAAACCATTTAAAAGGCAATCAGATCAAATTTTATGGATGGCAGAGACCTTTAGCATGCAAAAACACACTTTGGAATAATCTAGAAGGTGTTGCTAGTGAGTAGTTTCAAAAGAAATGGTGCAATGTTACAATATGCAAAAAGGCTGGATCTGAGGATACATATCTTACTAGCCCTTCTAGCCTCTCTCATTGAGATGGACTTTTTACAGGAGTGTTGTAGCTGTTAACCTGACTCATTTGCGATGCTCCATGTCTATATCAATGGGAACAGTCCGTACAAAGACAAGTGACATACCAATATCGACTCTTATTATTCGAGAATATGTAGAATTTGGGTGTGTTTGAATGGTAATTTCTCGTTTTAAAGGCCATTTTAGATCGCCAGAATAGCACCAAACAGTTGCTTTGATCTAGCATCAACATTCTGACACCTTTGCTCACGTTTTTTGGGGTCATCAAAATTTCGCTAAAAAGCATGAGGTACCCCTCATATTTTTTGTTGAAAAACAAACGATCGCGTTTTTGAACGCAAAAACAAAGGCTTTTACTAAGGCACATATTATATCAAAATGTTCCTCTCGACTCAACGCTGCCCTGAAACTTTATTCCGTGAGACTTTTGTATGTAAAATCTCAACATATTCGCCAAAAACCGCATATTACATTTTCTATAATTGCTCCATAAGTTCATTCAAAGTACTTTTAATACTTGGGTGCATTGAATGCGCCTTCAAAAGCACTTCTGGAATGTATTAAGAGGTATAGGTCAATTTTGGCAAAACAGATCAAACATGTCGATTTTCTCCGGATTCTGGCCAATCCTTGCATCTAAAAAACAGACTCGGAGACTCAATATGGGCTGGCTGCCCAGATGCTTCCTTGATGAAAACAATGGATGTTTGAAGCTTGTTGAAGCGAACTGCAGACCAAAAAGTGCAATGGCTGCACCATGCTGTATATTTGTGAGTTTCTCTGGGTTTATTTATCCGTTTATCTATTGTAATTGTAATTGTAGGCGCTTGCCGATGATTTAAAAGCTGTGGGGAGAGAGGCAAGCTGAGCGAAGTGTGGTATTGTTGTTGTCCTCATTACCAATGAGAATGACATGAAACTCATTGCTAAAACTGTCCTGTATCTGTAAGTATTAAATACTGCCTCCTACTTTTATGCTCTAATATATCACCATCATGCCACCGGATTCAGAGGTTTTGAAAGATCAATGCCACAGAGATGCATGAAAGAAGAGGAGCCTCGCTCTGTTTTGCAGTTTTCTGATTGAAAGCATTGTTATGATGCCCCTCTTGTATTCGAGTCAAGATTGCTTGGCTTTATTAGGGTACAAATAATGTCAATTGACATAGCATATTTTCTCATCTAGTTTTCATTACATGATATAAGGAGCACTGATAAATCGCCTGGTAGTAGGATGCCTCAACAATAGGATGGCCCACGCCAGCAGAGTTCAACAATCAATCAGCAACCAAGAACCATTCATTCGTGTGCATGCCAACCATTCTACATTACAAACAGGAGCCTGTACAAAGCACCGAAATTTCGGTGCTCTGTCTATTTTTCCTTTTAAAATTGATGGATACAGATGAAGAGTGTAGTCCACGATGCTTAACCAGCTCTGCCTGCCTCGCCATCTGTACAATTTCTCTTCACTTGTTCTTGCTTCAAGAGACTTGGCCAATTGAAGGTTTTTAAATACAAAAGATTGTGGATTGTTGCTTTTACTAAACAACACGTTTTCACCTCAATGTATTGATGCCATACAGCAAAACAGCGATTTTAGATGCTCTGAGAGTGATCTTGGAGGCAGCACATGGTCGCCAAATGGAAAGCCAAGCAACATGCTGGTCAGTTTTCGCTTGCAATGGCCTTACACGCACATTCTGTAAGCATGTTGGATAAATGCCTTAGAATGGCACGTCGCCAACAAACCAATATACCAAGTCGTTTCGATCTGTGATGTTTATGGAATACGAGACGCAATTTGGTTAGTCAAATGCGTAGATTGGTGCACATCAAAAGCACAGATTGAGTTCAAGGTGTTTTCCAAAAGCGCCCATTGGCACTGGAGGCCAGTGTACAAAGGCCATTTTTTCCTTTTCCTTTTTCTTTCCTTTTTCCTTTTTCTTCCTTCTTTCTTTATTCCAAGGATTACAAACAACTGCTTTTAAATACAATATGGCTGGTAAAATCAAATGATAGCAAACGCAGGGACCTCGAATAGACCATGTTTCTTACACTTACTCCAAAAGATCTCGGTTTCGACTTTTCCGACGATGATTACGAGCAAGATGAATCGCTGCTGGAGCATCAAGACGACACTCAAGAGGAGGATGCACTAAACAACAAGGAGAACCAGCAGCAAGAACACGACGCTTCCGAGCCACACATTGTCGACGACCCCCAAGAGTACACGTCTGCAGAAGCAGAAGCCGCATCTCCCAGCAGCAATACGACGTCTACTGCACTAATACAAACCATGTCTGAAGGTGGGTACAAATAAAAAAAAGGTCAGGTCTGACTACACAGGCAAGCGAGTGCTGATGTCGACTGTCTTGATCAGATCCCATAGAAGACGAGCTGGAAGACGAACTGTTGGCCGATGAGAACGTGACACCCATTGAACGTGTATATGGATTTAGAGAAAATGATGCCTTGATTAATAGGTAAGCTGTGTAGTTCGGACATATCTTGGGATCATTGGCACTGAAAAAGGAAAATTTCAACAGGCTTTTACTGGCAAAGGAGTTGTCAAGTGCATTAGAGGAAATCAGTTTGACAGAGGCTATTGAGGACGTGCTGCCCATTATGGACAAATTGGCGTGTGATGCTGATGATACTGTCAAGGAAACATTTGCCAGCGAGCTCGACCAGATCCTGCTCTACTTTTACAAGGTAAGGAAAACCCCATCCAACGAGGTCGTATATATATATCTGACTTGTATTCTCGATAGAATCTACCTGCCATGTTCTCAAAATCAGACCCATCCACACCACAAGAAAAGACGTTTGCACCTCTCATCATCAGAATCCTGCTGGATCAAAGCTCAGGTGTGGCCTCATTAGGCCAACAAGCCATCGTGTCCGTGGTGACCGAGCTCCGTAGATTGTCAGATCAGGACCCATTGTTTCAGCAAGTCATCAATTGTGAAATATTCAAGGGCGTCATTGAAGGCTTGATGCTGATAGTGGATGGCAAAAAGAAGCCGCCTAGAACAAAGGGACAAGGAGACGAGGAGGACGAGGATGCACATGACGATAGAGCCGAAGCTCTGAAATACCATCGTGTGTCCATCGACGACGGCATCACCTCAGAGCGCAGAAGATCGTCAGCAACACCGGGGTTCGAGACGTCCCTCAACATACACCATGCGCCACCCTCAGACGATGAATTTGACCAAGGCGAGATTAGCCTGGCCAAGATCACCTGCATTTCGGTAAGACACTGCTCAAAGCGATGCGTCAGACGCGTGTGGATCTAATGGACGTTTGATGTAGCTGATTGCATCCATTGTGGGCGCATTTGACGCAGAGAAATGCACAGAAGAATGCCTGCCCATCATTGAGCAACTCTCCTCAGACTCGTTGTTTTACGTGCGAAAGGAAGCAGCTACTGCCGTTGGATGTTTAGCGCAAGTGGTGGATCAGAAGGTGGCGGAAGAGAGACTTGTATGTTGGATTGCGCATGGTTGAACCCCTATTTGATCACTGACGTTGTCTGTAGTTGCCGCTTTTCCGCAAATTTGCTGAAGATCAAATTTGGCATGTACGACGATCTTGTGTCATGACATTACCTCAGTTATGCGGCGTCTTGTCTGAAGAATCTAAAACCGAGCTAACAGTGACAAGCGTGGAGACCTTTCGAAACGACGTGTCCCGCAACGTGCGCAATGCCATGGCCGACATTGTTGGAGAGCTTGTGGCCAAGTTTTTGCCCGAAGGCTGGGAGCAAACAGGTCAACCTGGCAAGATGCCTGAGCCCTTGTTGCAGTACTTTTTGTCCCTGGGATCCAACGTCAACAACAGCAACAATCAGATGCTGAAGCTGGAGATTGACCGCACCTACATTTGCGCTTACAACTTTCCAGCCGTCGTGCTGACGGCAGGCGTGGATTACTGGAACACGCACTTACGAGACACTTATCTGAACCTCACCAAAGACTATCAGATCAAGGTGCGCTGTACATTTGCCCACTCCCTGCATGACATTGCTCGCATCATTGGCCCTGAGCGCACAGAACGAGATTTGGTGCAGATTTTTGCTCTCTATTTGATGGATCTAGATGATGTGAAGCAAGGCGTATTGGAGCATTTAGCAGACTTCTTGGGCACATTGGCGGTCAGCTCAAGAAACGAATACATTCCCATTCTGGCGGAAGTCTGGGATGGTGTCTCGAGCAACTGGCATTTGAGAAATATCCTGGCAGCCCAGCTGATGGAGATTTCGATGCTGTTTGATGCTTCCAGAGTGGTGGAGCACATCTTACCTTTGGTCGTCCGTGCTTGTCATGATGAATTTGCTGCTGTGAGAGAAACTGGCGTCAATGTCTTTCCCGTGGTCTTGGATGTCGTCAAACATGCTGTGGAAGAGGATGGCGAATCCTTGTCGCAGGCAGAAGGCTATGGAGACGATATCACAGAAAACAAGCGCAATTTTGCTCTGGCTTTGTTGAGCCACGTTATGGAGCGCTTGGATGAGTTTGCTCGCTCTGAAAACTACCGTGGTAGACTTGTGTAAGTTAGAGCCATGCCGATCATGAATAGGGTTAATCTAACGACATGTCAAATAGGTTTGCTCAAATCTGCAAAGCTCTCATTGAAGCAGGCATAGGTGCTTCTGATTTTGCATCCTTCTTTTTACCGCGATTAGCGCCACTTGCCTATGATCCAGTCGTTAATGTCCGTATTGCGGCCTCTCGTACTATCGGCACTATTTATACCAATGGTAAGAGGCAAATGATGATGGATACATTGCAGAGACTGATTCGTCTCTCTCTCTCCAATAGAACCCTTCCGTAAAGAACTGAGCGAGATTGCTGCTCCATCAAGAACCGTGAATCAAGCGGGCGAATCAGGACATGCACTGGATCAAATGACCTATCGTTTTGCCTTGGACAAGGATGGAGATGTCAGATCATTTGTCATGCCATTTGTGGATCCTGAGATACTTGAGAAACAGCGAGAAAAGGAAATGCAAGCCGCTGTTCAAATAGCTGAAGCTGCCATTGAAGCGAGAGCAGAGGAAAATGAGCATTTCAATGAAGACGACGAGGACGAGGACGACGAAGACGACGATGATGAGGAAGACGACGACGATGATGAGCAAGACGACGACGAGGACGACGCAGAGGAGGATGTCACTGATGAAGAAGTCGACAAGAAATTGAAACTAGACACAGAGGAATCAGAGGAATCAGCCACTCCAATGCAGGATGTCGAAAGGGCAGGGTCGCCAGAAAAAGACAGCATTGAGCCCATGGACATATCCACTACTTTGACAGCAACCGACATGGAAACAGCGCCCAAAGCAGAGCAAGCATTGCCAGAATCAACGCCTGAGCCCGAGAACAAAATGGACGATGAAGACGAGATCATGTCTGATGCAGAGCCTGTTGCGGAAACAGCCAAGCCTACGCATACACCATCCACTGAAATTACGCTTAAACAGCCCACTACTTCTACCGCTACTACTACTGCTTTGACACCAACAACACCACCTACTGCAACTACAGCTATTGCATTGCCTCGTTCATCAGCCATGGATGATAACGACGATTAAAAAATAATATTGTATATTTGTTTTCTACCTTTTTCTTTTTCTTATATATATTATATATCTCTTTTTTTTGTTTGTATGATGAGGAGACTCCTTCTCCTCTCTATACGCTCTATTTTTTGTATTATTCTTCGATTACCCCCCTTCTCACTCTTAAAAAATACTTTCTAAAATGCAATTTACGATGATTTGATTTAAAATATACATGTCAACATGATGAACAACTCTCCAATGTACTTGTAATAAATACATCAGCTTGTATCAACTTTGAATGGCATTGACATCATTTAACATCATACCAATAATGATATAAAGCTACTATAGCAAGTGTACAAGATACACTATCTTATTCAGTTTTTTTTAACTACACAATAACAAATACAAAGATGCTCATTTCTTTAGCTCCAATCCTGTGCCTCCCTAAATGATATGTAACTTTCTAATATATCACTTATTTGCTCTGCTTTCCATCTGGCCAGGTCTGAGGACTTTTTGGAGTGAACTGGCTTCTTGTCTGCTTGTTTGGTTTGGGCGTCATTCAAGGATACAGCGACATCTTTTACAACTGCTTCATCGGCGGTACTTTTGCCATCTTGTCTGACATTTTCATTTGAATCGTCATCTTTGAGGCCCTCAATCAAACGCATGATCTCGTCGGTAGACTCATCATCCAGTCCCGGTCTTTTACTGGGAGAGTTCTCTTAGAAGTGCTTTGTATGTGGAGGCTGCAATCAAACAACTTACTACTCTTGCTCTCTGTTTGTCTGCTTGCCTGATATGTCTGCAAGATCAATGTTTTTCATTTGGATTTATGCAAAAGAGGGGACGAGTACCGCTGACATTACACATCAAAGCAATTGCCAGCAGTGAAGACTTTTGGCCCGCGTTCTCCGACCCGATGATGATGATGCTGTACAGACTCTGATTAATTGCAGTGTCATGTGGTGGGTAGATCGTTCTCTACAAGGAAAGAGATGTATACCGTATATATATGATACGAGACAAGACGGCAATCATTGCTCCATTCAGTAGAGACCAAGGGACTCGTCTCGAAAAGTTGACAATATGCTGCTCACTGCAGTTGGAAGAAGGCGTCCGTCCAATGCTGCCATGATTTTGGATCCAGGAACCAAATTCTAATGAACACTTGTCATTGCGTCTAGTAATCTGCCTCCACAAAATGGCAATCGCATCGTCTCATTTGGAAAGCGTCAATGCTTGGTAGAGATCTACTCTTCAAATGCTGTCTATACACTACACCTGTAAACTAGGTTACTACAAACATTGCATCCTGCCTGTCTGTATACACACACGCCGGATTCCAATCTATTCTGGGATCACTTGGTAACGAGTCAATTGCATACGCATCGCATATATTGGCTTCTGCAATAACTGGAATACATACTACGAGGATGGGTCATTTGATGCTGAATCATTTGTGATGATATACTGATGGCTAATCAATACACCGAGATATGTTATTTTTAGATGGGCACAAAGGAGAAAGAGGGGGGGCTGGGTGCTTTTTTTGTTGCTGGAGAAAATTTTTCTGTTTCCCTTTTCCCTTTTGTTTTTCCTTTTCCTCCCCTCGCCCCACGCCTGGAAGAAGAATACCTCTCAGCAGTGATGAGAAGTGCGTCTTACGGTGACTATACCATTCTTTAGTGTGCAATCGTTTGTCATAGATGTTGAAAAAGAAATAAAAACAGAGCAAATGTACAACATGTTTTATTTACTGGCTATCGTTGAATATGATTGGATAATCATATACGTTTTTGACCTGCAAAAGAGCGAGCAAAAGAGAGAGAGAGGAAAGAGAAAGAGAGAAACATGGAGAGTTGAAAATAACCTAAAAAAAATCTTTTTTTTATATATCCTCTTAATTTCTCGTTTCTTGCTTTCTCTCTTTCTCTCTTCCTATAAACACATTTCTTTCAATTACACCTTCAATTCATTCCTAAATCACCATTTACTTTCCATACATCCAACATCCTCAATGAGTAAGTCCTGTTCATTTCAACACTCGCACTCACACTCACCATGCTTTTCTCTTTGGGCTCTTCAGTAGCGCCAACAGTTCCAGTTCGTAAAATCGCAACAGCTTCCAAACGAAAGCAAAAGATCCCTGAGCCTGTCATGGCTGTTGAAGAAGAAGAGGAGGAAGACGACGACGACGAGGAAGAGGAGGAGGAAGACGAAGAAGACGAATCCATTACGAGATGTGTCTGTGGTGAATCACGTAAGCTGAATATCTGCGACACCCCCCATGCTTCTGTATGCTAAAAGCTTGTCTACAGACAGTCTAGGCTTGATGGTGTGCTGCGATCAGTGCGAAGTATGGCAGCACTGCGAGTGTATGGGTCTGGAGAAGGACGAAATCCCAGACGAGTACTTTTGCGAGCTATGTAGGCCCTCTGACCATATTGAAGTCAAGAGCTACGACAAGTATGTTGCTGCTTTGGTCCATTTCGTAGAATTATCATACTCAATCCACATCATAGGACGCGTAGATATTACAAGCCCTGTTTGCCCGTATCTGCCGAAATCGAAGCTGCATCAGATAAGCGAGCGGCCAAAAGAAGAACTACATTCAACAGTCGAGAAGCATCCATCTCCTTGGAGGAAGTGCTGGCTTTCAGAAATGCCATTGAACAGTCCAAAAACTACGATGCATCTGGTATGGAGATCACAGCAAGCCAAGTTCAGGTTCAACATTACGATGCCATGCATACCTTGGACGAAAACATCACCATTGTACAAAACTACGGTAATGCCTGTCTCTTGTCGTCAAATGATCCGTTTTCTTACTTATCCTCTGCTTTGTAGACACACAGCAAGAGCACCAAGCAAAGCGGTCCAAACGAGCATCGCCCAAGAAAGCGACCAGCACCACAACAGCAGAAGAACAAGTAAAACCAAAGAGAGAAAAGAAAACTCAACGTAGATATACCCCAAGATCCGCCACTAGCAACAGCCATGCCACCACACCATCATCAAACACAGCTACAACCTCAGCAGTGCGTCGTCATACCAACAACAAGGACTCACGTTCTCGAACAAGCACTCCACAGCCTGAACTACAAACACCCACATCTGCCACAACCAACAACCAGATATTCGAGCATTTCTCTCCATTTGCTCGTGAATCCACACCGCCTGCCAAGGTCCGACTGCCATCACAAAGAACCACCATTGCTGAAATGAACAAGCGAGCAAGCCAGATCCTGGAATACATCTGCTCCATGCAAGTCGAGCTGGCTACCAAGCGCAATCGCCATGATGGCCCTTCTTCCGACTCTGAAGACGATGATGAAGAAGGCGAAGTTTGCAAAAGACGACAATTGGTATCTGCAAAGATGAACCAAGTCATGGCAAGCAATGCATTTGTTGGTGCAGGCGCCAATGAGAACACAAATCATGAGGATGGCAATTCTCTGTCCAAGGAGAACCGCAGACCCACACCCATTCTCATACCTGGTAAACTAGACCACTCGAGCCCTTCCTCTTCTCTCAGCAGTGCAAGCACAATCCCATTAGACGATGTTGCGTATCAGCATGAAAAGAGCGTCGCACAAGAAGCCCTGGAAAAGAGTAGCAGTAGCATTACAAAAGAGCAATCATCGATGGAGATCATGGACAACCTGACAAGAAAAGTCATCACCTTCCAACGGCGATTCGGTTCTCTAGATGGTTTTAATGTGAATGGCATGGACGAAGACGATGGTCCAGTGACAAGAAGTAGTCATCATAGCAGATGGTAGTAGAATCCCCCCCCCCTCTTTTTGTCAGCCTCTATATATCCCTTTTTCGCTTTGTAATTTCTAAAACCATGTATATATCTCTTTTTTCTTGAAGCATTCTATGATACGCTCTTGACACACAACACCAGAATAAAAATCTACATAAATCAATCATGTCTTTTTTTAATATGTACAGATGTATGTCAGGTAGATAACAGCGAGATCAAAACAATTTCAACGTAACGTCAATAGGTCCATCCGTTTTATCCTTTCTAGCAAAATCGCTCAATTTGCAGACAATTTCCTTGGGTCCAGAGGAAGCACCACCACTCAAACTGGCGGTTGGCACTGGATTAGCTGAGGTCCATGCGCTGCTTGCTTCATTTCTGCCCTTATTGAGCTCGCTGAAACTAAGCACAACTTCTTGTGGTCCTTGCTGTTGCTGCCTTTGCTGAGGGAAGCCGTTCACAGGTCTATCTGCTGTAATATCGCTCAAACGCAGCACAATGTCCTGTGCTGGGTTGGCTCGACTAAATTCACCCAGACCAACTGTTACTTGTCTGTCTGATGATTCGTCTTTGATGGAGATTTTGGGGCTGTCTTGGGCTTGAATATCCTTCCAGCTAACGTGCACTTCATTGTTGGGAGCTTCCTTAAAGTCGTTGAGCTTGAATGAAAGGTCGTGAGGCTTTCTTTGAGAGGGTCTGGGGTAAACCAATTCGGCTTCATTGTATCTATCATGCTTCCATTTTGAAGCAGCAGATCCCTTCTCTGTTCTCTTGAGCGTAGTAGTAGTAGTGGACTCTCGTGAGGCAGCAGGAGCAGCAGTTTCCTGTACTCTTTGTTTGGGAGCAGGCTCAGGTGGGACAGCTACAGCCTCTGCAAATGCTTTCCAACCGCTTGCATTATCATCCACAGTCGTAGGCAGCTTGTTTCTCCAGGTATCTTTGTTTGAGGATTTGCTAGTAACAGATGAGCCTTCTTGGAAACTGTTGGAGCTCCAGTCTTGTTGAGGCGTATTCGATTCAGCGGTGGTCGAGGGTTCAGACCAAGAAGGTTGCTCTACAGCGCCCCAAGAGGAGGTGGTCGCTTGAGCATCAGCATTCCATGAAGATTCGCCAGATGTAGTGGTATTCCAGGAGGGCTCTGCTTTGACAGGTTCAGATTCTTGCGTATTCACATTCCAGGCAGGCTCTGCTGCTTTGGTAAATTCAGGGTTTTGAGCGGCAGAATTCCATGATGGAGTATCATTCACAGGTTCGTTGTGAGGCTTGTCCTCTGCAAGTTCAGGTACTTCAGGCAACTTGACACTATTCCAGGCTGAAACAGCAGCAGCTTCGTCTTCCTTGGAGATACTTATAACATCAGGCTTAGGTTTAGCAATCACTTCAGGCTCCTTGTAATCATCCAAAGCTCCCCATGTATAGGTTGGCTTGGGTTCAGATGCTGGCTCTTGTTGCTGGGCTGCTGTTTCTTGCTTACTAGGCTGATCCCAAGACGTTTCAGTAGGTTGACTCTCAGATGGCTTTGTAGATTGGTTCCATGATGGTGTTTGCTCAGTAGTTTGATTCCAAGATGGTGTTTGCTCAGTAGCTTGATTCCACGAGGGCTTCTCATCTTCAATTGTAGTGCTATCAGCCTTCTCCTCGGGTTCTTCAGGTAGTTTGGCAGCACCCCAAGCAGCAACAGCGGCCTCCTCTTGCTCCTTGTCCAGCTTGATGAACTCTTCTGGCTTGTGTGCTATTGTCTCGGGCTCCTTGTAGTCATCCAATGCTCCCCATGTATACGTAGGCTTGGATTCAGGTACAGGCTCTGGTTGCTGTTGTTGAGATTCTGTAGCATCACTAGGTTGCTCCTTATCGGTGTGGCTCCATGATGACACATCAGGTTGATTCCAAGAAGATTGCTCTTGTTCGGGCTGGCCCCAAGATGATTTCTTTTGCTCGGCACTCTGGCTCCAAGAAGGCTGTTCCTCAAAAGATTGACTAGTACTAGGCAGCTTTTCCTCGTTTGCTGTGTCAGCAGCGACCTCTTCCTCTGGTTCTTCAGGCAATTTGACAGAATTCCAAGCAGCAACAGCGGCCTCTTCTTGTTCCTTGTCAATTTTCACAACATTATCTGCTTTGGGTATCGTAATCTCAGGCTCCTTGTAGTCATTCAGTGCTCCCCAAGTATAGGTGGGTGCTTCTTCCTTGGTTTCTTGTGATGGAGGTGGGGACAATGGCGCTGGTGTTGCTTCAGTCGAAGTTGCTGTGGTGATTGATTCATCATTCTGAACTGGTTGAACGGGCTCCTCTGGTTTATCAGGCGATTCGTCATTCAGGGCAGCAGTATCAGCATTGCCGTCTCCTTCAGACTGTGTAATGGCAGGTTCTTTGTAGTCGTCCAAAGCTCCCCAAGTGAAGGTAGGCTTTTCTTCTTTTGGTGGTGATGGTGCTTCTGCTGACGGAGTGGTGGCTGTTGCCTCTGATGTTGCATCCGCTGGATCAGTGTCCCTTGTTGGCTGAGATAATTCGGGTTTTGCCTCGTCAGTTTTATCTCCTGGATCAGATTTAGCTGATAAATCATCTGTAGTTGGCTCCTTAATGTCAACTTCAGCAGCTGGTGGGGTTGCAGATGTCTCCTGCACTGGAGTGGTATCAGCAGGCGGAGCCACCTTAGGCTTAATCCAATCTTCTGGGATGGGGTAATCGTCATCGTCGTCTGAATTGTCATCAGGGATATCGTCAGCCCAAGAAAATGAAGATACCGGCTTCAATGAAGGTGAAGATGAGCTTGCAGGTTTGACAGGTTCGACAGTTTTCGTTGGTGACACCTCGATTTCCTTGGACTCCTCTTTTTGTGCAATGGGTACATCCTGTTGTGCTTGCTTGGTCGTCTGATCTGTGGATGTCTGCTGCTCTGCCTCGCTTGCTGCTTTTACCAACTGCTTGGCAGTTTCTTCATTCTCTAAGGAAAGACATTGAATTAGACTACATTGTCAAGTGCAACATTAACAAAAATATGCACCTTCAGCAGGAGGTTTGTATGCATTCCAACTTTCGATTGCCTTCTTGTGCTCGGGAGCCTCGTCCTTCACCGCCTCCTTAATTGCCAATTCGTGATAATCTTGGTAGCGCTTTTCCTTGCTAAAGTTAGCCTTGTTGCTGAATCCACCATTGCGGGTATCCACGTCTTCGAATGCACTGCGATTCAATCGTCCACCACTGGGAGGATCCTCTCGCCATCTGTTGTTGCGAGGCAAGTCGTTGTTACGGCCATACCGATCATCATTGCCTCCAAAGCGACTGTACGAGTCATGACGATTTTGGTGATTGCTGTCGTAGCGAGAACGAGATGGGGAGTCGGGTGCGCTGGCCCACTTGCTAGCCATCGATCCTACCCTGGATGACGAGGTCGATTGCCATTTTGATGGTACACGAGGTTCGCTCGGTGCTGAAGCCCATTTGCTTGCACTAGTGCCTGCGGTAACAGGCTTGTCTTGCGTCTTGGGAGGCTGCTCTTCTTCGTTGCTGTCAGCCTGTTGATCTGAGGATGATGATGGTGCTGCTGCTGCTGCTGCAAAGCTTGCATCTTGTAGACCAGCGTCAGACTCCTCATTAGAAGCCTCCTTGGAGGCTAAAGTACACTCCTCATGTTGTGAGTTTAAAAGGTCGGATTGTTCATCCTCTTCCACTATATCAGCCCAAGACTTTCCTTTTGGCTCAACGCGAAAAGGATCTGCCATTACAAAAAATAAGTAGATGGAAAGAGAGAAGAAAAGGAAACAGAGCACCCAAAACTGTATGATAATTGTGTCAGGGAGTTTCAAATGAAGTGCCAATTGCTCCTCCAAAGGCAGCAAATAGTTTGTAATGTTTCTCATGTTTTGTATTACTCGTAAAAGGCTTGATGAAAAAAAGAGGAGAAAGAGAAACAGCAAAACAAAGATAGACTGGGGGGCGCATTTACCTTATAAAATGCCACTTGACAACACCTCTCTGTCTGCTTCAGGTAAAAAGGAACCCGATTCTTTATTAAATGTTGTTTATGTGTAATGTTGTTGGAAAAAAAAGGAGTATAAGTAATTAATGTGTATTATGTTGTAAATGAATGATAGACGTAGAATAAATAAACTAAAAACTAGATACAAAAACAAGCTCTTGGAAGCAGTGTCCTTCAACAGTTGTCTTTTCATCGCCAATGGTGATCTCTGCTGTGGATTTATCGATCCATTGATAGATGTAAGGCTTGACGATCAAGGACTGAACCAGCTTACGGATAACGTAGGGAATCTCGGCCAAAACGTCAATCTTCTCAATCAGACCTCTGGGCTCTGTTGTCATGGTGATGAGGACATCCTTGGGCTCTTGGCCCTCTTCCTTGATTGTCTTTCCCTTCCAGGTCAATTTGATGGTTTGTGGAATGTCGTATTGGGTGTCCTCGTCCTTCTTTAAATCCAACAACTCGACAGAATTGTCAATGGACACACAGACCAGCTTGTCGCTCAAGACCAAAGAACCTTGGTTGATGTTGACTGAGCCGTATTGCTTGGTGGTCTGGAATTGCATCATGGCGATGGAGGCCTTGTCAGATTGGAAGTTGACAAAGTTCCAGTTGGAGGCAATAAGCTGAGGCTGCATGCCTTGGATGGCATGAATAAAGATGCCATCGCCTTCGGTCTCAAAGATCTTTTGGTTGACAATGAAGGTACCCTTCACAGCACAACGAGGCCAGAACTTGTGCGACACAAAGCCGGCAGCAGAGGATTTGTCGCCACCCAAGTAGGTTTTGCCCTCACCCACCTTGAAGCCACGATCAACACGCTCAAAGTCCAAGGAAACAACCAATTCGGGATGGGTAATGTTCAGCTTGTAGAGCTTTTGTGCAGCATCCAGCTGAATGTTGAAGAAGTCGGTCTTTACAGAGCGCTTGTCGGCTGAGAGCTCAAACTTGGACATGGTAATGTTCTTGAAAACGCTGGTGCTGCTCTCGGGATCATAGAATCGACATGTCATTGTAATGGTGGGGTTCCAGAGACTAAAACATTTGAAGTCCAGTAGATTAAAATTTTGTGCCTCTAGTCCCCCTCATCCCCCCTGACTTACCCAATGTTGGAGTGAATCAACTGAACAAATGCGAAACCACCGCTGCGGGTAGTGAGGTAAAAGACCTGATTCTCGGTGGATGATCCGGAGGCCAAGGTCCAGTCAAGATCATGCTCATCCAGGGCAGTGTAGGCTTGGCCGTCAGTGATGGTATCAGCTACAGTCTTGATGCTGTCGACGGTGGTTCCGACACCAGTGATGTTGGAAACCGTGCTTGAGAGTTGAGAGACTAGTAGATGCACATGTGCGTGAGTCCTCTGCCCTCGACATTGGCTCCCTTTTGCTTATACTTACACCAGGATGACATTTTTGAAAAAAGTTGCGTATGGAAGGAAGAAAAGAGGGAAAAGAAAGGCGAGATTTATAATTTGTTTTTGTTTGTGTTGGTAGCAGTTGCACTCTCGCTTTCTCTCTCGCTTTCTCGTTATATTGTGACGTGATGGGCATACTGATTGGTTTAAACTTTTAAATTTCTTGTGCTCATCTTATTCAAAGTCATTTGATATTCGAGGTCTAGTAGCGTGTGTCTTCCAAGAGTTTCATCTACTACTACGTACAGAGAGCGAGAGAGTTGGCTCTGATGACACAGTGACGTATATCTGTGCGCACATGATCCAGAGGAGCTCATCGTGGATCTGATAAGGAGGATGCTTACATCGAGTAGAGCAGAGCATTCAAATCATCGCATGATGTTGCATTGGAATCACAGTCAGAGCGTCGCCATTTCGAGGTGTCTATTAGATGTAACACTTGCAAATGTTGTGTTAGACTCTCACTTGCCACAAGCTTTTTTACTGCTTTGAGCAAATTAAAGCTCCTGAATTTGCTAATAGGGCAATTGAAATCTTGGTAAATCTCATTAAGGTTTGATTCAAGAATAGCTTGGAAAAGTCTGTGGTTTTCATTGGCAGAGTGGGATGCCAATGCTCAGTGAAGGATCAAAAGATGTCTACTCTTGCGTTTGTTATAAAGAAACATGGCATGATTTAGATGTCTGTGAGCCTGAAAGCATCTCAGGAGCAATGACGATGGTGCAAATCAGCCACCAAACCTCAATCATCTCGATGAAATCTGTGCTCGCCAAGATGAATTTACAAAAAGTACTATGCTTTCAGTAAACTACCGCAGTACAAGTAATCAGATCGAAGAAGAGATCAGGCAATACCATGTATAAGTGTTATAATCAGTCGGCTTTATTATTCATTTGATGATAAATTCAAGCTATCATCCCAAAGTTTGCTCGAGTATTCACCGTGCTTGACGAGAAGGACATCAAGATGGTTGACTACTAAGTTTAAACGATATATCTCAGACTCGCTCTTGATTGCCTCAAAGCTTTCGTTGTAGATTTGCCTCATGGATCGATTGTAATAGTGAAAATAGCGATGCTGGACCTCAGCGCTTTGACGTATCTCCAAATCAACCACAAACAGTGCGTGTATCAGGGCCCTTTTTGTCAAACAACAGCCATTTGGATCGCCTACATCAATGCAAATCTCTGTTAGCGTGTTGCTAGGCATGTAGATGCACATGTCGTTCTCCCAATGTTTGTGCAGTGATATTTGAATAAAGATACGTTGCAGATGTGGAAAGCAGAATAGAGTGTCCTGTAGCATTCTTGTTGAATGAAATTGAGGGTTGTGTAGTCGTAACTGCGAGATACTGGTGCTACTGATAAAATCTTCACTTTCAAAATAGCTGCTGCCATGGAGAATCAGCGTTTCCACTTGCGAGCATTCTTTTAGCACTGCATTGAGAATTCGAGCGCTGTTGGTTTCAAATGTGCTAGATGTATCGCGACAGATGAATTCAATAGTGCTAAAACGTAGGCTGGATTGCTGTATGAGACTATTGGCAAGATCAACACTCATTCTACTTGGCAAGGTAATATAACGTGCTGGTATGGACGTTGACAATGAGCTCTTTGATACAGAGTATCGAATATTGTTACCCAAGTAGCAGTTCTCAGTAAATAGCATATGGAGAGCACTTTTTTGAGTTGCAGTTTCAACAGGCTCCAATGTATTTAGGATACATTGTAGATAAAGAGGCATGGTCAGATAAGAGCTCTTGTTGCGAAAGTAGACATGCATGCTAGAATTACCTAGTTTGCTGATCAGCGATACGATTTCGTCGATAGAATACAGCTGATCCTCTCTGAGAAGCCCATTTATACCATCAGTTAAAGACAAGGTCAGTGATTGCAGATTGGTAAAGAAGGACAACAGATGAACCACGTGTAAATGATGAAAGTTGCTGCAGATCTCAAACTTGAGATCAAGTAGTCGCATGGAGGGAAACACTTTCAGAGGGAAATCAGCGAGAAAATGATTCCCATTCAAAGGATACCGAATAGTTAGCTCTTGAAGCGAGGGCACAGTGTCCAGCAGGGCGTAGAAAGTGATGGATTGGCACGAAATCTCCTCCACATAAAGCTTGGTAAGATTAGGAAACCTTTGCAGTGTGCTCAAAGTAAGATGCTTTGCTCCTAAAGATATTTCAGTCAATGAGTGTCTAAACAGGCCAAGACAGCGCTTGTAGTAGCTGTTGCCAAGTAACTGAGGGATGACTGCCAGATATTGGAATCGATTTGCTTTTGGTGTTTTTGCAAGAGCTTCTACTACTGATCTCTTTAATAGGTCAATGTCGCTTGTCTGTACACTTTGAAGCTGTGGACAGTCGCAAAGCAATTTGCATATATCGACTGGACGGCAGAAATCCCAGCCCCTGATGTGAAGAGATCCTCCAAAATAAATGTGGTGTACCAGAGATCCCAGCTGTTTCTTGCTGTTGTCAAGGATGCGATTTGAAAAGAGATAAAAGCTTTTTGCAGAGCACAAGGTGACATGTCGGTAGAGATATGGTCTTGCTGCAACATACCATTCTTGAGACACAAGTGAGCATTCAGCCAGGTTGATTTGCTTCAGATGTTCAAATATCTGACACAGTACTCTCTTTGGAAATAGTTGACTGATGCATTCGTTTGCAGGCGCCTTCGCCATGCCTGTGACATTGATAGGCACTGCGTCGAGATTGCTTGTCTTTTGAAAGGTCATGCTTTTGCTGTAATTGATACAAAGAATAAGTTAGAGTAATCAGGAAGCAAAAGTGATGTGGAAGAGAAAATCGTAAGACGCTGACGTTATAAATAGTCAATATCAACATTTGATGGCTGTATGGTGTATCGATAGAACCTGTAAAAATATTGTTTAAGCGTATCCGAATTCCCACATTGGGTAAGAGTTGTCAATTCGGTTCAAGACCCCTAGATTTCATACCTGTTGATAATGACAGTTGATCATGAGATCAATCCTATCAATTTTCATATGATGGTAAACAAAAACAGGCAATAAACTTCTAAAATTCCATTCACAGCGTACATACAGGTCAACATAGTGAAAAAATACATTAATATACAGCACATGTTCTAGTTATAATAGTATACACATATGATAGCACTATTATAGACTGGCACAACTTTTGTATTGTTTATTGCAGCATCAAATGTAGTCAAATACATAGACTGTTCACTCATCCATACTCCAAAAAAGCTCAAATACTACTGATACAAGCTAAATTTACCCTATCTTACACTTTAAATTACGTGATACACATTCCTAACAACTTATACCAGCGGATCTAGCTCTTGTCCGATGCTACACATTGGTATCAATCGAAATAGTAGGGTTATGAACCGGCAGTACACCAATATTGCCTCAAATCAATCAAAAATATGTCAAATACAGCAAGATTTGGGTGTATTTGACGCGCAATTTCTCGCGCTAAACGCCGTTTTAGATTGCCAGAACAGCACCAAACTATTGCTCTGATCTAACTTTGACTTTCTGGCACCTTTGGTCGATTTTTTTGGGATCATCAAAATTTGATGAAAAACCATGAGGTACCCCTCATGGTTTTCATCGAAAATCAAGCGATCGCGATTTTCAGCATGAAAACGAGCACTTTTACTATGGTACATATTAGATCCAAATGTTGCTATGGACCCAACGCAGCTTCCAAAATTATTTTTGTGAGACCTTCATATGCAAAATGTTGACTTTTGGGCATAAAACCGTATTTTCTATTTTTGGAAATTACTCAAAAAATTTATTTAAAACATTCACTAAAACTAGTACCATTAGACGCGTCTTAAAAAGTACTTTTATAATCACTTAAAAAGTATGAGCTGATCATTACATTTTATATAGTCGACCATCGCAAAACAGGTGGAATGGTGTTCCAAAATCTCGAAATGGAACAAATCCGAGCAGAATTTCAAGAGCGGCAATTCAATTGTTTTTGGCGGCTGACAGATGCACTGCCATCCTCCTGTTCCTCCCTTCCCATTATGAAACTGCACGTCGATGGTCAGACTGGCATAGTGCAAACCCCTCCATAGTAACCTATGATTGTATGAGAAAGCATCAAAAGAATGCTGTAATATAATTTTCACTCTGCTGAGCGAGATCAGCAGGCTTAAATCTAATCACGAATAGAGATGCTTGCTTTTTCCATCAAGGCTTCTGCTATTCCACACGGTAGCGAACAGGGCCACCCACTTTTCGACTTTTTTAAATATACAAAACCACGCCACCTGTTCAATGGTAAGCCAATAACCGGTTATGTAATAACGAATTCCATGACCAATGTGTGTGTGTGAGGAAGAGGTCTAAACAATCTACCGGTTGTTTTCTTCTTTAAGGTTTTACCCAATGGCAAATGGAGATGAAATGCATTGATGAAATGGAATCCCATTCTCCTAAGCATCAGCAGCTTAAGAATGAAAAGGGTGTGTACGTATGTTGGAATCGATTTGAGAAAGAGTTACATAACACATTTAAGCAAATAACATTAGGTAAACTGTTTACATGGTACACAAAGCTAATCATATGAAAGGTGATTTGGAATCAAGTTTTACAAGTGTAATTCAAATGCATTCAGCTGGTGTTCCTATTAGCTGAAGTAACCCCACATTTTGTCGTTGTTTTCATTGTCCCCACATGCTTCCATCGAGTGATACAGAAAAGTGATATAACATGCTACATTATCATCTTGGTGAATGCATAGGTTTTCCACAATCAAAAAGCATTTGGATAAGACATATGGCGGCATAAATGCCATCAAGGGCTTTTTAAAAGGCTCGAGAGGATGAATTCGTATAGCAAAACCCTCACTATCTATCTCGAAAGTAGATTACAAACACTATATCGAAAAAAGTAGGGATGAAAGGGTCTCACTGTGAAAAGACCCACGAACCAATGAGACCACACCACAGACATCCAGCGTGCGTGTTCTTGAGAAAAAAGTAGGGATAAAAGGGTATCATTAAGTAAATTCTTTTATAGAATGGTGACACTAGCCGCTCAAATATAGAAGGAGCGAGTCTAATTAGAAAGAAAAGAACTTAAGTAGCTTTTACCTCGGAATTAGGGGCAAAAGGGTAAATTCGCAATGTTTGACAAACCAAGAGGATTTACTCACGAAGCTGAAAAAAAGGATCAAGAGGGACCTTTGTAAGTAATCCAGGTGGCTACGTTGTGTAGTGTAATATGGGAAAACTGGGAGCAATTGGTACCAAAAGTACCAAATTCCCAATGTCTGCTCATTTGATAATCAAGTTCCCTTGAGTCCCTACGGAGACAATCGGGCGAATTTCAAGTGAGAGAAAGTATAGTATTGTGGTATATATATTTAAATGGTCGAGTATGACAGTTTTCTATATGAGTCCATGATGAGTATATGGAAATCAACAGAGATATACTACTAGTAGAGAATCTCGAGCTGAGCATTTGCTGAGGGATTTGGAAGAAGTGAAATCTATTGATATATGCAACTTTCACACTAAAAAAAACCCCCCACTGCGTTGAAATGTCTCACATTTCATGCCCTCTGCGCTAATCATAGGAGGACCCTTCGATCCCTAAATGCAAGGCAACAGACAGTGGGAAATGGGAAAATCAAGGGAAATTTGAAAAGCGGGGTATTGAGTTTGATTGGGAAATCATTGAATGAGCAGATTCGAATTTCCCATTGAACTTACGAAACCACACCTCCTTCCCCGTAAAAAAAAATAACCTTGTTTTCATTCTGATGTTTTTGATTGAACAAGCTCCTGTCTTCGCAAAGGTGCGATAATGATGCCTGCCTTAGTACCTTTCGCCGGTGATCGGAAGAATAATCGTGAGAAATACAAGCCTTTTGCGAGGCCCATCTCCGTCATTCCCATCCTGAACAAGAAGAATATCATGATTTGCTTGCACCTGGAATTCTGTGCAGGGCGTATATTTACTAGTACCAGGCATTTGAGCCCTCGCCCTCGCCCTCCTCCCCTCCAGTCCATCCTTTCGCTGCTTCCAGTTGCTCAGGATCTCCTGCTCTGCTGCATCGGAAAATTTATATACAAAATAACATTTCCCGTTTGTAATTTGGGATTTGTACGGGAAGACGAACAATAAAAAAATTCATGTGATGGTTCATTGCTATAGGTGCAGACACATGCCTCTTGCTTGTAAACCAAGAAAATGTGTTTTAGGTAATTGACGGGAAAATTGGAAACATTTTTTGGTCGTATTTAACATATGAAAAGACCCGTTGCTCCCTTTTTTTCTTCTTTTCTTTCTCTCTTCTTGATTATCCAAAACACAAAAAAACAATGCTTACAAGCAATAGCTTATTGTTATCCTCATCATCCACAACCAGTTCTGCCTATCCTCCATCGCCCCCAATGTCGTCCTCTTCCAAATCAATACCCAATGGTTTCTTAAATCTTGAAAAGGTGGTTTCTACATATGGAAATCAGCCTGAATTATTAGAGCTTATTTTATCCAGCAAAGTTGAAGAAGATCGCAGAAGAGCCGAAGAAGCAAAACTTCGCAGAAAAGAGATTGATTTCATGCTTCAAAAGCAGCAACAGCAGCAACAACAGCAGCCTTCACCTCAAAAGACATTGCTGCCACCCATCTCACAGCATAGAGTCAATTCGCTCTCCTCCACAACTTCCAACGGGTCCAACGATTCAACATTACCGCGGTTACAGCAGTATCACCATAGCCACTCTGCCGCATCCCCTTGGAAGAATTCAGAGTTCAATTCTTCCGTAAAGAGAAGAAACAGCAGCAGCATTGAAATGCTTTTAAGCCCATCTCCAAATCCATCAGATTTGAAATTGCCCGAGCTGTCTTTGACCCCCTCCTCCTCGTCATCTACCATTAGAAACATCAATCAGTTACAGTAAGTGCATGCCGAATGATTTGTACTAGCAGGAGTCTAACATATACCAATAGCTATCCTCCCATCTTGAGCAACACCAAACGTTCGCGCTCCATAAGCTCATACGACGAAGATCAAGAGTACTCTGCTGCTGGTTCAGCTCCTCCATCTCCCCCTATCGAGCCCGCTGCCGCTTCTTCCGCAACCACTACCAAGCGTCGTAGACGTGAGATGCAGGCCATTTCCACCATCATTGAAACAAAGGAGTTTCCTTACAATGATGACTATCTGTGGAAGAACAATGGCAATACTGTGCATAAAAAGACTGGATTCAAGAGCATCTACTATAAATGTTCCAACAGTGCCAAGGTAAGCTTCATTCTACAACGGCATCAGTGCTCAATACTAAATACATATCACATATAGGGATGTCCTGTTAACAAGACTGTAACATTCAAAGATAACGGCGAGCACTTGATCAAATACAGAGCTCAGCATTTGCCTGAATGCAATCGTATCAAGCGTATTACAGACCTTTGATTTTAAAGTACTAGATGATTGTATATAATTTCATAGTATATATTTTCTATATATCATACCCATTTCATCCTTCTACACCTTACTATTGCCCTTCCTCCCTGCAAGCCCTTATTTATTACCACACAAAATTACCTCCTATGTAAATATGTTGCCCATTAATCTATGTATATCAATCTTTGCTTGACCCAAAGAAAATAAAACCTATTGGCTATCATCTTCTTCCTCCTTCTCAAGCAACGCTTATTGTAGTAGAGTTTCTAATTTTTATAGTGTCATAATATTTACAACAAAAACAAACGAGATGTACTAGTAGTACAAATGATGATGTGTGGTGGATTGCTTGTAAAATAACTTGCTTTTTTGCTCAGATGATTTAAATATCTGGTTTTTTTCCCATTGAACGTCTCCTTTAGCACTCTTTTCTTACTTCTTCTCGCTTTATACCTTGCAACAATGATTAACAGACCCAACAACGTTCTCGCTCATCAACGTTACTTTCAAGCTCCATCCAAAACCCCTCTTTGGATCAGAGGCCCAAGAGACAAGTTTATTGTTACAATCGTATTTGCTGGTCTCGGTGTAGGTGTTGTTGGTTCTCTTATTGGCGCTGGAAAGTAAGTAGTAGTAACCTCGGTGCTCGACGTGATGTGCCTTCCAGCAGATACTAATGAAACTCTTAGGATGATTGTTGGAAACAAAAACTAAATCAGATTGCTGAATAGCATCATACACAATAAAATGTCTCTTTGATTTGTCCTTATTCTAAAGCCGTTTCAGTCTCGAACATGTGCTATTTGAGCCTTTCTTCCAGCATTTCTATCGAGAGTTATCAGTAGCTATTATTGAGTAAAATGCTATAGTAGAGTCAATTTAATGACTACACATAGCGCACAAGAATCACACAGACCACAATGTATCAGTTATGTAGCCAATGTAATCCACTGCAATGATTGACCGCTGATAAATGTGAGGGATCTGTTATATCTAGGTTATGTGTTGTGGTAACTAGCAAATGATTGTTTATTGTTATTGTGATTGTTGGTGTTAGCATGTAGTAGAGCTTGAGTTAATGTCATCGTGTTCATTCATCAATATCTATATAGCAGCTAATGAAACGAGTATCGGCTTGCAAGATTTAGGCCATTTTGCTTCTTTATAGCGCCTTTTAACCCTTGTGCCATAATATCTAGGGCCATTTTGTAGGACTCGGCAACACCAAAGATGACAGCTATCATTTGCTTGAAGTAGGCATTGAAGGTACCAGACACTAGGCCGGAGAGATCCTCCATACTCGTAAAAATGTTGCTGTCTTGAGCCAAACCTGTGTAGAAATGCCTCTTGAAACGTGTTTTCACCAAAATGAGAGCCCCATTCTATCATCTTTGTTGTTCTTCTCGCATACAAGTCCATATGCAAACCCCTTTAGAAGCAAGCTATAACCAAAGCCTTGTTGACCTCTCCGTTGCAAGTACATTCACTCTATTTGTTCAACTATCCAGATGTTGATGATAAATTTCTTGGCTGATGTAAAGGAAACCCGAAAGAAAGCAAAATTGTTGATGACGAAATGTTAATTAGTAAAATTCCAAGATGCTGCGTCAATAACTGATGGCTTTTATCTGATATTTGTTGGAAAGAGCCAAAGCTAGTAGCTGCATGTTTAAAGTTGATGGCATCCAAAGGGATTAGAGCCGAATTTACACTCATCAGCGGAAATGATATGCCCATTCAGGGGTAAATGCTCTGGATGGCTTGATCTGTTTGCAACGAGAGGTTTATTTTTCATTGATTTTCAACAAGTTTTGGTATAGGCATATATCGTGTTTTGCTAGCGAATGAAAAAGAGAATGTAATGTAATGTGTGTTGTTGTTTGGTGATGGATTGCGGGGTTCAGTACTATATACTACTATGGCTTTTAGGACTCTTGCATGTCTTGAGCATCTCCTCCCTGTGCCTTGTTTGTCTTTGCCCATCTTAAGCCACATGCATTGCATAAACTGCAAGTCGATGAGAATACATTAGAGTTGCTACAATCTCAAGGATCATTGCCAACTTACGTTTTGGGGCCTCTGGGGCCTCTTCTCCATTCAGGAGCATCGGTTCTGCCACAGTCAGTACAGATACGCTCAGTATCATCTTCATTGCTACGTCTCTATAGTACAACCTGGTTAACTAGACATTTACCTCGCATGATGCCATCTCCCCAACGTACCTTTTTGCCAGGCTTCAACTTGTCAGCCGTCTCATTAGCAGCGCCACCCTCCTCGCCAATGGTAGGAGCCACCAAGGTATTGAACAACTCACCCTCCAGACCCATAGAGATACCACGAGAACGTTCTCCCATATCAAAGTGAAGACCAGTAAAGAGCGATACAGATTCAGACACACCATAGGTATTGAGTACACCTTGCGTATATACATTGGCAGAAGGAGCAAAGAGCTCTTCGAAATCGTCCTCGTAATCATCTTCATCAAACTCATTGTCGCCATAGTTGGGATTATGAGAGCCATCGTCGCGCACACTGCTGCCAGGCGTATTGGTCAATGTCTCTTGAGGAGAGGGTTCTTGGTGAGATGGTTGCTTGGGAGCAGCTCTTCCTTGGTTGGCCTTGGCCTTGGCAATGGCTACCTTGCGCTTCAAGATTTCATTCTCCATCTTGTAATCCAAAAAGGTGTCCATCATGCGAGTCATTTCAGCAGGCACGCTGCGAGCAGAGCCAAAGAAGCCCTGCTTGAAGAAATGGCCTCTGGTTTCCAAGGTCGTGTATTTGCCGTCCTTTCTCAAGAAGCGGTAGGAAACACGCATAATAGAGCCGTTGGTCTGAGCAGTGCGGAATTCGCGAGTGAACATGTCGACATCGTCCACATGGATGTATTCAGAGAAGCTGTGGCCCATCAATTCAGCAGGCTGGTAGCCGAGGAACTCGCGCGAGGCAGGAGAGCAGTACAGGACATTGAGGTCAGAAGACAGGACGTGGATTACATCTCGAAGCTCCTCCAGCACATTTTGAGACCAGTTCTTTCTACGGGTGAATTCAGCGGGGCCATTGGACATGGCATTTGCGTTTCTTGTCGTCAATGCTTGAGAAGCAAACTTGTTGATTTGCATAACAGATTGTCCGGATTCCATGTTGGCTTGTAATGATTTGGTTTTGAAGAAGAAGAAAGTGAGAAAAAAAGAGGGGGATGGCGAATTTCCTATTTATCTACTAGTGCCAACTGTATAGTGTCAACTGTGTAAATATATCTTTTTTGTTGATGAATTCAGCCTCCACCAGCAAGTAGCTAGCCCCTTATTTCTGGGTCTCCTTACTGTATGCTCTCTCCTTTCCCAAGCAGTTGAATTCTAGAGATAGCATCCAAGCAAGCCAACTTTGATCGTCGTCTCTCTCTGCCCCCCTTTGACCACTTGCGTTGCCATGGTGTCCTTTGTCAAAGCACTTGGCTACATTTACCCTGTTTGGAAAGCTAGGAGACACACATGTTGGCGTTCAAAGTTGTTGTATTTGTTTGTATTCTAGATTCATCTTTTTTTCTACATAAGGATTAGATCCCTTTCTTGCTTGATGTGAATCCCGGAAGGATGGGCATCCAAGGAGAGGGTAAAATGCCCAAAAGCTTAATCCCATCCATGCTCTCACTCTAGAGACCTTGTTATTACCTTGCTTCTTGAGCGTGTCTACGCTTATAAAACACTTGAATATAGACATCTCACCTTTCATCTCATAAAATATTGATTGACTTGTGCAACCAGCATGGTGACACTTGTATCAAATCTTGTCTGATGAGTGATCCAAAACCTTAAACAACTTTATGCACAGTAATTGTTGTTGTTGTTGCTAGTTTCTCAGTGGCAGTGGTAATGTGGGAGTCAAAGATGGGGGGAGGGATCACTACTACTACACTCGAGTTTATATCAAATGGTTTGCTCTAGAATTTTCTTTTACGTTTGTTTAGCAGACTAAAGTGACCAATCTTGTCATAAAAGTTTATTCAGCTGTAGCTTCCAATTGTACATAAAGTGTTCTGGTATCATTTGAAAGGGAAAACTCTTTCAATGTCTTGCATTCAATCCACACAAGGTATGAATCTTTGGTGCCTTGAACGGGTATCGAGCCATCGTGCGAGTCTGATGACAGCTTGTGATTTCCCTCTACGTAACTGACGTAGGTTTTGGTTTCAGTTTCAATCACCAAGGTATAGTGTCCGCTTTCAGATGTCGCATGAAGCAGCTGTATATTGCTCAGGTCCGAGTAGGCATCCTGTGAAGCTACTCTTAAGCTTAACAGGCCAATGTCCGTGGCTGGGAGAGAGATCTTCAACGTGAATGGTTGTGGGTGTTTGACGAGATGACAGGTATCAATGGAGAGCGTGTCGAGTGCCGGGAGCCGTTGAGAGATCAGTGGGAACGACGCGCTGTGCAAAATAGAGTTGTAAAATTGCAGCTTGGATATACGGCCACTTTGAGCCTGACCGTGCTGCATAGGTGGATGAAACGCGTCCGATAGAGACAAATGAATATCGTTGATGTGAATGCTGGCATCTTGTTGCTGATGAATGCTTGCATCAAAGAACCGCCAGCTTCGTTCGCCCGAGTAAGCAAACAGGTCGCTTCTGCCTTCCTTCATCCAACGCCGATGCTGCATAATATTGTCCACGCCCTTGACCTGAATCAGCCTCGGCTTGCATTGGTGCAACAATAGACCCAAATAGGTGGGTTCTATCTCATCGGACACGACTTCCGCCAGCTTGTTCATCTTGACATAGTTCAGTACAAACTCGCTTGTCTCCATAGTCTTGCTTATTTGCAGTATCCAGGGCGAAATAGCAACCATCACACCGGAAATGAAGTCCAAATCCAAGCAAAAGCGTTCAATTCTGTGATGCCTTGACCGATCCAGTACATGGCGAACCCACTCTTGAATGGCTGCTTCTGGCATAATGGGCATGCGTCGAAACAGGAGCGCCAGTTTGTAGCTCTCCACGGCGTCGCACACACGCATGATTTGACTCCGGGCTTCGTTGGTGTCAAATGTCCTCAGATCAATCTTCTTTAGGGCCTTTAGTTTGTAAGCAAAGTACTTGAGCAAGGTGGAGGTGAATATCAGTAGAAAGCAGCTGAGCTCTTGAATGCTCTCGTTGCGGGTGATGGCGCTGAAATCAGGATCGCCCCAACTCTGCCGCGTCTCGACTATATCTCGTACATCAATGGCATTCATGGTCAGCTTCCTTGTTGTTGTGGGGCAGTTGTCCAGCATGGTTTCCATCACCTGGAAAGAGCAGAGTGTGCGGATAGACAAGTGCCTGAGCGAGGTAAACTTGTGAAGCTGATCGCCTACTAGCAACGAGGCATGGTAAGTGTCGTCGCTACCGTCAAATTGCAGACACAATTGACGCAAATGCTGCTTGAATTTATGCGCTACTGTCAGGTACAGGCTATAGTAGATTTGGTCTTCCATCTCGTGTTCAATGATTTTCGTCAGCTTCAGTGGTTCATCTGTCAGCATGAGATAGTTCCAGAGCTGTCTCTCTACGTCTGTGTTGATTGCGCGTAGCTCCTGAATATTGGGACAATGCTTGAATATCGGCCTGACCACATCTGCCACTGTGTACATGGGCAAGAAGTTGCCCACCAGCAGCAGGCTCTTCACAGCCAATGTTACTTGTTGTGGAATGTCGTGCTGGATGCACCGGATGAAACTGGCGCTGTTGGCCGGCGTCAATTGAATATCCCTGAACAAGAGCTTCTGGGCTGGTTTGCGCCAACTCTTGCACACGCATTGAAAGTTCAACAGGTTGCGTTTGCTTTGCTTGTAGCTGAGGTCTTGCAAAGCGCACTGGAATATGCAGATGGCTATTTCATACGGAATGTCATTGGGGTTGAAGCAGCCCATGGTTGAATATACAGTAGAATAGGTAAAAGGATCGATAGACTCGGGTAAAACGCTGTAAAATATTTATATGTTTCCCACAATGTAAGCCTTAGTACCAAAAATCGTCCCGCGCCTTAATTATACTGAGAAGCGCATTTGTCACTTGCCGTGTATATATTTTCCCTCTCACGATGCACTTAATTCTTGATTATTCACCCTGAAAATGGGATGATTTCCTCCCAGAGGCGTTCTTGCTAAAAACTGCCATCACACAAGCTTGCTCCCCCATCTCTGTTCACATGTGAAAATGAAGGCATTGCTTGAATCATGCAAAAAAGCAGAATTTCCTTCTCAGAGGAGTGTATGTGTTATCCTTCAGGGCGCACAAATACACATACATAATGTTTATTCCATATACACTAGCTAAACTATCGCATCGAGGTGACATTTTCAAACGTTGGCTGCCAGTTGACATCTTCATCCAGCCCGCCCACAATGGTAAATTCCTCCACATGCTCACATTGGATCCAGATCAAAAAGTCTTGCTCGGTTCCTTTGGTGAGGTCCACGTCTTTATCCAGGTTGCCAATGTTTTCATTTCCCTTTCGGTAGCTCATGTATCTCTCCTTGGAAGATTCAATCTTGAGAATGTATCTTCCATTGCTTGACGTCGCTTCCAGCAAGCGGTCATTGTCCAAAATGATTCTCTGTGTCTGGTCGCCCGTGCCATAGTTGAACGGCGCAATCACAATGCCAATTCTACGCAAGCGTGTCCAGGGCAAAAAGATCTTGAGTGTGTACATGTCGTCGTCCATCAGAATCCAGCTCGAGTCGATCATGAGGGTATCCATCCTTGGCAACTTGCGAGATAACAGTGAGAGAAGCTTGTAGTGGATAAGCGACTTTCGGATCTCCACTCGAGAGATGTAGTCCACCGTCTCTGGCTTGTTGATCATGAGCTGCTTTGACGCGGGCTCATCACAGAGCACCATTTCGCCAATCGACAGCACATAGCCCTTCTTTCCAATCAACGCAGAGATAGCATCATCCAGCAACTGCCAGCTCTTGTCTCGACACAGCCATGCAAAGTATCTTCTGACATAAGCAACCGTGCTGAATTCAGGTCGGGTTTGGTTCTCCAGCAGAAAGATGTAGTGGTCTGCCATGGGTTCAATGTTGTAAATTCGGACCACTGTAGGTGAATACAAGGCGAGCCAGTTGGACACATCGTTCATAAACATGGATCGCTCCAGCGGGTCGTCGTCTGTGTTCTCTCGGATGTAGTGCAGCTTGAGACTGTTTGCTTTCTTGGTCTTGATCAAGTCCAGATTCCAATTGTACTGTGCGTATCCATGCGGATCATTGTAGGCTCGAGGTGGAGGCATATAGTCGAAATCCAGCTCAAACTCTTTGTTCTTGCAAGATGTCTCCTTTTTGATCGCGTGTCTAATGAGGTTGTCGATTCGAGTGCGGGCGTTTTCGTTGATAGTGATATTGACATTATAGGTGTCGATGGAGGATATGAAATCCAGGTATGGAATATCAGCCTCTGGCTCCAGATCGGTAAGAACAGATTCAAAGCATTCCAAGGCCTTGAATTTGAATTTGAAGTACTTTGTGTGGTAAGGTCCTTGTCTGGCTCCTTCCGTGATGAGCAATTTCTTGATGTTTGTGTTGGGCACCATGTTGTTATAATCCATTGCAGGCCAGTCTACTATTCCGCCTTCCTGCGTGAACTGGAATATCAGTGTATCCACAGTATCACGTAAATTGTCCAAAATCGCTTCTATCCTCTCTCCAGTCATGAACAAGGTGACAATCACTCGCTTCAACGACTCAAAGTGCCCGAGTTTGCGGATGAGTGTCTCTTTTGTGTTGTAGTAGTCCCTGTCGAAATCGTCGTCAACGTAGATTTCCGTCAAAGTCTTTTTATACTTGAAGGCCACATATGGGTAGAGGGGAGGGATTTGTCGATGGTGCAAATCCTCATCGATTCTCTTGAGATGGCTGAACTTTGTTGCCAGGAGAAAGCTGCCGAGTATGTGGGATTTTTCTTCCATATCTTCTGCGAAAAATTCCTCGATGTTGGGGCACCTGTCAGCCAAAAGGTCAAAAACTTCGCATGTGTCAATACCAGAAAATGTCTCTTTAAGCTTGACTTTTTTGACCAGGGGTCCAATGACAGTAGCATTTACTTCAATCGTAACTAGGGCCGATACATGATGCTCTTCACTAAGCACAAGTTTTTCGTAAAGCAACCGCTGGGCAGGTCTCTTCCAGCTCCTGCAAACGAGTTCAAAGTTGGCGAGATTTTCCTTTTGTTGAGCGTAGTTGAGGTTCTGCGTTACATTCTGAAAGATGCAGAGAGCCAGTTCGTAGGGCATCTTGCTCCAACATGCCGTGTGATCCATTGCTAGGTTTCGTGTCTTGATCAGCAGAGGTGCAAAAGGCAAATGGCATTAATCAAACTTTCCCCAGATACCTTAAATGCGCTAAACATGACTCGCATTTGCATGAAATGTCAAGCACCTTTTTGATTACGACACAGATAGGCTTAGCGTTTGTCCAGGCCAGCAGCTTCAAAGCATGCAGTCATGGTGGCATCCTACATGTCTAGTCCAAGCAGATGATTTACCTTTCTCATAACTGTATCTCCAACTTTATCAAGTGTACCCTGTTTGCTGCTGTGATTTGTTCCAACCGGCAGATTTTAACCAGATGATGCTGGTCTGCGATTCAAGTTGATCACTCCCTCTCTTTCTTTTTAAAAAGTTTTTCAATACAAAAAGATGAGTGCCTACGGTGCAGGAAAAGCTGTAAGGAATCAACATGCCATCACTCATTGACGTTGCAACTTACGCCATGTAATAGAAAGATACCGATTTCAGACGGACATGGAACAAGGAAGAGTACGCAGCCAAAGCCAAAGCTAGAGAGAGCCGCGACCGTTTTGCTGAAAAGAACGATGAGCGAAAGAAACTCGGTCTTCCGCCATTGAAACCAAAGCGACGTTACGACGACGACGATGAATCCAAAGAAGCACTGAAAGCGCGTGAAGAAAAGATCGACATTGAGTCCAATGTGGGTAAAGTGCAAGTGGTTCAAGCTGCCGATTCCAGAAAACAGCCCGGTTTTTACTGTAAGGCCTGTGATATTACAATCAAGGATAGTGTTACCTGGGTTGACCATTTGAATGGTAGAAAACGTAAGTGGTCGCTATATCAAGTGGTATGCTTGGAGTCTCTTGTTATTGACACATTGGGGTGGGTGGGCATACAGATTTAAACAATGTGGGTGTGTCGAGCAAGGTAGAGAAGGCTGATTTGAATTCGGTCAAGGAGCGGTTGGCCATGTTGAAGCGAAAGAAGGAGAATCCGCAAAATGAAGAATACAGTGAGTAGCGAATTGCAAGCCTGCTAGACTTGCATGACTGAACACGATTGTGTTAGATTTGGATGAAAGATTAGCGGCAATAAAGCAGCAAGAGGAAGAAGAGAGACAAAAGAGACGAGAAAAGAAAAAGCAAAAAAAGGATCATAAAAAGAAGCCTGTAGACAACGACGATGGCGAGGACGAAATGGCGAAAATGATGGGATTCTCTGGTTTTGGGTCGTCAAAAGCATAGAGTAGTACTAGTAGATGGAGGAGATGCTGTAAATAGTGTTCAATAAACCCATTTCCTTTGATCGAATGCTTACAATGATTTGGCGCATCTGTATGAGTGGTGGTAGCATAACCATGGCATCAAAACACCATACCTCTCATAATCATATTTTGGCTGTTTTATGCGAAATAGCTTTGACATGAGGCAATCTAGAGCATAGCAAACGTACTCCAAGACTGTCTACATAGACGTCCAATCCATGCTCATAGAGTTCAATTCTACATTGACCCAATCCTAGTATAATTTACTAAATTTTCACGTTTTTACCTACAATAATCAAGCGGGAGCCGGCCACGACTGTGGATCTCTTTCCTCTGCGATGCTCCGCATGCATATCATTGGAAACAATTGGTTTATGGGTAGGCAGCATACTAACATTGCCTCAAATCAATCAAAAATACGTAGAATGGCTACAACAGCAAGATTTGGATGCATTTGTCACCGTTTTAGATCGCCAGAAGTGGCGATAAGTTGTTGATTATCAAGGTATCTGATCATATAATGGACCAAGGGCATTGCTATGGGTGTTCAAGATTGAAGCACCTTAATAAATGACCATTTGCTTCACTGCTATGTAGACATATGGTCGTCCTACCATGTTGTTTTAAAGCATACAAGACAACAAATTGATTCGCAAACAGTTGAGCTGATGTGGCAAGGCTGGACGGACAAACCAAGCCAGCACACCTTATACCCTTCTGGAAAACACTCAAATTTAAGCTTTTAGCCATCTGCAAATGCGTCAAGAGCTTTCAGGAACGACATACAAGTTCAGATATGGAGCTCTACATCTGTATCAACGGAAAAATATCGTATATGAGCAGGCAGTGTGCTTGCAACACCTCTTGCCATATCAAAATGTGCAAATCACAGCCAAAATTGGGTGTTTTCAAAGGGGGTTTTCTCGTGTCAAAATCCGTTTTAGACCACCAGAGTAGCACCAAACAATTGCTCTCATCCAGCAGTAACTTTCTGACACCTTTGCTCCACTTTTTTTGGATCGATTCAAATCGACGAAAATCGACGATTTTTCATGAGGTACCCCTCATGGCTTTGATCGAAAATCAAACGATCGCGTTTTTGGACATGAAAATGAGCACTTTTACTAAGGCACATATTAAATCAAAACGTTGCTATCGATCCAGCGCAGGCCCCAAAATCACTTTTGTGAGACCTTCATATGCAAAATGTTGACTTTTGGGCATAAAACCGTATTTTCTATTTTTGGAAATTACTCAAAAAATTTATTTTAAACATTTGCCAAAATTACCACCGTTAGATGCACCTTAAAAAGCACTCCTGAAATCGCTTAGAAAGTATGGATTGAGCATTACATTTTATATAGTAGAGCATCGCAAAATAGGTGGAATCGTGTTTCAAAATCTCGAAATGGAACAAATTTGAGCAGAAAATTTCAAGAGCGGCATTTCAATATTTTTTGGCTGACAGGTGCACTGGCAGCCTGATTGTGATGCTTTTGAAGGCTTTCAAGAAAGGAATTACGGGTTGAAGATCACTCTTGCTTGACCTGGCTGCCTTCCTCTTATCACACATCCCTTCTTTTTGAGAGGCTTGATTGTAAAAGATGCGATTCCTAGTGTACATTTATTCTATTTTTTACATGCAATAACGTAATGGTTATCTCTATCATAGCCAGTTGTCTCAATCTCCACACCTTCCACTTGTCTAAACAAATCATCCAATTCACCCTGTTTAAACAAATGGTAATATCTATTCAAGAGAGAAACATGAGCTGACCGTTTTATCCTTGAGCTATAAACAAATAAACGTTACCTATTATACACTGCATCGCTCACATCCTCTTCCTTTTGTCCCTTCTTGGGTGTCAATTTCCAAGGCACAAACACATCTTGCTGTCCAGGTTCAAAGTTTCTTTTGCTGAATTTGGTTTGTTCCAATGCCCATACAAATACCAGCACCTTTCCTCCAGGTTTGATGATTTTAAAAATGTCTTTGATGGCTTGCAATCTTCTCTCTGGACTAGCGAAATGATGAATGACAGCAATGGAAATGGCGAAATCCTATAGCAATCAAGTAGGTAAGCCTTCTAGTCACAGATCCACGTTGAAACACACAACTTACAAAGGAGTTGTCTCTATACGGTAAATTGAGACCGTCGGCTACCATGCCTTCAAATCCACGATCGTGTACAATTTTGATGAGATTGGAGCTCCTGTTTGAACGATGCTTCATGCGTCAATGCACTGGGGAATCAGCGTGCTTTCTTATAGACTGTCCTACCTGTCAGAGCCCAAGATCATCAATTTGGGATTGACACCAATGTATTTGCCGTTGCCACATCCCACATCAGCTCCAAGACTTCCAATCTGTAAACTATTCAAGAAATCTTCCACAACAGGCCATGGTTTGTAACGGGTATCACTGAAATGAGTCGCAATGACTTCATACACTTCATGGACGTTCTTTTGCTCGTAATCTGTTTGATTCTCTGCGGGTGTTTCTACTGCAACAGGCTGTGGTTTGCTGGTCATGACGATGATGGATAAAAGAAAGAGAGAAAGAGAGGGAAAAAAAGTTTTTATTTGAATCACAGGTCAAATAAAGGAGGAGGTGTAAAGGTGGAAAGTTCATTAGAGGTGCTCTTTGCATGGTAGATGTAAATTAGAACTGTCAGGTCTATTGCTGCTTCTTGACTTGCTGCTGCTCAAACTGCTGCTTCAATCTCTCTTCATCTGAAGGCATGATCCAAGTACCATTGGTGTCCCTGTTTTGACAAGATGCGTCAACCTACTGACATGTCTCTCTTTCTTTGACCGTGCTACTTACTGCTCGTACTCCTTTAGTAAAGGCTTAAAGATGTATACACCAGTGCCAACACCAACACCCACAGCGATGCCCAGTCGAATCAATCTGTTTGAAATCATGGTTTGGTAATTGCACTGTAATCCGAGACAAAAGATAAAATACAAAGCGTAGGGGTGTATCATCGCTTTCCATGAATTTAACAGTTGTTTGCAGTCACTCACAGGCAAATCATCTTGACATTTGAGACATTAAAATTCATGCAAAACAGCGTCTCGGATCAAACAATCATAGCTGAAATCTTCGACCAAGCATTTGATATGCATCTCTTTTCTTTTCTCAACAATGTCCAATAACAAAGACAACCCGCTTTATTCAGATCAAGAGCTGGCCAACATCCGCCAGGGAGAAGACTCCAATGCGCACTTGAACAATGCCACCTTGGGCAGCAATGTCACTGATTTCTCTGAGCCCAACCACATGGACAGCCGTAATCAAGGAGACCATGATCCCAGTGGTCGATTCAATCCAAGCGGTGGCTTCCCTCCTACACACGGACAGCATTTTGCTCGTCAACTGGCTCCCATCCTGGGCGGTAAACATGTGGATCAAGATGAAGCAGACAAGGACCCCATTGTGGATCCTTCTGTGCCAACAACGGCACCTACCTTGGGCGAAAAAAGACAAGATGAGCCAGATCAGGATAAAATTGGCTTGGATCCTAGTCAAGGCAAGTTGAAGCTAGATTAGCTGACTGAATCAGATGTTAATACGTAATAAAATAAAAGATCAAAAGAAACAAACTAGTTTCAAATTGAATTATCCACAACCATTGACGCTATGTGAGCCAGATGTCTTGTCGGTGGGTCTGGAGAAGATGTGCTTCAAGTATCTGTTGATGTCTGCGTTTGTTTGTTTTATCATTGGCCATTACAGGTTTAGCTTGACTACGTTTTGCTTTGCTAGCTTGACAGGTAATATCATCATTGAGTCAGATGGCAAGTATTCTATCACACACACACAAACTAAACCATGCGATAATAGGTGTAGCAGCCTTTTACATGCTGTCTAGTACCGTACTGGAAGGGTTTGAATGGCAACTTGAAAAGATTGACGGTGCTAAAAAGGTGAGTCTCATTATATATGCTATATAGCCATCTTTGGATTCACGCGACTCATTCCAAACAAGCTGATTGATCTGGGCAATCATGAAAATAACGGTGAAACCATGGAATGGTTCAATGACATTGCAGAGAAGATTTGGCGCTCGATTGACCCTAGAATCTTCATGGCTGTGGAAGACATTTTGGAAGACACGCTGGCCAGGGTGGCACCCAAAGTGATCAAGGCCGCCCGTGTAGCTGATTTCGACCTGGGCACAGCGGCACCTCGCATTGAAAAGCTTCAAATCTTTCCACCTTCTCCTCATCAGCCACCGGAAAGCATTTTTGGTGAATGCGAATTCAGCCTTCGAGCAGACGGATCTGCTGCACCTTCTCCAGGCTCTACGGCTCGCCATGTAACAGCACCAGGTGCTTCCATCCGCTTCAAAACGGGTATCAATGCTGCTTTGGACGTGCGGGGCGAATTGACCAAAATTACAGGCAAGATGCGCTTTCACCTAGTGACCTCGCCAGATATTCCGTTTGTATCCACAGTGACCATCTCGTTCACTAGTGCACCTACCATTGAAACGGCTGTCATGCCCATCAGCAAGAGATTGAATGTCATGCGACTCCCCATGTTGAAGACACTCGTCAATGAAGGCGTTAAACTGGGATTCAAACAGTTGGTGGATCCGGAGAGTCTTACCATTGATGTTGCAAAGATAATGGCTACACAATCTGATACGTTTGCCATTGGACTTGTTCGAGCTGAAATCAGACAGGTCAAGCGATTAAAGGCCAAATCCAAAGGTGAGTATTATGCAGCAAATCAGTAGTACGTGGCATGTTTGCTGACATCAACATACAAGACCCTGAGAATCTGTTTGTTACCATGGCATTAAGCAGTGCAGAGATGAAGGACAACATCAAGAGCACACGCGTACTGGCCAACAAGAAGGATCCCATTTGGAATGAAGACTTGTATCAGCTGGTCACTTCAGGTAAGAGGCCAAGTAATTAGGGTCATAGACATTGCACTCATTACACATACACTAGATGATATCAAGAATGATGTTTACTTCAACATCAAAGTCATGAAAGCAGACAAGGTCAAGAATGATCAGTACTGGGGCTCTATTTCAGCCTCTGTCAAGGACGTTACTTTGGGACAACTGGATAAGAATGAAAATGTCTCTTCCTGGTGCACATCCGAGCGCGTCATGTACGATGGTTGGGTTCCCATTGACGGCAAATCCGAGCGCGACTCTGAAGCCTTTCTGAACTTCAAGCTGACCTTCCACCCCAAGTATGTGATCCCTGAAGAGAAGCGCTCCAAAACTGAGCAGGTCAAGCGGGAGAAATTGAAGCAAAAGCAGGAAAACGAAGAAAAGAAGCGTCTAGCCAAGCAAGAACGTCGAAACAGCAAAAAGGCTCGATTCAGTATGGTGTTTGACACACCTCAAGATCAGCTGGGACAAGCCATGAAGGAGATTGCGGAAAAGACCAAAGAAAACACAGCTGCCAGTCGAGCCCATCATGCGCAGGATGAACAGTATGATTTGCAGGGAGGCCAAGTCGCCCTAAAGTCTGACAATGACTCGGATCTGGGCAAAAGTGAATTGATCAACATTCGAGACGAGTACATTCATGGTGATGATGATACAAGCGAGACGGACACGCTGGTGGATTCAGATCAAGCTGCACAAGATGCGGCACTGGAGGAGGACCTGAACTACTACGAGCCAGGCGAAACCGTGTCTCCAGAGCACACATCTGGTGTCTTGTCCATCACAATTACGCAAGCCAAGGATCTGGAAATTGTTGACCCTGATCTCATGACATTCAAGAGCCGTAGACATCCTTACAATGCTGACAAGTCGGTCAATCCCTATGCGCTTGTCTATGTCAATGACAGAAAAGTGTTTCAAACAAGACCCAAGATGAAGGCGAGCTGTCCTGTAAAGTATAGAGAGAATAAAACATATGCCATGTGCATATTATACTAACTTGTATATGTCTACATCTAGTATTGGAATGCGGATACCGAGTGCTTTCTCAAAAACTATGCTACATCGTTCATCCGTATCAGCGTCAAGACAAGCATTGACTTGGAGCATGATCCTGTCATTGGTACCAATGTACTCAAGATTAGCGATTTGTTTGATGGTCCAGTCAGAAAGGTATGATATCGGTTGCATGTTATTTCTCGGAGGATTCAAATCATAACGCTCTTTTACGTAGGTCAAGGAAGCAGAGCGCTGGATCACACTCAAGAATGGTATCGGTTATGGTAAAGTGCTGCTCAATGTCACCTACAAGCCCATCAAGTTGACGCTGCCCAGAGAGCTGTCTGGCTCAGGTAAACCCCTTTAGCAATGCCAATGTGTTGTATATATTAGAGAAAGAGACTGACCGATAATTATATACAGATGTCGGCACCTTGGTTATTCAAAGCATCCATTTAACCAACCTTAAAAACACCATGGACACCAAGAACCTCAAACACACCCGAGCCACTATATCACTCAATGTGGAGCCCAAGATTCAAAAGCACTTGCAGTCCAGCGCACTGACACAAGAGACCACTGGCAGTACATGGGGCTGGTCAGCAGATAGCAGCTACTTTCCACTGCTGATGCGTTACAAGACGGCTCTTTTTATTCAACTGTCTCAAGGCATGGGCGCACATAGAGCAACAGCTCGTCTGTGGATGAAGGAGATTGTGGACTACGAGTGGCAAGACTTGACGCTTGGATTGCACGATTATACGCCAGAGACGGGTAATGGTAACCGTGATGAACTCTCCTGGGGATCCGATGGACCCAATGGCTACATTGTATTGCGACTCAAGTTTGTGCCTGGCTTCTCACCTGTGCATGCACAACTGCCTAGCTTTAAGCTCGACATGTTGGGTGCAGATCCGTTCCAAAAAGACGACGCTTGGGAAAAGGCGCATCTGTTGATCCAGAAGGAGGGCTCTGAAAACTATGCTATTAGTGTCCCTGCTACGTGTGGTATCAATAAAGACAAGAGAGACCAGGTGATCGAGCATATCGACAAGAGCCAGCGAGCCAACAACAAGAGAAGGACAAGCACATTGATTGGTATGAACAAGAGCAAGAAGCCCAATGTCAGGCAAATGTCCTTGGCTACATTGACAGAGAAGCAGCGAAATGACCTTGTACAGCTCCTTCAACATCAGCAGCACCAACAAGTTGAGACGCGCCATGCTCAGAATGAACCTAGTAGTAGTGAGTCTACATTTGATGTCTTTAAATCAGAGTCCTACAACCCATTTGCTGCCATCAAGTCAACATCAAACCCTGAAGAGGAGGCAACTGCTCAACAGGACACAAGACCAAGTAGCAACAGCACCACACAGCCATTGCCTGAGCACCACGCCAATCGCCATAGTACAGGATATGACTTTTACAACACCACCGATCGAAGAGTCTCTGAGGCCAGTACCTCTTCATCCATATCTGTGGCACAACCTAGCACACCTCCTGAAGTAGTTCTTGATCCTAACACCAAATCGCATCAACTCATGGAAATTGAAACTGCCACCTACTTGAATGCCATGAGAGATGACCTCAGAAACTCCAAAATCCCCAATTACCGTCTGTTGAGAAAGCTGTCTAAAGGCAAAGACTACTTTACAGAGCAATTCAAGACGCTGCGTGAGGGACCCAATTCTGAATTGAGAGCCAATAAGGCTGTAATGAAGGAAGTTTAGTTGAAAAATGTATGCTCTATAATAAAGGAATCTACCTTGTTCTATCAAATGATGACCAAAAAGAGACATTTGCAATGAGTATAGGATCGAGTTGAGCTGTGTGTTGGTATAGTAATAGTAGTAGTAGTAGCAGTAGGAGATTTACAGCACACTCTCTCTACTGTACATTGTGCTACTGCGCTGATATAAAAAAGTTGCCGAACCTGAAGCATTTTAATTTCGCATCTTTTTCTCTCTCTCTTTTTTTTTTATAAACCCTTATATGCCCCCATCCAACAGCAAACAAGATGGCGAATTACCTGCTGTGCTATGTTTTGTCACAGGCATCGCCGCTGTACTGATGGGCTATTCAGTGTATTCGCATCTCAAGACACTCCATGATCGCACCACAAGTCCAGCAAAGACACCCACCAATAAACCTGGAAGTAAACTCGAGGATTCCATCCGACTGAAATCATTAGCTTATTTGACACAATCGCATAATGTCAATATTCAAAGCAGGTAATGCAGCAAGCGTCGTCCGTTTGGAGAGTGAGGCTGACACTGTGTTTTGTAGTTCAATCAAGATTATATTGGAGAGAGCCATGTCAGGTAGAGAGTGTATTTATGGCCATGTTCCTTTCAGCATGACACTGACATCAACTTGTTGTAAGCTACTTACCTACCAAAGATTATTGCAGCATGCGACAAGGATCAGCCCATTGAAATCAAATCAAAAGCATTGCCGTCACTACAACTGTTGACTCGGAAAGGTACACACACACACATTGCCAATGCTGACATGGTGCGACCATCTAACATGACAGCTAGAAAACAACAAGGCAACCTTACTGGAAGCAGGCGCATTGGGTGTACTGGTAGACGCATTGAAATGCACAGACCCAGCCATGAAGGAAGTGACACAACGATACGTAGCAGTGGCCATCTGTGATTTGATTCAAGGCAGTGGTAATGCTGTACACACTCCATCATGCAAGCATGCAGACATCTCACACTATGTATGACTGACTAGACATCAACAAGTACTGCATACTGGAACTGGGTGTTTTGGATCCTATCAAGCGCATCCTGACTTCAGACGACATCCGCAACAATGAACTGAAATATTGGACACTGATGATCTTGTACCAAATCTCGCTTAGTGGTAATGTCTTGCACATGAGCCATATGCCACCTGAGACTCACCCACTCAATGACAGATCCTCTGCCCAAGGTACTGATCGAAAACGGATTTGTCAGTCTACTAGCACGCATGGCTCGCATGACGTATGGCAACACCAACATGCCCAAATTCTGTATGCAGAGTCTGGTGCGGATTGCTGCCAATGTGGATGTCTCCGAAGCCAAACGAGTGCTAAAAGAACTGCTGGATTACAACATTGTCGACTTGATTTCCAACTGCTTGCGAGGAGACGATGTGGAATTGATTTACTGGGCGGCTGGATTGATGCATGAATTTGTGCTCAAGGATGTAGCAGCAGACAAGTTTAGAGACATCAAGGGCATCCATGCCATCTTGGCCAGTCTGTTATCCGCAGAGGAAATGTACATTTCGCGCGTCATTCTGCGCACCATCAAGTTCATGGCATTTGGACAGGAAAAGTTTCGACGAGAAATGGTGCGCTCGGGCATGGTCAAGAAGATTATGCATTGCTTGTCATTGGACGACGAGGATGTGCGCTATTGGGCTATTCTGTGTATACATGTGGTGGCCGGACAGGTGGAGGCACACGAGGATATCATATCAGCACCAGAATTCGAGATTTTACTGGAACTGGCTCTGTCACCCAAAATCAAGGTAGCCATCTTTGTGTCGGATATACTCTCGTTGATCTGTTGTATTTGTAAGTATACACAAATGAGAGAGAGCAAGAGAGAGAGAGAGAGACTGATCGTTGCCTCTTTTAGCAAGCAACAGTACGCACATGGAGTCCAACCTGTCCCTGATAGTAAAGACATTGAACGCATTGCTGGTGGAGGGCGAATTGGATGTGCAATACAATGCCGCAGGTGCTATTTTCAATGTGATGACAATGGGCCGTAAGTAGCTGGATAACAAGGCCTACAACATGCGCTGACATCCATGTCGCTGTGTAGATTCATTTTCAAGCAAAGTGCGTGATACCTGTTTCGACACTTTATTGACGCTAAGCAGAACAGCATCGCACGAAAGAATACAGTTGACTTGCACAAAGGGGTCGCTGATGGTGGCCATCAAGAATCGCTTTCTCGTGTCCAAAGTCAACAATCAAGTGACAGAGCCTTTGGTGGAGAAAGTCAACTCTATATCCCAGTTGAGCTTGCCTGTCATGATCACACAGGCCCTATTACGAGCATCTGGCGAAGCAGGCGCGTCTCCCTCCAGCGCAGCCACTGCAGCCACAACTACCAACAAGCCAGGATTCAGTATCCACGATGCCATGCAACGGGACGATGACGAGGACGAGCAGCAAGAGATGGAGCAAGTGATTGAAGAGGACGAAGATGAGTATCTACGCACACCCGACTATGTGGATGTCAGCGAACAGGGCACCATTAACAATGCATCACGCATGAATCGCGTTCTCCTCAAGGACAAGAAAAAGCACAGATTAGCCGGCAAATCCGCATCCATCATGACCAGTGCTGATATCTCCTACTTGTTTGACACCAACATCCCATCCAGTCAGCGCGAGATTCTGCTCATGAAGTTTGAATTGCCTGTGGACACCAGAAACCACTTGATAGGCGCACTGACTGCCCTCAACATTTTGCTGGAGAACGGTCAAGTCATTCGCAACATGGTGTTCCAAGACAGATATCCCAATGGAGCCATGGTCGATCAAATGATGATGGACATGGACGATGAGACCTTTTCACCGTCTGGTAGGTCCAAGACAGCGACTACCACCACTACTAGCACCACCACGACGTTGCCAGAACACATGCGTCAATTAGTGCAGCATCTCGTACAACTATCAGCGCATCCCGCACTGGAAGAATGGGCTTCAATGCACTACCGCAAGTACCCTTTGAACAGAATTACTGAAGCCAAAGCGAGTAGCATGTACAATGATGTGATTGACTGGATTTGTTCTTGTGCTGACATGCCATTGGACACGTACTATTAGCATGACATGTATGAACAAGATATCGATAGCAGCAGTAACAGCAGCAGCAGTAGCGACAGCCATGACAATAGTCAGAGCTCGGATGAAGAGCAACTTGGATTTGTCACTATTCACAAGCAAAAGCCACGCAAACAACGACACACAATGATGCACCAGCAGCAATTTCGCTATAGACATCGTCGCCGTCGTGGGCATCATCACCATGGCAACCAATACAGATCACTCTACCACAGCGATGATGATAGCAGTGGTAGCAGTAATAGCGCCATGACGGATGATGGTGATTCCGAGGTGGAGCAGAATGACCGTCGTATGCTCTCTGCTGGTACCCATGCCACTGCTGCTCGAGTTTACCCCCAAAGAAGAACCAGAAGGATTGAATCTGCTGCTGAGCGTATGGGGGAAACGAGAAGAAAGGGTGAGCATCCTGATCTGGACAACTTGCTGTCAATCTCTTATGCATCTGAATACTATGTAGGTTTCTCGAATCGGGCACTCGTCTTGTTGAATTCGCTTGCCAGGCATGGTAAGTAGTAGAAGGTGTAATGTGTGTGTGTGTGTGGCTATCCTGATGACTAACATTCGAGCTATACAGCGTCCGTCAAGCAGTATCTGGTGCAAGAAGCCCATTTCATTCCCATCCTAATCTACTTGTATGAAGAATACGGTGGTCTCGCTGATCGTGTCATGGCGTGCTTGGGTGGATTATTCTCCTTGTGCAACAGTGATGGTGGCATTGACATCCCAGAATCAGCATTCCGTCTGTTGGTCATTTTGCTGTGGCGCGATATTCGATCCCCACTGGTGCGAAAGCAATCCTGGCTGTTTTACAGTCGTCTTGTTATGTCATATTGCAGTCGATCCATTGCTCAACAACAGCAACAGCAACAGCAACAGCAACAGCAACAGCAAGTGGCAAGCACGGCTGGCTTTGTCCAGCTTGACCTTTCGTCCAAATCAAAGTATTGTCTTGTCAATCAACTCCAGATGCGCAACGATTCATGGACGTTTGAAACAATCAAAGCAACACACTATGTGCCTGCCGTACTGGATAATACAGAGGGTGTATCACACAAGTACGCATTTGAAGTGGTGTTGGAATCTAGCGGCCTGATGCAAGTGGGATGGATCACGGATCATTTTGAATTTGATGCTGAAGGGGGTCAAGGCGTCGGCGACGACACGTACTCTTATGGCTACGATGGCAATCGGTGCAAAAAGTGGCATGGACGCTACACCAACATGAAGACGTCGTATGGCTTACAATGGGCTGAAGGCGATGTAATCACTTGCGCTATTGATATGGATGATGCCGAGATCAAGTACTACAAGAATGGTAAAGATATGGGTGTGGCGTTCTACGGCATTCTTGTGTCTCGCAACTGGTATCCGGTAAGTTAGCAGGAACGATCATACTATGTGCTTAGGCTCATATTGAATCAACGTAGGCCATGTCGCTTGCCACTGGACAGCAATGCAGGTTTCAATTTGGCGGTGCTATTGATCCTTTGAGATATCTGCCCGAAGGCTATACTTCTCTAGCATCATTGGCACAAAAGACACCAGCAAACATCGAGTTACCGCCTCCACAAGTATCCAAAGTCGAATCCCCAGCACCCGTCGTCAGTCCAACCACTGCCGAGGAGCCCGATATTATGGATTTGTCCCAAGCACTGGCACAAATGTCTGTAGACTCGAGAGGTAATTCACCCGTCTCTCCGCAACACCAAGACAAATTCAATGCAGCTGGAAACGCAGAACCTGAATTAAAGCCTATTGATGCCACAGCAGCAACCATGATCAAACAGAAAACAGTGCCCACAACAGGGTCGCACACGCGACACTATCAAGCGTCACTCCTTGTTGAGCTTATGGATGCTTATCACAAGCCGCTTCCATCGCTCTATTTCGAAGTTATGGTTGGATTTGCCCATAAAGAACCTATACCCGCTGAAAGGTAAACAAAGGCACAGGCTTTCCGTACACCCTTCATATATATATACATATACTCATCGTTGTCTTTACACAGTATCATCACATTTGGATTACAGAGCTTACACCCTGATAGCAGCTTTTATTTTGAATACAATCGCCTCAACACCTCATGCAGCTTGATCTTTGGCAAACATCTGCGCTCCAAGTCGTTTGAGTTGTGCATTCAAGACGCTGATACTATTGGCATTGTATACATTGAGGAAAGCAACGAGGTTGGATTAACCATCAATGGCAACATCAGGGCATTTGTCTACCTGGACGACCAATCCAAGCCCTATCTTCCCTTTGTTATTGGATGTATGAAGAGTGATATCAATTATGGCGAACGAACATTTGAATGGAAGTACGCAGAAACATCTGCTTGTAGACATCGTTTTTCCAAATACTTTAATAGGCTGTTGGGAAATTAGACACCTTCTCGCTTGTTGTGTAAATAATGAGCTTTAGCTCTTGTACATAATATTAAAAAATAAAAACGTGCAGTATCGAGTATCACGTTATCATTCAGACGAGAAACGAGAGGTTCAGATTGTCGTAGTATAGACACAATGAAAAGTGTACAAAACGATGTTATCTACGTTTCATCTTTCCTATGCTAATATCCCTTTGACGTTATTCATTATCGAGAGGCAATTCGGTGAGGGGTTGTCGCTGGACTACTACTAGTCAAGGTAATATGAGCGAAAAATTCTTCAATTTTGCTGTTTCCCTTGCAAATTAAGCGGTCTCAGCTATTTTCTTCTGAAGTTTGTCTATAAAAAGGCTCCATCACTTCCAGTCTTTCTCTATTTCCGGCCCTTTTCTCTTTTTTTCTCTTGTAATTTTCTCTTGTAATTTTTTCTTGTAATTTTCTCTTGTAATTTTCTCTTGTAATTTTCTCTTGTAATTTTCTCTTGTAATTTTCTCTTGTAATTTTCTCTTGTAATTTTCTCTTGTAATTTTCTCTTGTAATTTTCTCTTGTAATTTTCTCTTGTAATTTTCTCTTGTAATTTTCTCTTGTAATTTTCTCTTGTAATTTTCTCTTGTAATTTTCTCTTGTAATTTTCTCTTGTAATTTTCTCTTGTAATTTTCTCTTGTAATTTTCTCTTGTAATTTTCTCTTGTAATTTTCTCTTGTAATTTTCTCTTGTAATTTTCTCTTGTAATTTTCTCTTGTAATTTTCTCTTGTAATTTTCTCTTGTAATTTTCTCTTGTAATTTTCTCTTGTAATTTTCTCTTGTAATTTTCTCTTGTAATTTTCTCTTGTAATTTTCTCTTGTAATTTTCTCTTGTAATTTTCTCTTGTAATTTTCTCTTGTAATTTTCTCTTGTAATTTTCTCTTGTAATTTTCTCTTGTAATTTTCTCTTGTAATTTTCTCTTGTAATTTTCTCTTGTAATTTTCTCTTGTAATTTTCTCTTGTAATTTTCTCTTTGAACTTTTCGATTTTGAACTTTTCTAGAATGAAGATGGAAGATCCTGAAGCGAAATTTTGCTTATCGTGCTTCAATGCAGCTTCTACTAATGACCTGTGCCTATAGAAAGTAGCGCAATCTGCTATGCATTAAATTTCAATTCTTTGTATATCAAATACCCAATTTGTGTTGTAAATGGTGGAAATAACTCTGATCAGTACGTGAGAATGGATGTGGTTTATTCAAGTAAAGATCAGATGAGGAACTATGGATGGAGTGAATGTCTACTGCTATTTATATTGTATGATTTATGGATTGCTTACACACCCGTCTAGAATGGTGTTCTCATGCTAAAGTTTTAGTGTCAATCCTCACTTATGCTAATGATAATTATTTCAGATATAGATGATCAGTCTAAGTATCTTTAGTTGCTCTTGGCAACATTAATTACTTATATTCCTTATTTGCTATCTATTGACATATAAAGAATGGCTTACTGGAACTTAGCTTATGTGAATATCATGGTTATCGTTTACATGTCAATAAAGTTTATTTACATATGCTTCTAGTGTGCAATGTTTATTACTAAATTTAAACTACGAGATTGGGAATCCAGGTACAGTTACTGTGTGAATACAACAATTTGGGCAGTTGTTGTGTACAATAAAAGTGCTATCTACATAATAGAAAAGATGGATCTAGACGTTGGAATCGAGTATAATTAACACACTACAAGAATTGTCTGATTTATGTACACTTAACGTAGCCACTGGAAGTCTGTTTATATGCTCATAACCGCATCCGAATAAGTATACAACAATAATGTTAACATGAACTCTCCAACAATCTATACCGCATGATGAAAACACGCTTTGCCGTATTTTGTCCAATAACGCTCAAAACAGTGTTCAACCTGTGCCACTCTTGAACAAAGCATGCTAGATCCAAGTGGTTTCAAGTAAAGAAGTGTTGCGCAACATCACCTCTATCAGCCTGCTACTACTAGACACTCGTAATTAACAGCGTTTATTATAGACCTTGTCAAAATCAGGGCTCAAAATGCGCTTATTTTGAGTAATCAACCATCCATCAACCATCCGTCAACAGCAACTCGTCCAATCCAAAATCCAATTATACCATCATCGTCTCTCTCGCACGATTTGGCTTAAATGTTATCTACTAATCTCATTACATCGATTGCTCAAAATCGATCACGCATGATGACCTGATCCTGCATAATACTGAAAATATCTGCATACAAGCAGGATCTAGAGTCAAGCACTGAACTAAGCTGTGCAATTCTGATTACAATGTTGTACAGCACCCCCCTCTATTAATCTGTTACTACTGGAAATTCGTATTTATGGGTCTTGTCAAGGTCAGTGCTCAAAATTGGCTTGTTGCAAAAATCATCCATCTATCAACAAAATATCATCCATGCATTCACAAAAGCTCATCCAATCCAAAATTCAATTATCCCATCGTGTTCCACGCAAAATTTGGCATAGGTACAGGTTTATCTCATAAGCCAGATGATTGACGTTTAAAGACTTTGATTGATTTGATATCAATATATAATGCAAAAAAATTGTACTTTTGGATGTTATGAGCAGGGTTACATTTATTCAAAACTCTTTTTTTTTTTAGGATAGTGAATGTATTTGATCATGTCTGATACTTATGCTGGTATCGCGTGTAATTACCTTAAGCCATCTCTACCATGCATTTTGAATGTTTAGTCATGCTTTTCTCATTTCAATTATATTTTTAGTTTCAATACGAATGCTTTATTTCTCTGAGCTGTCTCCAAATTTGAGCCAATCACAACGCTTTATTTGCCCTACAGACACCCCAGGCCAGAAAAAAAAATTGCGAGGGTTTCCCTCTGTTTTGACGTTAGGCGGAGTTTTAAGTATTACTAAATACAGTAATTTAGCAATTCCATCATCAAAATCCCCTAAAATGCCAGAATATGCCTTACTACACACGCCAGCTTATAGTGCAAACGCTTGAGACTCTCAATTAGCACCAAGTAAGTGATACAAATCAAGTGAGGGCAGCCTATCTACCCTCAGCCTCTGAATCAAATCTAGTTGTGCTTCAACGATAGGCTTATCCACACAACGAAAAAGGAGGATTATGGCTCAAAGAACCATGAAAAGGAAGGGAAAGTAACAAGAGGGCATCACTAGAATGTGATGAAGAACAGAAGCATCGCAATACAGTTACATACAAAAAAGGTAACATGCAATGTGTATCATCAAATGACGAGTAGTACATGAAAGAAAAGAGTAGAAGAAAAAAAGTATCGTGGTCGCCTCATACGAAGCACGAACACCAACAATACCACCAGTATTACAAAAGAAGTAATACTTGAAGAACAAAAAGAACGCAAGGCTACTCCACAATAAATAGAGTAGCACTGCCAGCAATACAATGCATCAAAAGATACACCATAGCACTGTGGTACAGCAACAGATAAATAGTTGCGTGCAGAAAAGGGTGAAAGAATAAATCGTAATAGGGCAAACTAAAGAATGCACAGTATTACGAGAAGAAAAGTAGTAAAAGGTTGAATGAATGTAATCCATGACAGCCAAATACATGACAACCAAACCCATGGCAACCAAAGAAGGGGAATATACAAACCAAATACAAACCAAACACAATCAATATAATATTGCAACGAACTGGTCTGAAATAAACTGTATAATTAGTATTACTGTATATTGTACCGCAAAAAGTGGCCCCTATCGGCTGATACTTACTGTAACAAACTTGAAAGATGTCGTCTTGGGTACTGGTGGTTGCAAAAGTATGCTTCTTTTGTCGAAAGTGGTGTTGTATTCAATCAATAGTAATAAAAAGTATATGGTTTAATAGAAAAAGTGCAGTGCAAAAACAGTGCGAGAAAAAAAAATAAAAAAAAGACGCGTTGCTGAGGGTGACTGCAGCCAATAAGCTGAGCACACAGAATTTGAGTGACGTGTACACTGAACATTTTGCACTGTGGTGACTGTACCTAAATGATTTTTTTGTGATGATTTTTTTGAATCAAAATCGATATAATTTGACATTTGTAAACATTTTTGTTAAAATTAGCTATAGAAAGTGTGCTCAGCGTATACTACTTTCTAATAAACTTAAGGGGAGAATTTGAAGGCGGATTTAGTGGTGTTAATTTTAAAGTACTTTTAGAATGAAAAGATAAAGAATTTTGAGAAAACATGAAAAGCAGTTTTTCCAAGAAAAGTCGAGATTTAGCATATACAACGTTCAAAATAGCAGTTGCACGGGTTACCCTACATCTGTGCGGTCATTTTGATTTAATATATATCATAGTAAAAAGTGTCGTTTTCGCCTTCAAAACTGCGATCGTTTGATTTTTAACAAAAACCATGAGGGGTACCTCATGAAAAAACGTGAATTTTGGACGATTTGGATTGATCCAAAAAAAATAAAAATGAATGTTCAGGATGTAAATGGTGATCGATAGTAATTATTTGGCACTATTCCCAGCATCTAGAACGGCTTAGAAGACAAGATATTGAGGGTTGAATTCGGACGATTTGGCTGGGAAAAGTACCTTTAGTTCCATGTAGATCTACAAAAACTGATGCTACCTGTCTGATCATAATCTCAAACAATTGGTATTTCTTAGGAATACACTGGAAATACTACAGAAACGAGGTAAAGTCAAGCTAGTGTATGCTCTACTTTGAAAACGCTCGAAAATACCAAAAGTATCGCTTATCGTGTTTCAATGCAGCTTCTACTAATGACCTGTGCCTATAGAAAGTAGCGCAATCTGCTATGCATTAAATTTCAATTCTTTGTATATCAAATACCCAATTTGGGCAGTTGTTGTGTACAATAAAAGTGCTATCTACATAATAGAAAGGATGGATCTAGACGTTGGAATCGAGTATAATTAACACACTACAAGAATTGTCTGATTTATGTACACTTAACGTAGCTGCAATGAAGTAGCACCTATTCTAACCCCAAAGTAAATCCTAAATCAGAACCCAGATGGATCATGGTAGATCCATCCAGGGACCAAACATAAATAAAGCACAAGTAAACAATAGCAAGTGTCTGTGGAAGCTTGGACTCCTGATCAAAGTACAATCTCTCACAACTATGTCACATGTTAGAGTTGAATAGTGTAAATATGTTAATAAATGAACATTGTTCAAATATGCATAAAGGAGGCAATTGTCCAAAACAATTGCAATAACTCCAAATATGGCATACAGGGCAACTGCCCAAAGCAGTTATAATAATTCTAGATATAAACATTCTTGTTTATGCCCTAACAATAAGCTCAGACAAAACCAGGATTCTGAGGGATCACAATCCTGACCAAGACAATAGTATCGACCTCAAACACCAACACCTCGAAATCTCAACTACATTCCAAAACGTGAGTGAATGTCATCAACAGGAGACATTCTTGAAATAAGCTGTAAAATAAGCATTCTCACTGTAGTGAAGCTAATTTTACAATTGATATAAAAACATGCTCTCTTAAAGACCATGGATCCTTTCTTCAGATTTCTTTTAATCAATAAACCCGTAGAAAGACTATAATTGTAATTCTCTCTGGTTTTTATTCTTTTTTTTCTGTCAAAATCAACCCAATTTTATTCCAGTAGCCACTGGAAGTCTGTTTATATGCTCATAACCGCCTCCGAATAAGTATACAACAATAATGTTAACATGAACTCTCCAACAATCATATACCGCATGATGAAAACACGCTTTGCCGTATTTTGTCCAATAACGCTCAAAACAGTGTTCAACCTGTGCCACTCTTGAACAAAGCATGCTAGATCCAAGTGGTTTCAAGTAAAGAAGTGTTGCGCAACATCACCTCTATCAGCCTGCTACTACTAGACACTCGTAATAATCAATCGCTACTACTATTAGCATCAATCAAGTTAAAGACTTTTGAACAGCCGGGTTTTGTTACCATACGACTTGTTACTCTTTTTTGAGTGCCTGTGTGAGGTTTAGGATCTCAAGAGTATAATCGGCTACTACGGTATACCAATCTAATTACTCACGTTTAGTTCTCCTGAAGAATATACCGTAGTATATCGGAAAGATTTTTAAAGATGGATGGCAAATCTGCAGTATTTAATTAAATCCAATACTTATGGCATTATCTTCACAATATTTTGTTTGCACTGATGACAAATCTGTAAACCAAATATCTATACATGAAGTTCTATAAATGAAGTTGAAGAAAAAAAAAATCATTGATTACGTAATATTAGCAATTAACAGATTATATTATATTTTAAAATTTTCAAAATATGAAAATCCGGCTTTAGCTCAGTTGGTAGAGCGGAAGACTGTAGTGAATCTGTCATCTTTAGGTCACCTGTTCGAATCAGGTAAGCCGGACATCTCTTTTACTATTTTTTTAAAAGAGCGGTGTGTGTAGCAAAACATTTCCAAGATGCCTTTTAGATTTCAATAAACCAAATCATGTTTGCATTATTTCAAGATGTGCCAGCGAGCACCACTTGTTAAGACATCAGGCTTTTATTGATTTGATGAGTAATTATAGCTTGCTTTAGTTCATAGAAGGGTTCAATGCTTTTGCTACAAGTTTTTCAGAAAGATCCCACAGTTGCTTAGCCATCTCCTTGTTATCTGCTTGCTCATTGAGAGTCGTTTTGCTGATTGCATTATTGGAGTAGTACTCGCCCTTCTTGGCATCTGGAGATACGCAGCAATAGATGGTTGTTGAGACACCAGCTTTGATATTTTTGTAATTCGCCGCCTCCTTGGCCAAAGCAAAGACACTTCTTGCCTGTCGAAAACTATCCAAGACACCAGACAGATCAAGCTGACGGCCCAAATTGGTCACAACCGTGCCAGGATGAAGACTGGTCACTATAATGTCCACACCTTCAGCATCAAATCGTCGTTGTAATTCCTTTGCAAACAATATGTTTGCAAATTTAGATTGACCATAGGCACCACTGGGGCTATAGCTTTTCTCTGCATTGAGGTTGTCAAAATCGAGACCTTCTTTGCCCAAAAAGTGGTAATTGCCAGCAGAGCTAACACATACAACACGAGCACCAGCGGCAGCATTATCTTTAAGTTTACCAGTGAGGGATTGTGTGAGGTAGAAATGGCCCAGGTGATTGACGCCGAATTGAGCCTCGAATCCATTTTCAGTGAATGATTTGGGAATGCCCATGACACCTGCATTGTTCACGAGCAAATGAAGAGGCAGATTAAGTCGATGAAACGAGTTGCTAAATTCACTGATAGAAGACAAATCAGATAAATCCAATTCCATAGGAACCAAGTCTGCACTGGG